>CM076847.1:157478642-158195244 GCA_039519185.1 Astragalus membranaceus
TTGTAAGAGTGATCATATCTATTGAATATTTTGAGAAATTGTCGGTTAGTAAAGTGACTATCTTTAGTTATGTTTTATTATTTTTAATTTTAATTTAATTTTTATTTGAAGTATCCCAGCCGTATCGTATCTTGATTTTCAAATTTTTCCCGTATCCACGTATCCGTATCGTGTCGTATCCCGTATCGTATCTCGTATCGGGGCTTCAGAGATATAGAGATTAGACTTCATTTTCTTAGAGATCATGTTCAGAAAGGCAATTATGTGATTGAGTTCGTTGAGTCGTCAAAAAAAAAGCTAGCTGTTATTTTTACAAAACCATTGCAAAAAGAAAGTTTATTTTTCATTCAACGAGAACTTGAAATAATTGTTTAAACATTTATTTGAATGAAATATGAATTGTTGATTGAATTAAGTGTTTTTCCATGATTAAAATCCAAGCAAACTACATCTAGATGAATTTTTTTTATGTATTTTCCTTGAAAAACAGTTTTCACATATTTTAATCTATTAGCATAATAGATTAGGAACATTCTGTTGGTCTATCTTTGCACTTTCACACATTTTAAAAGATTAGCTTAATATATTAGCATAATAGATTAGCGTAATAGATTAGTAACATTCTGGTTTTCAATCAAAAAAAGTTGAACACGTGTTGAACTGAATTCAATTTTTTTTGTATACTTTGGACTTGGTATGTTGCATCAAGTTGAACCTGAATATGTCTTATTATCTTGTAAATGTCTCATGTCTTCAAATTGCAATGGCCTATTTTTCTCTCTTAATGGTTATACCGTTTCGACACACAAACTACATCTCATGTATACCCATTTGATCATGACAAAAAGGGGGAGAAAAATAGGATTGTCACATTGCATTTAGTTAGGGGGAGCATCAAGTAAGGGGGAGTCTAGATACATATCATTAATATCATTGCAATATAATATTTCATTTGATGCACTAACCTCCCACTTAAGATGAATTGAAATTTTGTCATCATCGAAAAGGGGGAGAATGTGGATATCTTGTGTTGCTGGTTAAGTTTTGATGATGAAGTATTTCTAAATAAAGTGAGAAAAAGGAACTTCAAGACACAACCAACTCAAGAAGAATGTCCGTGTCAATGGTAGTTGATAGGAAGTCCGAACGTGTCTTAGGAAGTAAATGTAAACCTCTTTTGAGGATCGGCTCAAAACACTTGACACAATCAAGCACTTACCTAGGAAGGCACTCAAACCAAATCCTTTCCTATGATCAATAAGAAATCTAACATAAGTCTTGTCAAAAGTATGCTAAATAGATTATGCACAAGTACCTAAATGATTATAAGCAATAGCATTCTTTTTAGGAGAATCATAGAATTTTAATGGATTATGATAATAGATTAAAGATATGCAGGGATAGAACCAGAATCGTCTTAATAGGTTAGTATAGTAGGTTACGTTAATCAATTAAGCTAATCGATTATGACTGTGCAGGAATAAGACCAGAATCGCCTTTGATCGTACCTGATCAATACGATGGGTTGTTGTTGATAACGTGGGTCGGTCGCTGTGATGAGGGACCGAGTTGTAAGCCGCACGCGGGTGGGGTCGGTCGCTGTGATGAGGGACCGAGTTGTAAGCCGCACGCGGGTGGTACCTGCAAAGGCACTCCAACGCTCAAGTCAGAGGTGCTTCAACGGGCAGGGTCACAAGGTGAGTAAAACATACCTGAAGCCACATGCTGGTGTGGTATATATAAGACTGGCGTTCTAGCCGTTGCGCAATTTACGGGATCGGCCGCATCTTGCGGAGCAAGGTAGATGATGGGCCGCGTTGGGCCGGCCTTGGTCGAGTGGGCCGCTGGCCCAGGTTGCACCTGGCTGCTGCGCGCAGCACCCCCTTGCTGCAGGTTGCGCTAGACTGTCTCGTTGGGCCTATTGGGCCACTCCAGAACAGTTGCCCCCCAAGCCTAGGTCGCTTGAGAGCGGGCTGAGGCTTGAATCGTTGCCCCCCTGCATTCGAGTTGTGGAAGGGAACTGACGGTCGCTGCCGCCTATTGATCGTTGAGTTTGGAGTCAGTCGCTTCTGACCTCCGTTTGAGATGTGACGTTTGGCCGATGGGAAGGCGGTCGCTGCCACCCGTGTGGTCGCACGTAACCTGGTCGATCGCTGATAATTTGATTGCGTGGTCGCTGCCACGCGGCCTGGCCATACGGGCCAAGTGCCGTCTCGGGGGTGATGCCTGACAATGAATCGTCATGAGTGCTGAGGCGACAGCTGCTTTAATGAGGTGACGTTTAGAGATTCGAGGAGTTTAAGTAATGATGGTACATGAAGAGTCGCGCCTCTTCACTTCCGGCCCATGATGACGGTTGGCCCATTATATAAGGGACTCATAGGGCACATCATTTGCACTTTTCTCCGAATTCTCCGCTGCTCTCGCTGATCGCTCGCTTCAAGCTCGCTCGCTTCTGCAAAAGCTCGCTCGCTGCCGTCGAAGCTCGCTCGAAATCCTCTTGCTCTAATTCCAGGTAATTGCGACCGCTCTTACTTTATTTGAGTTTTAATGTCCCATCTGATGGAGGGGGTGTCAGGTCTGGGGACGACCACGTCGCCCCTTCCCACGCGCGAGCAAGACCCTGACTGTTATTCCCCTCCACAGGTTCATTCTGGCGCGGACTAAACAAACCCGCCGTATATTTGGAGTCCCGGCCGTTTCTCTTGCGCAAAATATGACACGACCAGTGGAACAGAGTTCTGCGCCTGACTGGTCACCTTCTTCTAGTGACGAATCTTCTTCCTCTGGGTTTTCGACCCAGAATTCGACTTCATCTAGCAGATCCGGAACGCGGCCGGACAGAGATGGGGTACCGTACTCCGAGGTTGTGGTTGCTGAAACTGCAGTGAGCAACGCACGGGTTGCCAGTGAGGAAGGTGCCGACCATGCTGCGACCGACGTAAACGAGACGGCCGAAAGAGATCAACAGGGCGACCATGGAGAAGATCCTGAGGTTGCTGCTACAAAGGATATGTCCTGGGTTTCTCTCAACCTGAGGGGTCAGCGCAGCAAGATTCAACGGGGAAGCCAAGACCTGGAGTTTCTTGCGACCGAGCTGAATGAAGGTTGGACGGTAGAAGGTATGGCGAAGGGGGAACACATTGCGGCCTGGACTGATATGTTAAAATTCACAATGTACGCATCGTTTTCGAACGCATGGGTATAATTCCACCATTCACCAGGTTCCAACGCCAGGCTCTACGGTATCTTCAGGCCGCCCCTTCTCAGCTGAACCCGAACGCTTGGGCGTTCCTGCAGGCGTATGAAGATGTCCTTGTGGTTTTAAAACGACCGGTCTCCATACGACTGTTCTTCCATTTGTTTGAGATGAGCTATATTTATGAAAAAGGCTCCAAGGGCGCCCGCAAGGAAGCGGTCTCATTCAAAAACCGGTCGACATACAACTTCTTCAAGCCATATCTGGAATCGTTGACGACCGGGTGGAAAAAGGAATTCTTTTGGGTCGTTCCTGAATCGGCCGAGGCCCAAAATGCGGTCGCCCAAATGACCAACGATCAAGAAGGAACCCCCCTGTTTCCTACGGTGTGGAGTTTTAACCACTTCTCCAAAAAGCCGGGCCAGTATGCTTTCAAGGACGCTGATCTTGACGACCTGGACAGGGGGACGATCCATAGATTGAGAAGGATTGCGTCCCTAGTCCCTGAGGGTCGCATCAAAGTTAAGAACGTTGTGGATGCCCGTACCAAGAAGAATGTCAAGGCCGCTCTTGGTCGGTGGTTGCTCACATCTTTTATTTTCTGTCACTTTGTTTTGTTAACTAACCATCTGCTTTTGCCTTTGCAGTTAAGATGACCAGCATGAATGACTTTGACCTGTTGGAGCAATGGGCGGCCGAGGACGGCGATACTTCACCCGCCCGCGTCATACCTGCGGCTCAGTCTGGGGGTACGCCTCAAACTGATGTGACCGGATCTCAGCCTGATCGTCAGGCTCCTCGGGCGGGCACACCAGCACAAGCCATTGATCTGAGCAGCCCACCTAAAAATCAAGGAAAATCCAAGAGGAACAGGTCGGTCGATGATGGGGGCGAGAAAAAGAAGCATAAGAGTGGAAAAAGCCACGGGCACAACCGGTCGCCTAACATCGACCTGCTTGGGTTGGGTGATGAAGACTGTGCTCGTTTCAAGGAGGAGCCTTTCGAGGTGATGGCCGATGCAATGAAGGCCGCTGGTGTTCTGTTCAAGAAATACCAAGATGAAGAATCAGGTCGCCTGGAAGGTAGGCGCCTTGCCCATAGATATTCATTGCTTGAAGACGACCTAGTCGATAAAAACTTTAAATTGAATTCTGCCTTGTCATTGCTCGCAGAAATGAGGGGCGAGCGCGACGACCTGCTCAAGAAAATGAAGGAGCTCGAACCAAGAGTCGAAGCGGCCGCTGACAATGAGAGGAAGCTTATCGAAGCAGAACGCCAGCTTGTGGCTGCTGTCTCTGCTCAAACACTGGCCGAGTCTTCTCTGGACAAGGTGGTCGCTGACAAGGAAACAGCTGAGAAAGAGGTCGAACGCCTCTCTTCCAAGAATAAAGAGCTGTCGAGCCAGGTCGCTGGTCTGAAAACTGAGCTGGAAGCAGTGGAGGCGGAAAAGAACAGTTTAAGAGGTCGCTACAAGGACGTTCTTGACAAGGCGAAGGGAGCTGCGGAGGGTCAGTTCGAAAATGCGGTCAGCCAGATCAAGATCCTCTACCCTGCCCTGGGGGTCGACCGTGAGATTGTGCAAAGTGGCCATCGCGCGGTCGATCAGAAGATCGTCCGCCCCAAGAAGGTGTCCACAGGGAAAGTTCTTCAAGAGGAGGTGGTCATCTACCCAGCCCCCAGCGATTCTTAGCTTGTAATTTTCTTAAACTGTAATCTTTGCCCGCCTGCGAGCGGTGTTTGAATGGGGCGCCCTGGCTTCGACCAAGGCGTCTTTGATTGTAATCAGTGACAATTTCATCCTGAATATCACTTGTTTAATTGCTTTTGTAAGTCGATTTGATTCTTTTTACTACGGTCGGTCGCGACATTGAATTTCTTATGAGTCACTATTCGGAAACACTTTTCCAGGCCGCTCGGCGGCCATTGTTTGGGCCATTCGATGGCACTCTTTTTAGGCCGCTCGGCGGCTACTGATTGGGCCATTCGATGGCACTCATTTTAGGCCGCTCGGCGGCTATTGATTGGGCCATTCGATGGCACTCTTTTTGGGCCGCTCGGCGGCTACTGATTGGGCCATTCGATGGCACTCTTTTTAGGCCGCTCGGCGGCTATTGACTGGGCCATTCGATGGCACTCTTTTTAGGCCGCTCGGCGGCTACTCGCATGGTGAGCGACCGTGCATACAATTCGCATGAAAATAAAGTACACAAGTCGAATTTTAAGGTCGGTCCTCAGTAAAAAACCCCTGTGGGGAAAAAGAGCGACCGCCTGTTCTTTATTGATCAATCCATGTTTACAACTTAAACATAATATTTTCTCAGTTTGTCAGCGTTCCATGTTCTGGGGATGGTCGCCCCTTCCATGGTTTCCAGCTCGTACGCTCCCTTTCCAGTCTTGCTGACGACACGGTATGGTCCTTCCCAGTTCGGGGCGAGCTTTCCCTGGCGAGCGTTCTTATTCCCCACGTCGGCCCTTCTAAGGACTAGCTGTCCAATGGAGAACTCCCTCTTCTGGACGCGGGCGTTGTACCTTGCAGCGACCTTCTGTTTGATGAGTTGCTCCCTAAGTGACGCTTTGGTTCGCAGCTCGTCAACCAGGTCTAATTCTTCTCTTGTTGCTTGCTCATTTGCGGCCGGGGTTGGTGGGTTGGTCGTCCTCCAACTTAGCTCTCCCATCTCAATCGGGATAACAGCGTCAGTACCATAGACCAGTCTAAATGGTGACTCCCCGGTCGATGAGTGAGGGGTCGTTCTATAGGCCCAAAGGACCGACTGTAGCTCTTCTGCCCAATTGCCTTTGGCTTCATCTAACCTTCTTTTCAGTCCGCGCAGCACTACCCTGTTGGCCGCTTCTGCCTGGCCGTTGGTTTGTGGGTGCTCGACCGAGGTGAAACGCTGTTTCACACCTAGGTCGGCCAACATTTCTCTGAACTTCCTATCTGCGAACTGGGTTCCATTGTCCGTCACCAATTGCTGGGGCACTCCGAAGCGGGCGAGCACGTTTCGACCAAAAAACTTGGATACCTTCGCTGAGGTAATGGTGGCAAGTGGCTCTGCTTCTATCCACTTGGTGAAGTAGTCGATCGCGACGATGAGGAATTTCAGCTGACCTGGTGCAGGTGGAAAAGGACCGAGCAGGTCCATGCCCCACCAAGCGAACGGCCATGGTGGGGTTAAGCTGTGCAGTTCTGATGAGGGCGCTATATGTACATCGGCATGGATCTGGCATTTCTTGCACTTCTGAACAAGCAACTTAGCGTCCTCATCCATGGTCGGCCAATAGTATCCGGCCCTGAGTGCCTTCTTAGCAATTGACCGACCACCTTGGTGGCCACCACAATCTCCTTCATGTATGTCTCTAAGTACATGGTCGGCTTCGACCGACGTAAGGCATCTCAGCAATGGGGATGAAAAGCCCCTTCTATATAGTCTTCCTTCGACCACTGAGTACTTGGTCGCTCGTAACCTCAGGAGTTTTGCTTCCTTTTGGTCGCAAGGTTCTACCCCATTAAGAATATATTGTAAGATCGGAGTGATCCAGTCTTTATCCAAGTCGACCGTTAGAATGGCTGATGGTTGGGCTGGCTTAGTAGACACGCTCGGCCGTGTTAATGTCTCCTGAATTAGACTTCTGTGATTCCCAGGAGCCTTTGTACTGGCTAACTTTGATAGGATATCAGCCCGCACGTTCTCTGTTCTAGGGACGTGCTTAACTTCTGCTCGGTCGAATTGCTTGAGCAGATCCCTTACCTTAGCCAAATAATTCTTCAGGATATCATCCTTTGCGTCGTATAGGTTTTGAATCTGGGATACAACCAGTAGAGAGTCGGAGTGAAGTTCGACACGGTCGACATTGAACTCTCTGGCTAGCTGCAGCCCGGCAATGCACGCCTCATACTCGGCCTGGTTATTTGAAGTGTGAAATGCAAAAGTTAATGACACTTCAACAGTAAGTCCTTCCGAATTCTCAAGTATCAAGCCGGCCCCGCTTCCTTTGCTGTTGGAGGACCCGTCTACGTGCAAAGTCCAGGTAGTGACGGTCTGATCGTCTGGTGTTGGGGTCATCTCAGCGATGAAGTCGGCCAATACTTGTGCCTTAGCGGCCGATCTGGCCTCAAACTTAATTCCAAACTCACTGAGTTCCACAGCCCACTTGATCATACGCCCTGCAAGGTCAGGTCGGTGAAGGATTTGCCTAATAGGCTGGTCGGTCCTTACCACGACCTGGTGGGCCACAAAATAAGGACGTAATCTACGAGCGGCCACAAGTAACGCCAAGGCCAGCTTCTCGATCTTCTGGTATCTGATCTCTGGGCCTTGAAACACCTTGCTGATGAAATAGACCGGGTTTTGCTTTAGGTCGCATTCCCTGACCAGAACGGCGCTCATGGCTTCGTCCGTTATGGCCAAGTATAAATAAAGTTTCTCCCCCGGTTGCGGCTTGGTCATGATGGGCGGGTTGGTTAGTGCCGCCTTCAGCTCGTCCAATGCTCGCTGGCATTGATCGGTCCATTCAAATTCGACCTCTTTCTTCAAAAGCTTGAACAATGGAAGATATTTGCACGCTGATTTAGGTATAAATCGTGACAGGGCAGCGACCATGCCATTCAATTGCTGGATCTCTTTTTTCGTAGTGGGCGGCCTCATGTCGGCGACCGCCCTGCACTTGTCAGGGTTTGCTTCAATCCCCCGCTCTGTTAAGTGGAAGCCCAGGAACTTGCCCGCCCTTACACCGAAGGTGCACTTCTCTGGATTCAACCTTAAAGAATTCTTCCTAGCTTCTTCAAAGATTTCTCTTAGGTCGTTACTGTGGTCTTGGTCGGTTTTGCTCTTGATGATCATATCATCCAAGTAGACCTCTGATATTCGACCGATCTGCCGCCTGAAGACTTTGTTCATCATCCTCTGGTAGGTCGCTCCGGCGTTCTTCAGACCAAAGGGCATTACCTTGTACTGGAAATTTCCCCGATCGGTCATGAACGCGGTCTTATGCCGATCGGGTGGGTACATGGTGATCTGATTGTATCCTGAATAGGCGTCTAGAAAAGACAGAAGTTTATAGCCCGCAGCCCCGTCGACCAGTTTGTCAATGCTTGGTAGTGGAAAAGCGTCCTTCGGGCATGCCTTATTCAGGTCGGTATAGTCGACGCACATGCGCCACTTACCATTTTTCTTCTTGACCAACACGACGTTGGAAAGCCAGGTTGTATACTTAATTTCCTCAATGAAATTGGCCTTAATGAGGTCGTCAACTGCCTGGGCGGCCGCCAATGCTTTCTCTTGGCTCTGGATTCGCCTCCTTTGTGCGACCGACCTTGCTGTCTCATCAACGGACAGTTGGTGGCAGGCGATTTCAATTGGGATCCCGGGCATGTCTGATGCCTGCCATGCGAAAAGGTCTGCGTATTCCCTGAGGCAAGTGATGAGCGCTTGCTTGTCTTCTTCAGGTAGGTCGCTCCCCAACTTAACTGTCTTAGTTGGGTCGTCCATTAACTGAACATCGATCAATTCCCCGTGGGGTTCAGGCCTCTTGAGTCTATTCTTTAGCTCGCGGGCTAAATCGTCGTCGTCCTCCTCAGGGTCGCTATCAGGGTCGTATCGAGCATCCAGGTCGGCCACATTGACCTGATGCCCTTCTCCAAGATTCAGAGGTTTAGCACTTTCCACCTCCATATCACAAATCTCTTGGTAGAGGAAATGGCTCCTCATGGCCGCTTCCATGTCGGCCATCACTGTCACTACTTGGTCGTTTTTACTGTAAAACTTCATCTTCAGATGTACAGTTGAGGCTACGGCCCCCAATTTTCCCAATGTTGGGCGGCCAATGATGCAGTGGTAACACGATTTGATTGGCAGAACTAAGAACGTCGTTCTGACCGTCCTGTATGACGTGCTGCCGCTCGTATCATCCCCAAAGGTAACAAGTAGTTCTATCGTCCCCAGTGGGTAGGTGGTCGCCCCATTGAAACCGGTCAATGGGGTTGGAACTGCTTGGGGAATGATCTCGCTCCTATCCACATTCAACTTGTCAATCAATTCTTCGAACATGATGTCGGCCGAGCTTCCTTGGTCGACCAGTATTCTTCTGACCTCAGTGTTGGCCATTACGGCCGATACTACCAAAGGAACATAGTTATTAACTTTACCATCAAGCAAGTCTTCGTCCCCAAAGGAAATGGGCGGCCTATTAGAGGCCGGCCGTGGGGTTGAAGTTGAACCGACCATCATCATCGCCTTGTTGGATTCTCTGATGTCCAACGGATTACCTCCATGGATGACCATGGCTACGTTGCGGCCCTTCGATTGTCTGGGGTCGCATTCTTCCTCTGAACTGTTACGCGCCTGCTCGATCGTAGAGTTAACGATCGCCTTACCTTTGTCATTGGCGGGTTGGCCACCGGCTCTTCGATCAGGGCGATCGTTACCTTCATCTTTGACATATTGCCTCAATTTGCCCTTCTGTATGAGGTCCTCTATGTCATCTTTTAGGGCCATGCAGTCATTGGTGTCATGCCCCTTACTCTTGTGATATCTGCAGTACTTCTTGGTAGGCCGACCTCCTTTCTTCAGTACTAAAGGATCAGGTCGCCTCACACCAGTGAATTCATTGTTCTGGCACTCCGTGAAGATCTGTGCGATCGGAGTGTTCAATTTGGTACGCTGCTCGTACTTCTTGGGCCGGTACTCGGGCTTACTATCACGGTCTTGCCCCTTGGCCGACCTGCCAGTTTCTTCCTTGGGACGCGCGCGGGCGCCCTTGTCGGCCGCTAGTTGCTCCTCATAGCCCATATGGTCGTTGGCCCTTCTAAGGAACAGGCCGAGGTCGTAGTAGCGGTTCAAAGAAAACTCTTCGGCAAATCTGTGGTTCTTTCTTATGCCACGCTTGAGGTACTTCAGTTTGTCCGTGTCTGATAGGTTGCGGACTGTTTCGGCCTCTGTCATGAACCGGTCGATAAACTCCCTTAATGGTTCATTCTCTCCTTGGACGACCGAATCCAAGTGTTCTTCGTAACGATATTGACAACGGTTGGCCGTGTAATTAGCCAAGAACATTGCCACAAGACCTTCCCAAGAAGAGACCGAGTTGGGATGCAGAGATTCCCACCATTCTAATGCCCGGCCTTCGAGCGACTGAGGGAAAAGTCTGCACTTCATCGTGCGTCCCAGCTCCCTGTAGCTACAGTAGTTATTGAAGTACATCAGGTGTTTATCTGGATCCCCGCGACCGTTAAACTTGTTCAGGTTTGGGGGCTTCCTCAGGTCCCTTGGAATACGATAACGCCTGATTTCACTGGTGAAGGGTCCTTGACCGGTCGAGATGGGATTCTGCCCGTAAGGCTGCATGGCGGCGTAAGCTTGGTCGACGGGCAAACCGTAAAGGCCGACCGGCTGACCGAGAAGTCTGTCTGCAATAGGAGGGTGTCCATGGTTTTGTGGAGCATGTGGTGACGACCGTCTTCTAGGCCGTTCTGAATTGTTCCTTCTTGTTCGACTGGCGGCACGGGAGACATCTCTAATCTCCCCGTCACGGTAGTTGTCAAACTCCTCATACGAGTCCCACGACCGGCTTCTTGATCGCCGGGATCCTGAGGACTCGTTTGACGAGTATCTTGTTGGCGACCCTTCTGACTCTGGACGGTAGCTTGAGTCAGCATAGTCGTATTCTTCCTCGGGGGAACGCCGGTGGCGACTTCTTCGATGAGGGGGCGACCTATGAACGATCGCCCTTCTTGGAGGATTGCGTCGGGATACGCCTCGACGAGTAGGAGCTTCTCTTCGTGGTGGTGAACGATGGGGCCGAGATGGTTGCCCTTGGTGACCGCTGTCCGCACGCGGGCGGATTGAGATCGAGCCTCTCTCATAGCGTTCGATCAGCTCGTCTCGATCAGCAATCACTTGATTCTTTTGCTCCAGAATTTGTATAAGTGCCTGGGTCACATGCTCGGGCAATGCTTCTGGGATTCCAGCTTCGGCCAGCTCGGCCGGTAGTTGCTGGACCGGTTGGATAACTGGCCCGCGGCCGCCCTGTACTGAGGGCTCTTGGCGAGGCTCATCTTGTGATTCATGAACGGTCACAGGCACGCCCTCTGGGGTCCGTTGAGGTCGGTTCTGCCCAGAGGTATTGAGCCTGGAAGAAGTGCGTTTCTGGCGTGGCGGCATGATTTGATGTGGAATAGCGCTCGGGCCTCCCACTGTGGTCGCCAATTGATCGTACCTGATCAATACGATGGGTTGTTGTTGATAACGTGGGTCGGTCGCTGTGATGAGGGACCGAGTTGTAAGCCGCACGCGGGTGGGGTCGGTCGCTGTGATGAGGGACCGAGTTGTAAGCCGCACGCGGGTGGTACCTGCAAAGGCACTCCAACGCTCAAGTCAGAGGTGCTTCAACGGGCAGGGTCACAAGGTGAGTAAAACATACCTGAAGCCACATGCTGGTGTGGTATATATAAGACTGGCGTTCTAGCCGTTGCGCAATTTACGGGATCGGCCGCATCTTGCAGAGCAAGGTAGATGATGGGCCGCGTTGGGCCGGCCTTGGTCGAGTGGGCCGCTGGCCCAGGTTGCACCTGGCTGCTGCGCGCAGCACCCCCTTGCTGCAGGTTGCGCTAGACTGTCTCGTTGGGCCTATTGGGCCACTCCAAAACAGCCTTAATAGATTAAGTTAACAGATTAAGTTAATTGATTAAGCAGTCGTGTTAATCGATTAAAGGTAAGTTTTTTGATAAAGTTATGTGTTAATAGATTAAGTTAACAGATTAATTTAATTGATTAGGGAGTCGTGTTAATCGGTTAAAGGTAAGTTTTTTGTTAAAGTTACGTGTTAATAGATTAAGTTAACAGATTATTGTTGCGTTAAAAACACACTTAGAGCAAGTACCAAACTAGTCGAGATTATTTATTGTTTAGACGAACCAATAGTTTGATGATTATAGAAACAAAATAAAAATAACTAAATAACTAGAATTAAAATACTAGATTTAATCGATGGGGAGAGCTCTAGGGTCACGGTTTCACTTGCAAGCTTTGATTCCCCTATGTCTAATTCTACCCGAATTCCTTTATTTTATTTAATTACCAATCCATTTACTAAAACTATTAATCCATTTGGTCATTCACGATTAATATTCTTTTTCCTAAACTAGCCCTTGTTTGGTCGTGCAAGAATTTAAATTTAAGAAAAGCATAAAGAGCAAAAAGGTTGAATGATTGGAAGACTAAATTAAAGTTTGGTCATGCATTAATTATTGCCCCAATTGTCCTATAGGTCCACCAACTAATTGCAGTACGGTCGCAGATCAACTAATTGATTATGAACATGCAAAGGGTGATCAATCCTAAGAACGTGATTAAATTACTAGGACAATATTAATTGAAATAAAAATAGGAATTCAGATTAAAAATTAGAACATAAAAATGTCTCTAGTCAAGCAAGATCCACCTAAGACCCTAGAAAAGGATTTACCTATCCATAGTGTTCAAGAACAATGAAATAAAATTAGGAGTCATAAATTACAGAGATAAAAATAACCCGGAATGGAGAAATTTATGATTTTGAGAATTTAGTCTCCTTTTTCTGCTCCAGAGCTCTCTCACTCTGTCAAAGACAGGTACCCAAAACTCCACTCTCTCCTTCCTCCGCGTTGCCGTCGCTACTGTTTTGTGTTGTGCGGCTGCTTATGTTGTGTATGTACGGCCTCTCCCCTTAAGTCACGTTCCAGCACTACTTTATATTAGAAGCCTAGGTTGTGTGCATAATTTCTTTTTCTCCAAGTCATGTGCTCCCAAATCTTCCTGATCACGACTTCCTTGAATTGGAATCATAGACTTGATTGTCTTGCTTTGCATCACCTTCTCATATATATATATATATATATATATATATATATATATATATATATATATATATATATATATATCCCTTTTCTGTAAAAAAGAGCAAATTAAGTTAATAATTTATATTATTAATAATAACTGCTCTAAAAAATGACTTAAAGAACTCTAAAAATACACTAAATTGGAGCTTATCAACTCCCCCACACTTAACATTTACTTGTCCTCAAGTAAATTTTCTGGCTCAACAAAATTTTCAAATAAGTAAATGAGACGGCCAACTAAGGAACCCCAAGTTAGAAGGACAATGACAGACAGTAGATAATATAGCACATATGAGGTGTCAAAAGGTTGCCCAATTAGAGGCTCATGTCCCTGAAGAATACATTTCTATGAACAAAGACACTCGCTCACAATCTCTCTAAGTGTTTAGGGACTAGGGAAAATATACACTCAAGTTTCAACGAAATGCACATTACCATATGTTTGTAATTTGACCAAATCTCCACTAAATAGTTCACATGCATGCAAAAGATGGGGTTTCTTGGGTTGTAATGGGGCCGGGGTGAATTCAAGTAGGGTACGAAATAAGAAGGAATGGATAATCAAAGGGCTAAAAACAAGAAACAAATAGTAACATTTGAAACCAAATATGGAGCTCCTATTTAT
This sequence comes from Astragalus membranaceus, assembly GCA_039519185.1. Taxonomy (NCBI): domain Eukaryota; kingdom Viridiplantae; phylum Streptophyta; class Magnoliopsida; order Fabales; family Fabaceae; genus Astragalus; species Astragalus membranaceus. The sequence continues at coordinate 157,492,341 of CM076847.1, forward strand.
TTTGCAATTTTTGTCCAAACTCCAAGTTAATATCACTTCCATTCTTCATTCTTATTTTTTTTTGAGTCGACTCTTTTTTTTTTGGATTTGCCCTTTGGCTCTTTCTTTCTTTTGATGTGCCTTTTCCTCCTTCTTGCTTTCCTTTGTTCTTTTTTTTTCAACTTTTCATTTTTCTTAGGAGGAAAAGGTACTTGTTGTTGCACCCCGAAAAATCCCCGTTTGGGGTTTCTCAATGTACAACGTGGAAAAAATTTGGAGCCGCCACCAATATTTTAATTTTAAGACCAAAACATTGAAAAAAGGTCTTTTGGACAAGGCGGATGGTCTTTGAAAACTAGAGATATAGGTTCGGGGGTCGATTACGCGCGAGGAAGGTGTTAGCACCGCGCACGTCCTTTCTACCGAAAGGGAACCTCTAATTAAATGTGTGGTTTTAACGTTTGATTTGAAAAATACCTAGATTTGCCTATTTATTTCTTGTTTGAAGACGAATGAGAAAACTTACTGGAAATTTTATTTTTGGTGAGAAAGGGGGAAAAAGGTTTTTAGAAAAAAGTGCTTGACGGGACATGGCCCGCTCCTACGTATCTCCCGGTGCGATGGAGAATTCAAAGCTACGTAGTTCTTGGATAGAAAATGTTTGTGTGTTGGTGTTTTTTAATATAGGGGTCTTAGGATTGTGTGATCTGTGTTGAAGGACCACTGGGGGTCTGAAGGGCCGCTGGGGGCTGAAGGAGCGCTGGGGCTCTGAAGGACCACAGTTCACTTATCCTAAAACGATGATTAACCCGGCCGGACGACCGACTTAATCCCCTACTTTGAAAATAAGATTTTTGATTTTTTGTTTTATGAAAGAGATGTGTTTGTATTTTTTAATTTGGAAATTGTTTATTTTTGCACTTGACAGGGGCGTGGCCCTGCTCCTACGTATCTCCGGGTGGAGAATCAAAGCGACGTAGTTCTAGGATCTTTTTGAAAAGTTTTTGTTTTTTATCTTTTTTAGTGAGTTTTTTGAAATAGGACGAGCATTAGCAAATGATTAAACTAGCAGAGGCTATGATGAATCACTGCTAAATGCTCAAAAAGAGCTGTACCGCTAGTCAAACGAACAAAGGTTCTGATGGACTATTGATAACAACTTGTTTTTATTATGTTTTTGAAAATGATTTTCGAAAGAGATTGATTTGTACGATGATCAAACTAACAAAAGTTATGATGGATCGTCGTTTATTATTTTTAGGAGAAAAGGACATTGTCACTAATAGCTAAACGAACAGAGGCTCTGATGAGCTACTAGCAACAATGGGTTTGAAAAATGATTTTTGTTTGTTTTATGAAAATGATTGGTTTAGGGGGATGAAAAGAATTTTTATTTGTTGCGCTTGACGAGAACGTGGCTCGCTCCTACGTATCCCAAACGGGAATCAAAGCGACGTAGTTCTAAAAAAAAATGTTTTTGAGAGGGTTTAAAAGGGGCAAGCTGAATCACCCGAGACCATCTTCACCACTTATAATATGATGTACTAGGCATAAGTGGGAGTCATATGGTTCGTCCTCAGCAATGGATGATAACATACAAGAACGAGTAGATGAATGCTATAGCTAAGTTAAATCACATGGATCACAATAACTAAATATTAACAAATGAAAAGACTGAAATACCTCTGATGAAGACAGATATTACAGATCTGAAGAACGAGCGAAAATGAAGCGGAGAACTGGAAAATGAGATTTGCGAGAGTTGTCTTCCCCGATCTCGTGAAATGTCTCTCAGATCTCGTGAAAAATGTGTCTCAGATCTCGTGAAAATGTGTGTAGCAATTCTTCTCTCTGATCTTGTGTGAAGTGTCCGTGTGAAAATGTGATTTGAGGCTGCCTATTTATAGGCTTAGGAAAGCGTAAAAATTTTTTAAAACATTTATGGCAAGGATGAATCGATTGTTTGAGCCTTTGGAAATATGTAGGAATCGATTCTTTTCTTTTGGAAATGACAAGAATCGATTATATGGCCTATGGAAAATGGTAGGAATCGATTTTCAGGACATTTATAATAGGTGAAAATCGATTCCATGTTTAGTTAAAGCAATGAGGAATCGATTCATGGCCTATGGAAGAGCTTAAAAATCGATTTTCAAGACCTATGCAACATACTATAAATCGATTCTTGGCTTAGAAATCAATTCTTGTTTTCCAAAAAAATGCTTTTAGGTCCTTGCCATACATGCATAAAATATTTTTCAAAGCTTGCCATGCATGCATAACGTATTTTCAAAACCCTAGTTTCTTAAAAAGTGCATTCTATCCCTAAGAATGATTCCAAAAACTTTGGAGCGGTTTCTAGGATTCAAAATGCAATGCATAATTTATTTTTATTTTTTTGTGGAGAAAATTAGGGTTTTGACCTAAGCCGGACAAAATTGGGGTATGACAGCTGCCCCTCTTTATTTGGATTTTGACAAGAAATATGAATTGCGCAGGACATATTTCGAGGCAAAATAGAAATAAAGAATTCAGAAATTATACCGATTTTGTCTGCTTAGGGAAACCCGAATTTTCCTCTTTTCTTTTTCTAGATATATTTTTTTTTGAATAGATCGGCTTGAGAACAAACGGGGAACGGTTAACACCTGGCGCATTAACCAAGAGAGAAACTGACGGACCACTCGGGATTTGAAGGAGCACTAAGGTTCTGAAGGACCACTCAGGGTCTGAAGGAGCACTAAGGCTCTGAAGGACCACTCAGGGTCTAAAGGAGCACTAAGGCTCTGAAGGACCACTCATGGTCTGAAGGAGCACTAAGGCTCTGAAGGACCACTCAGGGTCTGAGAACAAACGGGGAATGGTTAACACCTAGCGCATTAACCGAGAGAGAAAATGACGGACCACTCGGGATCTGAAGGAGCACTAAGGCTCTGAAGGACCGCTCAAGGTCTGAAGGAGCACTAAGGCTCTGAAGGACCACTCAGGGTCTGAAGGAGCACTACGGCTCTGAAGGACCACTCAGGGTCTGGAAGGCTGCCTAGGCCTTAATTGAAGGACCATCGTGGTCTGAAGGAGCGCTACTAGCTATGGTACTAGTAAAACGGTCTGAGGGGGCCTTTCGAGCGGCCATGATGGGTCAAGATCAGCTCCGGAACTGATATGTTGACTATGAAGGACATCTGCTGTGTCTTAGGCTTGACACAACTAGTCTGAAGGACCACTTGGGGTCTGAAGGACTTACCCGCAGCTCGAATACGAGGTGAAGTCTGTTTTTGAAGGGACACTTGGGTCCTGAAGGGATTCACGAATCCTGTTGGTTGATTGATTGAAATGTTCAACTAAAGCAGACAGAAAGTAAAATGAGCACTTGGCGTGCAAACAGAAAAGTAAATGGGCACTTGGCGTGCAAACAGAAAAGTAAATGGGCACTTGGCGTGCAAACAGAAAGGTAAAGTGGGCACTTGGCGTGCAAAAGCAGGAAAGTAAATGGTAAAGAATGCGGTAAAGAAAGCAGTAAAGAAGGAGCACTGAGGGCTCAGGATGAGCGCGGAGGGCTCAGGATGAGCACAGAGGGCTCAGGATGAGCACAGAGGGCTCAGGAGGGAGCACAGAGGGCTCAGGAGGGAGCACAGAGGGCTCAGGATGAGCGCAGAGGGCTCAGGGGGAGCACAGAGGGCTCACAAATGCTGTTGATTGGTTGATTTGAAATGACCGATGCTGCTGTGTTGGATTGAGGTACCTGCATACGTTAGTTGATGCAAGGAATGGTGCATGGAGTATGAGTGCATGTTATGCAAGGGCATGTTATGCATGTGTATGCAATGCTATGATTTTCGTGTAATGATGAATGTAATGAAATGCTATTCCTGATTCTTTTACTTTGGTTTTCGTCATGTGATGAATGCACAAGATGCGGTTATGCAAATGTAATGCAGATGTATGCTACATGGATGCATGTGACGCTGATGCATGCAATGCTGGACGCTTTTGATATTCTCTTTTGGCTTTCCTTGATGGTTGCTTTTTTTATTTATGAAGTGCGGGTATGCAAATGCAATGCTTGAGAGTTGTGAAATGCTTTGGTTTATTTGATGGAATGATAAATTATGGACCCGACATTAGTCTGATTTAAGGATCACAACGAGTCTGGTTTATGGGCCGACAAGCCTGGTTTATGGAGCAATATGTGTCTGCATATTGGTCTGTTTTATGGACCCTAAAGGTCTGGTTTAAGGACACAAAGGTCTGGTTTGACCGCATGGAATGCCGGTGTATGCAATGGAAGGCTTCGTTTTGTTTTTTCTATGAGATGCATGATGCAAATGCCATGATTGCTATTTTCTTTTTCTTTCTCTTATGCAAATGCCTGGATTTCTCTTTCTTTACTTTATTATCATTATTTTTATGCCTGATAAATGCATGATTTTATGCATGATGAATGTAATGCATGACTGTGTTTGCTTATTGCCCCTTTTTTTTTTTTTTTTTTTTTTGCTTATTTTTTATTTTTGCTGGTTCAGCCAACCCGCGACACTCATGACACGAGACTGAGGAACCTGTTGGACTTGCGGGGCTCATGGGCCGAGTGCATGTTGGTCTTGACTTTGCTGGTTTGAAGCAACCGTGGATGTAGTTGCTCTCTTGCATGATTGACTGATTTTGAGGATGTGCTTTCTCTCAGGACTCTTAAGAATCTCGTAATGATTTGCAATGCTCTATGATATATGCACATGTTTTACAGTTCAGGACCATCATCATCATAAAACGTTTATTTTGAGCAGAAAAAGCAGAAAATAAAAGAGTGAACAGATACGAGAAATTTGAACTTTATTAATGCAGAAACCGGTCGCACAAGAAGTTACGCCGATTATTTATTACACTTGAAAGTTTAAACTGTAAAAAGACACGAAAAAAGGAGAGAAGCTGAATTCTGACTGTCCGTCTCTGTGGAACAGTGCCAAACATCTATGTCCTTGACCTTGATCACTCCCTCATCCAAGCTTGTAGGAGAGTTGTATGCCTTTCTTTACTTTTCATGCCTAAGTTTTCAGACCCTAATTTTTGCCTGGATCGCCCTTTGCGGGTTTTCAATCCACCGGGTCGCTCTGATTTTGCCTAGGTCGCCCTTTGCGGGTTTTCAACCTAGCGAGCTAATTCTTACTTGGCTTGTCTTTCTCTTTTTTCATCTATTTCTTTTAGGCATAATACTTCTTCACTTGATCTGAATTGACTGGATTCCTGAGATCTTCGACGTCTATGTTTATGAGTATCGGCGCTCTTCTGGAAAAAGCTTTCTTGACTTCACATGGACCGTCATAAGTGGGCCTCAACTTCCCACGGAGTCAGTCTGGATAGGTAGGATCTTTTTGAGTACATGGTCTCCTTCGCCGAATTCTCGAAGACGGACTTTCCTGCCGAAAGCTGCCTTCATCTTTTGTTGGTACAACTGGCCATGGCGCAGGGCAGCAATTCTTTTCCCTTTAATGAGATTCAGTTGATCTAGACGAGCTTGGATCCATTTTGCTTCTTCTAACCTGGCCTCCATGACTACTCGTAGAGAGGGTGTTTCACCCTTGACGAGAAGGACTGCTTCTGACCCATACACTAGAGAAGAAAGGGGGTTGCCCCTGTATGATTTCAATGAATGTGAGTGCGACAAGGGATGAGATAGGTGTAGGGTCAATTTCCCCAGTTGTAGGAGGGGTGGAGAGCGACAGAATTGCCCCACCTGGCACATTGTAAACAAATGAATTTACTTGTCCTTGAGCTAAAACCTTGAGAAAACAACAGCAATCAATCATTGATCGGAATGGACCTTTCGGGATTGTGGTGTTTTGTGGAGGAGAGATGAGTAGGCTTAATGAGGTATTTGGGGCTAATGGCAGGATGGTTTTTATTTGGTGTTGGCTGTCGATCGATGATTTATGATGGTTAACTGGCTTGATGAGGTATTAGGAGGTTTTATTCCTGGCTAAAGGTCTGTGGAGGGCGGACTGTCGAGGTCAAATGAGAGTGTTTGCGGTTTATGAGAGGAGAGGTGCATGGAAATGAGAAAGTGTTTGAAGGTTTATTGAGACAAGGACCTCTTGGGTTTTGTGGTAACATGTATCAACTCACTATTTACATCTCTTTTGTATTTTTCTTTTGGTTTTGGGATTTTCCTTTTTGAATGATTTTTTCTTCTTTGACTTCTTCTTTTTCTTGAGCTTGGGTGAGCTGATAAAGAACGATGTACTGTTTTTTCTGAGGTGGTCCTTGTCTAAGGTGACTTTTGAATTTTTGGCTTTTTCTTGGCTTAAGATGGGTCGGAAAGGATTTTGGTTTCTCTTTGGGATTTTCTTGGCTTAAGGTGGTTAGGAGAGGATTTTGTTTTTGGAAATGGAATGGTAGTCCGACTTCATTTCAAATCATGATTGCTTATTTCCTCAAAATTAACTCTGGGACAATAATGCACTTGCCCTTCTTCTTTATTTCCTTTGCTGAATAACCCCTTTTCTTTGCTTCATTAACCTTCTGGAGGATTTTCCCGGTCTTTCTCAACGTCCCACTCTGCTTGATTGTTAAGGTGATCAAAGTCAAAATATGGACTGTTGGCACTGTTATTTTGAGAGACAATTGCTGTGGATTTGCTTTTTGCCGAGGCGAAAAAAGCAGAATGGAAGGTGAGACATGCAGGCAAAAATAATAAAGAAAAGAAAAGACACATGAAATGAACTTTTATTGATTGGAATTCAAAAACAACGTTTTTATTGATGATGATGATTTAGAAAATAAAAACATGTGTGCCCCTAACAACTGGTCCTGTGGCCTTGGGCAGAGCCACAGGGTTGCATTACAAATGACTACTTTAAATCAAAGGTCCCAGGAGGATCAACAGCCTTTAAATTCTTTCACCAGCACTGCAGCGACAAATCAGGTTTGCACCACCCTCATCCTTGATGACAGCCATTTGATCGTGTTGTTCCTCTTCCTCATCCCATCCTGTGGGCTGGATGTCTTCTATTCGGATTTGAGCACTCTCGGGAGCGTCATATCTGACCAAGTAGTCAAACTTTCCACTGGGCTCCCCTAGGGTATCCCAACATTCCTCTTCTGACTTAAGACCATTATTGATGACAGCAATTTGGTCGTATTGTTCCTCTTCCTCATCCCATCCTGTGGGCTGGATGTCTTCTATTCGGATTTGAGCACTCTCGGGAGCGTCATATCTGACCAAGTAGTCAAACTTTCCACTGGACTCCCCTAGGGTATCCCAACATCCCTCTTTCTCAGACACCGCTGTTACTTCCTCATTGATTTCTTCTTCACCATCAATATCAGGGGTTCCTATCTGAATCACGCACCGATCTATCAGGTCTTGCACTGCATGCTTGAAGGTTCTGCACTCCTCCATAGTATGACCAACCCCGTTTTCGTGGAAACTGCAGGTAGCACATGCATTGTACCTTCGGGAAAATGGCGGTTGAAGGGCCTTCATTGGCCGGGTGCTGATCAGGTTCTTGGAAGTCAGGTGATTAAACAATTCAGTGCATGTCATCGGTATCGGATCAAAACTGGTTCGTTTCTTGTACTGATAACCCTGAGCCTTGTGACTGTCACCGCCTTGCTGGGATGGCACCGGAGCAGAGAATGGAACAGTTTGTGGTGGCGGAGGAATGAAAGAAATGACACCAACTGGACCCATGACAGTGACACCTTCGACAGCTGCCCCACTCTTTAAGCTCTGCAATATGACCATCATCTCATGTATCTGGGCCTTCATTGCCTTCAATCGTTCTTCTAGCAAGTGATATCTGTCTCTTGGCTGTGGGCTTTCAATCATCAGGCCCTGAGGGTAGCTCCTCGGACTGAAGTAGTAAACCCCATACTGAGCGGAGTTTCTCATTTGATAAGCAACACTTGGAGGATTCACAATAATCTCCGGAGCAAGAGCAGAAGAACTTCTGGGAGGTATAATACTGGGACTAGGGATGTGAATGTGTGGCACACCCGCAGCTCCACTAGAAATAACCACAGCAGGCTGACTTGTCACCACGGGAATGGCTTCAGCAGTGGTCCCACTTCTCAGATTTTGCAGCATATTCATTATCTCGGCCCTCTGAGCCTCCATAGCTTCCACTTTAGTCTTCAAAGCTTGATTCTCTTGAGCCAGCTGCTCGGGGTTAAGAATCTCCACAACCGACTCATCTTGACCCAGGGGGTCCTCATTCTCGAGATGCTGATTGCTAGCCATTAGTCTTGCCTGTAGACGGGTGGAATATCGGTGTTGGCGAACCAGCTTGCCTTTTATTTTTCTCTCTGATGATAGAACATTTTTTATGAGTGCAAGTATGAATGCGTAAATGAATGCAATGCATATGGTTTTATGTTATTTTTGTATTTAGATGCATGAGGAATGCTGTATGAATTTTTCAGAATTTTGCTTATGTAATGCATGCTGTTTATGATGTAAAATGCGGGTGATGAGGATGCTTGTTATAAAGACAGATATTTACAGGTGGGGGTTTTGAAATTTTAGGGCAATATACCCTATATGCCACCTCACATAGGTATTCATGAAAGAGAAGGAAAAACATATTCTTTTCTTTGATTTTGTTGTTTTTTTTTTTTTCAAAAAATGTTGGCGGAAATGAACTAAACTAGATGCAATAATGCACACACAATTTTGGAAAAGCCCTTGTGACCTAAAAAGAGGTAAGACCTATGATCTAGGGCAATTAAAAGGGTAACCCTTCCATGTAGCTCTATTCACTCCCTCACAAGGCCACCAGAGCTACAGTCCCTTTCACAAAATTCCCCACAAATGCAGCAAACTGCTAGGTGTGAGGCATCATGAAAGAGCACAACTCTGGTTGAAACTTTCGCAAGTAGCCAAACGGACAAAGGTCCTGATGGGCTCTCACTACTCGAATCCACTCTCCTAAGTTTTTTGCAGACCTGGGTTATGGTCCCACTCAAAGCACATAGTCACAGGGTACAAGTGTAGTGTGTGTCAAGGGCATTTTCCCTAGTACTACCCCCACCTGAAATGAAAACCAGAGCAGTCCAGATAATAGCATGTTGGCTACCCTATGGTTCAATATTATTCAAATACTACTAGCCTAGGGTGCTAACAACAATGCACTACTTACCTCAAGAAAGGGAGCAAAGAAGAGGGAACATGATAGAATTGGGGAATATGCATGAGCTTACCTTGAAGAAAGGAAGCGAAGAAAGAAGGGAACATGGGGGTTGGAAGAATGCATGGGCATAAACATATAAAAAGAAAAGGAATAAAAGATGAGACAGGGAACAAACATAGAAGAACACAAATGCATACGCCTACAATCAATGATAAGAAATAAAGGCAAACAAGGTTTTAATCAAATCAACATTAAACCACACATTTAAATTAGTTAGGCTTGACCCTCGTCTTTTTTTTTTTAAAAAAAATGTCCCCAGCAGAGTCGCCAGCTGTTGCACCCCGAAAAATCCCCGTTTGGGGTTTCTCAATGTACAACGTGGAAAAAATTTGGAGCCGCCACCAATATTTTAATTTTAAGACCAAAACATTGAAAAAAGGTCTTTTGGACAAGGCGGATGGTCTTTGAAAACTAGAGATATAGGTTCGGGGGTCGATTACGCGCGAGGAAGGTGTTAGCACCGCGCACGTCCTTTCTACCGAAAGGGAACCTCTAATTAAATGTGTGGTTTTAACGTTTGATTTGAAAAATACCTAGATTTGCCTATTTATTTCTTGTTTGAAGACGAATGAGAAAACTTACTGGAAATTTTATTTTTGGTGAGAAAGGGGGAAAAAGGTTTTTAGAAAAAAGGGCTTGACGGGACATGGCCCGCTTCTACGTATCTCCCGGTGCGATGGAGAATTCAAAGCTACGTAGTTCTTGGATAGAAAATGTTTGTGTGTTGGTGTTTTTTAATATAGGGGTCTTAGGATTGTGTGATCTGTGTTGAAGGACCACTGGGGGTCTGAAGGGCCGCTGGGGGCTGAAGGAGCGCTGGGGCTCTGAAGGACCACAGTTCACTTATCCTAAAACGATGATTAACCCGGCCGGACGACCGACTTAATCCCCTACTTTGAAAATAAGATTTTTGATTTTTTGTTTTATGAAAGAGATGTGTTTGTATTTTTTAATTTGGAAATTGTTTATTTTTGCACTTGACAGGGGCGTGGCCCTGCTCCTACGTATCTCCGGGTGGAGAATCAAAGGCGACGTAGTTCTAGGATCTTTTTGAAAAGTTTTTGTTTTTTATCTTTTTTAGTGAGTTTTTTGAAATAGGACGAGCATTAGCAAATGATTAAACTAGCAGAGGCTATGATGAATCACTGCTAAATGCTCAAAAAGAGCTGTACCGCTAGTCAAACGAACAAAGGTTCTGATGGACTATTGATAACAACTTGTTTTTATTATGTTTTTGAAAATGATTTTCGAAAGAGATTGATTTGTACGATGATCAAACTAACAAAAGTTATGATGGATCGTCGTTTATTATTTTTAGGAGAAAAGGACATTGTCACTAATAGCTAAACGAACAGAGGCTCTGATGAGCTACTAGCAACAATGGGTTTGAAAAATGATTTTTGTTTGTTTTATGAAAATGATTGGTTTAGGGGGATGAAAAGAATTTTTATTTGTTGCGCTTGACGAGAACGTGGCTCGCTCCTACGTATCCCAAACGGGAATCAAAGCGACGTAGTTCTAAAAAAAAAATGTTTTTGAGAGGGTTTAAAAGGGGCAAGCTGAATCACCCGAGACCATCTTCACCACTTAGAATATGATGTACTAGGCATAAGTGGGAGTCATATGGTTCGTCCTCAGCAATGGATGATAACATACAAGAACGAGTAGATGAATGCTATAGCTAAGTTAAATCACATGGATCACAATAACTAAATATTAACAAATGAAAAGACTGAAATACCTCTGATGAAGACAGATATTACAGATCTGAAGAACGAGCGAAAATGAAGCGGAGAACTGGAAAATGAGATTTGCGAGAGTTGTCTTCCCCGATCTCGTGAAATGTCTCTCAGATCTCGTGAAAAATGTGTCTCAGATCTCGTGAAAATGTGTGTAGCAATTCTTCTCTCTGATCTTGTGTGAAGTGTTCGTGTGAAAATGTGATTTGAGGCTGCCTATTTATAGGCTTAGGAAAGCGTAAAAATTTTTTAAAACATTTATGGCAAGGATGAATCGATTGTTTGAGCCTTTGGAAATATGTAGGAATCGATTCTTTTCTTTTGGAAATGACAAGAATCGATTATATGGCCTATGGAAAATGGTAGGAATCGATTTTCAGGACATTTATAATAGGTGAAAATCGATTCCATGTTTAGTTAAAGCAATGAGGAATCGATTCATGGCCTATGGAAGAGCTTAAAAATCGATTTTCAAGACCTATGCAACATACTATAAATCGATTCTTGGCTTAGAAATCAATTCTTGTTTTCCAAAAAAATGCTTTTAGGTCCTTGCCATACATGCATAAAATATTTTTCAAAGCTTTCCATGCATGCATAACGTATTTTCAAAACCCTAGTTTCTTAAAAAGTGCATTCTATCCCTAAGAATGATTCCAAAAACTTTGGAGCGGTTTCTAGGATTCAAAATGCAATGCATAATTTATTTTTATTTTTTTGTGGAGAAAATTAGGGTTTTGACCTAAGCCGGACAAAATTGGGGTATGACACTTGTAACCACATTAGCGACTTCTATTTTGTTTTTATGTCCCGATGAGGTAGACAATTGAAATACAGGACAAAATTGTAACTTTCAATAGTTTCTCCAAATTTAATTTCAAATGGTTACCACAAAAAAAGAAAAAATTATATCTGGGTATACCAAAGAAAAAAATATAACAAATAAGCTCAAAGGGGGCAACTAATGGATAAATTCAATAAACAACTCTGAGGCCAGAAAAATACCTAAATTCCCCAAATCTTTTTACATAATGCAAATCAATTTTCGCCTTGAAATTGTCAAAAGACAAATTCTAGAATGTAGGAAATTGGGAAACACACTCTTAGAAAGAAAAGGGGTAAAAATTTATGATTTAGTATCAATCCCCTTATGAAGGCTCAAATCTCACCTTTAGAAGCTAGTTCACAAAAAGTACTCAAGAGAGACAAATGCTAATTATCAGCTTTCTAAGGACATCCTCACGGTTACAATTAAGCACAAGTCTGTCAAGTAAATTAATTATGGGATCCCCTAAAGGCAAAATCTCTATTTTTTTTTCAACTTGAAGCATAAGTCGCTAAAATAAGCCAGAAAAAATGCTATCAACATATATGGTGGGTATGTGCATTAATAGAGATCAAGTGACAAAAAATAAACTCTCCTCTCCCACACTAATATGAAGCATGGTCCTCAATGCGAAATGATCAAATAGAAACAAAAAGAAATAAATGAGAGAGAGAGAGAGAGAGAGAGAGTAAGAGTGACTTCCCTGAGAGAGCTTGCAGTCTGAGCTTATTCCTAAAAACAAAATGAAACAAATTAAAAGTAAAAATAACTGAAAATAAAACACAGGTTGCCTCCTGCGAAGCGCTTGTTAACGTCGTGAGCCTGACTATAGTTGGTGCTTAATCAAGGGGCTCTCCAAGAGCAAATTTAACATCTAACGCAGTACACCTTCTTAGCTTTCTAACAATGTGGTTCACATTATTCTTTTTTTTCCACGTGGTGGATGAACTTCAAAGGATGGTGAAATTTTTATTTTATCTCCATCCACCATTATGCTAGGATCCTGCAAAATAAGATTTTTTTCCAAAAGGTCCCGCATCTTTAATTCACTAAAAATGTTAGTTTCAACCACATCATCAAAATAAGGAGAAGTTAAAGAAGAGAAAGTTTCATTGGAATTGAAAGCTTTAGTAACATCATCTTCTTTACCACTCCTTAAAGTTACCTTTCCCCGGTGAACCTCAATCACAGCATCACCAATGGTTAAAACAATTTGCCCAAAAATGGGTGCTTTCTCCTCTTTCTCCAAATCTAGAACCATGTGATCTTTCTCACTGTCCTCACAAATGCTCCCTTTAGTAGGATCTTTTGTTTCAATATGACTCCCTTCAGTAGGAGCTACTATTTTGATTTGACTCCCTTCAGTAGGAGTCTCCTCATCTTTCTTGAGAGATTCTTCCTCCAGATTATATTCCATGGAGACACCTTCATCTCTCGTAGGAATACTGTCTTTGTATTGCTCACCTTCTTCATTTTGGGTAGACTTAGTTTGTGAATGAGTTTCTTGGGCCTCTTGAGATAATAAAGAAATGATACTTGATAGTTGATCACTCATGGCTCCAATTTGACCCTCCAATCTTTCAAACTTTTCATTTGTCTGCTGCATAAACTTTGCCAATACATCATTGGTATCTTGTATCTCCTCCTCTTGCCTATGAAGATGTAGTGGCTCATAATTATCCCAGTTGGAGGAATAAGGCGGTGGCTCATAGTCATCCCAATAGTTTGAATAAGGCTCATAAGGAGGAGGAGGAATTTGAATCTGGCATTGAGACATATACCAATATGACTTCTCTAAATTTCTTTGTGCCTCTGCCTCTCTAATGTAGTCTCCAAGTGTTTTAACCATGATTTAGACTTTTCTCAGCAAAAAACGTGAACTGCAGCGGTCTCTTGGGAAAGTATTAGCAGCTTTTTTTTGTATTTTTTTTCAATAAGATAAATAAAAAAATGTCTAAAGTAATAAAAATATTTTTCGTTTAATATTGCTAAATTAATCCCCGGCAACGGCGCCAAAAACTTGGTGCATTAAAAACACACTTAGAGCAAGTGTACTCTTTCGCAGAAGTAGTATAAAAGATTATCGTATCCACAGGGACTAACTAACAAGTACCAAACTAGTCGAGATTATTTATTGTTTAGACGAACCAATAGTTTGATGATTATAGAAACAAAATAAAAATAACTAAATAACTAGAATTAAAATACTAGATTTAATCGATGGAGAGAGCTCTAGGGTCATGGTTTCACTTGCAAGCTTTGATTCCCCTATGTCTAAATCTACCCGACTTCCTTTATTTTATTTAATTACCAATCCCTTTACTAAAACTATTAATCTGTTTGGTCATTCGCGATTAATATTCTTTTTCCTAAACTAACCCTTGTTTGGTCATGCAAGAATTTAAATTTAAGAAAAGCATAAAGAGCAAAAAGGTTGAATGATTGGAAGACTAAATTAAAGTTTGGTCATGCATTAATTATAGCCCCAATTGTCCTATAGGTCCACCAACTAATTGCAGTACGGTCGCTGATCAACTAATTGATTATGAACATGCAAAGGGTGATCAATCCTAAGAACATGACTAGAGAGATTCCTCACTCTCTAGAGAGATTCCCTTTTCTGTAAAGGGTGATCAACTAATTGATTATGAACATGCAACGGGTGATCAAAACCCTAGAGAGATTCCTCACTCTCTAGAGAGATTCCCTTTTCTGTAAAACAAGAGCAAATTAAGTTAATAATTTATATTATTAATAATAACTGCTCTAAAAAATGATTTAAAGAACTCTAAAAATACACTAAATTGGAGCTTATCAATTATGTTAATTGATTAGGCAGGCGTGTTAATCGATTAAAGGTTAGTTTTTTTGATAAAACGAGACCAGAAGCATGTTAATCGATTAATTACTTACGTGTTAATCGATTAATAGTGCAATAAATCAGTCCCAACGGTCAGAAATTGACAGCAGCTATAAATAGGGACCTAGTGCTTGCCAAACACAACAACCTGCGCATCAAGAGCACACCATAGAACCCTAAAGCACTATTGCACTTGTTCTTCACTGTTTTCTATCAATTTGAGCTGATCTCTCTCTAGGGTTAGGTTGGGAAGCTTTGAACTCGTTGTATTCACCTACTTTAGAGGTATTTCTATTTCATGTAATTTGTTCAATTTCTGTTATTGGATTTTACTAGAGAGTGAGGAATCTCTCTAGGTTTTGATTGTAACAAGAGTTGGGTATCTCTTGTTTGTCAATTGGTAGTACTAGAGAGTGAGGAATCTCTCTAGGGTTTTGATTTAAAGAGAGTGGGGTATCTCTTGTTTGTCAATTGGTTGTACTAGAGAGTGGGAAATCTCTTTAGGTTTTGATTGTAATAAGGGTGGGGTATCTCTTGTTTATCAGTTGTTGAGGGCTCTTGCACGAAGGTGGGGTATCCTATGTGAAGAGTGCCTGAGTATTGTAAGGGTTTGAAAGCACCCGTTTTAAGCTTTGTTTTGGTAGTGAAAATCTCACAAGGGTTTGTGAGGACTGGAGTAGGTCACTAAGAGGTGGCTGAACCAGTATAAATCTAATGTGTTATTTACTGCTTTTAGTTTCTAATTCGTTTATTCCATAAACCTGTGCGAAAAGGGGAAAAGGTTTTAAAATATCAATTCGCCCCCCCTCTTGAGACTGAAGCCACTTGGCAACAAATTATTTTTGGACCTGTGGTCCAAACACCTAAAGGTGTGAAACAAGTTGTATACAAATGAGTTTCTATGTGAAAACGGAATGAGAGTGGTGAAACTGAGAGATATAAAGCTCGATTTGTTGCTCAAGAGTTTTTATAAAGACCTAAAGTTGACTTTGATGAGACATATTCACCTTGTAGCACATGAAGAGCTCAATTTGCACGTTATGAATGTTGTTACAAATTATTTGTATGACTCATTCTTTGGACTCTCGAGATGAGTACTCAAAGTGAATCAGTCCCTCAGTGAGATAATATAATTTAAACGCATGCGGTATAATCGTCTCAATTCATATTCTAAAGGAGGGATATAAAAATGACAACATTTGTCCATATAGATTTATGAAAAGATCAATAAATGAATTTCTATAGGTTTCTTATATTGTAACTCCTGAAGAGCTTTCCAAAATTATAGATTACTCAAAGAAAGAGTTATATATGAATGACCTCAAATTATATACGGTGGATTCTTAAGGTTGAACCTGTGATTGATCTCTACATGAAACATCCCAGAAGGATTCAAGATATAAAGAAATATCTTCACATAAAATCTTTTGAAAAACAAAGTCTCGTCTTGATCTGGAGACCGAACAATTAGCTAATTAAATTTTTGTTTAACAAGTTATAAAGAACTGGGTCTTAATTGACTCATGATATATATTTTTTATATTGAGTACATGATTTGTGTGGCAAACAAATAACAAATGTCTCGGCCCTGAAGACTATTAAAGCATACATGCATATTACTAAATGCTACATTGCTTGATATGATAGTATTATGTGATAATTAGTAGTAATATAGTTCTTCACAAACCAAAATGCATCAGAAAAAAGGGGGTACGTAAGATGCATATTTTATGTTTGGCTATTGTAATGAATAAATAATTTTATGTATGTAACACAAGTTACCCATGTAGATACAAAGTATTTTTCTGATCTAAATCAAGTCTGTTTATTTTCATAACACTTCTCAATTTTTAAAAATTGAAAGCCATTTTTAAAAAGTACTACCCCTGGTCCACAATATAAGAGACAAATAGTGGTTTATGCAATGTTTTAAAAATCAGACTGGAGATCGAACCGGCAAGATCTCCGAAGTCATGGTTCAATTGGTTCACTCAGTTCAACCATGGTTGAATAGAATGATTAATCATTAAGTAATAAAAAATTATTTATTTTTGGGGGAAAAAGTTAATAAAAAAATTACAAAATACATTTTGGGCAGTTCAATCTGAGTAAATTGACGGTTCAAAGCGGTTTAACCACGGTCCAACCCGGTTCTGGATGGTTCACCCAGCCTGCAAGCCAAATGGGGTTGCACAAACCGCTGGATTGAGCGGTTCCTGGTTCGGTCAGGTTCTGACAACACTGGTTTTATGGTCTACAATATAAGAAACAAACATGATTACTCTTATCTATAAGAGTTATTTATGCTCTCTAGACTTAAATCAATGTGAGTTCTGAAGTAATATTGTTGTTTAATTAAGTAAATATATGTTGTTTAATGTAAATGAGGGTTAGAAACTGATTAAGTGATCATTTGCCACTTTGGTGCCCCTTGTTGTATTTTAATTTGTTTGTTCAATATGTTGTAGCATCGGATGCTATAGCATTGTGTTCTGCAATAGAGGAGAGAGAAAATGCTGACGCGCTAAAAAGGAGCTTTTGCTTTATGTCAAATCAGCGAAAATCAAGTGGACAACTTAGTTGTTTCAACCACCAACCAAGTTGTTTTATAGGGACACTTGTCTACTTTCAAGTGGGAGATGAAAATAGTTAGTGGGTTAGCACATCACACCTTTTTGGAAAGCTTTCGGATAAATATCAAAGATCTTCTTCTCCATCTTCAGCTCCATTCTTGCTGGTTCAAATGGAGAGACACTTAGAAATATTTTTCTCTCCATTTTATTTCTAGCTATTATTCATCAATGAAGTAGAAATTTCCCACTACAATGATGTGAGCGGTGTTGCAGCATAACAGGAGCTGTCATCATTTGGAGCATTTTCATTCTCTTTGTGATTTCAGTTTTATGGCTTTAGGTATAACTTTTATGCTTTATTTCTTGTGTTTGTTGCTCATCATGAGCTGACTCTCTTATATTGGAATGTTCTAGCTATGTAATGATCTTTTAATGGTTTTAATGTGATGTTTGTTGTTTAGTATTTTATCCTTTACGTAATATTTCTTCCAATGCTTATTTTAGAACTGATTAGCTAAATATAAGTACCATTTATAGATTGAGACATGGTTTATAAATTGATCTCAAAGGTTAATATGGATGAGTGGTTATTAAATGACACTGTAACAACTCGTGCTTAAACTTAGACATAGGACAGTATAGTCCATAGGGTGAATACTGTGGTGGGTACTTAATATACATGGGTTGAACCTATTAAAGCTTAGACATAAGACCTTGTAATGAAACATTGACAATAGTGACTGAAAGGCACTCATCATTTACTACAGCACCCAATACTACAACATTAGACATAGCATTAATATGTTTTTATGAATTTACATAGTGAAAGACATTCCAACTTACTCTCAGTCTTAATTTCTACTCATCATTTATTTTACTTGTTGTTTGATGATAAAGTTGGGTTCTATAACTTGTTATGTTATTTCGTGTTACTCACTAGCTTACTTACTATTTTAAATATAGAAAACACATCAACAACCCTCGTGGGAACAATCTCTAGTTACTCTTTATTACTTATGGCGACTGTGTATACTTGCACATCACCTTTTCTACACAAGAAAACACAATTTTTAAAGTGTATTAAATGATCTATCCCAACTCTACCCCTATTTAAGCGGGGTAGTTAAAAATAATGTCATTAACTAGGAGTGTAAATCATTATTTGATGAAAAGGGTAATCTTAAAGAAGGTAAACTTTAAATGAGAATAGTTTTCTTTAATAATCAAAATGTTATATAAAAGGGGGGTACAAGGGGCACCCCAACCCTTACATATACAATGGGCCTCATTAGAACCTCTCTCGGCCAAAACCCCATGGGAAAAAGACCCAAGGAGGAAAAAGAGTACCCCAGGAAGAATGAGGCAAAAAGGCAGTTAGACAGAGTTCAGACATACAAAAGGATTTCCCCACCAATCAGAAATTTTAAGAGCGGAATTGCGTCCTTCTATGCTTATGAACTAACTCAATGTTATAGACTTAACATGGTTAACAACCACTTGAGTATTAAATACTCGACCTCTGAAGAGTGTTTGGTTCCAATGAAACCAGATACACCAAGTGACAGCCAACCAGAACAAGTAATTCAATCTGCAAGCCTTCTTGGATTCCAGCTGCAAACCATGAGCTCAGAAATCCTCAAAACCTATGATAATATCTGAAACCGTCATGACCAACCAATTCTGAATAGCAAGCCAAATTATCATGGAATAAACGGGAAATAGACTCGTCCTGTTCAAGCCAAATTAACACGAGGATCCTTGATAATGCTCTTAGAAATGAGATTATCACGAGTTGGGAGCTTTCCCCAACAACAATCTCCAACCAAAAACCCCCACCTTAGTGGGGATAGATAGCTGCCACATATCAACAAGAGCACTCTGGATATCGCTATCCACCCTATCCCGCTGCCACAAATTCAGCAGAAACATATAACAAAATTTAACAGGAAAAGAAAGGAGGTTTTTCAAGCCTCCACTACCAATGATCTTGTTCAGACTCTTCAGGATGAAACAAATTATGTAAAGTGGCCAAAAGCAAATCCTGATCAACCCTCTCCTCGACAGACAGCACCAGATGTTATCAAGCCAATACCCATGTTCCAAAATGCTACCATGTTTTAACTTTGCCACTTCAAAAAGACTAGGAAACAAGTCCTTAAAAGTATCATTGCTGGCCCACTTGTGCCACCAAAAGGAAATCAGATTCCCCTTCCCCAACATTGGCCTAAGCGCTGAGGAGGAAAAATCCCTAGAATTAATTTTGATGGAAACAAATTTTTTTTGACAAGTTCACTGATTCATTAGTAATCTAATGAATCTTCTTGAGTGACCTAAAGTGCAGAAAATGTTTAATCATTCTTCAAGAAGATAATGTGATACAATAAACATCACATAAGAAGGCATTGAGGTTTACATAAATGAAATGATGTTACAAAGTAGCTCCTCTAGTCAAAAGGACTTCCTCAGAAGATTGCCTATTCCTACAGAAGGTATGAATACTACCTTAAGAGAAACGAGTGATGGTCAGAAGATCCAAAGAAAATACATGAAGAAAGAAAGTCACATTGCTTCTCTGATGAGAAAACATTCCTTCTTACTATCAAGAACATGAGAGAAATAAACAAGAACACGTCTTAAAATAAAAAGACTTCATAGCCACATACAAAGCAAAGAAGCCAAGAGAATTCATGATGAATTATAGCTTATGTGATTCCCTATGATAAGAAGATATCATTCAGAAGGCTTCTCAAGCAGAGCAAAGCAAGTGTATGGATCTTCTCAAGACAATGGAGTTACAGCCAAGCGCTTCTCAAGAGTGAGAAGATACTTATTCATGGAAAGATACATAAGATGGTAATCAGCAAGGAACCTCTCAATACTGAGAAAGTTAAATATACAACAAACATCTTATGAAAGACAATGTCAATGCAATATGAACATACATGAGTATAGTGATATATCAAGATGGATCAGAAAGATCTAAAAGATCAAAACTTGAGAGCCTTAGTGCATCAGAAGACCATAGCTCAATTCTTCAGAAGATTCTTCTAAAGACACTGCTCAGAAGGTTCTTCAGAAGGCGTTGAGAAGATACCTTAGAAGCTACTTCAGAAGGCACACTCAAAACCTACATCAGAAGCTATTACAGTAGAAATATCACAAGATTAAATCATCTTAGTGTTCATCATCACCTACAATGATCAAACATCACCTAAGAAGATTGAGACTCAAGCCACAAAGTCATATTCAATTAACTTGATTTAGTTCAGAAGCTACATCAATCAGAAGCTACATTGCTCAGAAGCTTCCAACGGCTAGCTGCTGCGACAGTGTACGGACCTGCAGAAAAGTACACCTGCTCTATACGAAAAGGCATAATGGCTATATTGATCTTAGAAGGAGAGTTTCAACGGATCTATTGGACCAATATCTCTATAAATAATTGATGAATGACCACACAGAAAGTGTTAGAGTGGATTGCAAGCTTGTTTTTCAATAGCTTCTCACTCTTGTCAATAAGCTTCTGAAGCTTATCCTCATCTCAACCATACTTAGTGATCTTACAAAGTCAAATGGAAACATTTGAGTATGTGATAGCTATGGAAATTATATATAGTAGAAAATCATATTACCTCCCAAGCTATTTGTTTTGCCCAAACAGTACCATACGCTACCCTATGAATGTACCTTCTTAACAAGGCATATGTTTGCTGGATTGTTAAGAAGAAGCCTAAGTAGGTTCTTAGGGGTTTATTCTTTCATAACATGGCATGGTATTGTCAGTGTGTTATTGAATATACCTAAGATGGGTATTAGGGGGAATTCAGTTACTAGAGTTGTAGAAGAAAATTAGGGATACAGTAGATAGAGGTGTAGAAGAAAACTATCATGTAATATAGCCTGTAATTGGCTAGAAGATGTAAACTATTGGATAATAGTGAAAACTCTCATTGTGTGTGAGAAGTGGATGTAGCCCTGGTTTGGGGTGAACCACTATAACTCCTACGTGCCATTTAATGTTTTCCTATAGTTCTACATCCAAACAGTACCTTACATCAAAAGGAAATACCTATTCCATTGTATGAAGTTCACTACATGACTTCATATGATGTCAATAGAATTACTCTTGATCTATCTTCTAACAAACACTATAGCTCATTACATCTTCAAAACAAAAGGTTCTAGCATTCCAGAACATCATCTATAGTGGAAGAAGACATATATTCACATACCTAGCATTCTACCTTCTTTCTCTATTAAGCTTCAAGAAGATACCTTAACACAGTTTTACTAAAGCATTACTATCTTCTTAGAACCAGTGACTTACATTCATCCAACCAATACCTATACACTCTCAAAATATTGTTTTTTACTTAGAAGATAATAACAATTTTTCTTTTACACTCATCTCTCTGATATTGCAATAGTTAGTATAACTATCCTCTCTAGCAAAATTGGTTGGTCTAAGTCTGAGAATTTTAAAAGGGTCACAATTCAAACCCCCTTTTTTGTGACTCTAGTTAGCTTATATTGACTTCACCTTCCACACATCTTCCAAAATTAATAAGTCCCTGCACTGTAGAGAATCCGTTGTTGGACAATATGATAACCTTAGAGGGGGGGGTGAATAAGGTTATATGCAAAACTTGAATTCTTTTCAGTTTTCAAAAACTTTTACAATGCTAGTTTAAATCAGATGCGGAAACTAAGATTTAAACTATATGCATTAACTAAGCAGGCTTTAGTTATGACAGTTTATTCACAGTTGCAATATTACGCTAACAGTTCAGTAATCATATTTCTCGATATACAGATATTTATATGCAGCGTAATGATATCAAATATAACTATAAGCAGATATGAACAATAAAGAAAGTAAAGAGAGAGGGATAGAGATACACCAGGATTTTTACGAGGTTCGGGATAAAAGCCCTACGTCCTCGGCCTCAGGCTTTGCAACCTTTGGACTTGCTGACAACCACTATATGATGAAGAATGTTTTACAAACAAGCAACTTCAAATAGCAAATCCCAATTTCCCCAAATTGAGAACCCGAGCTCCCCGCTAAGGATTTCACAACCGCTTCAATCTCCCTGATTGAACGACCCAAGAATGCTTCCTAGGATTTCACAATAACCGCTTCAATCTCCCCGATTGAACGACCCAAGATCATCTCCCAGGATTTCAAACCAACTCAATCTCCCAGATTGAGAGACCCAAGAACACTTCCCAGGATTTCAGCCCAACTCAATCTCCCAGATTGAGAGACCCAAGAACACGTCCCAGGATTTCTAAGCCACCACGAATACAGATCCATACAATATAGAATCTATGAACCAATCACTCCAGCAGAATAACAATATAGTAGAGAGAGAGATGATTGGTTTTGAAATGAAGAACTTTGACAAAAGATTTGACAATGAAAGCTCTTTTTCTCTTTTCTATTGATTTTAAAATGTATGTAGAAGAGAAGTGTAGTGGTGTGTTGGATGTGTGAATCCAAGCTCCCTATTTATAGGGAATGTAAAAAATAGACCGTTGAAATTGAAATCGATTATGAGCTTTGAAGGTGCAATGTGCATAATCGATTGTTCTCTTAAAAAGGAAACAAATCACAATCGATTCTTTGCTGAAAACAAGGGAGTATGTAATCGATTCTTTGCTCTGAAAATGTTAGGCTCATAATCGATTCCTTGCCTGAATAAAAGGAAAGGTATAATCGATTCCTTGCCTGTGACAATCGATTTTGTCACACATTTTCAATAGAGGTGAACACAACTTTACCAATCTAAGCTTCATCGGTGATTCTTCCTCTATTGTTGTTATCACAAGTCACATGACTGCTTTCTGAGTATTAAGAGAAAATTTTTTTGTGTCTCTAGTCATGAGCTATGAGTCTCTGCTATCAAGGTACTGATCTGACCCCCATACCTTGTAGCACACCTGCACTAAAATCAAGTAGACAATTTTGGTACCCAATTCTCTTTGGGTCCTTGTGGGTTAGTCATCAAGGGGTTTGTTTTCACAATCCACATTGGTTTCTCACAGGCAGGTATAAGGGTACCAAGCTCACACAATTTACGAATAGGACATCTAAGTGAGCTATGGTTCCCTTTTTGACAATAAGTGCAAGAGAAAATAGTAGGTGTATAACTTGAAGTAGCAGCTACAAAGTTTACTTTCTTTTTCAAAACAGAGGAGGTGGAATCACCTTTATACCCGATACCTCTCCTATCAACATATTCATGTTGGGAGTGGAGTATCTTGGTTAAGGTCATTTCACCTGCCTTAAACCTTTTTAAAGATTCTTTTAAAATTTCATTTTCAACCTTGGTTTTTTCAAAATTTTGTTTAAGCTCAAGAAGCTTAAGGTTGAGAGGTTTAATTTCAAGTAGCTCATTCTTCAACTTAGCTATCTCATTTTCAAGAGTCTCAATTTGAGTGAGCATGCTTTTGTTGCTCTTTGTCAATTTCTTAGATTTTAACAAGAGAGCTTCATGTTCAAAATAAAGAGCTTCAAAAGCCTCACTCAAATCTTGACTACTATACATATCATCAATTAAATTATCATGCTCAAGTGAATCAGAAAGATTATGGTTATCAAGGATTACCTCAGGTGCATCATTTGTCGTATGACAAACAACATTGGCAGTTTGCTCTTCTTCATCTGTTTCACTATCAGTGCCAAGACTGTCCCATATTGTAGCCTTAGGTGTTTCACTTGCCGTGAGACAAATAGCATTTGCAACCTCCTCTTCTTCATCAGAATCACTATCAGTATTAGAATAGTTCCATGTAGCCTTCTTATCTTTCTTCCTTTGGTACTTGGATTTCTTTGAGTAGTCACCCTTTCCAAGCTTGTTGAATCTCAAGAATTCTTCAAACATTTTAGCCATGTCTTCATCAGACTCAACCTTTTTCCTCTCCACCTTAGGAGTTTTAGCAGCAAGAGCAAGAGACTTCTCTTCTTTGACTACTTCCTTTTCTTGAACTTTCTTCGCGGCCAATACCACCTCAAATGCAAGAAGTGACCCGATCAAGTCTTCTTGGGGCAGAGTGCCAATATCTTTGGCTTCAGTGATTGCACAAGTTTTTGGAAAGAACTCACTGGTCAGGGATGCAAGAATCTTCCCATTTATATCCTTTGTAGAATACTTCTTCCCCAGTGCCCTCAACGTGTTCACTATCAGAAGTCTCTAGTGCATAGCTGCAACAAATTCACCTTCCTTCATTTTGAAGGCTTCATACTCAGACGCGAGGATTCTGATTTTTGTATCCTTCACTTGGCTTGTACCGACATGTGTAGCTTCCAAGCAATCCCAGATCTCTTTAGCTGTCTGACACCCTTTTACCCTTCCATATTCTTCTTCACATAGAGATAGGTGAAGAATGTTCATAGCTTTGGCATTCTGAGAGATTTTGTCTAACTCAGACTTTCTCAGCTCGCTCAGATCAATGGTGTAGATGTCTTCAACTGGAACTTCTTCTGCTTTGCCGGTAGCTTGAGTTTTTATAGTGTCTCCGTCAACAGCACCACCGGGTTTTGTAATTTTGATCTTCATAGGAATCAGTGGTCCATCAACAATAATCCTCCAAAGGGTGAAGTCTATAGCCTGCACACGACACTTCATTCGACTACTCCAGTAGTCATAGTTAGTGCCATCAAACAGGGGTGGCCTATAGAAGGACATCCCCTCTTTCACAAAAGAACCCATGATCAAAAATAAATAAATATAATAAAATTGCGAGATGTTAAGCTCTATATGCAATTTCTAGCTCTGATACCAATTGTTGGACTATATGATAACCTTAGAGGGGGGTGAATAAGGTTATATGCAAAACTTGAATTCTTTTCAGTTTTCAAAAACTTTTAAATGCTAGTTTAAATCAGATGCGAAAACTAAGATTTAAACTATATGCATTAACTAAGTAGGCTTTACTTATGATAGTTTATTCACAGTTGCAATATTACGCTAACGGTTCAGTAATCTGATTTCTCGATATACAGATATTTATATGCAGCGTAATGATATAAAATATAACTATAAGCAGATATGAACAATAAAGAAAGTAAAGAGAGAGGGATAGAGATACACCAGGATTTTTACGAGGTTCGGGATAAAAGCCCTACGTCTTCGGCCTCAGGCTTTGCAACCTTTGGACTTGCTGACAATCACTATATGATGGCGAATGTTTTACAAACAAGCAACTTCAAATAGCAAATCCCAATTTCCCCAAATTGAGAACCCGAGCTCCCCGCTAAGGATTTCACAACTGCTTCAATCTCCCTGATTGAACGACCCAAGAATGCTTCCCAGGATTTCACAATAACCGCTTCAATATCCCCGATTGAACGACCCAAGATCACCTCCCAGGATTTCAAACCAACTCAATCTCCCAGATTGAGAGACCCAAGAACACGTCCCAGGATTTCTAAGCCACCACGAATACAGATCAATACAATATAGAAACTATGAACCAATCACTCCAGCAGAATAACAATATAGTAGAGAGAGATGATTTGTTTTGAAATGAAGAACTTTGACAAAAGATTTGACAATGAAAGCTCTTTTTCTCTTTTCTATTGATTTGAAAATGTATGTAGAAGAGAAGTGTAGTGGTGTGTTGGATTTGTGAATCCGAGCTCCCTATTTATAGGGAATGTAAAAAGTTGACCGTTGAAATAAAACACACTATGTTGAAATCGATTATGAGCTTTGAAGGTGCAATGTGCATAATCGATTGTTCTCTTAAAAAGGAAACAAATCACAATCGATTCTTTGCTTAAAACAAGGGAGTATGTAATCGATTCTTTGCTCTGAAAATGTTTGGCTCATGATCGATTCCTTGCCTGAATAAAAGGAAAGGTATAATCGATTCCTTGCCTGTGACAATCGATTTTGTGCTTTAAGGAAGCATGCAATCGATTATATTTCTTTCAAAAGGAAGCCAAGAATCGATTATGATCTTTTAAATAAGGAAGGCAATGAATCGATTCTTTTGTTTTAGAAACAACTTTGAAATCGATTGTTCTCTTTTTTTTTGCTTTAGAAATCGATTTTAAACAACAATGAGACAATGTGAAAATCGATTGTTGTCTTTTAAAATACTTTCCCATGTTGTGTGCCTTTCACATGCATGCATGCATTTGACTAAAATATTTTTCAAAGGCTTTTAACACAACAATTTTATTTTTAAAAACATTTTTAAAAAACATCATCTCTCTTCTACTAAATGTCATAAAGCTGAAGGGATAGGATCTTACATTTGAGTCCTATCAAAAGCAGATAAACAATTAGGTCTTCAACTTCATTGTTGCTTCTTCTGCAAGCCATTGCACTTTAGTCCCTGCTCTTTGATTTAATCCCTGTTCTTTGATTTTGTCCCTGTACTTTCATTCAACTGCAACCATTAGTAGATAAGATGTAATTTGTTATCATACAAAACAAAGAGCGTTTGTCCTTGGTTCAACATCCTTAGTACCACCTCTAGGCAAAACAACCCTTGTGAAAAAACACCTCATATCTCCATACCGGTGTGAAAGAAGCTGCCACCAACTTGCACTATTGTCGTTGATGCATCTCCACTTCCACTTGCTCAGAAGAGCCAGATTGAAGGCTTCCAGATTCTTCACCCCCAAACCACCATCCTTCTTGGGTCTACACACCTTGTCCCAAGACACCCAATAAACAGGACAACCCTCTCTATTACCCCCGAACAGGAAGTCCTTCTGAATCTTAACAAGCTCTTGGATAACAATCTTGGGGCTTTGAAAAAAAAGGAACATATAGAGTGGAATACTATTGAGGACCGAGTTATTGAGAGTCACTCTACCCCCAATAGACAAGAAACGCCCACTCCACGAAGAAAGTCTCTTTCTCACCTTATCAATAATCGAAACCCAAATATATCTTCTTCTAGGATTGGTTCCCACTGGGATACCCAAAAACTTAAACAGAATAGCAACGGTGCTGCAAGACAATAACTTAGCAGCCGCCTCCAGAAAATCGTCCTTCAAATTAATTCCATAAAGACAACTCTTGTGGAAATTCACCTCTAGCCCTGAGACTAGTTCAAAAAAATTCTGAAGATAGACTTTATACACCAGAGAATAGTTATTAAATGAGAATAATTGATTTCAATGCCATTCTTTAGTATGTGTGATCAGGCTCGTCCCAAACAATTTGGAGGCTCTGTTCAAGTTTTAAAAGTTGGGCCCTTAGTATATTTATATCGAATGAATCACCAAAACTTCAAACTACTTTATTTAAATTTTAAATAACATCTCAATACAACTTTAAACTTGGTATACCAATTTTCAAGCGATGAGTGGACTGGGGCGGAACTTGGGATAGTTCTTGAGGGGGCCAAATTAACATTTATATATTTTCCGTGGGTGTAACTATGTTTCATTCCTTGGTTCGATGGTAAGTAGTTTATCAAGTAGTCTGGTGTCTCGAATTAGATACCTATTGTACTGCTTCTTAAAATTTTGAGCAATTTTTTAAAATCAATTGCATTTTAGGAATATCCGCCTTAAGGTGTGTCCAGTTTTCTTGTATACTTGTAAAGTAATATTAATGAATATTGTTTCAACAAAATTGTTGTAGCGTAATTGTAATCTTTTGCACGTGTGGCTAAGGAGAGTCTAGTTCGAACCTCGGTGGGGGCCTTAAAAAAATGACATTGGGCTTGGGTCCTGTGCGGTAGCACAGCCCATACAGGCCCATGACCGGCCCTGTGTGATGTAGGGTTTTGTCTCTTCTAGTATTGTGGAGTGGTAGTACTAATTAAGCACACCCTATTTGTTGTAAACTTACAAATTAAGCATAATTAGAACTCAATTCGTTTCTCGTATTGGAATCCATTTGCGAGCCTAACAACACATTTTTTTATATCCTTTTAAAGTGAGAGTTGAAATTAAAAGGGAATGAGCAAACAAGTAGTGGATATTATCATACCCACACTAAATCTAATGTAGCATGCATGTGTCATTTAAGTGGTGAAACTTGAATCTAAAGAAAAAGAACATAACTAAGTGGCTATTTAACTGATGAAACAATTAATTATGCCAATAATAATTATATGTACTGAAAACTGTGACTCGCGTGCGCATACAATGGTCTTAAGCAAAATAGTGTTGGGGTTGACACTCTTACGCACCTACTTTTATTTAACTTTAACTTTAAGCATTGAAAGCATTATGAATTTATCCTACAAAATTACACCCACAACCACAATATTTTAGTAGTTTTACCTGTACTGAAGGCATATGATAACAAAATCAATCTAATGATCACATATTTCAGTGGGGACGTGCGAAAAGAAAAACATGCATAGCGTGAACTTTTTGGAAGAACTTATAAAAGGTTTAAGCATTTGAAATCTTTATTTAATATGTTAGGGACAAGTAACTATGCTGCTATGGTGTGTTTACTTAGTGTGACAGCTTTGCAATGTCCAAACATATGAAAGTAACCTTTCTCTGAAGTTTGGGATCATTAAAAATCTTGGGTCCTTTCACTTGAGTGCAGACACTTATAATTATTTGTATTGGTTAATTATGACTATTACTACTAGTACTCCTCCCTCACAAATTAAGTGTTATCTTATCTTATATAAATCCTGTGGAGTGTTGAGCCTCCCTCCTACCCTCTATTTTTTTTTATATTCCCCCTCCCCTTCTCCTTATTTTTTTCTTTATCTTTTTTTTAATATTTAAGAGTAAACTAAAATTTAGAGAAAAAAATAGGATCTATAAATACGTGTAGTTTATTTTTCAATAGTTGGATTCGTGACAAATAAAAATTAATTTCGTGATAAATTATGTAAAGTGTGATGTTAGCTAGCCAGTGTGTTTTGAGCTACTTTAGAGTAACATAAATTTAATTGTTCATATACGCAAAGTTTGTTGAAAGAAAATAGCAATATGCAAAACAATGTATTTTGGGGTACTTAAGTAGTCAGAAAAAAATTAACTGTTCAAATAGGCATAGTTTGTTCCTCAATAACCCGTTTGGTGAAGAAAAAATGTCATAACATATTTATGTAAACTACGATGCTAAGTGTTGTCAAATATGTAGTCGAACCTGCTGAGACAGATGCCGTCGAACCTGCTGAGACAGATGTAGTCGAATCTGCTGAGACAGATGCAGTCGAATCTGCTGAGACAGATGCAATCGAACCTGTAGAGACAGTTGTAGTCGAATATGCTGTTGTCGAATATGTAATCGAACCTGCTGAGACAGATGCAGTCGAACCTGCTGTTGTCGAATATGTAATCGAACCTGCTGAGACAGATGCAGTCGAACCTGCTGTGACAGATGCAATCGAACCTGCAGAGACAGAGATGCTGCGAACCAAATCTGCGAACAAAAGAAAGGTTAATAAAAAAACTGGAGGCGCCTTGCGACTGCCCTGAAGAATTTATCCGCCTCAACAGCGCAAATTCCCCGAGGGTACAACCTGTCTCGTCTCAAACGCAGAAGCGATTGAGGATTCCGAACTGGCAAGAACAATTTCGACAGAACCGGAGAGAAACCCAGGACGTTTGGTATTTTTCAGAGAAATGAAATCGGTTTGCTTTTTCGATGTGTCTCAAGCGGTACCTGATCACGTTTATATAGGGTTATGAATTTAACCGTTTGAAGCATACGCTCCAGCGGTTCATTTTCAGTCAACAGCCGTTACAAAATAAATGTAATAAAATTGAGATTATATATATTGTAACAAACAAAAGAGCTGTTGCAAAGTAAATTGAGATTAAATGCAATATTATGTTTTTTGATGCTTTAGTGTTCGCAAAAAAATCTACGTATTCAAATATGCAAAAATTTTGCCTCAAAAACCGGTTTGGTAAAAAAAAAAAAAAATTCGTGACAAAATACATAAAGTGTGATGCTAAGCATTGCGTTTTGAGCTACTTTGGTGTTTGAAAAAAAAATTAACCGTTCAAATACTCAAAATTCATTCCTCAATATCAATTTTTTTAACTTTTCGAATACGCAGAGTTTGTTCCTCAGTGATCGGTTTGGTGAAAAAAAATAATTTCGCGACAAAATACGTTAAGCGTGATGCTAAGCAGCATGTTTTGGGGTACTTGAGTGTGCAAAAAATTGTTTAACCGTTCAAATACTCAGAGTTCATTCATCAATAACTGATTTGGTGAAAAAATAATAATTTCGTGACAAATATGTACACACTCAATTTTAGTTTTAAAATTTAAAATCGCATTTTTTATTACATATTTTGTTTAATTCATACTTACCTTCAATTTAAATAATATTTTCTCATGTAGTGTGTTTTTGGATGTTTTAGTGGTCGCAATAATATGTTTTTTGATGCTTTATTGTTTGCAAAAAAATCCAATGATTCAAATATACAAAATTTGTGCTCAAAAACCAGTTTGGTGAAAAAAAATATAATTTCGTGACAAAATACATAGTGTGATGCTAAACAGCGTGTTTTGAGGTACTTTAGCATTCAAATGATCAACAAATAAGTCCTTTTCATATTGAAATTTTAAAAACAAATTTTAACAAGACAAAAATTTCGTATTAGCTGAAGTTTTTGCCCCGTGCGACACACGGGTCCACGCACTAGTACACTTAAACTTTGTCCTAAAATAATCGACATTTTCTAGTTTTATTTTATATTTTACAAATTTTATCCTCTAATGAGTACTAAGTACATCACTGCCAAGCTTTTTTTTTTAAAATTGGACCGTAGATATATCGAACTGGAGAGACCTTTATTGGGTCATGGTTCAATTGGTTTACTCGATTCCTCCATAGTTGAACTGGATGACAAATAAATAATTAAATTATTAAAATTTGGAGAAAAAGTCAATAAAAATTATTTCGGGCGGTTTAACCCGGTTCGTTGCAGTTCAATCAAACTGCAGCTCAAATGGGGTTGAACCAACCACCAAACTGGCACGTTGAAACCGTCAGTCTGATTCTTACAACACTGCTCCCAAGTCAATATCATCCACTTTGCATTTATGATAGTATTGAATACACCAACTATCAATAAGGTTTTCTTTGTAAAATTATTCTTCTCTTTCTTCAATTTACACTTTTTTTAATATGCATGAAATATCAAAAGTGACACTTAACTTTGGACGAATGGAGTAATAAAAGGGGAATTAGCAACAGAAATTAGAGATAGGAAAGAATGAAATTGATTTCCAACTATTGCGTCTTTAACACTTAGCCGCGAAATTAAAGACAAATTTAACTTTCTTCATCTATAGTACGTGTCGGCAATTCAGCTTTTCTATTAGTGTGTATTAGTGAGTTGGTAAGCTTAACAAATAAGTTCGTTACATTTTGTAGTTCACATTTATAAACGTTTTATAACTTGGTTATTTTTTGAGTCAAAGTTTTCTTTTCCGATATTGAAAAGTTATAATATGGTATTTGCATATATTTGTGATCGAATCTCTAGGGTATATATACCTACAATGAGTCTAGAGTGGAGGTATAGAGAAAGTGAATACTATGCATACATGTTGGGAGAATATCTTCTCCTATTTATACTTGGAGCATTATATTGAAGCAAGTCTGACGCCATATTTGTTGGTCTCCTTCCAAGTCCAGGAGAGTTGTTTGTACTAGAATTTACCCGCTTCACAAGGTCTTTACCTCGTGTTTAACTTGGCGTGGGTGATGACCTTTAATCCTCTCTTGTATTATGTTTAAGATATGCATGTATATGAGTTTTGTCGTCCCTATCGGACATTCAAGGTAACTAAAGGGGTTGAGATTTCTATTTCTCAAGTACACTTGGTGTCCAATGGGGAAAATGAAACGTAAACTGATGCGTTACAAAGTTTCCTCAAGCTACTAGTCTGCATTCCCAATACATCCCCCGATGGGTTTCCAAACAGTTGAAATACATGCTCATTAATCTGTCCTCCTAAGGCATTTTGTAAGGTCTCATGGCATAGTGTAAAATTTGCACTATCACATCTTAGCCCGGTTCAACCATTACTGGCTACCTGTGAGGGTGTAACCAAAAACCTCGACCATCTTGGAGATATCTCAATAGGTTTTTCCTGAAATTTCATCCTTGCTAATAGTGCTAACTCGACTTCAATCTCTACAGGTGATACTCTTTTGCGTACATGTAGGGCTGGCAATGAACCGAACCAACTCGAACAAAGTTCAAAACTCGACTCAACAATTCGTTTGGTTCAAGAACCAGATCGATAATTTTATTTATTTCTACATCTATATATTACTAGCATTTTTATTTTTTTATTTTAATATAATCATTGTTGTGCATTTTGTCTTTCTAGAACAATATTTTTTGTTTATTGGTTGGTGCAAGTTGTTTAGAATTAGTTATATTATTATCCTTGCCTAAAATTTTTTGATTAAATCATGAGATATGTAAATAAGAAATATTCCAAATATATTTATATTTTCAATTAGATAATTATTTTTCCATAAAAAAATTAGGTAAATATTTTATCCAAAAATATTAGTAAATTAATAATTTAAAAATGACAATGATCTAATTTTTTTTGGCATTTCATAAAAAAAGAGATTATTAATTTATTTTATTCATGTGAACAAGCTAACAAGCCGAACCGAGTTGCTGGCGAGCTTGAGTCGAGTTGAATTTGAGCTGAAAGGTTCATGTCGACTCAGCTCGACTCATTTCCACCCCTACGTATATGGAAACGTTCAATCAGTTGGAGCAGGTGATTATGAGAATATTAGAAAGTATGTTTGGGTGAACGTCAATGTAATAGGATCTCTCTGTCGCTAGGTGACTTCCGACCTAGAACAGGTCTTAAACACACTTAAGGACCACCTCCAATCGTGAATTAGTATCCAAATTAAATATAGCTGCTTAAATTTGAAGAAAACCATGAAAGTGTATTCCT
This sequence comes from Astragalus membranaceus, assembly GCA_039519185.1. Classification (NCBI taxonomy): domain Eukaryota; kingdom Viridiplantae; phylum Streptophyta; class Magnoliopsida; order Fabales; family Fabaceae; genus Astragalus; species Astragalus membranaceus. The sequence goes on from CM076847.1 coordinate 157,525,398, forward strand.
CCAATCGTGAATTAGTAGCCAAATTAAATATAGGCACACTGCAAAAGGTTGCTTGTTTCGCGGAGTGATTAGAAATCACAGAAAATTCCGAGACAAAACGCCGCGACGGCCACGATTGCCGCGACAAAACGCCGTTACAGCCGCAACGGACGCGACAACGCGACAAAGCCTTGCTAATCAGAAAAAAGTAAAAAAAAAATCATTTCTTTCAACAAAACCAAAAGAATAGACACCTTTTCACTTTCAGTTTAGATTTTTATATCCAAACTCATGCTCTTTGAATCTCTTCTTTGCTTCAAATGCTTCTTACCTCCACTCCACTAGCATTCAGTAGCAGTGCAACACCACCACCAACAAGTTCAACCTTCTCTTGCCTTCAATCTTCATCTCCTCCTTCATGCGTTGTGTTGTGTTTTTTGTTGCTTCTGTGCTTTCTTCCTTTTGTTTGAGATGAGGTCGAGATTTGTAGAGAATGAAATATGAGATGAAATCATGAAATGATTTGGGATTTTGGGTTAAAAAGGAGGTGGATTGATTTGGCTTAAAAAGATTGGAATGATACTAAATTATTCATATTTTTATTTTATTTCGACATCTTATAATAATGAAAACAACATTCATTTTCGTTAATATACATGATATGATAGTAGAAATAATTTTAAATATTTTTTTGCATTATTGTGGTTAATTCACACCGCGACGGCCGCAACACGTATCGCAACGGCCGAAACAGCCGAAACCGCGAAAGCCTCAATGCGACCGCGACCGCTATTTAGAACCCTGGAGCCTTAATCTCATGAATTAAGATTAAACAAAAATTTGATTAAGGTAGAAACAAAAGAAGCAGAAACTCAAACGACAAATAATATAAAAGAAAAAGATGGAGGCTGCAGGGTTGGTGAGGTGTGTGACCATGACCAAACCTTCTTCTCCCTTGAGTTTTGAAGTGAGTGGATTGGGTGAAGGAGGATGCAATATATACTTCCGTTGGAAACCCTAATGCCGTTTTTTTCGGTCAAACCCAAATGATGTTATCACCGTTCCGTTCCGGATTTCAGTGGATCCAAATGGATTTGGGCCTTCTGGGTTGTAGTGAGTGTCTAAGACAATTCGGGCTTTAATCCCATGACTAGTTATTCTGGTTATAATTTAGGGTTGCATTTTTTGTACCCCCACATGTATATACCATACCCCCCCCACACCCCTTGTGAAAAACCCAAAATACCCTCCAGCCTTAACCAAAACTAAAAAACTTTTGTCATTTCTCACTTACTTCTGTTTTTGAGAGAAAGTAAGTTCATTTTTTTTCCCTCAAAAAACTCAACTACAGATTTACCTTAAATTCGTAGGCAATTTTTGAACCATTATACTGCGGATAGGGTAAATCCGTAGGTGTTTGAGTTAAAAATACTAATGTTTTTTTTTCTAAATTTTTGCAGTGGCATACACTAAAGTCCCCGGCAAAATCCCACGTAATTCACCTGGATTGGTATTGCAAGGTCAGTCCTCACGGTCGGGTGGTGGTGAACCGGAAGAAACTCTGGTGAGTACGCGCACTCAGATTAGAATAGTTGCCATGCTTCTAATCGAGAAAGACGTGCACGGGGACGACATGCTGCTCCTGAGCAGGACATAGAGAAGGAGGAGGAGGAGCAGGGTGGTCAGGACTAGCATCAGGACTACCGCAGGGCTACTATCAGGACTACCAGCAGGGCTACCCGGCTCATGATGAGGGGGAGGAGGAGGAGCACCCTGGTCACGCAGACCAGGTGTAAGTTGGACCTATGGATGGTGGTTCACTGCTTACAGGATTTGATGCTCATGTAGCATCAAAAATTCTCAGAGGCCAGGTAAAAGCTATACAAATAATGAAATAACTTTATTTGGTGAAATGGCACACAGAGACTAGTTCATATCACTTACCATTTGGTGAAATGACTATCACTTTAGATGATGTGTCATGTCTGCTTCATTTACCATTGACGGGTAGGTTATTCCCCGCCAATCCTGTGACTGTTGACACAGCCATTCAGCTGGCTGTGGATTTCTTGGGGGTTATTGCAGTTCAAGCTACAGAGGAGACTATGGCCAGTAGGGGGCATATTTCTGGTTTGATTGGCTAGTTGCGGTCTGCCGGGGCCACATAGAACGGGCTGAACAAATTCTTGCTGCTAGGGCATTCTTAAAGCTTTTATTGGGGATGTCCGTCTTTTGCAGCAAAACCGGAAACAGAGTGGAAGCAAAGTTGTTGTATCTACTGCAGGACGTCAACCAAGTTAGCTCATGGGCGTGGGGTTCAGCTTGCTTGGCATATTTATATGACCAGTTGAACTATGCTTGTTTGTCGGATAGCTGCTAGTTAGGGGCGTACGCAACGCTGATCATGGTAATATTTGTTTATTTTTACATGTCGTTTTTAACAAGTTTGTTTTTATTTTTATGTGTTGTTTTTAATGAGATTGTTTATCTGTTCATTTCAGACATGAATTTTTGAGTACCTCCCCAACATATATGTGCGGGGTACCACTGAGGTAGATGAGGGTCCACGTGTTGGGAGGTGGAAGAGAAGGAATGATAAACTCTAATTTAGTGTATTTTTTGGAGATATTTTTGAGTCATATTTGGAGCAATTATTATTAATTATATTAATCATTAACTTTATTTGCTCTTTATTTTGCAGAGAAAAAGAGAGAAAATATGAAAAAGAATAAAAATCTCATTTGGAACCACTTACAAGATATATATATATATATATATATATATATATATATATATATATATATATATATATATATATATATATATATATATATATATATATATCATCTACCCTGGATCATGGTAGATGTAATACCAGCAATGGTATGAAAAACTGTTCCAACAACACCCTTGGACATGGTGATCGTAATGTCAGTGATGACATGAAAAACTGTTCAAACACCCTTGGACATGGTGATCGTAATGTCAGTAATGACATGAAAAACTGTTAGATTTTAGAGGGAATTCTATTTGGATTTTTGTCCACGAATTCTGGCTCAAGATGGGCCAAGAAAAAATAGTTTTCCTTGGGGATATATTGGACCTGGGTCGATTGAGTTTGGATTGTGGTGATTTGGGATGAACCAGGTTTGTTCTGGGTCATCAGGTTTTTCTGGGCCTGTATGGCAAGGTCCAGGGCAGGGATATCTTGGTCGTTGCCTTCTTCGGCAATGCTGGCCCAATCATACCCACATTGGGGCCCCCCAAGAGGTGTAAATTGAGAAAATACAACAGTGAAACTGCCCTTGCCTGACTGTATTGACGTACACATTTGGCTGTTATATATATATATTGGGTTGGATGGCTTAAGAAAGAAAAAAGGGCCGTAAGTTTGAAGTGACAAATGCAGCAAGGATTTTTTTTTGTACCCCCACCATGTGACTCTATACCCTCCACATATCCTATTATTCCCCAAATACCCCTGGCATTTATTTCACTTTCCAGATTTTGGTCAATATTCTCTACGTGGGACCCACTTTTTTGGTCATCGGTAATTTAATTTATTTATTTATTTATACATCTATATATTACTCATTTTTATATTTTTATTTTAATATAATCTTTGTTGTGCATTTTGTCTTTCTAGAGCAATATTTTTTGTTTATTGGTTGGTGCAAGTTGTTTAGAATTGATTATATTATTATCCCTGTCTAAAAGTTTGATTAAATCATGAGATATGTAAATAAGAAATATTATAAATATATGGCTTAAATATGTTTTAGGCCCCTGCAAATATAGGGTATTTTGGTTTAAGCCCCTGCAATTTTTTTTTTTGTTAAAAGCCCTTGAAAAATGACATATTTTGTTATAAGCCCTTCTATGACTAAAATGTTAGCCTATAACATGGAATGCTATGATTGCTGAATATGTTGAGAATGGCTTATATTAAAATATTTCATTTTGCAAGGGCTTTTAACAAAAAAAATTTTTTGCAGGGGCTTAAACCAAAACACCCTATATTTGCAGGGGCCTAAAACATATTTAAGCCAAAATATATTTATATTTTCAATTAGATAATTATTTTTCAATAAAAAAATTAGGTAAATATTTTATCCAAAAATATTAGTAAATTAATAATTTAAAAATGACAATGATCTAAATTTTTTTTGGCATTTCACAAATAAAGAGAGATTATTAATTTATTTTATTCATGTGAACAAGCTAACAAGCCGAACCGAGTTGCTGGCGAGCTTGAGTCAAGTTGAATTCGAGCTAAAAGGTTCATGTCGACTCAGCTCGACTCATTTCCACCTCTACATACATGGAAAAGTTCAATCAGTTGGGGCAAGTGATTATGAGAATCTTAGAAAGTGTGTTTGGGTGAACGTCAATGTAATAGGATCTCTCTGTCACTAGATGACTTCCGACCTAGAACAGGTCTTAAGCACACTTAACGACCACCTCCAATCGTGAATTAGTAGCCAAATTAAATATAGCTGCTTAAATTTGAAGAAAACCATGAAAGTGTAGATTCCTCCAATCGTGAATTAGTAGCCAAATTAAATATAGGCACACTGCAAAAGGTTGCTTGTTTTGACATAAGGCAACAAACACCCGTTGTCTGACTTAAGTGCCAATTTCATGAAAATAAAATGAATAATAAAATTTGACCAGAAATTGTGTCTTGAAACAAAGGGAATTGATTTCAAGGATCTTCATCTGGTATTTTCATTTTGGCTCTAAGCGGCAGTCAAGTGGCTATCGAATATATATAAGCCCCTGCTGTTGACTCTGTTATAGAGCCTTAATCTCATGAATTAAGATTAAGATTACTTACATAATAAACATAAACAAAAGTTTGATTAAGGTAGAAACCAAAGAAGCAGAAACTCAAACGACAAATAATATTAAAGAAAAAGATGGAGGCTGCAGGGTTGGGGAGATCTGTGACCAAAACTTCTTCTCCCTTGAGATTTGAAGTTAGTGGAGTGGGTGAAGGAGGATGCAATATATACTTCTGTGGGAAACCCTAATGCCGTTTTTTTTGGTCAACCCTATGCTGTTATCACCTTTCCGGATTTCAGTGGATTTGGGCCTTCAAGGTTGTAGAATGTAGAGAGTGTCTAAGACAATTTGGGCTTTAATCCCATGACTAATTTATATACCCCCACTTGACCCACATACCCCCCCCCCCCCCCCAATTCAGCAAAGTTACAATTTTACACCCGACCCTTTACAAAAACCAAAAAAAACCTTCACAATTCACCTATATCCAGAACACAAAGTAAGTCTATTTTTTGCTTTCTTCTCGGAAATATCAAAAAGAGATAAATCTGGAAATATTTTGATTCCGGATTTATCTTTTTTTTGGTGAGATTTATCTCAGTATAGTAAATCCGAGAAACTCACATATGCTCCTTCCGGACTTACCTATAGAAGATAAATCTGAAACACGATTTCATTTCCGGATTTATCTCCTTTTAGGTATTTCCAGGAAAACCTTTTAAGTATTTCTGGGAAAATGTATAAAAAGCCTTCCAGATTTATCGTTTAGGTGTAAATCCAGAAGGGTTTTTTATTGTTTTTTATCTCCTTTTAAATATTTTTTATATTAATTTATTGTAATTTTATTGCAGTGAGCAGAGTCCGACGAAGACATCGGGGGGAGTGGTCATGCGAGCAGAATACCTAGTTTTGAAGACTTTTCTATCAGGTCATTTCCTGTAGAATCGATAATTGTGGTGTCTTTTGTTTTTGAAAAATCTTTTACATTTCTTACTTTTGTTCTTAAATTTAATACTTAGTATTTTACAGAGGTGGATTGAAATGTCTTCTGAATTCTATGGTGCTTACCATGGTATTCTGCCCTCTTAGTACTGGTAAAGCACACTTCGCGGGTATTAACTAACTGTATCTTTGTGATTATAGGAAATGGCAAGATTCATGTTAAAGAGGTTTTTCGAATTCCAAATAATTAAAATTGTCCATCTTGAAACCCCAGCAGTTGAAACCGAATCCAACCTTTAGCTCTACCTCTCAATGAGAAAGAGAAATCTGCAATCTAATAGCTTCATCACCTACTCCATCAAAATTTACCATCTCATAGATTTACAAGAATTGATTTGGATTCTTCAAATCTCATAACTAAACCAAGTCTACTATATAACTCGAACAAGAGCTAGCATGCTTAATTTTCAAGTTGGCATCCTGCTTTGGAGCTCTCAATATTGTTCCATAGTAGCCATTGTCACTTGGCTTGGAATTGTGCAACAAAGTCCTTCTACCTTATTATTGCTTAGCTTCTTGGTTTTTTAAGAGTGCTAGATATTGCTTCCTTTATTTCCTTGCTACCTTGTGGTTACTTGGAGTTGTCCTTATGGTGAATCTTGATAAAGAAAGATGAGTTGTAGAGAAGGAAACGAAGGTTGTCGAAAGAGAGAGACTTGTCGAAAGGGAGAAAGACTTGTCGAAAGAGAGAGAGGGTTGTCGAAAGAGAGACCACTGAGTGATATTATAAACAGATCTAAATAGTATAGCTAATGGTTGTCGAAAAGAGAGAATTCTACAACTGAAAAATTTAAAAGAGCTCACAAAAACAACAGAGAAGAGAAAAGAGACAAAGGAAAGGAGAGACAATAACTCCCTCACCAACCTCTCCTCGCAAACAAGTAAAGTCCTTCTCTAAGATAAACTCCACTCTCAAACCCTTGCCACCCAACTACCCTTATCTACCTCCAAATTGTCCTTATATTTTTGGTAAACTCCCTCTAAACAATACTACCCCCAAGATAACAAACATGTTACTCCAAGCTCCAAACCTCCCATGTAGGGTATCTAGCATCTGGTTTCAAGTCGCAAACCTTTAGGGTATGCTTGAGAGGGGGTTTTGGGAGGGGAAGGGAGGAGAGGACATATTTTTCAAATCTAAATTTAGGAAGCTCAAAAATATCACTATACATAAATCAAATGTGATTAAAAATATTATATTGATATCTATCAACTTGTTTTTTTAATTTTTTAAAATCTCAAATATATATTAAAATATAGATAAATCTTTTTCAAGCCCTCCCCTCCTTTCCCCTCGCAAAACCCCCTCCCAAACATATCCTTAGGATTTAAGCTTGTTATAATGAAGCAACTCAACAACCATAGAGAGAAGAGTCATGGACATTAATCTTATCAAACTAAATTTCCAAAAGCTACACTTAAGACATCATACCAATTCAAAGTTCCTCAAAAGGCCGACATAGTTCAAAGATTCTCCATGAGTGCATCTACATTCCAAAGAGTATCATCAGCAAACTGCATGTGTGAAATTTTCAAAGTCACACTCCCCTTTCCAAGCCCTTTAAACATACTAAGGGACCATGCATTCCGAAGGATCCCTCCAAACCCCTAAGTCACCAGTAGAAAGAGGAAGAGGGTTTAGGGATCTCCTTGAATTCAGTGTTTCCAAGTACTGCTTGCCTAGAGCAACTTAAGATCTATCCCACTTTTATATAGCAATAGTCACACGGAGTCAGTTCTTGGGTGGTTGTCATCAACATCTTGAGTAGACTGAATCTGAATTTTGGAGCTCTTTAATTCCTTTTAGGCCTATGAGCATATGATTAGGCACCCCTTTTGCAACCCTTCCTAGAAGGTGGGTCGTGGGTGTGGTCAATCATGTGGGGTTGAGCTAAATTTCATGATGTCTTGCAGCTACTGGAATATACTACATATGGAGATAAAGCCTCTAGTGTTAACTTGCTTGTGTCATCCATAACAGGACATTTCGTACTAATTGCAAAATTTGTTTTGATAGTGGACTGGCTCATTGTTTGCACTGGAGAGATGGATGATGCAGAAGTGGTATTGTTTGCTTGATACATTGGTGATGTTGGTGCTTCAACTGCTAATATATGCGAAGACCTATAGATATAGCTCAAGCCATTATGAAAAGCCCTCTAAGTTTGATAATATTTCATTGTAGTTAATAACATGATTGAACTGTTTTTTTTTTGCGTTGTTTATTTACATAGGCTAAAGGAGTTGATTCTAGTTGCTCATTCTTTGGCTGGGATTCGAAGCCACGTGCTCATATACAAACCCAATATACACAACCACAATGCGCGGAAACACAATGTGTAGATTGTGCTCAAAAGGAAATGGAGATAGTCGAATTCCGAATGATTGTATTGATGATGCATAAGGATGAAGAATCAACAAATTTTGTAATGAAAGTTGCAACAATTGCTTGTTTTGTTGATGTTGTTGTTGTTGTTGTTGTTGTTGTTGTTGTTGTTGTTGTTGTTGTTGTTGTTGTTGTTGTTGTTGTTGTTGTTGTTGTTGTTGTTGTTGTTGTTGTTGTTGTTGTTGTAATGTTAATGGTCGTTGTATTCAATAGATTTAAGGTTATCTTTTAGTTTTTCCTTAAGGTTGTGTTTTAATGTAATTCAAATATGTAATCCTAATTATGCAATCCCACTTATGTAATCCAAATGATATTTTTTGGACTTTCAATTTTTTGGTTGAGTTTATTTAACCCCAGAACAGAAAGGACCAAAATGAAACATACGATCTTATTTAAAAGGACCAATTTGAAACACGACATATAGCATGAAAGGACCAAATTGAAACTAAATGATACTTAAAGGACCCAATTGAAATTGTAGCATTAACATAAAGGATCTAACTTAACACTAACATAAGGCACACAAATTTGTTAATAAACATATAGATCATGCGAAAACATGCCCAAAACAGATCGAGAGCTCCAAAACAGATCCAAAATAAGCCCAAAACATATTGGGATATCCAAAATAAATTCTAAAAATGGACAACACAAATTTGTTCCAGATTACAAACTTAAAAAAAGATCGCAATGACATATTAAAAACATTAAGTATATGTTTTTTTCTTCTTGGCTCCTGTGGAGCTTGAGCAGCTGAAGTGGATGTGTCTCCAGTGTCTACTAAGGAGTTGGATTTTTTTGCTCCTGACAAACTCAGTGTTTTTGGCCTAGCAGCTTTTGGTTGTGAAGAAGATTGTGGTGCAGATTTGGTTTTTGATGTAAATTTGGGTTGTGATGCAGACATCCTTTCAAGATATATCCAAACCCGTCACACAACACTAGCATCTCTGGTGTCTTCTACATCAACTGTGAAAGGAAATACATCATCCTTAGCTACAGCTAGCTCCTTGATCACATCTAAGTGATACGAAAAATATACAAAAGAAAAGAAACATATAGGGGCTAAGATACAGATATAAGCCAAAAAAATGTGAAGATAATGTAAAGCATAACTTAAACAAGTCACAAACACATATAATTGGTTTATTCTTTAATTTATCTTTTAGACTCTATCTAATCATGAGTATGTATCAACACCATATGTTTATTCTGGTCACAACCTAATTCCACTAAGGTCCCTACTATGCTTTGGCTACCCCGCCCGAATATCACAATGGTGTCCGAGTTTTATAAGTCATTCTCCATCAAAAACTGATCAGAGTAACCTATACCTAGAATTACTCCATCAATAAATATATGTCCTACTAAGGGCCTAGTCAGGGACTTGACCTTGTGTACCCAAACACACAATTGTGGACTTACAACGCATATGTAATCTATATGATTCTATTCCATTACACCTTACTGATTTTGTTGATCATTACCTTATACCATCTCTTGCACTACGTACGGTTTAGGACCCCGCTTCCTAGCTTGCAGAAGGAGGGAACATGTGGGCGCCAGGAAGAGAATCAGCTTTTGATCCAAATAGTAGTGAGTGGCACCAAAGCAAGCACTGACTGTCTCCAAGAAGTAGTGAACACAAATCAGGACTTGAAATTGTATGAAAGGTACACTCATCCTCTCAGAACACCTGCCTCTCACATTCCTCACTACACCACTTCACCCAAGAATCGTTTGAGGAATGCACTTTCTTTGGCGAGGCTATCGCCTATCTCATTCGATTCTTTGGTTTTACGTGTAAGGGTAATGTTCCCCAGTCTCCATTGGAGATTTTTCATTTGATTACCATAGAAACGAAGTTTCTAGAGACACAAAGACTTGATCCATGCCAACGCTACTTTAGAATCTGATTCCACAATTAGGGTCCCATTTCTAAGCCACTCTTTGTTTGAGAATAAAGAAAGCGTAGTGAGTATAGCTAGGAGTTCCGCTTCATTACAATCCTTAATAACCGACAAATGCTACAAACTTAGCTATATGACACAACTAGTGTCATCTCAAAGAATCTCGCCAAAGAAGGAGTGAGCTAATTAAATTAAAAGGAGCAAACGTATGAGGAAATAGGGTAGTGATGGCCAAGTCCAGGCTTGACTTGTCCCTCAAGTTGGCGTTTCTCTCTTCCTTCCAAAAGTTTCATCTGTTTTTTTGAAATCTTAGGGGGTGTTGGGTAGTGGTAAATCTACTATGCTCCATAATCTGGTCCTTGTTAGGAATCTAGCTCTTATCGGTATAGTAGAGACTAAGCACTCCTCCCTATGCCATGGTAAAGTTCGGAGCTGGTGGAGCAATGACAACTTCGACTAGGACGATGTTCCGGCATCGAATGGCTATTGATGGTGCATGGCTGAACACCCTTTGGTTGTTGAGTGGAAGTCAAACAATTGGGGCCACAAACCTTTTAGAAACCTTGATATGTAGTTCTCTAACAAAGGCTTCAAGAAGCTTGTTGAAGGTGAATGGAAAAACCTCATCGGTCTTTCCTTCCAGGATAAACTCAAGCGATTGATACAACCAATAAAGAGTTGGAACAAGGCGGTGTTTGGGAATTTGAACTCCAAGATCAAGAGGCTGGAAATGTAACTAGCTAAGTTAGACAGGGTGAGCGAGTCCCGAAACCTTTATGAGGTTGAGGTTGCTCATTGCTCCATGCTTATTGTCGTGTCCGGGATCTCGACACAGATTATTAAAAAATTGTAATTTTTAGGAGTTGCCATCTAATTAATTAAATAATAAAAATTGTAAAAAACCTACTTTAAAAGTTTTTGGTTTGCGTGACATAGGTTGGGTTCGAGAGTCGATTATGCGTAGGAAAATTCAAAAACTTAATTCCAGTACACCCTACGATTACCTTAAATTTGACTATGCAAATTATTAGTAAATTATGGTATATATTTTACCTTCAAAATAAGGTTAAATATTCAATGAAACATTAATTGTTTTCAAAAAAAACTAAAAACAAGGAACAAATTTGAAAAAATTAATTTTGACGAATTGGGGAAGCCCCACTCCTAGTATCCTCCGATGCAATAAGGAACTCAAAAGTCGTGTATTTCTTCTTGAAAATATTTGTGTGTTGGTTGATTTAAATTTTTAAAATGGTTTAAGACCACAAAGCTGTCACAATTCAGGCTCTTAAAATTAGGATCAATAAGATATCAAATCTCAGATTCTTAGTCAATATCCCGATTTTAATTATTTATTTTTTACGAGAAAAGGTATTTAAATTTGAAAAATGGGAAAGTAAACATGGGCTAAAATCTTTCTTTTGAAATGAATCCCTTTTTCTAAAAGAGGGAGGTATTCAAGTGAAAAAAGGGGTGCGGTTACTAGTGGTCTAAATTAAAGACCCAAATCAAAACAGCCCAAATTCTTGAAAGAAAGTCGTCTTCCCAAATAATTTTTTTTTCTATTGACAAATAAAAAACAAATTCTTTTCTCTCATTTTACTCTTCTTCCTCATGAAATGGTTTGAAGTTTTTTTCTCATCCATTTTCTCACTTTATCTCATTCTCTCCAAGCCTTTCTCATTTGTTCCTCACGAGAATCATCATTTAACCCACATGGTTCGCTCACCACTTACGGAGGCCTAAAAACAAACCCTAAATATACTTTTAACACTATTTTATTGTATTTTATTAAGAAAAATTGTTATTCTCAAAAAAATTGTTAGCCATTTTAAAAACAACAAAAAAGCGGATTAAGAAATTAAATTCCATTGAAAATAATATTTAAATAGCTTAAATGAATAATTTAAGTTGAGTACAAATAAATAGATAATTTAAGATCTATATTCATTCCAATGTTAGGCTACCAACTCCTTTAGTGGCCTTTTTTATTGGCCTTTTTTTGTTTAATTAGAGTTGAAGGTTCATGTAACAAACTAATTAAAAAACTCTAAACAAAACATAACCCAGTACGGGTTTGGTGAAGGGAGCCAGGTATCACCATTCACCAACACTTACCATTTGAATTAGTGATAATTTCTTGTTAATTAACGACATTTACTAATAATATTAATTTTAAAATAAAATTTCGAGCCCCATTTTTTATCATTTTGTTTAGGCCCCACAACCCTTGCTTTAGTTGTTTGGGCCTTGAGTCGGCCCTGCTAACCAACACTAGCCTTCAACAAGTGGCCGACTCAAGTTTTTTACGGTGGGGCAAAGAATAATCAAACATTTTTTAGAAAATATATCATAAATATTTATAAAATAGGTATTCTCACAATAGAAAAGAGTACATACTCATGCTGATACAAAAAACAAAGGCTTACATAATTTGGAAAAAAAAAATGAAAAGTATCTATTTGATCCTTAAATATCAGTCCACTACAAGAATAACTGTTGTTTCCTGCCATTTTTTCCGACGAACTCTAGTCCGTCGCAATTTCCGACGGATTTCCGACGAAAAGGTCGTCGGAAATGTTTAGCAAAAGAGGCGCTAAAATTTCCGCTTACGTTTGCGACGAAATTTTTTTTCGTCGCAAATTTCCGATGGATAGTTTCGTCGGAAACGTCTAAAAGTCCGTCGGAAAGTAAGAGATCCCAAATTAAAGGGTACCTCTTCCCACGACGTTCTCATTTCACGCTCCACTCTCAGTTCTCTCTCAATCGCCTCCCTCTCGTCTCACCCTCCATTGCTCACTCTCCTCCGCCATTGCTCACTCTCAGTCGCCTCCCTCTCCTCCGCCATTTCTCACTCTCGCACTCGACCATCATTCTCTCTTCTCATCACAAAACACTCTCGTCTCTCCCTCTATCAATCAGCAGCGACACCTCTCTCTCTCTCTCTCAACCATGACCGCCTCTACCTCCATGACCGCCTCTACATCACCGCCTCTCATTCGCTCTTCTCTCTTATTCTTCTTAAATGGTAATTGTGTTTTCTTCTTCTCTACTTCTATTTTTGGTTGAATCAAAACCCTAACCCCTTCCATTTTTGAATGAAACCCTAAATCCCCATTTTTGGTTAGAATCAGTAGCTGTTAGGGTTTCCAAAATCACCAAAAATTGCGACCCCTTCCAGTTTTGAATGAAACCCTAAATCCCCATTTTTGGTTAGAATCAGTAGCTTTTAGGGTTTGATTTAAGTTTGATTAGTTGTTGTTGTGGATTTTCTTATAACTGTTAATTTGGTTTTTGTGTTTCTAGGTGTGGCCACTGTAAGAGCCTTGCTCCAGAGGTGATTCGATTTCTTTTTTTTTCTTTCTTATTTTTGGTTTTTAATTTAAGTAAAATAAAATGGTTGGATTGTGCAAGTGCTGATTTTCTATCATTTATTTTTGCAGTATGAAAAAGCTGCTTCAATCTTGGCCAGTAATGATCCTCCGATTGTTTTGGCTAAAATTGATGCCAGTGAGGAGGCAAACAGAGACCTTGCTTCACAATTCGAAGTCAATGGATTCCCAACAATTAAGATTCTGAGAAATGGTGGAAAGAACGCTCAAGAATACAAAGGTCCTCGTGAAGCAGATGGCATTGTTGCCTATGTGAAAAGACAAAATGGTCCTACATCAGCTGAACTTAAATCTGCTGATGATGCTAGTGCCTTGATTGGTGAAACTAAAGTTGTTATTGTAAGTGTCCCCAACCATTGTACTTTTGCTTTATTATGATAACATTGGCTTTTAATATCTTTACTTGCTCATATTTTCAGGTTGGAGTTTTCCCTAAATTTTCTGGTGAGGAGTTTGATAACTTCACTGCACTAGCAGAGAAGTTGCGTGCTGATTATGACTTTGGTCACACTTTGAATGCCAAACTCCTTCCTAGGGGAGAATCATCAGTGTCTGGACCCGTAGTTAGGTTATTCAAGCCATTCGACAAGCTCCTTGTTGACTCCAAGGTATTGTTGATTTTTGTAAATATCCATGTTAGATATCTTAGTAATTTTTTATTCAGCTTGTTAATAGTTAAAATTGTATCATGCTTGTAGGATTTCCATGTTGAAGCTTTAGAGAAATTCTTTGATGAAGCTAGTACCCCTGTTGTTACTGTATTTAACAATGACCCAAACAATCATCCTTTTGTTGTCAAATTCTTCAACAGTCCCCATGCAAAGGTAATATGCTATCTAATTCGATCAACAGTCCGAACATGTATTGATGTCTTTTCCATGAGTGTACTAAATTAAGGTTTTAAAATTGACAGGCAATGTTGTTCATCAACTTCACCACCGAAGACTCTGTATCTTTCAAATCAAAATACCATGAAACTGCTGAGCAATTCAAACAAGGAATAAGCTTTCTGGTTGGAGATGTTGAGTCTAGTCAAGGCGCCTTCCAGGTGTATATCAAATTATTTAATATTTGTTGATAGTTATTCTTTGTTCAATAATATCAGTATCTCTGTTTCTGACATTGTGATTGACTTTTCTTGACAGTATTTTGGACTAAAGGAAGAGGATGTGCCTCTAATTATTATTCAGCATAATGATGGGAAGAAATTTTTCAAACCCAACTTGGAAGCTGATCAAATTTCTACTTGGTTGAAGTCATACAAGGTATAGCTCATTTCTATTAGTAGCTGATTGCTTAGTTAGGATATATCAATCTTGTAAACTCTTTAATATTTTATTTGGCTGTTCTTTGTCTTGTTGGAGAATATAAATTTTATCGTCTCTTTTTTTCCTTTCTTAATAAGCTTTCAGGATGGAAATGTCGCACCATATGTTAAGTCTGAACCTGTTCCCGAAACTAACAACGAATCTGTTAAAGTGGTTGTTGGAAGCACTCTTCAGGACATAGTTTTCAACTCAAGGAAGAATGGTAAGCTTCATTGTTTTTTCTTATTATATACTATATATCTCATACATCGCTTTTATTAACTAGTTCTATGCCTTGATATTCAATAACATAATTACTAATTACTAACATGTTGCAGTTTTGATTGAGTTTTATGCTCCATGGTGTGGTCATTGCAAAAAGCTGGCTCCAATTTTGGATGAAGTTGCTGTCTCTTTCCAAAATGATGCTGATGTTATTATTGCTAAATTCGTAAGATTTCTATCTAGTTTTCAACATTGATGATTATGCATTTTAATGAATGTATCATTTTACTTTGTTTCTTGCCGACTTTAATCTGCATAATTTGTACAACTTTCCAGGATGCTACTGCCAATGATGTCCCAAGCGAAACCTTTGAGGTCCAAGGTTACCCAACTTTGTACTTACAGTTATCACTGATTCACTTCTATTATTTATCTTACATGGATTGGAGCTGAAATATCTTTACCTTCAGGAACCTACGTATTCGAGAGGATACTGCAAAATATCTTCTCAACCTTGATGTCAATTCTGCCCATTATGATCCGAAGACCAGGTCCATGCGTGAAGATCCTCTTCCAGATGCAGATCCAAATGAGACAAGGGGCAAGATGTTCACATGCAAGCAGCTCCTTCCCAAGCTGAATTGCTCTACAAGAACTTCAAGGTCATGAAGGAGAAATTGAAGTCTCAAACGAAGGACACCATTATTGAGAAATATGGCAATGCAGCTGATGAGGACAAACTTCCTAGAGAACTTCTGATGGGTCAGAGTGAGAGGCAAGTTGAGTATTCTATATTTTTGTTGTCCAGCAATTGCAATTTGCATATCAGCCTTACATATAATGCTTCTTGGCGATATGGCTGTACTTTATACTCAATCTGTTAGCTTCCTCAGGGTTTTTACTATTGGTTTTTGTTCAACTTTAAGATGATAATACTTGTTATTTATCTTATACTTCTAACAGGAAGTTGCAGTTCCCAGAAGCAAATATGAAGATGTTTACATTAACAACCACACAACCGTTTGGGGCTCATGGTGGAGGGATCACCAATGGGGCTATAAGTGCTGCAAGCAGACAATACGAAATAGCTATTGCACTGGTGCTACTGGTATCGAGGCTGCTGAGGCTGCAAATGATCTTATGAGAGCTAATATTGCCCGTAAGTAATAATACCATATAACTTTAGGGTCGATCTGTAAGATGGTTGCTGACAGATGGAAAGGTATAATACCATATAATGGAGGTCAAGAATGGTCCTAGATAGTGAAGTTTAGTTGAATTTATGCTGGCTTGGACTTGGACATGCTATGATATTCAAAGTTGATGGAGTATCTTCTAAAATTGTTGTTTACTTTGGTAATTGATAATTGTTTGTTCAGAAGTTTGTTTAGGCACTTTGGCTGTAGATTTAAATAAATAGCCGTTACAAAGTTACAGTGTCATTTCTGGAAGTTCTATTAGTTTTTGTTGTCAAAACTTTTATTAGCTTTCCCCTTCCACATTGAATTTTGAAAACTTGAAAATACCAGTAGAAATTTAATTTATAGCTGCATTGATTTTTTTGATTGATTTTATATACTATGATGAAGTTTATTTATTTGAATCATTATATGGTTGTCCTGAGTAGCTCGCTTGGATTATGATAAATAATTAAATTTAAATCAAATGATATCTAGATATGTTTTGCTTCTGTTTTCTTTTTCTAGCCTTTCTATGATTTGTGAGATCAATAGTAATTGATTTTTAGAGGGGATGAATTAAGTCTTACAGTAATTAGTTAACCATATGATCGGCACATATATCAAGCTGAAGATTAAGCACTCACTTTGTGTCTCACGTTGAATATAGACTGAAATTGTTTTGTAGTTTATGTGTAGGTTATCTATGGTCTGATCCGCTTTTGGCAGTAGTAATTTTAGTGTTAATAAAGGTCTATTCCACTGTTATGCAGAAACAGTTCTGACTAAATATAGTTGTATTACTGTTCTCTGTCTCATAGCTCCCGTTTTCCATCTCTCTTTCTCTCTCTGGAACTTTGATTTTATTAAGCTGATAACCTATGTAATGCAGGCAAAGTATATCTCTTTCTCTCTCAGGAACTTTTAGTATATTAACTGATTACCTATGTAATGTAGGCAAAGTACGTGTGAATGGGAAGGTGATAAATAAAGCTGGTACTCCTGTGTCTGAAAACGCTGTTGTGGAGATAATAGCTGAAGTTCCAAAATATGTATGTAGGTGAAGCCATCCAGCTCTATTTAGTATTTACTTGAAATATTATTCCAAAATATGCTGTGTTTGAGACATACTTTTGCATTTTGAAGCATACAATGCAGTCCATTGCTAGGTGTGGAACCCCACCCACTGCTTGCTCCTTGTCTGAAAGATGAGTTGGAAAACATTACAGGAAGAACCATCTCCATAAAGACACAAAATTGTATACCTATTTTTAGTAATTCTTAGAGATAAGCTATTTTTGCAATTTATTATATTTGAATTCTGAGCTGCTATTAGAGCAGTTTCTGTTTGGAATTTGCTGTAGAGGTTTTATGCGTAGTTTTTATGAAAATTTGATGATATATGTGTTGTTTATTGTTGTGTCTTTTATAAGTTGTTGGATTTGATAGTTTATAGTTCTGTCAAATTTAGATTGTTAGTTATTATGAATAAGTTACCAAATTTTAAGTTATTATGAATAAGTTACCAGAAGATTTTATTTTTTTTAATTTTTTTTTTTAAATTTTCGACGGATTTCCGACGGAAATTTTCGTCGGAAATGATTTTTTGCGACGAATTTGCGACGAACATTTGCGACGGATTTGCGACGAAAATTTGCGACGAATTTGCGACGACTTTACGACGGAGTCATTTGCGACGAAAAAATCCGTCGGAAACGATTTCCGACGAACGATTTTGCGACGACTTTTTGTCCGTCGGAAAGTTCGTCGGAAACGTCAATTTGCGACGAAAATCGCTGCATTTGCGACGAAAAATGCCGTCGGAAATTGTCGATTTTCTTGTAGTGGTCAAATTAGTCATTATAAATTAACTTTAAGGATATCTTAGTCCTCTCTAAAGATTTGTTTGACTAATATTAATTTTTTTAATGGTCAAATTGGTACTTTACAATTTTTATAGAGCAAATAGGTGTTTATGTTTTGTAAAAGAACTTTTTTGGGCCTCTACTCTTAAAATAACACAAAATACTTAAGCTCTTCGTGTGTTTATTTAGTGTTAGAAGAGACCGAAACAATAAAAATTATATTTCTAATTGGTTATTCTTTTTTTGTCAGTTTAGAAAGAATGATACTGATGATTTACTCTTAAAATCAATTCCTACATGTATGATTTTTGCTTCTTTATACGATTAATAAGTATATGTTTACTTTCATTAATTAGTTTTGTACATTGTACGTACTAAATAGTTGTGATTATGACTATTAAAACTCAATAGGGTTTTAAATATCTTTTTGGTTTCTATAAAATTTGAAATTTTTGTTGTTAGTCTTTATAAAAATTTCATTCACTTTTCGTCCCTAGATTTTCATTCGGCAATGCTTGTAGTTCCTCATAACTTTTAATAGTGCTTAGAAGTGCTATAAAAGTCTCAAAAAAATGCTATTAAAAGTTACGAAAGACTAAAAACATTGATAAAAAAAAATGTAAGGAGTAAAAGCTTTTATAGAAATTAAAAACAAAATTTTCAAAATTTAAAAAAACAAAAACATATTTAACCCACCTTAATAACACTTGTTTTAAGCTCTGCTACACACCTTAAATTTCTTGTGAAAATGACTCGCAACTGTTAATACCGCTAATAAATTTTGAGTAGTTGTTTGTTATCTGATGTATGCAGATTAAAGTCAATAGAATTTAAGGCATCCTTACACATCACGTCAAATATAGTAGCACATACATTTGTGTATGTATACTTCAAGTTTTTGTGTGAAGCCATGTGTCTTGTAGTGATATAAATTGCCGGTATATATAAATTATTAGCCGACAAATCAACACGTGGGGATTCAGTTTGATAAATTATGATAGTGTTCGGTTACTTTTCATCATATATTTGTATTCATAATCATAAAATTACATATTATTGATGTTTGATTCTTTCTTCACCGTTGGTTGCTTCGGCAATTTCAGTGATTTGAAATGTCGGCTCCCGAATTCGAACCCAGGTGTGAATAATTGTAGTGTGTATGCATGATGTTTGTTTGTCATTTTATCTAAGTAGAGAAAAAAAACTACGTAGTTTTTAGCAGAAAATATTTGCATTGGTATTTTTTAATATTATAATGGTTTTTGAAATTGGAGGATATTTATAATGATCAAACATATAAAATCGGAGTGGACGCTACTAATAATCTATTTGAAAATCAAAGGTATTTACAATGATCAAACATATTAAATCAAGAGTGGTCATTACTAATAACCTATTTTTAAATATGATTTTGATTTTTGAAAAATGTTAGATTGGAATGTGAAAAGCATTTTGGTGAAAAAAAAACAATAAAATAAATAAAGAAACGGAGGATGTGTTAAACTGGAAAAATAAACGGTGTAAACAATACTTATAAATTAATTAATCAAATTAAACTAAAAAAGGGTACCAATAGATTTTTTTTTGGTAGACAGTGTTAGTGGGGGATGTTAGTTTCCCGAGTTTGAACCCGAGACCTCATGCTTCCACTCCTTTGGTATCCCTTAGCTCACCAATAGATGAAAAGGACGTATAATTGGTACTAGTAATTGAGAGTTATTTTTTAGGTTCAAACCATTGATGGCTACCCATACAGTGTCCCAACACTTTCAACGAAAGACTAATCTCAGTTCGTACTTAGGATCAAATTTCGCACTGGCCAACATTGAGTTTGTCCACCGTTACTAACATAAAAAGAAAGAGCAAGTATCTAATTCAAATAAAATAAAACAATACAATATTAGAAATACAAGCTCAACAAAAATAATACAAAGAATATACATATTTTTTTAAAAAAAGAAGAGAATGCATACTTACCTCAATTAGGATATATATATATATATATATATATATATATATATATTCGAAAAAGTTAAGGTATGAGATGGATAGTCTAACTGATAGCAGATAACTAATATCGGATAAGCTAGTGGTGTGAATATAAAATGTTTGGTAAAATTAATAGTTGATTTAATTATATTATAAATATAGAACGACATGAATGATCTTTATTAATTAATGCTTAAAAATGAGAGAGGCTCTTAATTTAGTGGAGTATAAATGAGGAACTTTATAAGAATAATAGGGCGAAACTAGAGAAAAAATGAAATACTTTAAGCTCAAACACTACTTTGACTCTATTTAGCTAAAAGTAATGGATAACAGAGCCTATAGTGGTTGAGTTAAGCAGATAATAGATAACTGATAAATTAGCAGTGCTTATTTAATGTGTTGGGTAAAATTAGTGATCGAACCATTATAAATATAAAATGACACAAATTGATATTTTTAACTGTTGCTTAAATGAGAGAGTATGTTCATTTAATGTAGAATAAATAAGAAATTTAATTAAAATAATATGGGTGAAAACGAGCGAAAAATAAAATACTATAAACTCAAACCCTATTTCAAGTAATGTTCGAAGACGCACTATAAGCTTACATGGATGTGGTTATGAAATTTTCTTCTACAAGCTTATTCGTGGTAAACTATTCACTAAACGCTACCATTAGTGAAAAACATTATAAACTAGTGAATAACGTGTTTATATCCTCTCATTCTCTTCATTCTCTCGTTCCTCTTATTCACAAATTATAAAGGTGTGGGGAGAGGGAATGTGATTTAAAAATAGAAATTAATGATAAGAGTGTGAGATCGATCAAGAGAGAGATAGAGAGGATGGAGGAAATGAGTGAAAGAGGATCCAAGTCGAGCGATTACCGTATCGAAGTTAGTGTATAGTAGAAAAACATTGTATCTATCTACCTAACTGTACAGAAACACTAATGGCAATTAAAGTCGGCACATCCCTGGCAGTTGGAAGTTATTAAAAATGTATCAAATCTGATGGTCAGTTTCAATTTAAGCATGCAACCGACTTTAATGTATCTAGAAACTATTCCCTAAGACCATTCCCTATTAATAGTAAAGTAACTATATATGGGCTATATAAATAGTGTATGAGGCCTCTTAGGGATCATATCATTCTATATCTCATTCACTACGCAACCTTGCTTTCAGTTCTCTCTTTCTCTCACTTTTATTTTCACTAAGCATTTAGTTGGTTGGAGCTTTGGTATCCACTATGAAGTTTCCTCAACTATCCCTCTTTGTCTTTCTAAGTGTGAGCATCAATTTCCAAACTTTATAGAAGCAAGCACCTATATATCATATATTTTTCCCATTTTTTTCTTAAAGTTGTAGTAGTACCTTTTTTCTCCATATATATGTTTTCTGAATTTGAGACTTTATGTTAATGAATGTTTTGGTTTTAAAATGCAGCTTGCACTGGTAGCAACCCATGCTGCCTTACCCCCTGAATTGTACTGGAAGTCCAAGCTTCCCACTACTCCAATGCCAAAAGCCATCACTGATCTCTTGCACCCTGGTAAGTACATATATTTAATTGGAATTACATTATGTGGAAAATGTGACCTATATAATATGATGGCATGCTCTCAAATTTGATAACACTTGATAGTAAAGTAAGTGGGCCATGACCAATTCAATTGTGGTTGTATGTTAACGTTTCCATCCAAAGATAGCCTAATATATTCAAATACTCATATAATGAAAATCACTTTTTTTTTAAAGATCCATTCTATAAAAAATGGTTTTTATGAGAAGCTACTAAAAACAACCTATATTTTTAATCAGGTTTTAGATTATCACTTTTCTTAAAAGCTGTAACAAACAAATGAAAAGTTTCTAAAATAAATTATATTTTTTTAAAAATAATTATTCTTAAAAAACTGTAACAAACAAGTTCTTAGTTTCTATTTTAAAAAAATTAATTTTTTTTACATTTTGTCTGTATATTTTATTTTAGCTTTGAAAATTATCAATATATGGGAAAAAAGTTGAAATATGTTTATGATAAACCCCTATTTATAATAGTCATTAGTTTTGTAAAATGATAATTAAAATAAAACAAACTTTTTTTCCTAAAACATAAAATAAATTGGTATGGAGGGAGTAGTTAAATATAAATGCAGAAAAAGTAATTTCCAATTTTTTTGACAAACATTTGTTAACTTCTATTTTACATTAAATTCTCTAAAAAATAATCATATTTTTTTTATGTAAAAATGACTTTTTTCTAATCTTAATACAAAAATGCTCATAAATCATTAATGGAAAAAACAATGTTTGTACTTGTACTTGTACGTTTCATCACAATCTTAATACAAAAATGCTCATAAATCGAATATGGAAGGTCTTATGTGGGTAAACAACTTAATTTGGGTAAAACCAAAGTGCACATGCAAATGAAACCTCGGAGTTCTTCATCTATGTAGGTAGGGTGAGAATAGGTCAAATTGGCATGCGGGGCCGTAGGCTCAGGCTATGCCAGGTTTTTTTTGTCTTTTTTCATCAGATCAGGTTTTTTTTAAAAATAGATAAGACTAAAGCTTTTTTAAAAATCTATTTAGCTAAAAAGGTTAGACTCGAAAAGGCTTTCTAGGTCTACCCGGTCAACTTAAGTAAATATAAATAATATTATTTATTACTACTATTATTATATTAAATTTTCTATGTTATCATAAATTTGCTTACATTTTATGTTTATTTAAAATATTGACCCATATCAATTTTTGACATATTTAAAGGTACTATTATAAAATAGAATTTAAATAGGATGTCATATAAAGATAATTCTCTAGGTTTTGTTAGATCTCGAATTAGAACTTAATCTCATTAACCTATTAGCTTGTTAGTCTATTTAGAAAGTCTACACCACTCAAATGTTGTAGGCTTTCGTAGTTTTTTTTCGTCGAATAGACTTTTAAACCGGTCAGGCAAGGTCTCAAAAGTCGGCCTATTATAGGCCACAGCCAGGCTCAAGCCTAACGTTTTCAACGCAAGTCAGGCTCATGTCATGCAAAGTCCAACTCGGCCCAGCCTATTCCCACACCTATATTTAGGTGTTAAGTGTAATTTGGATAAACAACTTAATTAAGTGCTTATTCCATAAGTGCTTTATAAGATAATTTCTTATGTATAAGCTACTACTTCTTTATTAAAAGATAAAATGAAATTACACAATTTCACTACTAGAAAAAGTAAAATTAGAGAGCTTGTGATGAAAAATGTGAAAATCGTCTTTAATTTCATGCTAAATATTATGACACCAAAATTAGTTGGCCAATTTAGTTTTTCCATCACTAGTTTAGCTTTTTCTTGTAGTGTTTTAATATAAACTATAAGTTGTTTTCATAAGTAATCCTAGATAGCTTATGGAAATCAACTGAAAACAACTCTATAAAACATACGTTTTTGTCACAAATGAGTGGATCGAAAAATTCAAAACCTACTACGTTTTTCTTGTTGTCCCATATTGTGCTACATTTTTATACCTAATGGCCAAATGTTTTGATCTATCATGATAAACTGATATTTAGGGCCGACTTAAGGGTAAAGTTACTAAAGCCCTAATTTTACGCCTCATATTTTGTCATTAATTTTTTTTAAAGTAAAAGCGCCTCCTATAAGACCTACTTACTTTAACTATCTAAATTTGCAGATTGGACAGAAGACAAAAGCACCTCAGTAGCTGTAGGTAAAAGTGGTGTGAATGTTGATGCAGGAAAAACAAAGCCAGGAGGAACCTCAGTTAACGTAGGAAAAGGTGGAGTACATGTAAATGCAGGTAAAGGAAAACCAGGAGGCACATCAGTGAATGTTGGGAAAGGTGGTGTAAATGTAAATGGAGGAAAAGGAAAACCAGGAGGAACATCAGTGAATGTTGGAAAAGGTGGTGTAAATGTACACACACAAAAAGGAAAAGGAAAAAAACCAGTACATGTTGTAGTGGGGAACTCACCATTTATTTACAATTATGCTGCAAAAGAGACCCAATTACATGATAATCCCAATGTAGCACTTTTCTTCTTACAAAAAGACTTGCACCAAGGAACAAAATTGAACTTGCAATTCACTAAGAATTCAAATGATAATGATAATGCAGCTACATTCTTGCCTAGAAATATTGCTGATACAATACCCTTTTCATCAAACAAAGTAGAAAACATACTCAATAAGTTTTCCATCAATAGAGATTCAGAGGAAGCTGAGATTGTGAAGAATAGTATCAAAGAGTGTGAAGAGTCTGGGATTAAAGGTGAAGAAAAGCTTTGTGTAACTTCATTAGAATCTATGGTTGATTTCACAACTTCGAAGCTTGGTAAAAATGTTGAAGCTTATTCTACTGAAGTTAACAAAGAAAGTGAGCTGTTACAACAATATATAATAGCACCAGGAGTGAAGAAATTGGGGGAGGAGAATAAAGCTGTTGTGTGCCATAAGCAGAATTATCCATATGCAGTGTTTTACTGTCATAAAACAGAAACTACTAAAGCTTATTCAGTGCCATTGGAAGGTGTTAATGGAAGTAGAGTAAAAGCTATTGCTGTTTGTCACACTGATACATCAGAATGGAACCCAAAGCATTTGGCTTTTCAAGTACTTAAAGTTCAGCCAGGGACTGTTCCTGTTTGCCACTTCCTCCCTCAAGATCATGTTGTTTGGGTTTCCAAGTGAAAAAGGGTGTGAGTTTTGTCCACTGGCTTGGCCTTGAATAACAACAGCTACTTCTTTAGAAGTTAATAATACTTGCATTATAATACATGTAATATGTTAGTTATGTTTAATTATGTTATATGGTCACAAGGTTGCTATTATGCATAGCACAATATATGTATGTTTTAAATGGAATGCAATATTATGCAATAGTGAGGCTTCCCTCAGTCTCTTTCATATGATTAATTAATATTGTGAATTTTTTTCTCAATAATTTATATTGTTACTTGATATGTATCAGTAATAGAACTTGTGAATGTGAACTTAATAAAAGAAAAGAAAACTGAATGGAGAATACAAAGGAACAGTGATTAAAGCAGTTTGTGTAATATATACTAGTAACACCGATCTCAATCGGTTAGTAAAAGTTTGGCTATTTAAATCAAAAGGTAAATAGGCATATTTAGTACTTGAATGTGTGAAGTCATGTTGTCATAGTCATGGAAGGTATCAAAATTGCAAATATGTCTCTAAATGTCTCTTTTGTTAGTAACTGTAGGGACTAAATTGACCAACAGAAAACACCTTTGAAGATCAAAGTGACTAACAAAAAATACACGAGGACCAAAATGACTAACTAAAGAGACACGCTCCAATGTTGCATCCAAAGATGGCCTTTGTGAGATAGATTCAGAGGAAGCAGTTACACTTCTGAAGAAGCGAGACAGTCTTACGCCTATGTTTCTTTGCGCATCAAGACTACATATATAATGAATTACTGCGTGAGAAATGTTGCTTGACACAAAACGAAACCTACGAGGGTGTTTTGTTCCATATGCCGAGGGTGTTTTATTCTAAAAACCGTTTGAAACCTACTAGGGTGTTTTGTTCCATATGCCGAGGGTGTTTTGTTCCATATGCAGGATCTACATCCAAACACTCACACAAAATCTCACACGCCTGGATGGATGCCCATCTATTTGGGTGAAGCTCCAAATCTTGACGAATCAAAGGAGGGCCGGCTATCAATATTTTTCCAATTTTTTAGATCATGTATTATGGGTTTTGACTTATGCAACAAGCAAAAAACACACCTCCCAGGACGACCATTAGGCCTATGACATTTAACTACAGAGGTAACCTCTTCCCCACTATCACTACTTATAGATATTACTGATATTCTTACAGGACGGCAAAAAACACCAAGCATGAAAAATTGGAACGAGGGAGAAAGCGAAATGCCAAGAGAGCGGATATGAAAAAAGATAAAGTAATAATGGAGAGGTTAAAAATCAAGGACCTTGACAAAACGAAATGCAAAGAAAGGGCGAAAGGCGGAGGAAGAAGAGAGGGGAAAGAAGACGACCAACTTTATATATATATATATATATATATGTTAGCAAAAATTTAAATAAGCAGCCCAAATCTTCCCACCACATGGAGAAGAAGAGCGAGATCTACGACGCAAATCGTCCCCTCCTTTCGTATTCCACCACTAGATTGTGACACGTGGCGAGCCAAGGGAGCAGTTATAATATGACAACATTTGGGAACCAGCGCGATGATTACGAATCGAAACTCCCGCCATAACAGTCAAAATCAATGTCAAATCAAAAGTCAAAATCGACCAAACGGTTGCCTTAGAGGTAAAAAAAGACATCTTTCAAAGTATAAATTCGAGAATCGCTGAACCAAACCACAATACTACAATTGAATTGTTACACTGTACATAGACAAATGTTCGGAATTACAAAATTACATAAGCACATAAATATATGACCTAACTCTAAAGCTGGTCGCCTTCCCATCGAGCCAACGGTGGAGTTTCCTTTCCATCTCTTTTGCAGGATTCTTCTAGATCGAATGCCTAGTGGTGGTTACCACTAGCAATAGACCCCAGCTATAAGGGTTTGGCGTAACTCCATCCCCAGTCTCCACAAGACTACCTGGACCGTTCGCAGCTGAGGGATTGGAGAGCGTTGTTTTCGCTCGACCTCCATCACAAGGTATCCCTCTGTGATCCTCCACCAGAAGAATACAATGGGCTAGGGATGGACAACAAGGGTTACATTTCGAGAAGCGTGCTAGCTTTCCTTTGCCAAGCAGGACACATCGAGTTTTCTGAGCACTCCTAAAAACAAAAGAAGAGGAGCTTAGCAGAAACAAAAATCCACAACTCCCGGTGATCAACAACTCCCACCTTCAGTTTCCTGGCATTCTTGGTGCGTAATAAGACGACACTCGCAATAATGCACATAAAATTCAAAGAGGTAGAGGTAACCTCAATACAGAAACGACGCATCACGAGCAAGCTGCAAGGAGGAGAAGCAATGAAGACGTTAAGAGGATCTCCCCCTTTTTTATAGTCAAAAGGGAACAAGTTACAAAAGCAAGCATTTATGAGGTACAAAAAACAGCAGTCAAGGGAAGGAAACCGAGAAGATAGAGTCAAGGTCAAATGGTCAAACGATCATGTCAATCGAAAGTCATTTTAGTTATTATGAGTACACACAGTAACACTTGAAGAACTACTATTTGTGAAGCCAAATGACTTGGCATCCATAGGCCTGTCATTCAGAGAAGCCGGAGGATTCAGTGTCCAGGGGCCTATTATTCATAAAAGCCGAAGGACCTAGCGTCCGGAGGTCTGTTGTCCAAGGTAGTGAAGGACTTAATACCTGGAGGATTGAGAGTTTGACCAAGCTCCTCTTAGCATTTGAACGACTTCGCGCTCTGCGCTTGTCGCTGAAGGACTATTTTCCCAACCGGAACGGCCAGTATACAAAAGAGCTCGGTTGAATAGCGCTCAACTGGAAGAGAATAAATTCTTATAGCACATCGACCGAGCGGCTACCAAGTTCCTCTCATTCGCCACTCAGTTGACCCGTTATTGTTATGGTCAAAGCAGTTATTTTAGATCCTTGGTCTTCCTCCCTTATGTCTTGTAACAGCCATAATCCCTTATTCATACTATTTATTTTTTTCACATTGTGTTTGGTTGATTTCCTACCCAGGAAATAGATTGGAACACACACATACTATTAAAATATTAAAAAAAAAAACCTACTGATCGAATTGAGTCATACTAACACACACACTTACGGCTTACACACCAAAAATTGAAATTATAAACTAAAAACTGTTGTTAGTTTTTATTAAAAAAACTTAGTGTTACGGCATATGATTTGCTATATATAATGTTGTAAGTTGTTTTTCGATTGCATTTGCATATTTACCTCCCCCTCCCCGGTCTCATTTTAAGTGTCACATATGCAATATTTTTAGTCTCAATTTATTTGTCACTTTGTTTTATCAAAATTTATTTGTCACTTTAGAATAACAATGGAACTTATATTAACTTTTTCCACCAATATACCCTTTTTAATTGTATCAAAATTCACTTAACTATTCAACTAATTACTACTATTAATAGGGGTACTTTCGTAAATGAACTTATTTTGTCATTGAAATCAACACAATTAATTATTTTCTTAAGAATTGGGGGAAAATTTTCATGCAACTTCTATTCTAATGTTACTACATTTTAGGTTTTGGTAACTTATTTGTGATAAAATAAAAATCACATTATTATTTTATCTTTTAATATTTGAATTTAGAATTAATTTAACTTGTGATCCAATTATGTTTTCAGATTCATAAAAATTAAACCAAACAAATCATTCCAAACCGCATTGATTCGGACCGTGTTGGTTCAGATTATTTTAAGGATGGCAACCGAATTAAATCAAACAGTATGTAAATAAAAATCACATTATCAATTTACCTTAAAATTTGAATGATTTTTTGATTCAAGACCGAATCAAATCACACAGTGAGGATCCCTACTTTCAGCTAATGATATATAGGCTTAAATATATGCTTGGCTCATGTAAATATGGGCATAATTCATTTAGGCACCTGTAATATTAAGCGTTTACAGTTAAGCCCCTGTTAACTTTCCATCCAAAAAAATTGACGTGGACGGAGATGACGTCAGCATAACATCCACTACAAGAATAAGCCTATTTTGCCACCAACGTTTGCCACGGAGAACTGTTTGTCGCTAATTTGCGACGGATTTGCGACGAAGAGTGAGATTTGGCATTGGCGCTAAAAATCCCGCTCATAATTTGCGATGAAAAGGCATGTTAGTCACTAATTTGCGACCGAAGAGTATGTTGGTCGCTAATTTGCGACGGACGTCTAGTCGCAAGCCCGTCACAAATTAACACTAGCAATTCATTTACCCGTGCATTCTCGTTCTCTCCCTTAACCTCACTCTCGTATCACACTCTCCCCACTCTCGTTCTTTCCCTCACTCTCTCCTCACTTTCCTACTCTCCCTCTTCCCTCTCCCCTCTCTTTCCCTTTCACTCTGTCACTGCTCACGATTCCTCTTCCCTCTCACGGCCGTAGCCTCTCAGCGCGTTTCCCTCTCACTGCTCACTCCTCCTTATTCACGGTTCGTTCTCTCTCTCTCTTGGTTCGTTCTTTCTCTCACTTTATCTCTCTCAAAACAGTTTTGTTTGACAAATTTTCCTCAGTTGATAGGGTTTATGTATTTACGATTTTGTTGATTTTGTTAATTTAGGTTTTAGGGTTTGTTGATTAATTGTATTTAGGTTTTTGTGTTTCATTTTTGGGTTTAGGGTTTTGTTGGTTTCGTTACTTATGCTGAAGCGCCTCGCGAGAAATCTGATTTTGTTAATTTAGGTTTTAGGGTTTTGTTGGTTTCGTTACTTACGCTTAAGCTCTTTGTAACGTTATTTTTGTATTTGCTTTTTCTTCAGAGAATTTCAAAGCAGCCATTGAACTTCTCGGCTATTACAGGAGTTAAGAAGAAAGAAAATGTCAATAAAATTGTGGCAAAGGTGATTGGTGTTTCACTTATAAATTTGAGTTTGATCTAAACCACATTATTTCTGCCGATGGCATTTCCCTTCAATGAGTTTCTTTATTTGTGATGTGTGTTCATTATTATGTGAAGTATGGTTTTGTAGATGGATGGAATAGTTTTTGTTGGAAATAACCATTTATCTAGAGTAGTATCAATCTTGACAACAAATTCAACAACCAATCAGAAAATGAATACTAAACCATGATCAGGGTTGAACTTTTATTATATCCAGAGAATATGAAAAAAGAGAGCGCACATTATAAACCACTCTTATTTTCATTTTCAACTCTTCTATCACCTTTGGCATTATAATCATTAATCATGATTGAATTAGTATGGTGCTTGCACTGCCTAACATTCAGACATATTCATCATAAGTATAGATTTGTAGGTAGCTTAAGTTATAGATTCTGTTTTAGAAATAGTGGATTTGTTTTGCCTCTTCTATTTTTTTAATGCCTCTAGTATCTTGCTACAGCAAGCACTCAGACTGGCATCAAATAAGCTTTGCCTCTTGTAATTCTGAAACACAAGGTGCATTAGCTTTTGTGTTTTTTGTACATATAAACTTGGTAGTTTTGTGAGGGTGTAGCCTGAGTATGCATTTTGACAGATTCTGGTTGAACCCTTTTGACAGATTCTGGTTAATCATCTTCTTGTTACTTTCAGGATTCACATAGGAAGAGAAAAATAGAAGGAAATGTTGTGTTGGCAGCAAGTTCTTCTAACTTCATAGCCAAGTTAACACTTTTTCTCTTTCTCTTGAGCTCTGTTGTGCTGGTTCTTCTCTAAAAGGGTTTTGTTTCTATTTCTAGAGTTATGTTTTGCAAAAAGGTTAGACAGGCTATATTGATTGAAATGTCTAACTTCAGGGTGCATGTACAACATGCATTTTAAAATGTTTCCCCTGTATATTGAAGTCTAAGCTCTCAGTAATTATCTTCTTTTTGTTGTACTTTTTATGTGGTGTCATGATATGATGATGGAAGCTCAATGTCACTTTCCTTGCATCCTAGATGTTTAATCAATGCAAAGTCTTTATTTCAAAGGAATAATAGGGTAATATTGAGCATAAGATTTGGATAGTGATAACCATCTTTTATGATGGTTATTACTTGCTTTCTAAGCTTGATTTTAGGAGATTTAATAAACTTGTTTTGTCAATTATGATGTAATTATGTGTTTAGGTTAGAAATAATGGTGTAGGGATGAATTGGTTTAATTTGAGCATTTTGATGCCCTTAATGCATTTAATCATGTTTAGTGTCAGTGCCGCAGCAACAGGTGCGTGCGCAATAGTGGAAATGTGGAAGATGAGAGAGAAAGCTCAAGGGGAGTGCGGAAAACACCGAAATCAAGGCAAGGACAGGTGTCAGAGCTGTATGGCACGGAAAGATATATATGACCTAATGTGGGTTTCCCACAATTTCCCTTTAACCTAGGCAGCATTTTCCCAAAAAGGACATCATTTTAGGGTTGTGTGCAAGGAGACACTATATAAGGACGTTTCCCTTTCTTCATTAGCATGCTCTGCCGTCAGGGGAAGTTTAGAGATAGCTCCTCTTGCGTGCAAAAGCTCACCCTTCACTACCAAACACTTCCATTGCTAAGACTATTGCTGCAGCATCACTGGAGTTACATTTTTCTCGGTGGATTCTACTTGGACGAGCTGGATCAGTCCTCCATTGTCATCCTTGGAGCTCTCCTACTGTTCTCTCTTCGTAGTATCATTTCTTACCTTGAAATTTGTAATATGACTTCTACTATTTTGTTTAAGTTATTTTCCATGTTTTGCAAGCTCAATATGAGCTAAATACTCATAGTTGAGATGCTGGATCTGATGTAGCTAAATTACTATGTGATTAATGAAGTATGTTCAATGTTATGCATTTTATCTTGTGTGTGAAAATATTTCCATTTTAGAGTAGGAATGGTCCGCCTATTCTAAATAGCATTTATAAATTCAGAGATGGTTTGTAAATTTATCTCACAAGGTAATATTGGTAGTGAACATTAACGAGAGATCTTGATGTTCCTTGCTTAACCCTA
The DNA here is from genome assembly GCA_039519185.1 of Astragalus membranaceus. NCBI lineage: Eukaryota > Viridiplantae > Streptophyta > Magnoliopsida > Fabales > Fabaceae > Astragalus > Astragalus membranaceus. Next base: position 157,557,048 of record CM076847.1, read on the forward strand.
GAGATAGGAGGGCATAACCCATAAGGTGAATACTGCCGGTGCTCAAGCAGCCTAGGAGGTACTTCTTTAGGGTTTAGAGATAAACTCTTGCAAGGAAACCTAGTGTGAAGTATTCGAGAGAATAACGTCTTATTGCTGCAGCACCTAATGCTGTAGCATTGAACGTACCCTTAATCACATTTTAATGAAGCTACTGAAGTGAATGCATCTTGACTTGTTCTCATCACTGATTTCCATTACCCTTTACTTTTTACTACTGTTTATGTTACCCAAAACTTGTGTGTCATTTACTTTCCTCACTAAATTGTTAATCAAATTAAACTCTCGTTATTTAGCATAATTCCTCGTGGGAACGATCTCACTTACTCTATATTACTTGTTGATAGTGTATACTTGCACTATCTAAGTTTTCACGCAACAAGTTTTTGGCGCCGTTGCCGGGGAATTATAGTTAAATTGACAGTTTAATTAGTTAGCAACTTAGTGTATTTTTGTTACTAATTCTGTTTGTGTGATTTCTGTTTCTACAGCATTAGATTGCTGCAACATCTGTTGCTGCAGCATATGCACAGGCATAGACGTACCACACCAGAATTCCAGTTGCACCCAGAGATAGAAAGATATTTCAGAAGCTTGAGAAGAGTTCACAGTACTCCAGGACTTAGTGAATTAGGGCGAGCTGCTGCTATGGCTAGTCCTCCACCTACTGTTGATGGTGATATGACTTCACCACCTCCCTCAATTCAAGGTGATGGTGATGGAGGGTACAGAAGACAGATTATTGATATGAATGTCATAGGAATGGCAAATGACAGGGACAGACCCATGAGGGATTATGCAGTTTTTGACCCTCAAACTATGCAAACAGGCATAGTGAGGCCAGAAATTGCTACAACCCATTTTGAGTTCAAACCTATGATGTTCCAAATGCTTCAAACAATTGGGCAGTTTGGTGGTGGTCCCCTTGAAGACCCACATCTGCATTTGAAACAATTTGTTGAGGTTTGCAGTAATTTCATTCTCCCTGGTGTTACAGATGACGCTTTCAAACTGAAATTGTTTCCTTATTCCTTGAAGGATAGAGTAAAGGCCTGGCTTAACTCACTAGAGCCTAACTCTATCACTACATGGAATGAGATGGCAGAAAAATTTATGACAAAATATTTTCCTCCAATAAAGAATGCCAGGATGAGAAATGAAATTACCTCTTTTAAGCAAACTGAATTTGAAACTTTGTTTGAAGCATGGGAAAGATACAAAGAACTGTTGAGGAAGTGCCCACACCATGGTATTCCTGTCATCATCCAAATGGATACCTTCTACAATGGATTGGAGCCCCAAACAAGGCTCATGCTTGATGCTTCATCTGGAGGAGTTCTACTCAAAGGATCTTACAATGATGCATATAATCTTATTGAGGATATTGCTGCAAATAGCTATCAATGGCCTGCTGCTAGGTTAAGTGCTCAAAAGAAGGTGGCTGGTGTACATGAAGTGAGTGAGGTCACTGCCTTGTCTGCTCAAGTGGCTGCACTATCTAATATGATCAAAAACATGAGTCCACCTAATGCTACAGCAACACATGTTGCAGCAATTGAAGCAACTGTAGCAGCAATTGAACCAGCTCCATGTGGTTCCTCTCCTAGTTGTGTTTATTGTGGAGGAGGTCATCTTTATGAGGAGTGTCCTGCGAATCTTATCTCAGTCAACTATGTTGGGTACAATAAGGGTAATAATCCATATTCAAATACCTACAATCCTGGGTGGCGAGATCATCCAAATTTCAGATGGAGCAACAATGCTACAACAGCACCTGCTGCAGCAACTACTCCAGCACCTGATGTGCCACTAGGATTCCCTGCTCAAGCAAAGCAATCAGCTCCTGCATCTGATAACTCAATGGAGGCTATGTTGAAAGCTTTCATGAATGAAACAAAGACTCAATATCAAATTCAAGGGGCTGCAATCAAGAACTTGGAGAACCAAATTGGTCAGATAGCTACTGCTCTAATCCAAAGACAGAGTGGATCTTTGCCATCCACCACTGAAGCTTCATCTTCTAAAGGGGAGGAGACATGCAAGGCTATATCTCTGAGGAGTGGGAAGGATTTGAATGGGCCATCACTTACTATAGGTGGTGGTGACAAAAGAAAAGAAAAAGATTCTGAAAAAAATGAAAAAAAGAGTAAAACAGATGCGACAGCAGTTGATGCTGCAACATCTGGTGCAACACCTGTGCCTTCACCTAAATTTGTTCAAGAGTACCCTCCTCCTCCCTTTCCTCAAAGGTTGAAGAAGGCTCAGGAGAACAAACAATTTGGTAAATTCTTAGAGGTGCTGAAACAACTACACATCAATGTCCCTTTGGTGGAAGCACTTCAACAAATTCCCAATTATGCAAAGTTCATGAAGGAAGTGCTCACCAAGAGAAGGAGATTGGGAGAGTTTGAGACAGTAGCAATAACAGAAGAGTGTAGCATGATCATGCAGAGCAAGCTCCCAAGAAAATTGGAGGACCCTGGCCGTTTCACCATACCATGTTCTATTGGTGGATCCTATTCTGGTCGTGCACTGTGTGATTTGGGGGCAAGCATCAATTTGATGCCCAAATCCATATTTACACAGCTTGGTATTGGAATTGCTAGGCCTACCACTGTCACTATTCAACTTGCAGATAGATCTATTGCCTATCCTGAGGGAATCATTGAAGATGTTCTGATAAAGGTTGATAAATTTGTATTTCCTGCTGACTTTATGATTTTAGATTTTGATGCAGATAAGGAGGTGCCTATAATTCTTGGAAGACCTTTCTTGGCTACTGAGAAGACTCTAATTGATGTGCAAAAAGGGGAATTGACTATGAGAGTTAATGACCAAGAGATCAAGTTCAATGTGATGAATGCCTTCAAGTCTCCTGATAAAGGATCCGAGGAATGTTCCTTTGTTGTATCTCTTGACTCTGTAGTTCAAAAGCACTTCCATAAGCAAAGTGACCATTTGGTTAAAGCTCTTGATGAATCAGAAAAAGAAGACCTTGTGGAAGTAAGTATGTTACATGATGATGTTGTTGTCAAAGAAACTCATGGGAATGTTGAACCCCAGCAACTAGAACCCACCCAGCTCCCACCTCAACCAGAACCACCACCTCAGCTAGAACCACGAGATGAAGAGAATCAGATTCTGAGATTTAATGCAACAGCATCTGCTGAGCAAGTGAATGTTGCAGCACCTATTGCTGCAGCATCTGAGAAAATTCAAAGAAGAGAGCTGATTGGGTCCACATGCAAAATTGATGGTAAGAGGGTGAAACAGTACCGTGGAGCACATGTGGTGAGGGAGAAAGTCACCACAGAATTACAAAACCTCTAGCATTAGAGGCTAGTCTGGCTGAGGACTCTTAAACCAAGCGCTACTGGGAGGTAGCCCAGGGTTTTTAATCTAATAAACCAGTGTTGTTGTTTGTTCTTGTGTTTGGTTTGCAGGAAAATAGTTCTGGCAATTGGAAGTTTGAGGGTGTGACTGCAGGTGATGCTGCAGCACTGCTTCTACTGCTGTAGCAACTGTTGTGCTGATTCTGGTTCTGATGATGTGTTTTCACCCTCAAAGTAAATAAGGGCAAAGCATGCACCTAAGAGGAGGAGGCTAGTCAAAGTGCCTAAAGCAGCTGAGCTCGATGTGGAAGGAGTTACTATGCAAGAAGATCAAGAAGCAAATGCTGCTATTGCTGCTGGCATGCAAGATACAGGACTAGTGCTGCAGCAATCTAATACTGCAGCAGCATAAACCTCAAATGTCCCAAGGTCCTCCAATACTCCATCCCCAAAGGTCTACCAGAAAAAGCAGAGCAAGGGCAGTGCAACACAAACAAGCCCAAGAAACAAACCAGGAATCCCTGCACCCTAATCTGTTTATGCTTTTAGTTTTCATTTCTGTCTCTATTTTTAGTTGCGTGTTTCTATTTCTAGTGTTTGAATAAACCTGTTGAGTGCCTTGCCTGTGTTAGCACTCAACAGTTGTGCTGTCAGTAGTTGCTTCTGCTTTTGCTGTTCTGTAGCTTGCCCCTTTGTCTTTATGCAGTGAGGACACTGCACAGTTCTAAGTGTGGGGGGGGGGGGGGGGGAGCTATACATAGGTCTTGTACTCTGTTATTTGCAATCAAATTAGTGAATTTAAAAAAAAATATAGAAGTAGAGTTGAGCAAAAACTTAGTGATGATATGGTGAGAAATGAGTGATTACACCCCTGTTTGATGAGTGAACTATTCTGTTTCTGCTCCTACACTTAAACTTGAACTCAGGAAGGAACTTAGTAAATTAAAGATGATTTGAAACTAGGCTAGTGTTGGTAGACCTAGGGAACTGCTAAATTTCTACTAAAAACTTAGGGCAGCATAAGAAACTAAGTTTGGGGGTTCTCTGAGATATATTAAGGCAAAGCATGAAGGAATGCAGTGCTGCAACAACTGTTGCTACAGCAATGCTGGGTTATGTGCACATAGTTTAGGATGTCTGAATTAAGTCTGAATGAAGGTGCAAAGCACCAGTGTCTGTAAATAATTGTGTAATGTGCTGCAATTGCCTATTGTGCAAAAAAAAAACGCAAAAATGCTATTCAGAAGAGAAATGGAAATAAAGGCATTGCAGTACAAAATCAAGTCAAAAGTCTGAACAAAGTACAATTCTGAGTCTGTAATGCTGCAGCAACTGATGCTGCAGCAATGTTAATGTTAGGATTGAATAAGTGCACTGCCTTAAAAGTTCTGGATTGCTGCATCAAAGCCCTTAATCAAGCTCAACCCCCCTTTCTGAGCATGAATTGTTAGTCTTTCCTTCTTTTTTGAAAAAATTTTTTAGCTTTCCCAAAAGAAAACCTCTCTATGTCTTAGCTATGTGAAATCTTGAACCTTGCTCTGTTCTGAACTAAGTTAAGTGTCACACACACACACACACACACTTTTGAGCAGGAATAAACTAGGGAACTCATTATTCAGAAGGGTTGCAATTGAGTGATAGTCTGAAAGTTGATGCTCAGCTTGATTCTTCTTTATGCTTCATATTTGAATTGATTCATTGGTTGTGATTGCTTATTAACAGTTGTGCTTGTCTGTGTCAAGTGTCATTGCTTGAGGACAAGCAACGGTTCAAGTTTGGGGGTGTGATAACCATCTTTTATGATGGTTATTACTTGCTTTCTAAGCTTGATTTTAGGAGATTTAATAAACTTGTTGTGTCAATTATGATGTAATTATGTGTTTAGGTTAGAAATAATGGTGTAGGGATGAATTGGTTTAATTTGGGCATTTTGATGCCCTTAATGCATTTAATCATGTTTAGTGTCAGTGCCGCAGCAACAGGTGCGTGCGCAATAGTGGAAATGCGAAAGATGAGAGAGAAAGCTCAAGGGGAGTGCGGAAAACACGGAAATCAAGGCAAGGACAGGTGTCAGAGCTGTATGGCACGGAAAGATATATATATATGACCTAATGTGGGTTTCCCACAATTGCCCTTTAACCTAGACAGCATTTTCCCAAAAAGGACATCATTTTAGGGTTGTGTGCAAGGAGACACTATATAAGGACGTTTCCCTTTCTTCATTAGCATGCTCTGCCGTCAGGGGAAGTTTAGAGATAGCTCCTCTTGTGTGCAAAAGCTCACCCTTCACTACCAAACACTTCCATTGATAAGACTATTGCTGCAGCATCACTGGAGTTACATTTTTCTCGGTGGATTCTACTTGGACGAGCTGGATCAGTCCTCCATTGTCATCCTTGGAGCTCTCCTACTGTTCTCTCTTCGTAGTATCATTTCTTACCTTGAAATTTGTAATATGACTTCTACTATTTTGTTTAAGTTATTTTCCATGTTTTGCAAGCTCAATATGAGCTAAATACTCATAGTTGAGATGCGGGATCTGATGTAGCTAAATTACTATGTGATTAATGAAGTATGTTCAATGTTATGCATTTTATCTTGTATCTGAAAATATTTCCATTTTAGAGTAGGAATGGTCCGCCTATTCTAAATAGCATTTATAAATTCAGAGATGGTTTGTAAATTTATCTCACAAGGTAATATGGGTAGTGAACATTAACGAGAGATCTTGATGTTCCTTGCTTAACCCTAGAGATAGGAGGGCATAACCCATAAGGTGAATACTGCCGGTGCTCAAGCAGCCTAGGAGGTACTTCTTTAGGGTTTAGAGATAAACTCTTGCAAGGAAACCTAGTGTGAAGTATTCGAGAGAATAACGTCTTATTGCTGCAGCACCTAATGCTGTAGCATTGAACGTACCCTTAATCACATTTTAATGAAGCTACTGAAGTGAATGCATCTTGACTTGTTCTCATCACTGATTTCCATTACCCTTTACTTTTTACTACTGTTTATGTTACCCAAAACTTGTGTGTCATCTACTTTCCTCACTAAATTGTTAATCAAATTAAACTCTCGTTATTTAGCATAATTCCTCGTGGGAACGATCTCACTTACTCTATATTACTTGTTGACAGTGTATACTTGCACTATCTAAGTTTTCACGCAACAGATAGACTGCATGGCTTGTAAATTTAGATACTTACAAGGACACTGAGTAACATGAAAATGTTGACTAGTAACATAACATATTGATATGCAAGTTGGAACTATATTTCATATGTAGTGACAAAGACATGTTAAAGGAAAATTTGTATTGTATTTCAAAAGGAAGCAAAATGTCTGACATTAATAGAAGTATTCATAAATGTAATTGTTTTTACTTTGTTTTTCTTAACTTCGTGTGCCTGTTTTGGTTATACCTCATTTAACTATATTATTCAAAATGGTTGCTGAAATTTTCAGGTTGAGAATATAACAGTCCTTAGTCATAGTAGTTGTGCTGGAATTGAAGCTCTAATCAATATGCAAAATGTAGTAGAATCAAGGTAGTTTGTGTTTAGTAACTTCACTTAAGTTATGCTTTTTGTAGAAAAAGTCTGATATATCTAAGATTATGGGAAGCCTTGCTTCCTCATTATGTCTTTTTTGTCAATGGATATTATACTGATGCATATTTAAAATATTCAGAAGACTTACTTGCATTGATAACTTTATTACAGTAGCTCTATGTTAATAGCTTTGATTTTTCCCTCTCTTTGTGTTTTGGAGTGGTGAAACTTATATGTGTGTTTTGTTTTTACAAATTGTTTGTTTTGATTTTAAACAGGTGCTAGATTGAAAACTGAGAGAATGAAGTAGTAGATTGAATATTGCATGGGAGAGATATTGCATGTTAATAGCCATACCGCTACCCGCTAAACCGCTTTAGCATTTTTGGGGTCAACCGCTAACGGTTTGTATTTTTCTTTGATGTCTTACTATCCATTATTATTAGTTATTTACTATCCCTAGTTTCTCTGTAGACTTAAATTTCATTTTTATTCCAACCAGGGAATTCCACCTGTGAGTAAAACACTGGATGATTCTGATAAATGGGTGACTGCACTTTGTAAGAAACTCACCATGTGGTGGCCTTGGGTGAGTCACCAATTGATTGCTTGAGTTTGTTTTTATTTTTTCTTCCCATTGCTGATTGGATTTAATGTTTATTTCCTTCATGGTTTGGTTGGTTCTTTGATATAGGTTGCTGAGGGGAAGATTCCACTCATACCATCCAAAGGGTATTGTGATGAAACTGGCACAACCTATTGGTAACTTTTTTGAATACGTTCCAATCTATTCATGGTTCTCATAACCTTAAATTTGTCATTACTGATTTGTGTGACTATCCCTATTGTAGGTACGATGTGAGTGCCAAAGGACACAGTCATAGACTGTACAAGGAAACAATCACATCAGAATCAGGTCCAAATCCTAAAGTCAATGGATATTTTTCGCTTCCCTCCGTCAACTTTCAATGTTCCACTTGCTTTCAATCTTGAAGAGTTTTTGAATGTAGCTGTAAGATCAAGTTAACTGTGTCTTTTGTCTTCTCCTTTATTTTTTTACCTGGGAAATCTCAATTAACTATCTTTGAATACTAATTGCAGGAAAAAATTTCATCTAGCAACTCTGTTGTGGAAGTTGCTACTAGCAAGAGGCTTCCAAGTGATGCTATTCCTGTTCTTGAGAAGCTTCAAAAGGTACTAGCACCCTTTTGTTTAGTGTTTGATAGGTGTCTATTCTAGGGAACGCCTTTATCTTTACTTTGATATTATTATAAAGTAATATTACTTTCACATTATGCAGAAGAAAGAACGAGCAATAAAACTAAAACAGAGGCAAGATAAGCTCTTGAAAGATGCTCAGAAATCTTATTGTTCTGGAAGTACGCGCGCTTGTCGCACTCGAAGGACTATTAGTTACACTTTTGGTAAGATGTGCTATATTTTTAATTCTGCTGCACATGCCTACAGTATTCTAGCACCTGTAAATTTCAATGCACACGACAATGGTTCTCTTGATGTCTTGCATATTAATGGAGTTTTCCTTGCCATGCTTTGTACTTTATTGTTCACTCGTTTGTGTTACTGACTGTGTTAGGAGAGTGCCTCATGTTCAGTGGAGCTTTGACTTTTGCTAAAAAAATTAGAATAAATCAAACATTATGATCTGAATATACCTTAGTATTTACTTGCATTATGATCCTGAGAGGTTGTTGATTCTGAGATTGCTGATATAATTGAGCTTTAGAAAACTAAACAATGGAAGGTGCAATTTCCATTATGATCTGAATATACCTTAGTATTTACTTGCAGCTTTGCCTGCAAACATGTAACTACTTGTGTTTAAATTCTTCCAAGTTTCTGTCTTTGGTTTACTTGCAGCTTTGGCTTGTTCTATGATTACTTCAACTGCAACTTGTCAAATGCAATGCTTATCAACTTCTTTTATTTCTATTTATGTAGGCCATGTTATCATTTAAGTAATTTAATGGGCAGAAATTGAGGAGAGGAAATGAGATATTTGTGGTTAGATTTATGTCTTTTATGTTAGTTGAGTGCCCAGTATGGTGAGCTTATCATTAATATTTTCTTTCTTGTTTTTAATTCTATCGGTTCTGTGCATCAATAGTTCATATTTTCTTTTTAATTATGGAATTAGAAGTTATCAATGTGATTAAAGTTGTCTGCTTCTATCCTGGTTCTCTTGATTTCTAAAGAGTTTCTTCCTCCCTTTTTTGGTTTAATTAATATATGCATATTGGCCGTAGGAGTTTGGGCTCGAAGATGATATGGAGAAGAGACCTTCACAATTGGAAATGGTGACAGTTCAAGCTACTGCAAGAATGGTGGCTGGTGCTTTGACTCTAAGACTTTGATTTAATCTAATTTTGTTAATAAGTGTACTTTGACTTTAATGGTTATTTAATGTTTGTGCTTGATCAAGTTATTATTTGCACATTGGCAACTATTATGTGCTCTGATTATTTTAATGCAAGTCTTCTTCTTTGAATATATTAAATAGTAATTTTTGGAGGTATAATTTAATTTTTTTTAGTTTTTTTAAAAATTTGCGACGGATTTGCGACGAAAAGTTGTCAGAGTTTGCGACGACTTTGCCACGGATATATGCGACGGCTTTGCGACGGGTTTGTGACGGACAATTTGCGACGGGGAGTTTCGTCGCAAAGCATTTGCGACGAGCTGTTTTGCCACAACTTTTCGTCCGTCGCAAATGCCGTCGCAAACGCAAATTTGCCACGGAAAAAGGTCCATTTGCGACGGAAATTGCCGTCGCAAATGAGCGATTTTCTTGTAGTGATCATCAATGATTAACAGAGAAAAAATGAAATGATTCTGTTCCGCTTCAATTTGTTCCAAAAAAGGGAAAAATTAACAGAGAAAGAATGACACGATTCAAAAACGATAATCTTTCTCTGTTAATCATTACTGATGTCATCTCTGTTAGCCACATCACTTTTTTTGGATAAAAAGTTAATAGAGGGGCTTAACTATAAACGCTTAATATTTGTAAGGGTCATTTTAATTTTTTTTACTAGGGGCAAAAATGAATTATGGCCATATTTACAGGGACGAAACATATATTTAAGCCTATATATTATTACATCGACAATACATAACTACACAGACAAGTGGCTTTATGCATAAAGTTGTAGATATACATACGCATGCATCAAATAACAAACAACTACTATCATATTAAGGATGTCTTCAATTGCATTGACTTTATATGCATGCATCAAATAATAAACAACTACTCAAAATTTATTAGCGGTAATAACAGTTGCGAGTCATTTCCACAAGAAACTGAAATCATCATCGTAACTATTTGTTCGGTACCGTGCTACCGATCGTGAGGATCGATATTATGCAGTTGGTAGATATTTTGTCCTTGATTCTATCATTGTCTTCAGGCTGAGAGGAAAGTCTTGTTCGACCCGGGACGTTCGACCTTGAGAGGCGATGTTGAGGCGTTCGATCTTGAGATGTTCGATCTCGGAGGGCGAGGTTGTACCTGCAATGATACTCCGACGCTTAAGTCAGTATTTGAGAGAATAAGTGTTTTGTTAGAAAAGTGCTTACCATTAATGAGCATTGAATGGGGTATTTATAGAGTTTTGGATGTGTTTGTGTTGGCGTTTTTGGGCCGTCCGATCTTGCGGGCTGATCTTGGCCATTGAAGATTGGACTCTCTTGATTTACAATTGGGCTTCTCATCAATTGGGCTTTTTGGAGAAGGGGTGCAAATAGAAAATACTGTAATTACCATAACAGTGGTCCCCCAAGTCTGGTCGCTATGAGGAGCGATCTTGACTTTGAGTGGAGGTTCTATCTGCTTATCGAGCTTATGTCGGGGCCGGGGTTTTTCGAACGATGCTACCTATCCGTCGAGCTTTCGAGCGACGTGGACAGTTTCTCCGACCTCAGTGCTGCTTTGGAATCAGTGCTGCTTTGGAATCAGTGCCACTTTTACTGTTTCTGACAAGGCGTCTCTTCGTAGTGGCGGCACATGATGGTGACGTTTATTCTTCAGCGTGCGGATTTTAATGGGCCATGGTTTGGATGTGACGCTTCGACTTCCAGGCCCAGGCCCATTGGATTCGCCTTGCTATAAATAAAGGGTCTCACCAATTCATTTGTTGCTTGTTGTTCATTTGTTCTGATTTGCCGATCTTCGAGAGCTCCCGAGTTTCTTTAGAGTGAACGTGTTTGTAGTATCTTTAAGGTCGGTTTCTGAGGATCGACAACCGTTTATTTCCAGACATCATCAGCTTGCGACATAGTTTCGAGGTTAGTCTACTTTTGGTTTTTTTTTCTTTACTTTTTATTTGTGCCTGGACCTTCCCCCGTCCCCTTTGATCTCAGAATGGGGGTCGTCAGGTCGGGTTCCGACTTGCTCGCGAACCCATTTTTCGATCTTTATTCCTGACATTTCGTCCCCCATTCCTGTAGATTCGATCTGGCGAGGACGAAACAAACTCGGAGAGACGTCACTCAGTACCCGAAAGAGTTTACGAGTGCGATGGCATCTGGTGGTGAAATCCCTGAGGTCCGTGCCGAGCCTTCCGAAGTCGCCGCCCCGGACGTGCAAGAGCACTCTGCTTCCGCCCCTGTGAGTGATAAGGCGGAAGATAATTTTGAGAGCGAAAGTTCTTCTCCTGCGACCGATGCTAATGAGCCGAATGACAATACTCCCGAAGACGTGGAGGAGGATTGCCTGGTGGATGTGATGGCTGTTACTTCCGAGTCTGATGAGGAAATCCCAGTGGAGGAATCAGAGGATTCCGAGGTCGATCTTGGGTCGAGTTCCGACTCTGCTGATGAGTCTGATAGGGAGGGTGTTGAAAAACAAGTGGAATCTCGCCCTAAGAGCCAACCGGAGTCCAGCCGAGCTTCTGCTGTTTCTCTGGATGAGTACTCTAGTACTGGTTGTGGGGACCTCGACGTACCGGTGCGAGAGGTCTCCCAATATGATTGGGTTTCCAGAAATATTTTGGAGATCGAATCGTTGTACCAGCATGGGTTTAATTTGGAGAGGGTCGGGAGGAAAGCTTCGGGTCGCTCGAAGCGAGTTTGGAGAGTTGAGGGAATGAAAAAGGGAGAGCATGTGGCTTTGTGGCCAGGAGAGCTCAAGTTTACTTTGTATCATATGCTGATAAACGAGATGAATATCAGGCCTCCTTTTACTTGGTTCGAGCAGACGGTCTTGGCGACTTTGGATGTTGCGCCTTCTCAGTTGCATCCAAACGCGTGGGCTTTTGTTCGAGCCTTCGAGCTAATGTGTCTTCATCTGGAGAGGCCGGTCTCGCCGTTGCTCTTTTTCCATTTGTTTGAGATCAATCGGAACAGTAGTGAAAATAAGTCCGGTCGCGAACACGTCAGTCTTCGTTCAAGGCGAGGTGCCAAGATTTTTAAAGCCTATGCGGACTCGTTGAAGGGGAATTGGAAGGAGTTATTTTATTGGGTCGAACCGGTGACCGACGAAGCGATTGAGAGAGTGGGAAAGTTTTCAGAGGATGGTCGGACTTTGGTGTCCACCAAGTTTCCCATTGGTTGGAGTCAGGCCCATTTTGAACGATCCACCAATTCCTTTTCTGTTAGTCAGAATCGTTTGAACGCTGCCGATCTTCTTACCAAGAGGATCCTGATGTTTATTTCTGAGAACATTCCGTTTTCAAAACATAAGTATCGGGGTATCCCTGCGGCTAAGATAGTTCAGGCCGGGAAGCGAAGACGAGTGCAAATTGTCTTAGGTAGTTTTGTTTTTCTTGCTTTTGATATTTGCATATTTTTGACCGTAGTTTGTATGATCGATTTATGTTTCTTTTCCAGATACCATGGCCCCCAAGAAGCTCGCCGTAATGAAGGCGCTGGCGATGAGGAGTGTCGAGATTTCTGGAGATGCTGAGGGGGTAGGTGTTCCGCTTCCGACGTCTCCCCAGGCCGAGACTGTTGTTGGGACGGTTACTGTTGCTTCTCCGATAAATACTGTTACCCAGGAGGACCTTGCCTATGAGGCTCTGGTCGATCTTGTTTCCAGTTCTCCTCCCCCGACTGCTCCCGATGTTGGTGCGGGTACCTCGGCGAAAAGGGTGCGTACCGAGGCAAGTGGCGAGCAGAGGCCGGAAAAAAGGAGTAAGACTTCGAGGAGACCGAAGCATAAGAGTAAGGCCGTACCTTTAGAGGAGGGTTTTTTGGAGCAGAATTACGCCCAATGGCGGGAGGATCCTGTCGGGGCGTCTGTTAAATTGTTGGCGAATTTGGCCGATGTTCATAGGATCGAAAAAGAGAAATACGAGCAGCGGGCTAAGGGTAAATGACATCATTTTTTTTTTTACATTCATAAAAACATCTCTTTCTTCATAAACTGATTTCTCTCATTTTTCGAGTTTGCAGCCTCGTTGGAGCTCGAGAAGTCAAAAATAGTGAAGCTCGTGGAAGATGTGGCTTTAAAATCGAAAGAGCTCGCTCGAACAAAGCAAGAACTTCTGGTCCTGAAGGAAAGCCAAGGGGAGGTTGTACGTCGGGCGGAGTTTGCGGAGAATCGCGTCAAGGAGCTTGAAGAAAGGGAAAAAGTTTTGGAGGGGCAACTTGCCGAGGCCAACGAGAAGATCAAAGGTTTGGAGTTTCGTGTAGCTGGTTTGGAAGAGGATTTGAAGAAAGCATCTGAGGCACGGGTCGGTACGAGCGGCGATGCGGAGGCTCGAATTGCAGAGCTTGAGGCAGCCCTTCAGCAAAGCAGAAGAAATGCTAAAGAGGCTATGAAACTTGCAAACGAGGCTAGGAGGGAGGCTCGGGAAGCTGCTAACTCTGCAATTGAGCTGTACAAGGAGGGTTTTGAGTGCGCCCAGGAGCAAATTACTTTGGTCCATACTTCTGTAATTTTGGATCGGTCGATTATTGACGCCGACCATGAGGTTGAAGGGGGTAAGATCGTTAAGATCGATGCTCAGACGGAGACGAAGACTGTGATATTCCCGACCTCTACTGCCTGATGTTTTAACAGCGTTTCTTTTGCAGAAGTTCCTGGTGTATGCTTTTACTTATGTATTTTTTGTATAGATCCAGAACTTCTGTTGGTCTAGCTGGAGATTTTTGTAACCTCTTTTTGGAATATGCCTATAAGGCCTTTACGAGCTTTAATGAATGCTTTTTGAATTTCGCATGTCATGTATGTCGTTTTTGCGAGTTTTTAACGAGTGCTTTTTTAAATTCTGCACGTCGCGTGTGATGTAAAAACGTCGGTAAACGAGGAACTCGATTTACCGGTTCGAACCTATAGGACAGTTTACTAGGACTCGGCCTAGATTTAACTCGCCCCATAGGGGTATCGACAGCTGTGGCCGATGGTCGTTCGTAGGACGTTTCGATCCTTGAAGACCCGGTCTCTTTGAGATAGTTTGCCAAGACTCGGCTCGAATTTAACTATTTTCTCAAAGAGTTTTTTGACCTTGGGTGGTCGCTTTTGGGGAGATCATCTAAGATCGGTCCCAGTTGATTCATGTTGGGGGGAATTAGGTCCCTTCATTCTGTTTGATGAAAATCAAGAATGTGTGGAGACTGGAAAAAACTTTTGAGAAGTATTGAAAGCGTTTGAAAGAAATGTCAAGCTTCTTTATTAATAGCTTTGTTTCGAGTTTACATAAGATCGGTGTGAGTGACTTCTTTCTAAGGATAATAACTTTTCAGTTTTGTTGCGTTCCAAGTTCTCTCGATCTTTCTTCCTTGGAGGGTCTCGAATTTAAAGGCTCCCGTGCCGGTTTTAGATAAAATTCGGTAGGGGCCTTCCCAGTTTGGGGCGAGCTTTCCTTGGGAGGCGTTTTTCTGACCGACGTCAGCCCTTCTGAGTACCAGATCGCCGGGATTGAAATCTCTGTGAACGACCTTGGTGTTGTATTTGGTCGCCACCTTTTGTTTGATGATCGCTTCTCGGAGCGAGGCTCGACCTCGGATTTCATCGATGAGGTCGAGTTCTTCTCTTAGGGCTTGATCGTTATTGCTTTGTGTTTTGGGATTTGCTGTTCTCCAACTAAGTTCGCCGATTTCAACGGGGATGACCGCCTCGCTGCCGTAGGAGAGCCTAAAAGGTGTTTCCCCAGTGGAGCTTTGGGGGGTCGTCCGGTATCCCCAGAGGACGTAAGGCAATTCTTCTACCCAATTTCCTTTAGCATCGTCCAAACGTCGTTTCAGCCCGTTCAGTATTACTTTATTTGCAGCCTCTGCTTGACCGTTGGTTTGAGGGTGCTCTACTGAAGTAAAATGGTGCTTAATTTTAAGCTCGAACATTAGTTTGCGAAATCCCGTGTCTGTGAATTGCGTCCCGTTGTCTGTTACTACTACCTCGGGGATCCCGAACCTGCTCATAATGCTTTTTTTGAAGAATTTTATGCAGTTTTTCGCAGTGATGGTCGCCAGGGGTTCCGCTTCTATCCATTTACTGAAGTAGTCCACGGCGACGATCAAGAATTTGACTTGTCCTGGTGCTTTTGCGAAAGGTCCGAGCAAGTCCAATCCCCACCATGCGAAGGGCCATGTGGAGGATAAACTCGTGAGGTCTGTGGGGGGAGCCACGTGTATGTTGGCGTGGATTTGACATTTTTTGCATTTCTTCACGTGATCACTAGCATCGCCGATCATGCTCGGCCAGTAGTAGCCGGCTCGAAGGGTTTTTCGTGCTAAAGATCGAGCTCCCATGTGCTGGCCGCAGATTCCCTCATGAATTTCTGTTAACACATAGGCCGCTTCCTCTCCCTCGATGCATTTAATTAACGGGGAAGAGAGGCTTCGTTTATAGAGCGTCCCGTTGATGGCTGAAAAAGCCGAGGCTCTTCTCCTGATATATTTGGCGTCGTTTCTGTCTGGGGGTTCCGTTCCTGAGACGATGTACTCTAAAATTGGGGTTATCCAGCTGTCTGCCTCTCCAAGCATGTAGATGGTCGGGTTAAACAGCGGCTCGAGAGATACACTGGGATTGCGTAGTGTTTCTTGGATGGTCGTCCTTTGGTTACCTGGGGTTTTTGTGCTTGCGAGTTTGGCGAGGATATCAGCTCGTTGGTTTTCCGTTCTTGGGACATGAACTATCTCGCTTGCTTCAAATTTAGCCATTAGCGACTGTACCTGAAGTAGGTATTTTTGCAGGATCGGTTCTTTGGTCTCGTATTTGCTTTCGATCTGGGAGACCACCAAGAGAGAGTCGGTATGGAGTTTAATTTTTTGGACTTGGAGGTCAATTGCCAGGCGAAGTCCGGCAATGCAAGCTTCGTACTCTGCTTGGTTGTTCGAGGTGGGAAAACCGAATGTAAGGGAAACTTCGATGATGACTCCAGTCGGGCTTTCTAGCATAATCCCTGCGCCACTCCCTTTTGGATTTGAGGAACCATCGACGTAGAGGATCCATATGTCAGAGTTGGTGTTAGCAGGTGTCATCTCGGCGATGAAGTCCACCAAAACTTGTGCTTTAAGTGTAGTTCGAGCTTCATATTTGATACCGAACTCTGAGAGTTCTACGGCCCATTTGATCATCCTTCCAGCTAGATCGGGTCTGTGGAGTATCCGTCTGATTGGGTAGTTAGTGCGGACGACTATCTGGTGGGCGACGAAATAAGCTCGAAAACGTCGAGCTGCAACAATGAGGGCCAGGGCGATTTTCTCTATTTTCTGATAACGACTTTCAGCCCCGTGCAGAGCCTTGCTTGCGAAGTAGATGGGACTTTGCCCGGTTTCGAGTTCGCGTACTAGAACGGCAGCTAACGCCTCTTCCGAGACCGCTAGATATAAGTATAATGTTTCCCCTTCATTTGGGCGAGTTAAAATTGGAGGTTCAGAGAGAGATTTTTTTAGTTGCTTCAAAGCTTCGTCTTGCTCGGGTGTCCATTCGAAATCTCTTTCTTCTTTTTTGAGGATTTTGAAAAGTGGAAGAGATTTGAATGCTGCATTTGATATGAAACGAGATAGAGCAGCTACCATTCCATTGAGTTTTTGTACTTCTCTTTTGGACGTCGGAGTTCGCATTTCTGTGACGGATCGACATTTATCCGGGTTCGCCTCGATACCTCGTTCTGTTAAGAAGAAACCTAAGAATTTCCCAGCTCGAACTCCGAAAGTGCATTTCTCTGGGTTCAATCTCATTCTGTTTTTTTGTACCTCAGAGAAAATTGCTTTCAGATCGCTTACATGGTCGGCATCACTTTTGCTTTTGGCGATCATATCGTCGAGGTAAACCTCTACGCTTTTACCGATCTGGTCTTGGAAAACTTTGTTCATCATTCTTTGATAAGTTGCTCCAGCGTTTTTTAAACCAAAGGGCATAACACGGTACGCGAAGTTTCCTCGGTCAGTGATGAAGGCGGTTTTTGCTTGATCTGGTGGAAACATGGCGATTTGGTTGTATCCGGAGTATGCGTCCATGAAAGATAACAACTGGAAACCGGAAGCGCTGTCGACCAAACGATCGATGCTGGGGACCGGAAAAGCGTCTTTTGGGCAAGCTTTATTAAGATCGGTGTAGTCGACACACATACGCCATTTTCCGTTAGACTTCTTCACCAGGACAGGGTTTGATAACCAAGTTGTGTATTTAACCTCAGAGATAAAGTTGGCTCGGATGAGGTCGTCTACTGCTAAGGCGGCAGCAATGGCTTTTTCTTTGCTTTGGGCCCGCTTTCTTTGGGCGATCCATTTTGCTTCTGGGTTTATTGCGAGTCGATGGCAGGCAATCTCTGGCGGGATCCCAGGCATGTCTTCGGCCGACCAAGCAAAGATGTCTTTGAAATCTTTAAGACATTGGGTTAATTCGGTCTTGATCTTTTCTGGAAGGTCGATCCCTATTTTGATTTTTTGGGAGGGGTCTGAACCGAGTTGTGTTTCGACGAACTTTCCATCAAGCTCTGGTCTTCTGATTTTTCGTTTGAGCTCTTTTGTTAGCTCGTCGACATCTGTCTGTTTTTCGACCTCCGGACCGCAGTTGGTTCCTACGTTAGTGGCGGTGTTAACTTCAGTTGATCTTCCTTTTGGCATTTTGGGAGTTGCCAGTTCTTCCGAAGGGGGAACCCCTTCATGCTCCGAAGCTTTTCGTTCGTTTTTAGTCCATAGGAAAAAACACCTGGAGGCCGACTCTAAGTCAGAGTTTAAAGTGATAACTCTGTCGCAAAGAGAGTGAAACTTCATCTTTAAGTGAGTGGTGGATGTAACCGCCCCGAGCCTGCCGAGGGTCGGTCTTCCTATAATGCCGTTGTATATGGATTCACAAGGCAAGACGAGGAATTTGGTTCTGACGGTTCGGACCATTGGTTCGGTTCCGTAGGTAACCATTAGCTCCAGATGTCCAAGAGGTTTCGTTCGAGATCCGTTAAAACCGGACAAAGCCGTCCCTCTATAAGGGGTGAGTTCCTCTTTACTGATCCCCATTTTGCTCAGAAGATCGATAAAGATGATGTCTGATGAGCTCCCCTGATCGACCAGGATTCTACGTACCTCCTTGTTGGCTATGATTGCCGATATCAAGAGAGGTACGTGTTTGTTAGCTTTTCCGTCAATAAGGTCGTTGTCACTAAAAGATAATGGAGGTCGATTAGTCACGACCGGGGTTGTTGACGTTGAAGCCACGCATAACAATTCCTTCCATTTTCTCTTCATGGATTTTCCCGATCCTTCATGATCGAATCCCCCAGTTATCATCATGATAACCGAGCGTTTTATATCCAGCTCTTCGCGGTCTGGGTCGATCACTTCTTTTCCTTTTGTCCTGAGGTTTTCATTTCTTTCTCTTCCGAGGTTGTCAGACCGTTCCCCCTCCTTTTTGACGTAAGAAGATAGTTTTCCCCGTTTTATTAAATCTTCTATGTCATCCTTTAGGGCGTTGCAATGGTTTGTGTCATGGCCATTGCTTCTGTGGTATCGGCAGTATTTGTTGGCCTTCTGCCCAGGTCGGCTAGGCAAGGACCTGGGAGGCTTGACGTCCCTGAATTCGACGTTCCAACATTCCCCTAGTAACTGGGCGTTGGAGACGTTGAGTTCGGTGTATACCTGGTGACGATTTTTCTTACCGATGTTCCACGAGTTTTTGCGAGGGTCGATCTCGATGTGGCGTTTTGATGGTTCTGCATGTGACGACGTTTTATCGACCTTGGAATTTTCTTCTTCGTTAATGAAGCACTGGGATAGTTCGAGGAATTCCTGGAGGGTGTTAGGTTCCCAGGTATTGATGTGTTTTCGGAACGAGCTTCCAGGTAACAGACCTTGGGCCATGAAGAAAATTCGAAAAGCGTCGTCTAACTGCCGAACCTGAAGAGCTTCAACGTTGAATCGCTCTATATATTCCCTCAGGGGTTCATTTACTTTCTGGACAATAGACGCTAGAACATTTTTGTTTTTGGGTTTGCTCTTGGAATGGGCAAAGTGCACCGAGAAGTGTTTTGCTAACTGGTCCCATGAGGAAATGGTATTCGACCTTAACGTCCGAAACCATTCGGAAGCCATTTTGTCTAGGGTTAAAGGGAATATTCGGCATTTCATTTCCATGGGTACATTTCGATACTGCATGGTTGTGTCAAATTGGTCTAGATGCCTGTCGGGGTCGCCCGTTCCGTCGTAAGTTTTCAAACCTCCAGGCGGTTTCTCGAGATACCGGGGAACCCGGAAGTTGTCAATCGATCTTGTGAAAGGACCTTTTCTCCCAGGTCGATTAGCCCGTGACAGTGGTTGGCGTCCGTGATGGGGTTCAGGACGTCCGTATCGTCGTGTTTGATTGTTTTGAACGCTGTCACGGCTTCTCGATCGTCTCCTTGACGAGGTCGAGCCTTCAATTTGGCGAGCCGGAGGAGAACGGGAACCATTCCCTCGGTGGCGGTGTGGGGGGGAATGAGGATCATCAAGATCGTCGTATTGTCGAGCTGATGGAGAACAGGAATCACTCCCCCGGTGGCGGCGTGGCGGAGAATGAGGATTATCAAGATCGTCGTATTGGCGAGCTGGAGGAGAACGGGAACCATTCCCTCGGTGGCGGCGTGGCGGGGAGCGATGACTGAGCTTTCTCCGAGGGGGTGATCGATGAAAAAGTCTCCTTCGAGTTGGGCGTCGTTCTTCCAGTGAGCTCTGCCCGGATGATTGTTGATCCAGGATGTTTCGATTTTGCAGTCTCGCTACTTCGGATTCGAGGTTGGCGAAACGATTGTGTCTTTCTTCACTCACCGCTTCTTGCCGAGCCAATAGCTGAACGAGCTGTTGAACCGCGTCAGTCAAAGCCGGAAGTAATTGGGGAGGTGGCAAGCTCGTCTCATCTGCGCCCGATTGAGTTCGGGAAGGTCCCGTGTTGGGATGTCGGCTTCGTGTTTGTGACGAATTCGTGAGTTCCTGGACGTGGCCTTCAGGGGTTAGCTGAGGGCCGAGGTCAGGCTCGGCCATGAGACGAGTCGGTATTGAGCGGCGTGTTGGTGCCATTTAATAGGTTCAAGGAGGTGGTGAGAAAAATCGGGTACTGGTTCCTCCCACTGTGGTCGCCAATGTTCGGTACCGTGCTACCGATCGTGAGGATCGATATTATGCAGTTGGTAGATATTTTGTCCTTGATTCTATCATTGTCTTCAGGCTGAGAGGAAAGTCTTGTTCGACCCGGGACGTTCGACCTTGAGAGGCGATGTTGAGGCGTTCGATCTTGAGATGTTCGATCTCGGAGGGCGAGGTTGTACCTGCAATGATACTCCGACGCTTAAGTCAGTATTTGAGAGAATAAGTGTTTTGTTAGAAAAGTGCTTACCATTAATGAGCATTGAATGGGGTATTTATAGAGTTTTGGATGTGTTTGTGTTGGCGTTTTTGGGCCGTCCGATCTTGCGGGCTGATCTTGGCCATTGAAGATTGGACTCTCTTGATTTACAATTGGGCTTCTCATCAATTGGGCTTTTTGGAGAAGAGGTGCAAATAGAAAATACTGTAATTACCATAACACTATTTAAGGTGAAGATAGTACAAAACTAATTAAAGTAAATATATATTATAATTAAGAATAATCATCGGGTTGGGAATTCAAGTATGAATGGTTTGTCTCATATCCACTAGGAATCCACTAGGAATGAGCTAAGGAAAGAATATATAAGAGATGTGACTCATTTATATACTCAAGGCCTCAGGATCAGAATTATTTTCTTAGCCTACAATCTCGTGTGTGACTTTATTCGATCGCTTACTAAACTTCACGAAAGAGCATACAAGTTAAAATTTTGATTTTAGCCCAAATACTACGATATATATATATATATATATATTGATAAGCATTGTTAGTGGGGGTGGGGGAATGTTAGTTTCCGGGGTTTGAACCCGGGACCTCCTTCTTGCACTCTTTTGGTGCACTCCTTCGATATCACTTAGCTCGCCAACTGAGCTACCTACTTGGGATACCAAATACTACGATATATACCATAAAGCTACCTCTTCAATGCTTCTCTTGAACGCCTGTTCAAGAGATGTCAACTAGGATCTATTAAAACTTAGCAACCAGACTCAAGTAACAACAACTCAATTTTCTTTATTTGTGATAAAATCATTCTCGCTATAACGGGTACGCAATCTAACGGCCGAAAACCCAGTGCGTGGGGTTCGATCCCCCCCTTGGGTACGGAGCAGCGTTAAAACTCTGGGCCAGCTGTGCTGCCCCTCGAGGCACCTACAATGAGCGAGGGATTAGTCACTGCTGTCCGTGCGGTGGATACCCGGGTTTACCCAAAAAAAATCTAACGGCCGGACTAAGATCACAATCCTATGTTAGTTTCTAACAATCAAGGATTTGTTCCTAACCGCATGTTTTCTACCCATATAGAAAACAAGAAAGAGCACAATTATAAATTGATCCTTATGAACCCATACCCGAATTCAAGATGAGAATATAAAGCGGAAGCGTACCTGAGTTTGCCATTGGGAATCGTTGAAGGTTTGCGGGTATGTGATCTTCCAATTGTAAAGCACTTTAGGGTTTCTTGATTCTTTTCTGATGGGGATTGATAAACTCCAATTAAGTGCATTTTTGGGGGTACTTTTGGATCATTTTCTAGAGTAATTATTAGCAAATATATAAATCACTAATTTATTTTACTCTATTTTTGCAAGAAAAGATAAAAAAAATAATGCAAATCATTTATTTCAATTAGAGCAATATTTGAAGAGAGAATGGCGATGAAAGCAATTGGCTTGAAAGACAAATCCATGTGATGAGGAAAGCCCACGGCCAATTAGAAAGAGGCTTTTGCTTTCCCCACACCCGCTCCTACTCAAAACACACCCCTTCACCCTACACATTTACTAAACTAACCCCACTTAAAATTGATTTTCCCCCTCTACCCCTCTCCCTCTTCTTCTCCTTCAACACAACACACCCCTCTAAAATCCCAAACCTCCCCCCCCCTCTCCACTCCAAACCCACCCATCCTCACCTTCATCATTCACTCCTATTCAACTACCCAACATTGGCAACTAGCTCAAGGTAATAACCCTACCAAACTTTTTTCATTTTGGTTCTGTTTTCAGTTTTTCACGCCATTTTTTTTTCTGTATTCGCGCTCCGTTCGAACAGGGTCGTTCGAACATGTTCGAATGACCGTGTTCGAACAAGTGTTTAATGGGGTGTGACTTTGCTAGGTTCGAACACCATCATTCGAACGTGTTCGCATAAGGGCGTTCGAACAGCGTTCGCATAAGGCCGTTCGAACAGTAGCAGATGAGATGACAACTGACATCGTAGAATCCCAAGATTTTACTAGTTCGTTCAAAACGGATACGGTAATAATGAATTAGTTGTTTTAATTTTAGCGAACTATTCAGTTTATTTAACTGACACTTAGTAATTGAATTTCAGTTATTCCCTAGTCGTGAGGAGCTGCTGACGTGGGTGCGTGCGGTTGGAAAATCTCTTGGGATGGACTGCACTCCAATTCCCTTGAGCATGATTCACCAACATTGGCAGAGGTTGAATTTCAAAATACAGACAGAGGTAATGGATGATGAGTTGAGTGTAGACATTGAACTTGAAGCTATCAAAAGAAGGTTTGAGGCCTCTGATCACGCCGGTAGAGTTATGATTAAAGCAAAAGCACGTGAATTGGCATTCCCAGACACGACTTCCATGTGTCCACCTCCGGATACGATCATTACAAAGGGAGCACCAAAAAAAGATAAGAAAGGGAAAGTTGATTACTCAACAAAGCGAGACAAGTCTTTTTGGGAGCATGTAGATGACAAATTTGACTCCCCCGATGGTTCATCTAGTGGATGTTTTGCTCAGTCTCGTAAATGCCCTACTCCTCCCCAAAGTAGGAGTCGAACAGGCACTTAACCCGTGTTACACGAGCGTCCCACGCGAGGTCATTTTGGGGAAAAATAAGTTGGGGGGTGTGCGAGGAGTAGGAGGGGGTGTGGGGAAAGCAATGGCCTAGAAAGAAATTAAAAGAGTCTGCATAAAAGAGAATGGATTCAGCCCAAATGGAAAAGAAAAGAAGTACTTGGGCTTACCACATGAATTAATTAGGGTTTTTTTTTTACCCTCATCATTTCACCATCTACCCCATCATCCTTGTGAAAAGACGCAATTGCCCTTCAGAAAATTTAAAAAACCCGAACGTATCTTGATTTCAATTTTTTTTTTAGGAAATCGGATTTATGTATCTGTGAGGTAAATCCGATTTCCACTGAAAATTTTAAAAATTTAAAAGCGGATTTATTTAAGATGGGGTAAATCCGCTTTTAAAAATAACAAAGCTGATTTACCTTAAGTGGGGGTAAATCTGATTTTGTTATTTTTAAAAGCGGATTTACCTTATATGGGGGTATATCCGCTTTTAAATAACAAAAGCGGATTTACCTTATGTGGGGGTAAATCCGCTTTGTTAACCTAATTAATAAATAAATAAATCCGGATTTACCTAATTAATAAATAAATAAATCAGTTAAAAATTAGATACAAATTTCGACCGTCTTTTGGTTCTGTTTAGTGTGTAGTTCATTAACACGTGACGATGTTGTACGTCGAGCGAATAATTTAGGCTAAAAAATCAGTTCTCGGGCAATCTGCTCAAATTGTAATGAAAACACAGCCATTAAATCCGAAAAAATCAACGATCAAGACTCCTGAAGAATGGACTTCTTTCAGGACAGGGGACCTCAGAATCCCAATGGTTAATTTAGGAAAAAGAATATTAATCGCGAATGACCAAACAGATTAATAGCTTTAGTAAAGGGATTGGTAATTGAATAAAATAAAGGAATTCAGGTAGAATTAGACACAGGGGAATCGAAGCTTGCAAGTGAAACCATGACCCTAGGCCTCTCTCCATTGATTCAACCTTTCATTTTAATTCTGGTTATTTATTGTTTTATTTGTTTCCGTTACAACTTTCAAATATCCGTTCGTCTAAACAATAACAAATTTTGATTAGTTTGGTACTTATTAATTAATCCCTGTGGAGACGATATTTTTTATACTACTTCTGCGATAGAGTACACTTGCTCTAAGTGTGTCTTTGACGCAACAAGTTTTTGGCGTCGTTGCCGGGGATTAATTTAATAATATTAAACGAAAAAGATTTTTTATTGCTTTAGACATTTATTTTATTTCTTGTTTTAATTTAATAAAAAGACAAAAAAATTATATTTAGTTTTATTTTATTAGTTAGTTTTATTTTTATTACTATTACTCGTGCATGCTCACCCGCTCCTAGGAGCTTATTTTGGTTTTTGATCTAGAAATTGAAAGAACTGCTCGAAGGATAAGAAAAGAGACAAGAGTGATGGCTGCCAATCCGAGAATAACTCTTCAGGACTACTTTACTCCTACAACGAATATCACTACAAGCATAGTCAATCCACCTGTGCAAGCTACTAACTTTGAGCTCAAACCCAGCTTGATTCAAATGGTTCAGAATTCGACTATATATGTTCAGAGGTGCACCAACAGAAGACCCGCACACTCATCTTAGAAACTTCTTGAGGGTGGCAGACTCAGTAATTTATAATGGTGTCACTCCTGATGCCATTAGAGTGAGATTGTTTCCATGGTCATTGGCTGATAAGGCATCTGCTTGGCTAGACTCTCAACCTGCTGAGTCCATTACCACTTGGGATCAACTGAAGCAAAAATTCTTGAACAAATATTTTCCTCCAGGTAAGACTACTAAGATCCGAGGTGCAATAATCAGCTTTGCTCAACTCGAGCAATAATCTTTACATGAAGCTTGGGAAAGATTTCAAGACTTACTCCGAAGTTGTCCACATCATGGATTTGAGAAGTGGCAACTGCTTGAATATTTTTGCAACGGATTATCTTCTTAAAATAGGGGAATTGTTAATATGCATGGCTTGTGGAGGCTCTCTAATGAATGGAGAACCTACGCCAGTATATGAATTAATTGCAGAGATAGTAGTCGATAATGCCCAATGGGAGACAAGTGACAGACACATCAAAAAATTAGCTGGGATGTACACGGTTGAAGATGACATTAGTGTTAACATAAAGCTGGATGCTCTCTCTAAACAGGTGCAATCTTTGATGAAGGTACAAGCTCAATCTACTCCAATAGTTACCTCCACTAGTGACATCACAAATAATCTCTGGGGAGGCCTAACTGAAGAAGTCAACTATCTTGGTCAGAAGAAAAGTGAGTTAAGGCCTGATGAGAGGTTGCAATCCATTGAAGAACTGATAAAAGCACAGGGCCGGCCAACAACTTCAACTTAAGAGGCCAATTATGTACAGAATTCCAACCGGACCCAAAATGACCCTTATTCAAACACTTACAATCCGGGTTGGAGAAATCACCCTAATTTCTCTTGGGGAGGACAACAAAAGGAGCAAAGCCGAACTCCTATAAGCCTCCACATGTGCAAAGGCAAGAGGAGAAAAAGTTGGATACCAATGATGTGTTGACGAGGTTTATGCAGCAGACAAAAGAAAATTTTGGAAGCTTGGAGGATCAAATCTCAATTCTCATTACTGTGTTGTCTCAAAGGCCTCAAGGCTCACTGCCTACCCAAACTGAGCCTAATCCAAGAAATGAGCATTGCAAGGTTGTCACTCTTAGGAGTGGCAAGGAGGTGGTTCAAGAAAACAATCAAGATGGGCGGGCGCCCGAGAAAGAAATACAAGGTCCTACTGAGGGGAGCACTTCTGAGGAAAGCAAAAAGGAAAGGGAAAAATATGAGCAAGCAAAGGTAAATGTTCGTTATCCTCAAAGACTTAAAAATGAGCAGCATGATAAGCAGTTTGCCAAATTTCTTGAAATATTTAGAAAATTGCATATCAACATTCCTTTTGCCGAAGCTATTGCTCAAATGCCTAAATATGCCAAATTTTTAAAAGAAATTATTTCTAACCAAAGGAAGTTACAAGGCTTTGAGACAGTTAGGCTTAATGAGGAATGTTCTGTTATAGTTCTAAAAAAGTTACCGCCTAAGCTTAAAGATCCAGGTAGTTTTAGTATCCCTTGTACAATTGGTAACTCTCATTTTGAAAAGGCGTTATGTGATTTAGGAGCAAGTACAAATTTGATGCCTTTTTCTGTGTTTAGAAAGCTTGGTTTGCAGGAACCACATCCTACTAACTTCACTTTGCAGCTAGCTGATAGATCCATTGCCCATCCCCGTGGAGTGGTGGAAGATGTTTTAGTTAAGGTTGATAAGTTTATTTTCCCTGCTGATTTTGTTGTGTTGGATATGTGTAATACCCCAATTTTGTCCGCCTAATTGAAATTTATCAGAAAAAAAAAAAATCAAAATATTATTCGTTGTGCATTTGAGGTTTTAATCGTTAACGCATGTCATTTAGTGCTCGTTAGCGATTTTGCGTCATTTCTTTTACTATTAGAAGAACTTATTTTCTTTTTATTGCAAGAAAAACTTAATTAAAAAAATAATAATATATTGTTTAATCCTAACTATTATTAGATTTGAATATAAAGTAGAACTTTAGAAATCATATTTACACAAAATAAATACAAAATGGAATAACAAAATAGTTACTAAATCTGAAACTAAAGTTTTTTCTACAACAAAATTAAAAAAATAATAATAAGAGAAAACTTGCAATTCTCCTCTCTCTCGCTCTAGTAGAGTTGCCAAGATTCCTTCTTCCATTTAGAGCAAAAGCCTCAGACATCTTTTAACAATCTCAAAGTCTTCTACCCAAAATCAGCTCAAGCCCCATTCTGCACAATTATGCATCAATGACACGCCAAACAGTGACTAGGCCGCAGCCTCCTCTAGCATCTGTATCAATGGTCAATATAGAAAGGTCAGAATCGTGAATGCAAAAGAGATTGGGGGGAAGAAAAATTATCATCAGGGAACTTTATACATCAAAGGGTGAAAAATATTGAACAAACACAAAACAGAGGTGCAGAGGAAAATGACTTGACAGTGCAATACTCTACACAAACCTTACTATAAATTCAGACTCCAAACAGCACCAGGAAGAAAAAAAAACACGATACCCACAGATTGACATACACAAACACAGTAGCAGCAACAACAAAAATTCAAAAAAACAGATACACTAAAATCACCCACACAGACAGCAAGAAGAAAGAAAACCAAAGCAAGAGTGAAAAAAAAAGGGGAATTTACCACTCACTATACTGCCACCTCCGGCGAAGCCACCGCGCGCCGCCGTGACCGCCGCCGCGCCAACCACCACTGTCACCGTCAGCTTCTCTCTCTCAGACGACCCATCATCGCTCCTCTTCGCGTTCAGCATCGTCGTCAGCTTCGTCGAAGATCACCGTCCCTGTCTCTCCCTCCGCCGCGTTCAGTCACCAACCACCGCCATCGACTCCGCTCTCATCGTCGCCGGAACTACCAAACGCTCCTCTCTCCCTCGCGGTATACCCTCTCTCTCTCACTCTCTCGATCTGCTTCTCCTCCCCTCCCTCTCGGTCCCCGTCGATCTCTTCCTCTCTCTCTCCAAAGCGCTTCTCTCTCTCTCTTTTCCTAGAATGGAACGGTACTGAAGAGAGGGGGAGGATTAATTTTAATTTTCCTCTTCTTTCAGCAGAATTTACGACTTCCCTTTCTTTTATTTTCTCTTTTCAAGTTTTAAAAAAAAAAGGGCCTGATTGTTTCCTACACCCCCAATATTACTAATCTAGAACCCCCCCACGTTTTGCTAATAAAAGCGCTAGTTACACCCCCTATATCTCTGTTCAGCACCCACTTCTTCCCGTTTACTTATTTCCTTTACTTTTATTATCATTCATCGTTATTACTATTATCATCGTTACTATTTACCTCGCGTTATCATCTGGTAGCATCTATTTTGATTATCATTTGTTACCACTATTATGATGGTTTGTTTAAATTTTAAACTAGGAATAAACACTTAAGTTATAAGTGTGGCTACTTAACTCCACTTTTACTCATATCATGTTCAATATGCATTTTCAAAATCGTCATTCCAGGATAACTCATTCGAACACTTGAACCTAAAATAAAACCAATTATCATTAATGATCGCTCGCGCCGTTGCCGTTTGGTTGTTAATGATAATTCCATTTTCAAAGGAGTTAGTAGTATGACCACTCTAAACCGTTGTTGTTTGGTCATCGCGAACACTCAATCCAATTGCAAATTCCTTTCATCACGACGTTCTCTCCAATTAAAACCAACGAAAACACTTTTCAAAAACAAAACTTTTCAAACGTCGAAATCAAAACTAATCATCACTAATGATCACTCGCGTCGTTGCCGTTTGATTGTGGGTGATGATTGCATTCCTGTGGGAGCTAGTAGTGTGGTCACTCTAAACCGTTGTTGTTTGATCCTCACAAACGCTCTCCTTCAATTGCGAAAACCTTTTCAATGCTCCAAATAAAAACCGATTATCATTAATCATCACTCGCGCCGTTGCCGTTTGGTCGTTAATGATAATTCATTTTCACAAGAGTTAGTAGTGCGACCACCCTAAACCATTGTTGTTTGGTCACTGCGAACGCTCAACCCCTTTGCGAAAAACTCCAAAAAGAATAAAAAAACAAAAACCGTTTTCCAAACAACCAAGAACTACGTAGCTTTGAATTCTCCATCGCACCGGGAGATACGTAGGAGCGGGCCATGTCCCGTCAAGCACTTCTTTCTAAAAACCCTTTTTCCTCCTTTCTCGCCAAAAAATAAAATTTTCATTAAGTCTTTTCTTTCTCTCTTCGAAAAAGGGCAAATTTAAGTATTTTCCAAATCAGCACTTAAAACCACACGTTTAATTAAAGGTTCCCTTTCGGTAGAAAGGGGGCGTGGGGTGCTAAAACCTTCCCCATACCTAACCGACCCCCGAACCCAAATCTTCCGGTTTTCCAAAAGGCCATCCGCTTTCCGAAAAGGTTTTCTTCAATATTTTCCTTATAAAAAAAATATTGGTGGCGACTTCATTGATTTTTTAAAAAGGGGTTGTAAACGAAGAAAGATTCCCTCAAGGACTTTTTCGGGCGCAACAGCTGGCGACTTCACTGGGGACTTTTCTTTTTTAAGTGGGTCAAGCCTAACTAATTAAATGTGTGGTTTAGTGTGCTATCGATGCGATTTGGATACTTTGTTTGCTTCTATCCCTTTTCGGTTTGTTCTTCTTATCATGTTGTATGCATGTGCATTTGTTTTCTCTCCTTCCATGTTTATTTTTCCTCGTCTTTGCTTATGTGCTTAGTACCCTAATGCATTTCCCCCCATCTTGTTATGTTCCCCTCTTCTCGGCTCCCTTTCCCGAGGAAAGCAAAGCACTTGATTATTGTTGAAACCCTAGGCTAGCTAATTTGATATTGAACCCTAGGTAGACAACATGTTATCACTTGCTATTGTTTGGACTGTTCTGGGTTTTCCTTCGCAGGTGGGGTATATGTGGGTAGTTTTAGGCGGTATGTCCCCGCTACACACACTCACCCCCTTATGATTATGAGCTTTGAGAGAGGCCTAAAACCCAAGGTCTGAAAAACACCTAGGAGAGTGGAAACGAGTAGTGACTGCCAATTGGACCGATGTCCTTCTGCTCTCACGAAAGTTTCAGCCAGAGTATGCTCTTTATGGTACCTCACACCAGATGGCATTCCATCGTTGTGGGTGTTATCATAAAAGAGATTTAGCTCTGGTAGCCTTTGCGAGGGAGTGAATAGAGCCACATGGGAGGGTTACCCTTTAAATTGCCCTAGATCGTAGGTCTCACCCCTTTTTAGGTCACAAGGGCTTTCCAAATTGTGTGCTGCATTGTAAACTAGGCACGTTTTCAAAAAGAAAAGGAGATTTTTCGAAAAAAGAGAAAATAGAGAAAGAGTTACCGTTGTAACCTTTCTTTCGCCGGTCTGTACGAAGTGACATATGAACCACTTTATTTTAAAAAAAAAAGAGGGAGTGAAAGAGTTACCGATGTAGCCTTTCTCATACCGGTCCATATGAAATAACGTACGACCCGCATTTTCCAAAAAAACTTGAATCACTGCCAATAAGGACTGGTCTCTGAGTTACATAGACATAGAACATCATCATCATTTACACATCATCCTTTGCATAAAACATACACTTTCAATAATTTTCGCATGCATCTTTGCATTTCATCATGGTTTGCTTGCCGAGAACCCCAAGTAATGAGAAATTTTTGTCATAGATACGGCATGGAATCTAGAAGGGAAACGGTGTATACTCCAAGGTACCCCGTTGTAAACAAGGTAGATGTGACTAGTCTGAAAAAATGTGTTGACCTGATGGGACCTATTGAAAGGGGATCGTTTGACAATGCTTATGGGAACCTCCGGAAGTTGTTGTTGCTAGAGGTGCAGACTGAGGCTATTGTGGCTTTGAGTAGATTCTATGACCCAGAAATCAGGTGCTTTCTTTTCAAAAATTTTCAAATGGCACCCACATTGGAGGAATATCAGCAGATTTTGGGTTTCACTCAGACAGAAGCTGTCCCCTACCGGTATCGAGAACAGTACTACACAGATGAGGGGTTTGCTACATTATTGCAAGTAAGTGTAGAGGATCTGAAGCTCCAAAAGCAGAAGAGAAACAATGTGATAGGTTTCCCGCAGAGCTACCTTGAAGGTTTAATGGGAGCCTATGCTAGAAGTAAAAATTGGGTTGTCTTCAAGCGAGTTTTGGCCTTAGCAATTTTTGGGGTTGTTCTCTTTCCGCAGATTGAGAGGTATGTGGATGTGACCGTTATTGGTATTTTCCTAGCTTTTCAGAATAGGAAGAGTCCCATCAATCCAATTCCCGCCATCCTTGCTGACACTTATTCTGCTTTCACTCATCATTGTGAGTTGAGAAGGAAGAAAATCTCTTGCTCTTCTCACCTGTTGTATGCATGGCTTCTCATTCATGCCTTCACCAACCCAACACGAGTGGAAAAGTTGATTAGCTACGCTGTAACTTGTGAGGTGAAAGCTATGAGTATTCAAGAGTGGATCCAGTTTCTAGGGGGTCTAGATGAACACTCGATCCGCTGGTATCTCTCATCTTGCTGGGAAGACAGGCCCGAGGTGGTCTTCCGCTGTGGTAGTTTTCAAAATGTCCCGCTGATGGGCACTAAGGGATGCATCAACTACAACCCGTCTCTGACTCTGAGGCAATTAGGGTATCCGATGAGGAATTCGCCTACTGAAGAGATGATATTCCCGCTTTACATCTATGAAGGAGGACCAAAAGATGACAGTTTGCTTAGAAAAGTCTTGCAAGCCTGGAGTACGGTGGTTCGCATGGGAAAGGTAGAGCTCGCTCAGAAGACTAGTGGTATCACCTTCGCTCAGTGGCTCGGAAAAAGAATCCAGAATGTTCAACTGCCTTACCAAAAAGAGTTACAAGTCGAGAGGGAAGTAGTAGACGCCAGTGCCCCTGTTGTCGAAGAATTAGGCGAAGTTAAGTTGGCCCTGATGAAGGCAGAGGAAGAGAAGAAATCTTTGCAAGCTGAGATAGAGAAGATGGCTCTGAAGAACAAGAGGTTGAGAGAAGAAAACGCCCTAAAGTCTGCTACCATTGAGAGTTTCAGTCGGAAACTAAAAGGGGAAGAGGAGAGCAAGTTAGAAGTTCAAAGGTATCTGCAAGGAGCCAAGGAAGAAATCAAGAGACGAAGCTTGAAAGAGAAGAAGGCCCTAGAAGAAGCCAATCAGTGGAAAGAGTTATGGGATGAAGCAAAAATGGAAGAGAGAACGGCGAAAAGCTTGCTTGCCAAGTCAAAGAGAGAATCCCGCATGTTACAAGCTGAATGGGAGAGTAAGTTAGACAGTGTTGTGCAGGAGAGGGACTCTTTTGAGAACATCCTCAGGGAATATCAGCGGGCCCTGAGAGCAGAGCAAGAGGATTCTGATGAGTTGAAGGAGCGTCTTTGTCACATCAGTGATGCGTACCGGCAAGTGAGGGATGAAAGTCAGTATTGGGAGCATCGCTATGTTGAGCTGCTCGGTAGGATTGAAGAGCAGGCAGTCATCATTGAGCTGAGGGATGAAGTCCAACACTGGAAGGATAGGTTCTCCAAGCTATCAGAGTCGGTCAACCAGGCTCTTGCGGATATGCCCAGGAGATTAAGAAAAGCTGAGACTGAGATGTATCCCCTCAACACCCCGCTTGAGGTGTACAAATTTGTGGAGTACTGCAGAGCCCTAGTTGAGGAAGCCAAAGGAAAAGCCGGAAGTACCTCTACCAACAACAAAAGGAAAAGGAGTGGAAATATCAAAGCTCTTTGTATTTGAGCTTCTTTATTGTAATTTTCCATTTTGTTTTATTGTACCTTTCCTTTTTCAATCATTGTATCAGAATGTCGTACTCAGATTTTGAAGTATTTTGTTTAAATACATCCGTTTCGCTTCCAGATTCCAATTTCAGTATGATCCAAAGAAAGTGATATAACAAAAATAATCAAAGGTTTACCTGCGTATCTATGACAAGACATAATACGCTGCGATTCTCGGCAAGAAAAACTAAACACGCATTCATTCGCATTGCATTCATTTATTCGTTCTTGTGTTCATAAGCGTGTTCCGTCAACAGAGAATTAGGCAAGCTGGTTAATCATCGCTATTGGACGCGTCTGCAAGCAAGAAACATGGAAAACAATCAAGCCAACCTTGATCAGAACGATCCGCAGCCACATCAGAATGACGGAATTCCAGGAGGTCTGGATCCTAATGGTCAGGGTCAGCATGATCAGAATCAGGGGAATCAAGTCACTCAAGCTGAGATGGAGGTCCTAAGGGCTCAAATGGCGGAGGTCATAAGAGTGCTAAGTGCCTTAAGAGACGTCGGCACAACTGAAACCGCTGTTGCTGGGACGAACAATCCTCCTCCCCTTCCTGGGTCGGGGATCTCTCAAACCCTTCAAGCTGTGCAATGGCCTCCCTACGGTCTCCCACTGGGCTATACGCCTCCTACTGCTGATGCAAACCCTGGAGGAGGTCCTTCAGGAACCATGGGGCACGCTCAGCCTAATACAGTTGTAAATGAAGTTGGAGGAGGGACGCATCAAGCCCAGATTCAGATCCCAATTCCTGTTATTGCTCCAGGAACCCCAGCAGGTTTCAATTCACCAATAATGGTTCATCCACACGTGCAGGGCCCAGTCCCTCAGAATATTGCTCACCGACACATGACCCCGGTCGTGGCGTCGATGAATAACCCTCACTATGGTGCCGGCGTTTTCCCACAGAATTACCCTGCCGAAGCTAGAAGTCAGTATCAGATGCTGGAAGAAAGGTTAAGAGCTGTTGAAGGGGCAGGTTCCCGAGCCAGGAATGCCCATGAGTTGTGCTTGGTTCCTGATCTAGTCCTGCCGCTCAAGTTCAAAGCACCAACTTTTGACAAATACAGAGGGACAACTTGCCCAGTCAGCCATGTGACAATGTACTGCCGAAAGATGACTGCCTATGCCCGTGACGATAACTTAATGATGCATTGCTTCCAAGAAAGTTTAGCTGGAGCTCCCCTTGACTGGTACATGCAGTTAGAGCCAACTAATATCCGTTGCTGGAAAGACATGGCGGACGCATTCATGCGTCAATACCAGTATAACAATGATTTGGCTCCAGATAGAACTCAGCTACAATGCATGTCTAAGAGGGACAACGAGTCGTTCAAAGAGTATGCTCAGAGATGGCGGAACCTTGCGGCTCAAGTAAAACCCCCTCTGCTGGACAAAGAAATGGTCCACATGTTTATGGAAACCCTTCCTGCGGTGTATTATGACAGGTTGGTTGGCAGCGTAGCCTCAAACTTCTCTGAGATGGTGGTCACAGGGGAAAGAGTAGAGAATGGTATGCGCAGCGGAAGAATAGCTCATAGCCCGACGCCTCCTGCCAGTCAAAAGAAGCCATTTTTTGGGTCTCATAAGAAGAAAGAAGGCGAAACTAATGCAGTCATTGGAGCCAGTGGTCCGTCGCACAGCAATCCATCGCAAGCTATTTCGGTTCCTCCTCAGGCACCGCTGGCACAGCCTTTTCAATCAAATTATCAGTACCGGAACTATAATGAAAGGAAGCCTGCTGTCTTTGATCCCATTCCCATGTCCTACACAGACTTGTTTAATTATCTCATCACCAACAAAATAATCAGTACTCGTCAAATGAAGCCATATCAGCCTCCCTATCCCAGAGGGTACAACGCAAATGCCACCTGCGCCTTTCATTCTGGGGCAGTAGGTCATGTGGTGGAGGATTGTAAAGCGTTCAAATACGTGGTGCAAGAATTACTTGATAAGAAAAGCATATCATTTCAACAACCCAATGTAGCCACCAATCCGTTGCCAGGGCATGGAGGATCTGCTATTAATGCCGTTGGCCATCAGGAGGGTCAGTGTTTGGTTAGAAAAGTTGATTGCATTCAGATGCCTTTGAATTTTATCCATGCTGAACTATGCCGT
Source organism: Astragalus membranaceus (assembly GCA_039519185.1). Taxonomy (NCBI): domain Eukaryota; kingdom Viridiplantae; phylum Streptophyta; class Magnoliopsida; order Fabales; family Fabaceae; genus Astragalus; species Astragalus membranaceus. The sequence goes on from CM076847.1 coordinate 157,591,844, forward strand.
TTTGGTATCATCAAAGAAGGTTGTGCTAGGAAAGACACCTGTGATAATCCTCGCTGCATTGGGGCATGTGAAGGCTTTAAACTAATTCTCCAAGATCTCTTAGACAGACACCTGGTCCAAGTGGGAATCCAGGAGAGAGAAGAAGGTGTATTTACCTTGCAATCAGGCAATGGAGGCTTCAGGAGACCAATTGAAATTCCCTGCAATCTGAATTCCAGCCTAGCTGTGACGAGACCCTCGACTGTTGTTATTCCAGTACCTGCTGCTGCCCCTAGTGGGGAGACTAGGATGACTCCATGGAGCTGCAATGTGCAAATGCAAGCGGAGGTCCCTAAAGGCACTCTGGATATAACAAACATTGCTGGAGGTGGTTGTATCACAAGGAGTGGAAGGATGTATACTCCTGAAAACCTTAGAAGAGAGCAATCCAAGGGAACTGAAGAAAGGGCCCGTAAAGGAAAAGACAAGGAAGCTGTAGAAGTCAGGGATGTGTCGGACAAAGAAGCTCAAGAATTCCTGAGAGTAATGAGACAGAGTGAATATCGGGTGGTAGACCAGCTGAATCAAACTCCATCCAAGATCTCAATGCTCTCTTTGCTGCTTAGTTCAGAGGCACATCGTGCTGCACTGCTAAAGGTCCTGAATGAAGCTCACGTCTCTCATGACATTACAGTAAACCAGCTTGATGGTATTGTTGGCAGCATTGTAGCCTCCAATTACTTGACCTTCTCAGACACTGAGCTGCCTCCGGCAGGAAAGAGTCATAATCAAGCTCTTCACATCTCAGTCAAGTGTGGAGACCATATACTTGCCAGGGTGCTTATTGATAACGGTTCATCCTTGAATGTGCTGCCTAAGTCTACAATGGATAAGCTGGATGTAGACTGTTCATATCTGAAACCGAGCTCCACCTTGGTCAGGGCGTTTGATGGGTCAGTGAAGGAAGTTTTTGGAGAAGTGGAAATGCCGATGCAGGTAGGCCCTGAAGTATTTTATGTCGTCTTTCAAGTGATGGACATCAATTCATCCTACAGTTGCCTGCTAGGACGTCCCTGGATACATGCGGCTGGGGCAGTGCCATCCTCGCTCCATCAGAAACTCAAGTTTGTGGCTAGGGGAAAGCTGATAGTGATCTCCGGAGAGGAAGAAATATTGATAAATCGATCACCACCTGAACATTATGTGGAAGCAGCAGAAGAGTCCTTTGAGACTGCTTTCCAGGGATTGGAGATTTCAAACGCTGTCTTCGTCGAAGGGGAGCCTCGGTGGAAGCCTAAGTGGTCCAGGGCTGACATGATGACTGCAAAGGTGATGCTGGGACATGGGTATCAGATTGGTAAGGGCTTAGGAAAAGCTGCTCAAGGAATTGTAATGCCTATCCAGTTGAGGGGTAATATTGAGAGGTTCGGTGTTGGGTACATCCCAAGTCTTGCTGATCGGGAGAGGCTGACATCTGACAGGAGGGAGAAATGGCTGGCCAAACTCAGAGGAAAGGCACCCAATCAGGAGAGAATAGTCATCTCTAATCTTAAGGACAACTTCCGGAGTGCTGGTATGCTGAACCCTGACCAGGTTAATATGGTTGAAGAAGGATCAAGCTCAAGTGGCCGTGCTGAAGGTCTGGTGCGCTGCTGTGCGGTTGGAGAGAAGCTGCAAAACTGGGAGATCATGGATTTCCCCGTATTTTCCAATTTAAAGTAATTATCATTGTAATGCAGATCCCTCGGCTCTGCCCAAGGCCTTGGGATATTTCATTCGGGCACACATGTTTTCGTCGAAAATCATCAATCAATAAAGTGTTATTTTGAATTTTCAATAAAATTTCTGTCTTCATCTTTTATCTGTGTTGCTTTTTTCTTTGTTTTTATTCGCCGCTCCATTCTAATGCAGATCGAAAATAAACTCTGAAAATAATAATGCCCATAACTCATACTGTGATTTTGATTACCCGGTTAATCAAGCCGAGGAAGACGTTGAGAATGATTGGGATACTCCTCCAGAAATCATGAGAATGGTAGAACAAGAAGAAAAAGTCATCGAACCCCATGAGGAGTCTACAGAAATGGTCAATTTGGGTACTGAGGAAGACAGAAAAGAGATCAAGGTTGGTACCGCAATGGAGGATAAAGAGCGCAAAAAGTTGATTCAGCTCCTGTTCGACTACGCTGACGTATTCGCATGGACATATCGGGACATGCCAGGGTTGAGCACAGATATTGTTGAACATAAATTGCCAGTGAAATCAGAGTGTCCCCCTGTGAAACAGAAGTTAAGGCGGATGAAGCCTGAAATGTCTTTGAAAATCAGGGATGAGGTCAAGAAACAGTTTGATGCAGGGTTCTTAGCTGTGGCAAAATATCCTGAGTGGGTAGCAAACATTGTCCCAGTCCCTAAGAAAGATGGGAAGGTCCGAATGTGTGTCGACTACCGTGACTTGAACAGAGCAAGCCCTAAAGATGACTTCCCTCTACCCCATATTGACGTTTTGGTGGACAGTACTGCTCAGCATTCGATGTTCTCCTTCATGGATGGATATTCAGGCTATAACCAGATCAAAATGGCTCCGGAGGATATGGAGAAAACCACCTTCATAACCCTTTGGGGAACTTTCTGTTACAAAGTCATGCCTTTCGGGTTGAGGAATGCCGGGGCAACCTACCAAAGAGCGATGGTAACCCTATTCCATGACATGATGCATAAGGAGATCGAAGTCTATGTGGATGACATGATTGCTAAATCAAAGACTGATGAAGAGCACGTGGTTAACCTACAGAAGCTGTTCGAGCGTCTCAGAAAGTACAAACTTAGGTTGAACCCCGCTAAGTGCACCTTTGGGGTTAGGTCAGGGAAGTTGTTGGGTTTCATTGTCAGCCAGAAGGGAATTGAGGTAGACCCGGACAAGGTACGAGCAATCCTGGAGATGCCAGCACCTAAGACAGAGAAAGAAGTTCGTGGTTTCCTGGGAAGACTAAACTACATCTCTCGATTCATCTTCCAGTTGACTGCGACTTGCGAACCAATTTTCAAACTGCTGTGCAAAAACCAAGAGATGAAGTGGAATGATAAATGTCAAGAAGCATTTGAGAAAATCAAGGCGTATCTTCAAAGTCCACCCATCCTAATGCCACCTGTGTCTGGCAGGCCCCTCATCCTATACCTCACGGTGCTAGACAATTCTATGGGCTGCGTGCTGGGGCAACACGATGAGTCAGGAAAGAAAGAACATGCGATCTACTACATAAGCAAGAAGTTCACAGACTGTGAGGCAAGGTATTCATCATTGGAGAAGACTTGTTGTGCTCTAGCCTGGGCTGCGCATCGACTGAGACAATATATGCTGAGTCACACTACCTGGTTGGTGTCCAAAATGGACCCAATCAAGTACATATTTGAGAAACCCGCGCTCACAGGTAGAATTGCTCGTTGGCAAATGCTTCTGTCAGAGTATGACCTCGTGTACGTAACCCAGAAGGCGATTAAAGGTAGCACACTGGCAGACTACCTGGCACATCAACCGGTTGAGGATTACCAATCAATGAAATGTGAGTTCCCAGATGAGGACATTATGGCATTATTTGACGCAGGGAAGTCTCAAGATGATGAAAGGTGGAGAATGTTGTTTGACGGTGCCTCTAACATGTGGGGGCACGGAATCGGAGCAGTGCTGATCTCCCCAGACAACCGCTTTATACCAGTCACCGCTAGACTAAGCTTCTATGTCACAAACAATATTGCAGAGTATGAAGCGTGTATCTTGGGTATCCAGGCAGCTCTCGATTGGAAAGTCAAGAGGCTCGACGTATACGGAGATTCAGCTCTAGTTGTCCATCAAGTAAAAGGAGACTGGGAAACAAGAAATTCTGATTTGATTCCTTACCGTGACTACATTCAAGAATTAATCAAGCCCTTTGAGGAAATCACTTTCCAACACATACCCCGCAGCGAGAATCAGTTGGCCGATGCCTTGGCAACTTTGTCCTCTATGTTCAACGTCAGCTGTGACAAAAGTCTGACGACTGTCAGAATCCAGCACAGAGAACAGCCTGCATATCACTACTGTATGGCAGTCGAAGAGGGATCAGATAGTAAGCCTTGGTACCATGACATCAAGCAGTATATCACAAACAGAGAGTATCCTCCCGGAGCTACAGAGAATGACAAGAGAACCCTCAGGAGGCTGTCAATAGGTTTCTTCTTGAGTGGAGACGTCCTTTACAAGAGAAACCATGACTTGGTACTCCTCAGGTGTGTAACAGGAGAAGAATCAGTAAAGATTATGCGAGATGTTCATGAAGGCTCATTTGGGGTTCATTCCAACGGGCACGCAATGGCTAGAAAAATCCTGAGAGCCGGATACTACTGGTTGCAGATGGAATCAGACTGTTACAGTTTTGTGAGAAGATGCCATAAATGCCAAATCTATGCAGATCACACCCATGTACCTCCAACTTCTCTGAATGTTTTGAGCGCACCATGGCCATTCTCAATGTGGGGCATGGACATCATTGGTCCCATTGAACCCAAAGCTTCCAATGGTCACCGTTTCATCCTGGTTGCTATTGACTACTTCACTAAGTGGGTGGAAGCTGCCTCTTATCCCAATGTAACGAGCTCAGTGATTGCTAAGTTCATCAAGAAAGACTTGGTTTGCCGCTACGGCCTTCCAAACAAGATTATCACAGACAACGGTAGTAATTTGAACAGCAGGATAATGAAAGACTTGTGTGAAGACTTCAAGATACAGCATCACAACTCTTCTCCCTACCGTCCAAAGATGAATGGGGCAGTTGAGGCAGCCAACAAGAACATCAAGAAGATTGTGCAGAAGATGGTCGGTAACCTACAAGGATTGGCATGAGATGCTCCCATTTGCCCTGCATGGTTACAGAACCTCAGTGCGCACCTTCAACAGGGGCAACCCCTTACTCCCTGGTTTATGGGTCAGAGGCAGTTCTCCCCATTGAGGTTGAAATACCATCCCTGCGGGTGTTAATGGAGACAAAACTTGATGAAGCAGAATGGGTTCAGGTCTCGTCTTGACCAGTTGAATCTCATTGATGAAAAACGGGTGGCCGCAATGTGTCATGGACAGTTGTACCAACAGAGGATGAGGAGGGCTTTTGACAAGAAAGTCCGTCCTCGTGAATTCCAAGAAGGAGATCTTGTGCTCAAGCAGGTCTTGCCGATTCAGACCGACTCCAGGGGCAAATGGGCTCCCAAATATGAAGGACCTTATGTGGTGAAGAAGGCATTCTCAGGAGGAGCTCTAATTCTGGCAAACATGGACGGAGATGAGATCCCAAATCCAGTGAACTCAGATGTGGTCAAGAAGTATTATGCCTAGAAAAATAGACGAAAAAAGAGAAAGATAAGCCAAGGAAAATCAGCTCGCTAGGTTGAAAACCCGCAAAGGGCGACCTAGGCAAAATCAGAGCGGCCCGGTGGATTGAAAACCCGCAAAGGGCGATCCAGGCAAAAATTAGGGCCAGAAAACTTGGGCTTGAGAAAAGAAAAAGGCAATCAGCGCTCCAAAGGTTCTGATAAAGGGGTGATCAGTATTATGAGTATGGACGGTGGGCACCGTTACTTCAGAGACGAAATCACGAGATTTGTTCCTTTATTCTTGTATTTCTTAGGTTAAAAGAAAGATTGCAATGTACTTTCGGTTGACGTGACTTTCCGCACGTCCAATTTCTATATCAATGAAAGTCCAACTTTTCTTTCATATGTGTGCTTTTCGTGTCTCTGCTTTCATCTATTCAGTTTCTTTCAAAATAATAACTTTTATGATTGATGAAATCGAATTGCAAAACATGTGCACATTCAGAGCATTACAGGATCATTGCGAAATCTTTGAAAAAATACAGAAAGAAGTGATTTCCCAAGTAAATAAAATTGCGAAAAAAAAACAGTCGTGACGAACCAGTGTGCAATCCTCGCGGGATCCTCGTCCTGGAACAGCCTCCGTCCGGCAGATCGATTTAACCAGCAAAAAAAGAGTGCCAAAAAAAAAACAAATAAGCAGAAAAAAGAAAGCTGCTTAAAAAAAAAACAAACAGAGTAAACAAAAACAAATAAGCAGAAAAAAGAAAGCTGCTTAAAGAAAACAAACAGAGTAAACAAAAACAAATAAGCAGAAAAAAGAAAGCTGCTTAAAGAAAACAAACAGAATAAACAAAAGTAAAAAGTTACAGGAGACGGAACATAAAAAGAACACAACGTCTTCATATCATTCATCATTCTCATATCATCCATACCATTCGTCACTCCATGGCATCGAACGGTAGTGCCTTACACTTTCAAATGCCCAAAATCAATCATTGCATTCATGTGCACCCAAATACCCAAGTGCATGCATTTCATGCACCATCCAAGAGAGAAGTTACTTCGGACCAGAGAGTCCCAAAATCTCATTTTTAGAAAATCACCACAACACAGAGTTAGTAAACTCCATCAACACAGAGTTAGTAAACTCCATCAACACAGAGTTAGTAAACTCCATCAACACAGAGTTAGTAAACTCCATCAACACAGAGTTAGTGAACTCCTTCCACAGATCACAACATCGTGTACGAGCGCGCGATGGATCCATCAGACTTCGTTAAGTCCTTCGGATTAGTTGTGTCAGCCTAAGGCATAGCGTAAATCCATTGATCAAATCAGTTCCGGACCTGATGTTGATCGGCCGCTCGAAAAGGCCACCCCCAAAGCTCGGACTCGACAAGAGTTCGTTAGAAGGTTTTTAGGCAACCTCCGAATTTCCAATTTACCGCTTTTTCCAATTTACCGCTTTTCCCAATTTACTGCTTTCCCGTTAATGCGACAAGTGTTAACCCCCCTTCCTCAAAAGGAAGATAACAAAAGAAAATTTGAGCTTTTCTGGAGCGGACAAAATTAGTATTATTCCTATATCTTTATTTCCATTTCACCAACAAATATGAAAAGGCCAATTCATATTTCTTGGCAAGATGTGAAATAAAGAGGGGCAGCTGTAATACCCCAATTTTGTCAGCCTAATTGAAATTTATCAGAAAAAAAAAAAATCAAAATATTATTCGTTGTGCATTTGAGGTTTTAATCGTTAACGCATGTCATTTAGTGCTCGTTAGCGATTTTGCGTCATTTCTTTTACTATTAGAAGAACTTATTTTCTTTTTATTGCAAGAAAAACTTAATTAAAAAAATAATAATATATTGTTTAATCCTAACTATTATTAGATTTGAATATAAAGTAGAACTTTAGAAATCATATTTACACAAAATAAATACAAAATGGAATAACAAAATAGTTACTAAATCTGAAACTAAAGTTTTTTCTACAACAAAATTAAAAAAATAATAATAAGAGAAAACTTGCAATTCTCCTCTCTCTCGCTCTAGTAGAGTTGCCAAGATTCCTTCTTCCATTTAGAGCAAAAGCCTCAGACATCTTTTAACAATCTCAAAGTCTTCTACCCAAAATCAGCTCAAGCCCCATTCTGCACAATTATGCATCAATGACACGCCAAACAGTGACTAGGCCGCAGCCTCCTCTAGCATCTGTATCAATGGTCAATATAGAAAGGTCAGAATCGTGAATGCAAAAGAGATTGGGGGGAAGAAAAATTATCATCAGGGAACTTTATACATCAAAGGGTGAAAAATATTGAACAAACACAAAACAGAGGTGCAGAGGAAAATGACTTGACAGTGCAATACTCTACACAAACCTTACTATAAATTCAGACTCCAAACAGCACCAGGAAGAAAAAAACACGATACCCACAGATTGACATACACAAACACAGTAGCAGCAACAACAAAAATTCAAAAAAACAGATACACTAAAATCACCCACACAGACAGCAAGAAGAAAGAAAACCAAAGCAAGAGTGAAAAAAAAAAGGGGAATTTACCACTCACTGTACTGCCACCTCCGGCGAAGCCACCGCGCGCCGCCGTGACCGCCGCCGCGCCAACCACCACTGTCACCGTCAGCTTCTCTCTCTCAGACGACCCATCATCGCTCCTCTTCGCGTTCAGCATCGTCGTCAGCTTCGTCGAAGATCACCGTCCCTGTCTCTCCCTCCGCCGCGTTCAGTCACCAACCACCGCCATCGACTCCGCTCTCATCGTCGCCGGAACTACCAAACGCTCCTCTCTCCCTCGCGGTATACCCTCTCTCTCTCACTCTCTCGATCTGCTTCTCCTCCCCTCCCTCTCGGTCCCCGTCGATCTCTTCCTCTCTCTCTCCAAAGCGCTTCTCTCTCTCTCTTTTCCTAGAATGGAACGGTACTGAAGAGAGGGGGAGGATTAATTTTAATTTTCCTCTTCTTTCAGCAGAATTTACGACTTCCCTTTCTTTTATTTTCTCTTTTCAAGTTTTAAAAAAAAAAGGGCCTGATTGTTTCCTACACCCCCAATATTACTAATCTAGAACCCCCCCACGTTTTGCTAATAAAAGCGCTAGTTACACCCCCTATATCTCTGTTCAGCACCCACTTCTTCCCGTTTACTTATTTCCTTTACTTTTATTATCATTCATCGTTATTACTATTATCATCGTTACTATTTACCTCGCGTTATCATCTGGTAGCATCTATTTTGATTATCATTTGTTACCACTATTATGATGGTTTGTTTAAATTTTAAACTAGGAATAAACACTTAAGTTATAAGTGTGGCTACTTAACTCCACTTTTACTCATATCATGTTCAATATGCATTTTCAAAATCGTCATTCCAGGATAACTCATTCGAACACTTGAACCTAAAATAAAACCAATTATCATTAATGATCGCTCGCGCCGTTGCCGTTTGGTTGTTAATGATAATTCCATTTTCAAAGGGAGTTAGTAGTATGACCACTCTAAACCGTTGTTGTTTGGTCATCGCGAACACTCAATCCAATTGCAAATTCCTTTCATCACGACGTTCTCTCCAATTAAAACCAACGAAAACACTTTTCAAAAACAAAACTTTTCAAACGTCGAAATCAAAACTAATCATCACTAATGATCACTCGCGCCGTTGCCGTTTGATTGTGGGTGATGATTGCATTCCTGTGGGAGCTAGTAGTGTGGTCACTCTAAACCGTTGTTGTTTGATCCTCACAAACGCTCTCCTTCAATTGCGAAAACCTTTTCAATGCTCCAAATAAAAACCGATTATCATTAATCATCACTCGCGCCGTTGCCGTTTGGTCGTTAATGATAATTCATTTTCACAAGAGTTAGTAGTGCGACCACCCTAAACCATTGTTGTTTGGTCACTGCGAACGCTCAACCCCTTTGCGAAAAACTCCAAAAAGAATAAAAAAACAAAAACCGTTTTCCAAACAACCAAGAACTACGTAGCTTTGAATTCTCCATCGCACCGGGAGATACGTAGGAGCGGGCCATGTCCCGTCAAGCACTTCTTTCTAAAAACCCTTTTTCCTCCTTTCTCGCCAAAAAATAAAATTTTCATTAAGTCTTTTCTTTCTCTCTTCGAAAAAGGGCAAATTTAAGTATTTTCCAAATCAGCACTTAAAACCACACGTTTAATTAAAGGTTCCCTTTCGGTAGAAAGGGGGCGTGGGGTGCTAAAACCTTCCCCATACCTAACCGACCCCCGAACCCAAATCTTCCGGTTTTCCAAAAGGCCATCCGCTTTCCGAAAAGGTTTTCTTCAATATTTTCCTTATAAAAAAAATATTGGTGGCGACTTCATTGATTTTTTAAAAAGGGGTTGTAAACGAAGAAAGATTCCCTCAAGGACTTTTTCGGGCGCAACAATATGGAAGAAGATGAGGAAGTCCCAATTATTTTGGGGCATCCTTTCTTAGCTACAGGAAAAAGCTTAATTGATGTTCATCAGGGAAAATTGACTTTGAGATTTGGAGATGAGGAAGTTGTATTTCAAGTCTTGAACTCATTAAAAATCCTTCGTCATTTACTTCTTGTAATTTTATTCAAGCTATGGATATTAATGATGTGGTTACCTCTGAAAGTTTTGATGATTTTAGAATTCAGGACCCTCTAGAAAAAGTACTTACTGTGCAGGGACTTGGCATATTGCAAGGTGGTGAGAAAGAATAGTTCTTAATGTTTTTGCAGGCTCACCACCCTCAGAAAAATTGGAGTAACTGTAGATTTGAGGAATTGGAATGAGGTAATACTCCAAATCCCAAACCTTCAATTGAAAAGGCTCCTGAACTTGAATTAAAGCCTCTTCCTTCAAATGTAAAATATGCTTTCTTGCACCCCCCTTCCTCTTTGCCTGTGATTATTTCTGCAGATTTGACAGACACCATGGAGGATAAGCTTTTGAAGATATTATGGGCCAACAAAGAGGCTTTTGGATGGTCTATTCATGATATAAAAGGCATTAGTCCCTCAATTTGCACCCACAAGATTTACATGGAAGATGATTATCAACCTCGAGCACTACCTCAACGCCGCCTCAATCCTAACAAGAAAGATGTGGTCAAAAAGGAAGTGATTAAGCTTCTTGATGCAGGTATTATCAATCCTATCTCTGATAGTAAGTGGGTAAGCCCTGTTCAATGTGTTCCTAAAAAGGGAGGTACTACTGTGATGGAGAATGATAAAAATGAATTAATAGCATTTAGGAAAACTATCGGGTGGCGTATGTGCATTGATTATAGAAAATTAAATGATGCCACCCGGAAATATCACTTCCCCCTTCCCTTTATTGATCAAATGCTTTTGAGAGTGGAAGGTCGTGATTATTATTGTTGTTTGGATGGATATTCCGGTTATTTGTAAATACCAGTGGCTTATAAAGATCAAGAAAAAACTACTTTTACTTGCCCATATAGAACATTTGCATATAAAAGGATGCCATTCGGTTTATGTAATGCCCCTGCCACTTTCAAAAGATGCATGATGGCTATCTTCTCTGACTTGGTTGAAAAATGCATTGAGATATTTATGGATGATTTTACTGTCTTTGGATCCTCTTATGAGGATTGTTTACATAACTTGAGTTCAGTGTTGCAGAGATGCAGGGATACTAAGTTAGTGCTCAATTGGGAGAAGTGCCAATTTATGGTACAAGATTACATATTCTAGGACATAAGGTGTCCACTAGAGGCATTGAAGTTGATCCTCCAAAGGTTGAGGTAATTGCAAAGTTTCCCCCACCCAATTCTGTTAAGGGGGTCCGTAGTTTTCTAGGCCATGCTGGCTTCTATGGGAGGTTTGTTAAAGACTTCTCAAAAATTGCAAAGCCTATGACTGACCTCTTGGTTAAGGAGGCCACTTTTGATTTTTCTAAGACATGTTTGAAGGCTTTTAATTGTTTAAAGGAAAAATTAATTAGTGCCCCTGTTGTTGTTGCCCCCGATTGGTCGCTTCCCTTTGAAATTATGTGTGATGCTAGCGATACTGCTGTGGGGGCTGTTCTAGGGCAAAGAAAGAATAAGGTATTCTATACCATTTACTACGCTAGTCGCACTCTTGATGATGCTCAAAGAAATTATACTACCACAAAGAAAGAGTTGCTAGCTGTAGTATTTGCATTTGATAAGTTTCGTCATTATCTTGTTCTTTCTAAAGTTATTGTTTATACTGATCATGCTGCTATTAGCTATTTGTTTGGAAAGCAGGATGCAAAATCCAGGTTAATCAGGTGGATTTTGTTGCTACAAGAGTTTGACTTGGAGATTAGAGACAAGAAAGGCTCAGAGAACTTTGTAGCTGACCACCTCTCAAGGCTTGACCATAGTGTGATGCAGGCCTCAAATGATGGGGAGATCAAGGAGGTTTTCCCTGATAAGAGACTTTTAGCTATTTCTACTATTCCTTGGTTTGCAGACATTGTCAACTACTTGGTGGGTAAGGTTGTTCCCCCTGACTTTTCTTTTCAGCAAAGGAAGAAATTAATTTCTGATGCTAGACACTACTTGTGGGATGACCCTTACCTGTTTAAAGTATGTGGAGACAAGGTAATTAGGCGTTGTGTGCCTATGGATGAGGTAACTTCTATTCTTGAGAATTGTCATTCTAAAGAGGTAGGTGGCCACTTTGGCCCAAATAGAACTGCATATAAAGTTTTACAATGTGGTTTTTATTGGCCTACTATATTTAAAGATGCTCATGAATTTGTGAAAGCTTGTGATAGTTGTCAAAGGAGTGGCAATATTTCTAGGCGTCAAGAGATGCCTTTAAACAACATTTTGGTTTGTGAGATATTTGATGTATGGGGTATTGACTTGATGGGGCCCTTCCCTAAATTTTTTTAAAATCAATATATTCTTGTTGTTGTAGATTATGTGTCTAAGTGGGTGGAAGCTGTAGCCTTACCCACTAATGATGTTCGGATGGTGGTGAAATTTTTAAAGAAATACATTTTCTCCAGATTTGGCACTCCCCGAGCCATTATTAGTGATGGTGACACTCATTTTTGTAATAAGCAATTTGAAAATCTTTTGAGCAAATATGGTGTCACTCATAAGGTAGCAACACCATACCACCCAAAAACTAGTGGGCAAGTTGAAATTTCAAATAGAGAGTTGAAAAAGATTTTAGAGAAGACAGTTAGTGCATCAAGAAAAGATTGGTCTTTGAAACTTGATGATGCACTATGGGCCTATAGAACCGCTTTTAAAACCCCCATTGGGATGTCTCCTTACCGTCTTGTTTTTGAAAAATCATGTCATTTTCCTATTGAATTAGAGCATAAAGCACTTTGGGCTTTAAAATTTCTAAACTTTGATGCTCAGCTTACAGGCGAAAATAGGTTGCTGCAGCTCGATGAATTGGATGAGCTCCGTCTGGGAGCTTATGAGAATGCCAAGTTATATAAGGAGCGGACTAAAAAGTGGCATGACAAGCGCATCCAGCAGTGTGAATTCCATGTAGGTGAGAAAGTTTTAATTTATAACTCACGTTTGCGTCTTTTTCCAAGAAAGTTGTGCTCAAGGTGGTATGGCCCCTACACTATTACTCAAGTGTTTCCTTATGGAGTGCTTGAGGTATCCCATGAAGATGGTACCACTTTAAAAGTCAATGGTCAGCGTGCGAAGCAGTTTGAGGAAAGGCTACTCCAAGTGAGCTATGTCACTGCCCTCAAGGATTGACCCTAGTACCGTCAGGCTCGGGACGTTAAACAAGCGCTTCGCGGGAGGCAACCTGTGTTTTATTTTCTCTAATTTTTGTATTGTTTTGTTTTGTTTTTTGGGATAAGCTCGGACTACAAGCTCTCTCAGGGAAGTCGCTATTACTCTCTCTCTCTCTCTCATTTATTTCTTTTTGTTTCTATTTGATCATTTTGCATTGAGGACCATGCTTCATGCTAGTGTGGGGGAGGAGAGTTATTTTGTCACTTGATCTCTATTAATGCACCTACCCACCATATATATTGATAGCATTTTTTCTGGCTTGTTTTGAATGAATTATGCTTAAAGTTAAAAAGATAGAGATTTTGCCTTTAGGGGATCCCATAATTAATTTACTTGACAGACTCGTGCTTAATTGTAACTATGAGGATGCCCTTAGGAAGCTGATAATTAGCATTTCTCCCTCTTGAGTACTTTTTGTGAACTAGCTTCTAAAGGTGAGATTTGAGCCTTCATAAGGGGACTGATACTAAATCATAAATTTTTACCCTTTTTCTTTCTATGAGTGTGTTTCCCAATTTGCTACATTCTAGAATTTGTCTTTTGACCATTTCAAGGCGAAAACTGATTTGCATCATGTTAAAAGATTTGAGGAATTTAGGTATTTTTCTGGCCTCAGCTGTTTGTTGAACTTATCCCTTAGTTGCCCCCTTTGAGCTTATTTGTTATATTTTTTTCTTTGGTACCCAGATAAAATTTTTCTTTTTTTGTTTGTGGTAACCATTTGGAATTAATTGTGGAGCAATTATTGAAAATTACAATTTCGTCCTATATTTTTAGTTGTCTATATTGTTAGGACTGAAGTTTTGTACTATACTTTAGTCGTCTATCTTGTCAGGATAAAAAAAAAGGAGTGAATCATGTGCTTACAAGAATATTCTCCTACAATTGAAACACAAAATATGAGTTTTCATGTACTTAATTGTGGAGCAACTATTGAAAATAGGAAGAAAATTTACAAAAAAAAAGGAATGCAAGAAGGAGGAAAAGACACATCAAAAGAATGAAAGAACCAAAGGGCAAATACAAAAAAAAAGTCTACTCAAGAGCAAAAAGCAAATCTAAAAGAGTCGACTCAATAGAAAAAGAAGAGTAAGGAATGGAGTGAAATTAATTTGGAGTTTGGACAAAAATTTGTAAAATAGATAAGAGCTCCATATTTGGTTTCAAGGGTTACTATTTGTTTCTTGTTTTTTTAGCCCTTTGATTATCCCTTTCTTCTTGTTTCCTACCCTGCATGAATTCACCCCGGCCCCATTACAACCCATGAAACCCCATCTTTTGCATGCATGTGAACTTTTTAGTGGAGATTTAGTCAAATTAGAAACATATGGTAATGTGCTTTTTGTTGAAACTTGAGTGTATATTATCCCTTGTCCCTAAACACTTAGAGAGATTGTGAGTGAGTGCATTTGTTCACAAAAATGTATTCTTCAGGGACATGAGCCTCTAATTGGGCAACTTTTTGACAGCTCATATGTGCTATGTTGTCTATTGTCTATCACTGTGTTTCTAATTTTGGGTTCCTTATTTGACTGTCTCTATTACTTATTTGAAAATTTTGTTGAGCCAGAAAATTTGCTTGAGGACAAGCAAAAGTTAAGTGTGGGGGAGTTGATAAATTCCAATTAAATTCATTTTTTTGGGGTACTTTTGGATCATTTTCTAGAGTAATTATTAGCAAATATATAAATCACTAATTTATTTTACTCTATTTTTGCAGGAAAAGATAAAAAAAGAATGCAAATCAGTTATTTCAATTAGAGCAATATTTGAAGAGAAAATGGAAGCAAAATGAAAGCAATTGGCTTGAAAGACAAATCCATGTGATGAGAAAGGCCCACGGCCAATTAGAAAGAAATTAAAAGAGTCTGCATATAAGAGAATGCATTCAGCCCAAATGGAAAAGAAAAGAAGTACTTGGGCTTACCAAATGAATTAAGGGTTTTTTTTTTTACCCCCATCAACTCTCATCTACCCTCATCAGCCCTATGAAAATACCAAAATACCCTTAAAATTTTGATAAAATTACAAAACATTTATTATTTATCACTTGCATCCGTTTGACCAGAAATTTTCTAGAGATTATCGGATTTAACCTTCAGAGATACATCCGATTTCCCATCGGACTTACGCATCGGACGTAGCTATATCCGATCCACACATCCGCTTCGTAAACAAGTGAGTCGGAATTACGTAAATCCGATTCTCCAATCGTATATACCTATATCCGATTTCCCATCGGATATAGGTAGATCCGATTTGATTTTTATTTTTCTAAAAATTTGTTTTTTCAGTGTCAAACAGGTATCGAGGGGAGTCTTCGTCTCGGGCATCACCAGGTGCTCCGAGTACACGCACCCGCCACAGGATTGCGGGACATGCGTCTGCCCGCCATAGGCGACAACAGCAGTATCAGCAGGTGGAGGAGGCCCCGGACTATCAGTATGAGGAGGGCCAGTAGGGGCATCCTCTTGATGAGCATTCTATGTCCGAGGGCCATTCTAAGGCTGAGCAGGAGTATTATCAGCACCAGTATCAGCAGCAGCAGTACCAGGAGGAGCCCTATCATCAGCCTCAGCAGCATGAGGAGCAGCATGAGGAACAGCATGAGCTATTCACTGGACTAGGATCTCATGTCTGTTCTATTATATTGAGAGACCCGGTAAATTTTATTTATTTACGTAGCCTTTTTAGTTTAATTTTTTTACATAGCCTTATTTTTTTATTTTTTTATAATGCAGACATATGAGCGTAAATTGAAGGTTACCAACCATGGTAACAAGCTGGCTCAGAGATTGCTTGGGTTTGCCCAAAACACCCGGATGTGGGATTTTATCACTGGTTCCAGATTAGCCCCTCTTGTCTCGACCGGTCATACAAAGGTGGACCATGAGCTGCTGTCTGCTTTTGTTGAGAGGTGGCACTCAGAGACATCGTCATTTCACCTACCATTTGGTGAAATGACGATTACTTTGGATGATGTCTCCTGTTTGCTGCATCTACCCATTACGGGGAACTACTTCAGAGCCCCACCTACCTCGGTCACCACTAATCAGGCCATCCACTTAGCACATGTTTATCTAGGTGTGACTATACAGGAGGCGGGGCTGGAGTGTCGAGCTTCATCTGGCCCGTATTACCGTTTTGAGTGGCTGCAGGAAATTGTTACTAGAGGGTCCATAGAGGATGACATGCGTCCTGCTGTCAGGGCCTTTATCCTTCTGATTCTGAGCTGGTCCATCTTCACGGTCAAGACCGGCGACAGGGCTGAGGCTAAGTGGCTGCTGCTACTTGAGGATGTCAGTGAAGCTGGAGTGGGATCATATGCATGGGGGGCAGCAGGGCTTGCTTTCATGTATGACCAGCTGAACTACTCCTGCTTGGATCAGGCGCATCAGTTAGGAGGGTATGCGACCCTCTTACAGGTAATAATTTTAAGTTATATTTTCCGAGTTTGGTTAAATTTCTGTTAAACAATTTTTAAGTTATCTTCTTTTTTTCAGAGCTGGATTTTATGGTATTTCCCTCAGCTGGTGGAGAGGAGGAGTGGATTGCGGACTGGAGCACTGTGTGGGCGTTGGAGGAAGAAGAAGACAGATGGAGTGAAGCTGGGGGTATACAGGCAGAGGATTGATGCACTTACCTCGGATGATGTCTGCTGGCGACCGTTTGAGGAGCACCGGGAGGAGGGTAGAGACTTTCACATGGTCTCATTTTACAGGGGCCACATCAGCTGGGGAGACATCACTGTTCCCTACATGCCCGATAGGTGCCTCAGACAGTTTGGGTACGTGCTGGTCATCCCACGTCACCCTCTTACCGATCGTCCGATACGGTTGATGCTTCTTTGAAAAGACCCGATGACTTTATCAAATTGAATAGTAAGCATCTCATGCATAGATGTAAAAGACTTAGACAAGTCACCTCCAGAAGTCCTCAACTGTCTCTTCAAAGTCCAATGAGCTGACTCGACTCTTAAATAATAACAATAAACACGTGTCAAAAAAATTTAAGGTACGATAAAAATACTAAACACGTGTCAAAAAAATTTAAGGTACCATAAAAATACTAAACACGTGTCAAAAAAATTTAAACTACGATAAAATTACTAAACACGTGTCAAAAAAATTTAAACTACGATAAAAATACTAAACACGTGTCAAAAAAATTTAAGGTACCATAAAAATACTAAACACGTGTCAAAAAAATCTAAACTACGATAAAATTACTAAACACGTGTCAAAAAAATTTAAACTACGATAAAAATACTAAACACGTGTTAAAAAAATTTAAGGTACGATAAAAATACCTATTGGTGGTCTGATTCCCGAAGTGTGGGATCTGGTTTGTCCATGCCAAGATAAATCTTTCCTTATGCTTTGTCAACCACGTGTCATGCACATACTTAATAAGAGCGGGCAAATCAACGCAGGAGTCCTCAAAAATCTTCAAGTGACCTGAGTACTCTGACTCGTCAAGTGAATCAATAATGTTATGCCAAAGACAGATGACGTCCTTTTGCCTATCCACGTGCACCAACTCTTTAATCTTCGCTTTCACATTTTTAGTCACGTGCCAAGAACATAACAAATTTGTAGCGGAAGGAAAGACATCAACAATACCGGACATAAGACCAAGATCTCTATCAGTCAACAACACCTGAGGCTGAAGTCCGTGCAAGTCAAATAATTCTTTTAGTTGCTGCAATGCCCAAGTAAAATGAATTCCAAGCTCGTGTGAAATATAGGCAAAAGCAACCAAGAAAGTTAACTCCGTTGAAGTGACACCTACAATCTCCAATAGAGGTAGATTGTATTTGTTGGTCTTGTAGGTGGTGTCAAGAATAAGAACCTTTGGAAACAGCCGGAATAACTTAATAGAAGTGGGATGCGCCCACATGATGTCACTGACCACATCGGAACCCTCAAATTTTCTGCTCCAACATAAATAATTTTGCGTCTCAATCAATCTCAAAAGCTCTTGAATGTCCGTTCTAGGACCCCTCTTAGAAGACCTATAGGCGTAACGCTGCCTATATTTTTGAGGAAGAGAAGTGACGTTGTCCGGATAATGGTTCTTCAAAGCAGTAAGACAATCTTTCGGGGCAACATTCAAATCAGTGTGCTCATTAACAATAGCTTTCTGCGGCTTAGTTAAACGACCAAAAGCTGTCGACCCAACCGGGGTAGTAAGCAACTGATGTGTGTGAAGACCACACCTAACACTAACACGCCAACCCCCATGACGTTTTGTACAAGTAGCTCTCAATGTAAACGGACAGCTTCTTCTTTTAGACCCGAAAACTCTAGAATCATTAGACCAATTCCCTTGCTTCTCGCAACCAAATATAATCTTATCTCTAGAACCCTTTTTACCTCCAGCTTTGTCAGATCTTACGATGATAACCACAACTCCAATACGCCTCCCAACTGCGTTAGCCCACTCTTCAACATCCTGGCGTGTAGAAAAAATCTACAAAATAGAAGAAATAGATAAATGTTGCGTACTTAATTAATTAAATATCTACCAAACTTTAATTAAGAAAATTGGTTTCAAAAATATACCCTCTCTGTCCAGAATGCCTCTGTAGTGTCTACCACGAAAGGAACGACCCGCGACTCTGTATTCACAATACCTGTTTCAAAATAGAACAACAGTTATAAAGTAAATAATTAAAAATAAAAAAAACAAAGCGGATTTAGGTGACTTCAAACGTAAATCCGCTTTCTAATTTTTACAAATCGGATATAGCTTCATCCAGGTATATCCGATTTGTTAAACAATAAAGGCGGATTTAGCTAAATCCGATTTCGCATCGGATTTAGCTAAATCCGATTTGTAAATATTTCGCCTCAGAATTAAATCGTATTTAAAGCTAATCGGATTTACCTTCCATTTAGGTAAATCCGATTTCCAGATTAAGTGGTCCCCCACCAGAGAATCTTCAAAAAGTCAATTTTTGTAATTTATGTCAGGGGTATTTTTGGAATAACGTTTTTGGGTGGGGGTACATGGAAGCTGATGGGGGTATAAAAAAAAAACCCATGAATTAATTAGAAATAAATTGCAGCCCAAAAAGCCAAAAGGCCCTCAGGCATGTGCGTAGAGAAGGAAGTGAGATTTGTGAGATTTCAGCTGAGGGAGTTGAATAATAGAAGGAACACACGTGATTAGAAAGAGAGCAACACGGAACCCTAGGCGCTACTTGATAAATAGGAGGCGCACAACATAACAAAAAAAAAGAGAACAGAAGAATTAGAGAAAGAAGGAAGCGCCGCGCGCATACACACCGGCACAACAATCGCATCACCGGCAAGGAGAAAGGAGAGTATTTGGTACCGTTTTTGACACTGTGAGAGAGTTTTGGGGCAGAGAAGGAGACTGAATACTCAAGACCAAAATATCCTCCATCTTTCGGGTTATTTTTATCTTCTAGGTTATGACTCATAATTTTATTCCATTGTTCTTAGTCACTATGAATAGCTAAATCTTCGTCTAGGTCTAGGTGGATCTTGCTTGATTAGAAACATTTTTATGTTTTAATTTATACTTTAAATTCCCGACTTTTATTTCAATTAATATTATCTTATTGCTTTTATCACATAATTAGGATTGACAACCCTTTGCATGTTCATAATCAATTAGTTGATCAGCGACCGTACTGCAATTAGTTGGTGGACCTATAGGATAATTGAGACTATAATTAATGCATGACCAAACTTTAATTTAGTCTTCCAATCATTCAACCTTTTTGCTCTTTATGCTTTTCTTGAATTTAAGTTCTTGCATGACCAAACAAGGGTTAATTTAGGAAAAAGAATATTAATCGCGAATGACCAAACGGATTAATAGCTTTAGTAAAGGGATTGGTAATTTAATAAAATAAAGGAATTCAGGTAGAATTAGACATAGGGGAATCGAAGCTTGCAAGTGAAACCGTGACCCTAGGCCTCTCTCCATTGATTCAACCTTTCATTTTAATTTTGGTTATTTATTGTTTTATTTGTTTCTGTTACAACTTTCAAATATTCGTTCGTCTAAACAATAACAAATTTTGATTAGTTTGGTACTTATTAATTAATCCCTGTGGAAACGATATTTTTTATACTACTTCTGTGATAGAGTACACTTGCTCTATGTGTGTCTTTGACGCAACAGGGATGAAGAGAGAAATCCAGAGAACTAAACCCTATTTTGTTTTTACGTTACTCTACAACTGGGGACCATAACCCATATATATAACTGCTTCCAGTTACATCTCGGTTTTCAATATTTCTAATTCAGCCCCTCATCAAATTAGAATATTGCCTTATGGTATCTACACAATAACCTTTCATCACACATATACCCTTAGCCATAAACTTAGTATCAAATAGACCACTTTAAGTTTGGCTAATTAAATAATGACCCTAACACTTTTAAATATTACATGTGTGACCCAAAATTCTAACAATCTCCCACTGGTCACATATGTAACTTTACAAATGTGTTAGACTTTATGAGCTCATAATTTGCCATTATATACTTGAGCATATCCAAATAATCTCGTCAATTACCTATGTCAGTACATAGAACCAAAGCGGTTTTAGTTATATCAATCATAACTAAACCCATCAATGATTACTAATATTGACACAACTAAATGACATAGATTCATCATGAAATGTGTAGCATGAAAATCACAAGAAGGTGACCTGTACATGTCAATTTTCAATTGGTCCTACTTTACCATAAAAATATCCAAATACAAGAGTATGCATACATAATACCAAATATAGAACACAAAATTCATAATTGATTAACTCCCACTAAACTGAAGATTCCTCAAACTGCAAAACACCCATGTGAGCAATGTACTCATGAAAGACCTTGGGTGGAAGACCCTTTGTAAGAGGATCCGCTATCATGGAGTTTGCCCCTAAGTGTTCTATAGAAATCTGTCCACTTTGTACCCTTTCCTTAACAACTAGAAACTTGATGTCAATATGTTTTGACTTGGTCGAGCTACTATTATTGTTGGAATATAGGACGGCTGATTTGTTGTCATAGTATAACTTAAGTGGCCTTTCAATTCCTTCCACAATTCGCAGCCCAGTGACAAGGTTCTTTAGCCAAATCTCATGGTTAGATGCCTCAAAACATGCTATAAATTCTGCTGCCATGGTGGATGAAGCAATGAGAGTTTGCTTGGCACTGCGCCAAGAAACTGCACCACCAGCCAACATATAGATACAGCCTGAAGTGGATCTTTTACTATCTTGGCATCCAGCAAAATCAGAGTCAAAATATCCAGTGATCTCCAACTGGTCTGACCTCGTATATGTGAGCATATAATCTTTTGTTCTCTTTAAATACCTCATAACCCTTTTGGCTGCTTTCCAATGATCCATTCCTGGATTACTTAAATATCTTCCCAACATCCCAACTATGAACGCTATATCCGGACGCGTACATACTTGGGCATACATCAGACTCCTTGCAGTTGATGCATGAGGAATCTTTTGCATTTCTTGAATTTCTAAGTTTCCTTTTGGGCATTGATTGAGACTAAATTTGTCTCCCTTAGCAACCGGAGTATCCCCTGGTTTACATTCCTGCATGCCAAACCTTTTAAGTACCTTTTCCATATAGCTCCTTTGTGACAATCCGAGAATACCTCGAGATCGGTCTCGGTATATCTGAATTCCTAATACAAAGGAGGCGTCACCAAGATCTTTCATTTCAAATTTTCTTGATAGAAATCTCTTAGTTTCGTGCAACATGCCTATATCATTAGTGGCAAGCAGTATGTCATCAACATACAAGACCAAGAAAATGTACTTTCTCCCACTGAATTTGTGATACACACAATCCTCAACAGCATTCACCTCGAAACCAAATGAGAGAATTACTTAATGAAACTTGTGGTACCACTGATGAGATGCCTGCTTTAGTCTATAAATGGATTTTGTCAATTTGCAAACCATATCCTTTAGGTCTCCTGACACAGTTTTATGGCTGCACCATATAGATTCTGATCAATACGATGAGTTGTTGCTGCTTGATGGTGTTGCTCGGTCGTTGGGATGAAGGACCGAGTTCTGAGCCGCACGCGGGTGGTACCTGCAAAGGCACTCCAATGCTCAAGTCAGAGGTGTTTCAACGGGCAGGTGGTCACAAGGTGAGTAAAACATACCTGAAGCCACATGCTGGTGTGGTATATATAATGTTGGCGTTCTAGCCTTTGCAGTTTTTGCGGGGCCGGCCGCATCTTGCGGAGCAAGTTAGATATTGGGCCGCGATGGGCCTGTTGTACGAAATTGGCCTTCGAGCCCACTCCAGAACAGTTGCCCCCCAAGCCTAGGTCGCCTGGGGGCGGGCTAAGGCTTGATTCCTTGCCCCCCAGTGTGGTCTCAAACGACCGTTCTGGACTGGTCGAACGTAACCTGGTCGATCGCTAATTAGTTGATTGCGTGGTCGTTGCCACGCGACCTGGTCACACGGGGCCAGGTTCCGTCTCGGGGGTGACGCCTGACAATCAATCGTCATGAATGCTGAGGCCACAGTTACTTTATTGAGGTGACGTTTAAAGACTCGAGGAGCTTAGGCAATGATGGCACGCGAAGAGTGGCGCCTCTTCGCCTCCGGCCCATGATGATGGTTGGCCCATTATATATAGGGTTCAAGGGGTGCCTCATTTGCACGTTTCTCCGATTTCTCCGCTCTCGCTGATCGCTCACTTTTACCAAAGCTCGCTCGCTCCTGCCAAAGCTCGCTCACTCCCGCCGAAGCTCGCTCGCTCTTGCCAAAGCTCGCCCGTTTTCAACTCGCTCTAATTCCAGGTAACTACGACCGCCCTGTCTTTATTTGTATTTCTGTTTCACCTGGTGGAGGGGGTGTCAGGTCTGGGGACGACCACGTCGACCCGTTCCCACGCGCGAGCAAGACCTTGACTGTGCGCGGACCAAACAAACCCGCCGTATCTTGGGAATCCCGGCCGTTTCTCTTGCGCACAATATGACCCGACCAGTGGAGCAAAGTCCTGCGCACGCCCGGTCGTCTACTTCTAACGACGAGTCTTCCTCTGAGTCTTCGACCCAGAACTGGACTTCCTCTAGCAAATCCGGGACGCGGCCAGACAGAAGCGGGGCGCTGTTCACCGAGGCTGTGGTCAATGACACCGCAGAAAGCAACGCGCGGGTTGCCAGCGATGAAGGTATTTGCCAGGCTGCGGCCGACGACACTGCAACGGCCGACAGAGGCCAGCAGGGTGACCATCGAGAAGATCCTGAGGTCGCGGCTGCAAAGGACATGTCTTGGGTTTCTCTTAACCTGAGAAGTCAACGCAGCAAAATTCAACATGAGAGCCAGGACCTAGAGTATCTGGCGACCGGGCTAAATGAAGGTTGGAGAGTAGAAGGTATGGCTAAAGGGGAAGATGTTGCGGCCTGGACTGATCTGCTGAAATTTACAATGTACCGCATCGTTTTCGAACGCATGGGTATCATTCCGCCGTTCACCAGGTTTCAGCGCCAAGTTTTACGCTATCTTCAGGTCGCCCCTTCTCAATTGAACCCGAACGCTTGGGCGTTCCTGCAGGCATACGAAGATGTTCTCGCGTTCCCAAAGACTTTACCTCTGACACCCAAAAATCACACTTCGAAGGTTTCAAGTACAACTCCTTTTCTCGGAGTACACTCAGAACAATGAGGAGATGTTGGACATGCTCCTCAATGGTCTTCGAGCACATCAAGATATCATCGATGAAAACGACCTCAAACTGATCCTAATACGAATGAAAGACTCGGTTCCTGAAATCCACGAATACCGCTGGAGCATTAGTCAAACCGAAGGGCATCACTACAAACACATAATGTCCATACCTAGTACGGAAAGCTGTCTTCGGAATATCTAAGGCTCTAACTTTTATTTGATGATATCCTGACCTCAGATCAATTTTTAGAAAACACAGCAGCGCCTCAAATTGCTCAAGCAAATCGTCTATCCTTGGCAAAGGGATATTTATTCTCGACCGTCACTTTGTTAAGTTGTTGATAATCAATAAACAATCTCCTACTTCCATATTTCTTCTTGGCAAGCAACACCGGAACACCCCATAGAAAAGCGCCCGGTCGAATGAATTTCTTTAACATCGACTCTTCAAGTTGAGACTCCATTTCCTTTAATTCTCAAGAAACCATCAATAAGAAACAATAGATATTGATCCCGTGCCAGGAATCAATTCTACAGTAAACTCTACTTCTCGTTCTGGAGGTTCAGAAGAAACTTCATCGTGAAAACATCCAGAAAGTCATTCACAACTTGTACAGATGATAAATCTAATACTAGTTCCAGTGGATGCAGATAACCTACTAACATGTGCTTCCGCACCTTGGAATGAAGATTGACCGTCTAAGGTGAACTAGGTAACCGCTTCAGAATTTGTCTTAGACAATTCAACTGATTCTGCAGCGAAGCTGATAGTTGATTAACACAGTCGATTGCCACTTGATTTGCAGTCATTCAATTCATACCCAAAATGGTGTCCACACTTTTCGTAGGCAAACAATAAATTCTACAACGAAATTTCTGCCTCCTATGACAAGTAGACAATTCTATACCAAGATTATGTCTGGACACGACCCTTAGCAGCAGTTAAAATAGCTATCGGCTCGGATAGCGGAGACAATGCTAATCCTAACCGACCCACACATGATTGTGCTATAAAACAATGGGTTGCACCCGAATCGTATAATATACTGACGGAGTTATTGAAAACTGATCCCATACCCCTCAGTAACTCGTCAGCAGTTGTAACTGTCTGAGCATCCAAAGTGTTGACTCGTCCTTGCCTTGGAGCTGCTTATGACCCCTTGGAACTTTTCCTGGCAGGGCACTCTTTACCATAGTGACCCTCTACATTACTGTAATAGCACCGATTAGATCTTCACTTGCAATCACCACTGTGAGGCTTTCCACAGTTAGAACATCTTCTAACCTTTGAAGAATCAAGGAATTGCACCTGCTTTTCCTTTGATGAAATTATCTTAGGACTTTGCATTCGGAGTTGATAATTCAACTACCTTCTCCTTTCCCATACTTCCTATGAGGTCATCCTCGGCGACATAGGCTGATTACACTAAGGCAACATAATTGGTAGCAGTATAAGAACTGAGACCATAAATCATAAAAACACTTAGGCCCGTCTCATACTTCTGCATTCTCCGTTCGTCATCCGAAGCTTACTTTACCACTTGGTAAAACTGAGACAACTTCTCAAACTTAGCGGTGTATACTTCCACCGTTATGTCACCTTTCCTGAGGATGCACCGGTTGGAGACTCCGGTCTTGGTCGAGGATTGCATCTTGATCATCCAGTCATAATTCCGCTTATGATGCACTAAGTATTAAGTTGATCAGGCTCAATGTCTCTTAGCATCACAAGTGTAATTACAAAAAGGACTAGCAAGGAATCGACTCAACCCTAAACTAAGTCCGACTAGGTCGAACTGCTCTGATACCAACTGTAACACCCCGGTATTTCTATCGACTAAAAATACCCAAGTGCACATTAGTAACACATCAGAGATATAATTCCTGCTTAGACACTGAATATCACTATAAATTTTTCGCTGAATATAACCCAAACAGTCTTATTTACAACAAGACAATATGGTTCTCAAACCATATACCATCAGCATCTATAGTATTCAGTATCATACAAGAAAGCGGAAGAAAGATATACACTAGATACATAATGTCTTAATATACAGACAACAAAAGGGAAATAAGCTTAAACGTAAAGCTAGGCTATCATCAACCAATCCGAGCTCAACCTACTCGTGCCTCTTGGATTTCCGCTGTCCCTGTGTCTCTGTAAAACAACAACATTTAAACAGTGAGATACAATCTCAGTGAGTTCTACCGAGACCCCTACTAACTCTCTCGGTTCAATTAAAAAATCCTTTTTAAAATCATCACGACACCGACTGCAATAAAGTGCTAACCCCGGTGAACGTGAACAAACAAAGTGCGGCACCGACTGCAATAAAGTGCTAAACCCCGGTGTATCGCACAGTACGACACCGACTGCAATAAAGTGCTAAACCCCGGTGTACGTACAACAAACAAAGTGCGGCACCGACTGCAATAAAGTGCTAAACCCCGGTGTATTGCACAGTACGACACCGACTGCAATAAAGTGCTAAACCCCGGTGTACGTACAACAAACTCATGACATAACACCGACTGCAATCCAGTGCTATATACCCGGTGAACCCCCTTACCAATAGTACATTCTCCTATTGGCACGGAGCCTAGGTTGGGGGAGCATGACTGCCCCGCCTAGTATGTCAAAACATGGGTCGTCACCCAACTCGATATATATAAACACATATCTACAGTACTATGAACCCACGGTCCATCAAATCAGACAATCAATGAAACACTTTAATCCACATTTTATAAAATCCAAGTTCACACTCGCAATCTAGTTGACCACTTTTCGACACAATTTTCAATATCAAAAACAGTTCATTTTGCCTTGAAAATAGAATATTCAGTTAGGCCTCTGAACAAGCTTTCCAACGCATCTTAGAACACCTCAATCGGGTTCCCGGATCAAAAGTTATCGCGAAATGAAAAACAGTGTTTGGTTGCTGAAATTCTGCCAACTGGCGCGCGAGTGGCGCGTGGCGCGCAAACGGCGCGCGAACGGCGCGCAAACGGCGCGCAAACGGCGCGTGGACTGGCAGTAAGGGGGCCTGTCAAGTGCAGATTTTTGCGATTTTCGCGAAATCCGCTATTCCGTTCAATTCCGATTTTTGTTCCGATTAAAAACAGATTTGACATCCATAAAAACAGTTCCAATCAATACCATACAAACAATCAATCAAATCAAAAACTCAATCAAAACGAATTTTATCAAAAACGACATAGTTTTCCGAATAACGGTTTTAAATCAAAATCTCTCGAATCAAATCACCAAAAATTCCATTTTTTAACGCGACGCAACCCGAGACTCGCTCCGATCGATTCCTAATCCGAAACAGACAATATCCAGAAATATTCCAGTCCAGCGAAAGCGATAAAACAGTTAATTAATAATTCGAAACATAAAATCCTAAACGTGAGTAAAACTCACCCTTGAAGCGTGAACCTCGATCGAGCCGAAATCACCGAGTAGCCACACGAACGCTCCCTGCTCCGGCGATACCCAATCCGCTTCCAAAGCTTCCCACTCGACCTCCAGAAATCTTTCGACCGTAAAACCGAATTCCCGAAATCATTGCACGTTCCGGCGACACACAAAACCGCTTTTGACCGAAATGCCGAATTCCTCGAAATCCTCCTTGGACACTATTCATCATCTTCTTCAATCTCAAACCACTATTCACCAAAAACCCCAATTTGATTTTCAACTCCAAATCACCCAATCGATCTTCAATACTCGAGTAATCCACCTCGTGCTCGCTCCTGAACATCGCCCTTAGCTTTCCCTTGAGTTACAACCATCAAAACTCCAATTTTCTCCTCAAATTCGAAAATGGCAAAGTGAGGGAGAGTGAGTTGATGATGAAGATCTTGGTACCAAATTGAAGAGGAAGTAACGCTGAGCATTTTTCGTGTTGGAAGGAAGTCGTTTCGTTGAGCGGAAGTGCCCCCTTTTTCCCCTTCTTCTTCCTCCCCCTTTCTTTCTCTCTTCTTTTCTTTTTCTCTTCTTCTCTCTGTTTTCCTCTCGGTTCTCTCACTGTCTCTCCCTTCTTCTTTCTTTCTTTCATTTTAATTAATTTCTTTTCTTCTCCTCTCACATGCACACACGTATACACATATATATATATATATATATATATTTATTTAATATATTTGTTGTAACGCGGTCAAATTACCATATTGATCGAAATCTCCTATTTCGATTCCAAAACTTCATTGGTCCGTATTATCCGGTTAACGATCCGATGACGACAAATAAATAATTTTAGCACTCGATAAATTTACCAGTTAAGTACTAAATTGATTTAATTGGATTAACACCCAAATAATTCTATTAATTATTTTGCGGATGTTACATTCTCCCCAACTTAAAAGAATTTTGTCCTCAAAATTTCGTCAAGCCTTTTATCCGACTAACCGAGAATCGACATTCTTAGAAAGGTCCAAATTTTGCTGGAAAACATTCCTGAATTAACGAAATGAGTGCAGAAAGTCTTCCCAAGTTGGCACATCAATCTCTAAGCATGATCCACTATTACCTTGATACGAACTCTCTGGTTACAAATCAACACGAGAAACTCATCATTCGCCTACATAGGCTCGGCACCGCGTTTGAAAACACTTCCGAACTTCATTCCAATTATCCTCGTTTACTCCCCAACTTTGATTAATCTAAATCAAATGGCCTAATACAAGACACTTGCCAGAATATATGTTGAATATGAGATCCACAAACTGGTATTCCTCGGCAGAGGTAAAAACAAACACGATTTCCTCAAAAGGTGTAAACACTTTCTCAACAATTCTTCTAATATTCATAACAGTTTTCGTACACACCGACAATGTGACGGAAAAGTCACTTGTGAAACTTCTCGACTCGCCCCCAAGATTTGGAGATAACACTTTTCGAAAGAAGATGGAATGAGGATCTATCAGAAACGTTTATCTTAAACGTAGAAATAAACCATGGGAACGTCAAATAAATTTGAACGTAATGCAAATCACCTCAGTTGTTCTCCAAACAACTATCAAACAGAACTCAGAGCTCCTTTCCGAATTAGTCAATAGCGTTGAGAGATTCCCCTCAACCTAAGTAATCCTCTTAGGATTTTCCTCCCCAATCATATCCTATTAGTCTCTTAATTCGTTCCCAAAATTAACTTTAGCATGCGGGTTTTCACAAAAACGATTTTTCAAAACTATTACACCGCGCGCCAAGCTTCACTTCGGAAATTTCAGTCACTTGCAAGCAGATCCATCAATTAATCCTTTGATGGCTATTCGTAACGCGAAAACAATCAGCAGTTACCTCACTTACATATTCGTATTCATGTTTGACTTGTCAAACGGAATTTCGTAAGACAATCTCATTGTCAACCTTCACCAAGGAGAGGTTAATAAACTAATACCTCGCCACCAAAGTGGAAACTTATGGATGTACTCCAACTTAGATCTAAAAGACTCTAACAATCCCATTTCTTGCGTCATCAACTCTTTCATATGAATGGATTTCCTACTTAGCGCATCAGCTACAACATTGGCCTCTCTTGAACGTTACATCAACACGAATTTATAATCCTCCAGAAACTCAACACACTTCTTTGCCTGTTATTCAGTTCTTTCTGATCAAACAGATACCTTAAACTCCTGCGACCACTAGAGACATCGAAACGAGACTCATACAGGTGACGTCTCCAAATCTTCAGTGCATACACAATAGATGCTAATTACAAATCATGAGTCGGATATCTCTTCTCATGAGACTTTAATTGTCTGGACGCCCAAGCTACTACTTGTTGATTTTGCATTAGAATACATCCTATACCCCTCCCTGAAGCGTCATCGAAAATTTAAAATTCCAATGACGGATCCGGAGGAATCAGGATTGGAGCAGAAGTCAACCAAACCTTCAATTCTTGAAAACATTCTTCACAATCAGCATCCCACGTAAACGGATGACCCTTACGAGTTAACCGAGTAAGTGGACAACTAACTGTGAGAACCCTTTAACGAACCTCTTACAGTAACCGGCTGGATCCAGAAACTTTTGATCTCTGCGACTGACGTCGGTCACTCCCATTCAACACCGCTTCCTTCTCACTGGGACCTACAGAAACTCCCGACTTGGGGAATCACATGTCCCAAAGACTTTACCTCTGACACCCAAAAATCACACTTCGAAGGTTTCAAGTACAACTCCTTTTCTCGGAGTACACTCAGAACAATGAGGAGATGTTGGACATGCTCCTCAATGGTCTTCGAGCACATCAAGATATCATCGATGAAAACGACCTCAAACTGATCCTAATACGAATGAAAGACTCGGTTCCTGAAATCCACGAATACCGCTGGAGCATTAGTCAAACCGAAGGGCATCACTACAAACACATAATGTCCATACCTAGTACGGAAAGCTGTCTTCGGAATATCTAAGGCTCTAATTTTTATTTGATGATATCCTGACCTCAGATCAATTTTTAGAAAACACAGCAGCGCCTCAAATTGCTCAAGCAAATCGTCTATCCTTGGCAAAGGGATATTTATTCTCGACCGTCACTTTGTTAAGTTGTTGATAATCAATAAACAATCTCCTACTTCCATATTTCTTCTTGGCAAGCAACACCGGAACACCCCATAGAAAAGCGCCCGGTCGAATGAATTTCTTTAACATCGACTCTTCAAGTTGAGACTCCATTTCCTTTAATTCTCAAGAAACCATCAATAAGAAACAATAGATATTGATCCCGTGCCAGGAATCAATTCTACAGTAAACTCTACTTCTCGTTCTGGAGGTTCAGAAGAAACTTCATCGTGAAAACATCCAGAAAGTCATTCACAACTTGTACAGATGATAAATCTAATACTAGTTCCAGTGGATGCAGATAACCTACTAACATGTGCTTCCGCACCTTGGAATGAAGATTGACCGTCTAACGTGAACTAGGTAACCGCTTCAGAATTTGTCTTAGACAATTCAACTGATTCTGCAGCGAAGCTGATAGTTGATTAACACAGTCGATTGCCACTTGATTTGCAGTCATTCAATTCATACCCAAAATGGTGTCCACACTTTTCGTAGGCAAACAATAAATTCTACAACGAAATTTCTGCCTCCTATGACAAGTAGACAATTCTATACCAAGATTATGTCTGGACACGACCCTTAGCAGCAGTTAAAATAGCTATCGGCTCGGATAGCGGAGACAATGCTAATCCTAACCGACCCACACATGATTGTGCTATAAAACAATGGGTTGCACCCGAATCGTATAATATACTGACGGAGTTATTGAAAACTGATCCCATACCCCTCAGTAACTCGTCAGCAGTTGTAACTGTCTGAGCATCCAAAGTGTTGACTTGTCCTTGCCTTGGAGCTGCTTATGACCCCTTGGAACTTTTCCTGGCAGGGCACTCTTTACCATAGTGACCCTCTACATTACTGTAATAGCACCGATTAGATCTTCACTTGCAATCACCACTGTGAGGCTTTCCACAGTTAGAACATCTTCTAACCTTTGAAGAATCAAGGAATTGCACCTGCTTTTCCTTTGATGAAATTATCTTAGGACTTTGCATTCGGAGTTGATAATTCAACTACCTTCTCCTTTCCCATACTTCCTATGAGGTCATCCTCGGCGACATAGGCTGATTACACTAAGGCAACATAATTGGTAGCAGTATAAGAACTGAGACCATAAATCATAAAAACACTTAGGCCCGTCTCATACTTCTGCATTCTCCGTTCGTCATCCGAAGCTTACTTTACCACTTGGTAAAACTGAGACAACTTCTCAAACTTAGCGGTGTATACTTCCACCGTTATGTCACCTTTCCTGAGGATGCACTGGTTGGAGACTCCGGTCTTGGTCGAGGATTGCATCTTGATCATCCAGTCATAATTCCGCTTATGATGCACTAAGTATTAAGTTGATCAGGCTCAATGTCTCTTAGCATCACAAGTGTAATTACAAAAAGGACTAGCAAGGAATCGACTCAACCCTAAACTAAGTCCGACTAGGTCGAACTGCTCTGATACCAACTGTAACACCCCGGTATTTCTATCGACTAAAAATACCCAAGTGCACATTAGTAACACATCAGAGATATAATTCCTGCTTAGACACTGAATATCACTATAAATTTTTCGCTGAATATAACCCAAACAGTCTTATTTACAACAAGACAATATGGTTCTCAAACCATATACCATCAGCATCTATAGTATTCAGTATCATACAAGAAAGCGGAAGAAAGATATACACTAGATACATAATGTCTTAATATACAGACAACAAAAGGGAAATAAGCTTAAACGTAAAGCTAGGCTATCATCAACCAATCCGAGCTCAACCTACTCGTGCCTCTTGGATTTCCGCTGTCCCTGTGTCTCTGTAAAACAACAACATTTAAACAGTGAGATACAATCTCAGTGAGTTCTACCGAGACCCCTACTAACTCTCTCGGTTCAATTAAAAAATCCTTTTTAAAATCATCACGACACCGACTGCAATAAAGTGCTAACCCCGGTGAACGTGAACAAACAAAGTGCGGCACCGACTGCAATAAAGTGCTAAACCCTGGTGTATCGCACAGTACGACACCGACTGCAATAAAGTGCTAAACCCCGGTGTACGTACAACAAACAAAGTGCGGCACCGACTGCAATAAAGTGCTAAACCCCGGTGTATCGCACAGTACGACACCGACTGCAATAAAGTGCTAAACCCCGGTGTACGTACAACAAACTCATGACATAACACCGACTGCAATCCAGTGCTATATACCCGGTGAACCCCCTTACCAATAGTACATTCTCCTATTGGCACGGAGCCTAGGTTGGGGGAGCATGACTGCCCCGCCTAGTATGTCAAAACATGGGTCGTCACCCAACTCGATATATATAAACACATATCTACAGTACTATGAACCCACGGTCCATCAAATCAGACAATCAATGAAACACTTTAATCCACATTTTATAAAATCCAAGTTCACACTCGCAATCTAGTTGACCACTTTTCGACACAATTTTCAATATCAAAAACAGTTCATTTTGCCTTGAAAATAGAATATTCAGTTAGGCCTCTGAACAAGCTTTCCAACGCATCTTAGAACACCTCAATCGGGTTCCCGGATCAAAAGTTATCGCGAAATGAAAAACAGTGTTTGGTTGCTGAAATTCTGCCAACTGGCGCGCGAGTGGCGCGTGGCGCGCAAACGGCGCGCGAACGGCGCGCAAACGGCGCGCAAACGGCGCGTGGACTGGCAGTAAGGGGGCCTGTCAAGTGCAGATTTTTGCGATTTTCGCGAAATCCGCTATTCCGTTCAATTCCGATTTTTGTTCCGATTAAAAACAGATTTGACATCCATAAAAACAGTTCCAATCAATACCATACAAACAATCAATCAAATCAAAAACTCAATCAAAACGAATTTTATCAAAAACGACATAGTTTTCCGAATAACGGTTTTAAATCAAAATCTCTCGAATCAAATCACCAAAAATTCCATTTTTTAACGCGACGCAACCCGAGACTCGCTCCGATCGATTCCTAATCCGAAACAGACAATATCCAGAAATATTCCAGTCCAGCGAAAGCGATAAAATAGTTAATTAATAATTCGAAACATAAAATCCTAAACGTGAGTAAAACTCACCCTTGAAGCGTGAACCTCGATCGAGCCGAAATCACCGAGTAGCCACACGAACGCTCCCTGCTCCGGCGATACCCAATCCGCTTCCAAAGCTTCCCACTCGACCTCCAGAAATCTTTCGACCGTAAAACCGAATTCCCGAAATCATTGCACGTTCCGGCGACACACAAAACCGCTTTTGACCGAAATGCCGAATTCCTCGAAATCCTCCTTGGACACTATTCATCATCTTCTTCAATCTCAAACCACTATTCACCAAAAACCCCAATTTGATTTTCAACTCCAAATCACCCAATCGATCTTCAATACTCGAGTAATCCACCTCGTGCTCGCTCCTGAACATCGCCCTTAGCTTTCCCTTGAGTTACAACCATCAAAACTCCAATTTTCTCCTCAAATTCGAAAATGGCAAAGTGAGGGAGAGTGAGTTGATGATGAAGATCTTGGTACCAAATTGAAGAGGAAGTAACGCTGAGCATTTTTCGTGTTGGAAGGAAGTCGTTTCGTTGAGCGGAAGTGCCCCCTTTTTCCCCTTCTTCTTCCTCCCCCTTTCTTTCTCTCTTCTTTTCTTTCTCTTCTTCTCTCTGTTTTCCTCTCGGTTCTCTCACTGTCTCTCCCTTCTTCTTTCTTTCTTTCATTTTAATTAATTTCTTTTCTTCTCCTCTCACATGCACACACGTATACACATATATATATATTTATTTAATATATTTGTTGTAACGCGGTCAAATTACCATATTGATCGAAATCTCCTATTTCGATTCCAAAACTTCATTGGTCCGTATTATCCGGTTAACGATCCGATGACGACAAATAAATAATTTTAGCACTCGATAAATTTACCAGTTAAGTACTAAATTGATTTAATTGGATTAACACCCAAATAATTCTATTAATTATTTTGCGGATGTTACACATCACTGTTCCCTACATGCCCGATAGGTGCCTCAGACAGTTTGGGTACGTGCAGGTCATCCCACGTCACCCTCTTACCGATCGTCCGATACGGTTGATGCTTCTTTGAAAAGACCCGATGACTTTATCAAATTGAATAGTAAGCATCTCATGCATAGATGTAAAAGACTTAGACAAGTCACCTCCAGAAGTCCTCAACTGTCTCTTCAAAGTCCAATGAGCTGACTCGACTCTTAAATAATAACAATAAACACGTGTCAAAAAAATTTAAGGTACGATAAAAATACTAAACACGTGTCAAAAAAATTTAAGGTACCATAAAAATACTAAACACGTGTCAAAAAAATTTAAACTACGATAAAATTACTAAACACGTGTCAAAAAAATTTAAACTACGATAAAAATACTAAACACGTGTCAAAAAAATTTAAGGTACCATAAAAATACTAAACACGTGTCAAAAAAATCTAAACTACGATAAAATTACTAAACACGTGTCAAAAAAATTTAAACTACGATAAAAATACTAAACACGTGTTAAAAAAATTTAAGGTACGATAAAAATACCTATTGGTGGTCTGATTCCCGAAGTGTGGGATCTGGTTTGTCCATGCCAAGATAAATCTTTCCTTATGCTTTGTCAACCACGTGTCATGCACATACTTAATAAGAGCGGGCAAATCAACGCAGGAGTCCTCAAAAATCTTCAAGTGACCTGAGTACTCTGACTCGTCAAGTGAATCAATAATGTTATGCCAAAGACAGATGACGTCCTTTTGCCTATCCACGTGCACCAACTCTTTAATCTTCGCTTTCACATTTTTAGTCACGTGCCAAGAACATAACAAATTTGTAGCGGAAGGAAAGACATCAACAATACCGGACATAAGACCAAGATCTCTATCAGTCAACAACACCTGAGGCTGAAGTCCGTGCAAGTCAAATAATTCTTTTAGTTGCTGCAATGCCCAAGTAAAATGAATTCCAAGCTCGTGTGAAATATAGGCAAAAGCAACCAAGAAAGTTAACTCCGTTGAAGTGACACCTACAATCTCCAATAGAGGTAGATTGTATTTGTTGGTCTTGTAGGTGGTGTCAAGAATAAGAACCTTTGGAAACAGCCGGAATAACTTAATAGAAGTGGGATGCGCCCACATGATGTCACTGACCACATCGGAACCCTCAAATTTTCTGCTCCAACATAAATAATTTTGCGTCTCAATCAATCTCAAAAGCTCTTGAATGTCCGTTCTAGGACCCCTCTTAGAAGACCTATAGGCGTAACGCTGCCTATATTTTTGAGGAAGAGAAGTGACGTTGTCCGGATAATGGTTCTTCAAAGCAGTAAGACAATCTTTCGGGGCAACATTCAAATCAGTGTGCTCATTAACAATAGCTTTCTGCGGCTTAGTTAAACGACCAAAAGCTGTCGATCCAACCGGGGTAGTAAGCAACTGATGTGTGTGAAGACCACACCTAACACTAACACGCCAACCCCCATGACGTTTTGTACAAGTAGCTCTCAATGTAAACGGACAGCTTCTTCTTTTAGACCCGAAAACTCTAGAATCATTAGACCAATTCCCTTGCTTCTCGCAACCAAATATAATCTTATCTCTAGAACCCTTTTTACCTCCAGCTTTGTCAGATCTTACGATGATAACCACAACTCCAATACGCCTCCCAACTGCGTTAGCCCACTCTTCAACATCCTGGCGTGTAGAAAAAATCTACAAAATAGAAGAAATAGATAAATGTTGCGTACTTAATTAATTAAATATCTACCAAACTTTAATTAAGAAAATTGGTTTCAAAAATATACCCTCTCTGTCCAGAATGCCTCTGTAGTGTCTACCACGAAAGGAACGACCTGCGACTCTGTATTCACAATACCTGTTTCAAAATAGAACATTAGTTATAAAGTAAATAATTAAAAATAAAAAAAACAAAGCGGATTTAGGTGACTTCAAACGTAAATCCGCTTTCTAATTTTTACAAATCGGATATAGCTTCATCCAGGTATATCCGATTTGTTAAACAATAAAGGCGGATTTAGCTAAATCCGATTTCGCATCGGATTTAGCTAAATCCGATTTGTAAATATTTCGCCTCAGAATTAAATCGTATTTAAAGCTAATCGGATTTACCTTCCATTTAGGTAAATCCGATTTCCAGATTAAGTGGTCCCCCACCAGAGAATCTTCCAAAAGTCAATTTTTGTAATTTATGTCAGGGGTATTTTTGGAATAACGTTTTTGGGTGGGGGTACATGGAAGCTGATGGGGGTATAAAAAAAAACCCATGTATTAATTAGAAATAAATTGCAGCCCAAAAAGCCAAAAGGCCCTCATGCATGTGCGTAGAGAAGGAAGTGAGATTTGTGAGATTTCAGCTGAGGGAGTTGAATAATAGAAGGAACACACGTGATTAGAAAGAGAGCAACACGGAACCCTAGGCGCTACTTGATAAATAGGAGGCGCACAACATAACAAAAAAAAAGAGAACAGAAGAATTAGAGAAAGAAGGAAGCGCCGCGCGCATACACACCGGCACAACAATCGCATCACCGGCAAGGAGAAAGGAGAGTATTTGGTACCGTTTTTGACACTGTGAGAGAGTTTTGGGGCAGAGAAGGAGACTGAATACTCAAGACCAAAATATCCTCCATCTTTCGGGTTATTTTTATCTTCTAGGTTATGACTCATAATTTTATTCCATTGTTCTTAGTCACTATGAATAGCTAAATCTTCGTCTAGGTCTAGGTGGATCTTGGTTGATTATAAACATTTTTATGTTTTAATTTATACTTTAAATTCCCGACTTTTATTTCAATTAATATTATCTTATTGCTTTTATCACATAATTAGGATTGACAACCCTTTGCATGTTCATAATCAATTAGTTGATCAGCGACCGTACTGCAATTAGTTGGTGGACCTATAGGATAATTGAGACTATAATTAATGCATGACCAAACTTTAATTTAGTCTTCCAATCATTCAACCTTTTTGCTCTTTATGCTTTTCTTGAATTTAAGTTCTTGCATGACCAAACAAGGGTTAATTTAGGAAAAAGAATATTAATCGCGAATGACCAAACGGATTAATAGCTTTAGTAAAGGGATTGGTAATTTAATAAAATAAAGGAATTCAGGTAGAATTAGACATAGGGGAATCGAAGCTTGCAAGTGAAACCGTGACCCTAGGCCTCTCTCCATTGATTCAACCTTTCATTTTAATTTTGGTTATTTATTGTTTTATTTGTTTCTGTTACAACTTTCAAATATTCGTTCGTCTAAACAATAACAAATTTTGATTAGTTTGGTACTTATTAATTAATCCCTGTGGAAACGATATTTTTTATACTACTTCTGTGATAGAGTACACTTGCTCTATGTGTGTCTTTGACGCAACAGGGATGAAGAGAGAAATCCAGAGAACTAAACCCTATTTTGTTTTTACGTTACTCTACAACTGGGGACCATAACCCATATATATAACTGCTTCCAGTTACATCTCGGTTTTCAATATTTCTAATTCAGCCCCTCATCAAATTAGAATATTGCCTTATGGTATCTACACAATAACCTTTCATCACACATATACCCTTAGCCATAAACTTAGTATCAAATAGACCACTTTAAGTTTGGCTAATTAAATAATGACCCTAACACTTTTAAATATTACATGTGTGACCCAAAATTCTAACAATCTCCCACTGGTCACATATGTAACTTTACAAATGTGTTAGACTTTATGAGCTCATAATTTGCCATTATATACTTGAGCATATCCAAATAATCTCGTCAATTACCTATGTCAGTACATAGAACCAAAGCGGTTTTAGTTATATCAATCATAACTAAACCCATCAATGATTACTAATATTGACACAACTAAATGACATAGATTCATCATGAAATGTGTAGCATGAAAATCACAAGAAGGTGACCTGTACATGTCAATTTTCAATTGGTCCTACTTTACCATAAAAATATCCAAATACAAGAGTATGCATACATAATACCAAATATAGAACACAAAATTCATAATTGATTAACTCCCACTAAACTGAAGATTCCTCAAACTGCAAAACACCCATGTGAGCAATGTACTCATGAAAGACCTTGGGTGGAAGACCCTTTGTAAGAGGATCCGCTATCATGGAGTTTGCCCCTAAGTGTTCTATAGAAATCTGTCCACTTTGTACCCTTTCCTTAACAACTAGAAACTTGATGTCAATATGTTTTGACTTGGTCGAGCTACTATTATTGTTGGAATATAGGACGGCTGATTTGTTGTCATAGTATAACTTAAGTGGCCTTTCAATTCCTTCCACAATTCGCAGCCCAGTGACAAGGTTCTTTAGCCAAATCTCATGGTTAGATGCCTCAAAACATGCTATAAATTCTGCTGCCATGGTGGATGAAGCAATGAGAGTTTGCTTGGCACTGCGCCAAGAAACTGCACCACCAGCCAACATATAGATACAGCCTGAAGTGGATCTTTTACTATCTTGGCATCCAGCAAAATCAGAGTCAAAATATCCAGTGATCTCCAACTGGTCTGACCTCGTATATGTGAGCATATAATCTTTTGTTCTCTTTAAATACCTCATAACCCTTTTGGCTGCTTTCCAATGATCCATTCCTGGATTACTTAAATATCTTCCCAACATCCCAACTATGAACGCTATATCCGGACGCGTACATACTTGGGCATACATCAGACTCCTTGCAGCTGATGCATGATGAATCTTTTGCATTTCTTGAATTTCTAAGTTTCCTTTTGGGCATTGATTGAGACTAAATTTGTCTCCCTTAGCAACCGGAGTATCCCCTGGTTTACATTCCTGCATGCCAAACCTTTTAAGTACCTTTTCCATATAGCTCCTTTGTGACAATCCGAGAATACCTCGAGATCGGTCTCGGTATATCTGAATTCCTAATACAAAGGAGGCGTCACCAAGATCTTTCATTTCAAATTTTCTTGATAGAAATCTCTTAGTTTCGTGCAACATGCCTATATCATTAGTGGCAAGCAGTATGTCATCAACATACAAGACCAAGAAAATGTACTTTCTCCCACTGAATTTGTGATACACACAATCCTCAACAGCATTCACCTCGAAACCAAATGAGAGAATTACTTAATGAAACTTGTGGTACCACTGATGAGATGCCTGCTTTAGTCTATAAATGGATTTTGTCAATTTGCAAACCATATCCTTTAGGTCTCCTGACACAGTTTTATGGCTGCACCATATAGATTCTGATCAATACGATGAGTTGTTGCTGCTTGATGGTGTTGCTCGGTCGTTGGGATGAAGGACCGAGTTCTGAGCCGCACGCGGGTGGTACCTGCAAAGGCACTCCAACGCTCAAGTCAGAGGTGTTTCAACGGGCAGGTGGTCACAAGGTGAGTAAAACATACCTGAAGCCACATGCTGGTGTGGTATATATAATGTTGGCGTTCTAGCCTTTGCGGTTTTTGCGGGGCCGGCCGCATCTTGCGGAGCAAGTTAGATATTGGGCCGCGATGGGCCTGTTGTACGAAATTGGCCTTCGAGCCCACTCCAGAACAGTTGCCCCCCAAGCCTAGGTCGCCTGGGGGCGGGCTAAGGCTTGATTCCTTGCCCCCCAGTGTGGTCTCAAACGACCGTTCTGGACTGGTCGAACGTAACCTGGTCGATCGCTAATTAGTTGATTGCGTGGTCGCTGCCACGCGACCTGGTCACACGGGGCCAGGTTCCGTCTCGGGGGTGACGCCTGACAATCAATCGTCATGAATGCTGAGGCCACAGTTACTTTAATGAGGTGACGTTTAAAGACTCGAGGAGCTTAGGCAATGATGGCACGCGAAGAGTGGCGCCTCTTCGCCTCCGGCCCATGATGATGGTTGGCCCATTATATATAGGGTTCAAGGGGTGCCTCATTTGCACGTTTCTCCGATTTCTCCGCTCTCGCTGATCGCTCACTTTTACCAAAGCTTGCTCGCTCCTGCCAAAGCTCGCTCACTCCCGCCGAAGCTCGCTCGCTCTTGCCAAAGCTCGCCCGTTTTCAACTCGCTCTAATTCCAGGTAACTACGACCGCCCTGTCTTTATTTGTATTTCGGTTTCACCTGGTGGAGGGGGTGTCAGGTCTGGGGACGACCACGTCGACCCCTTCCCACGCGCGAGCAAGACCTTGACTGTGCGCGGACCAAACAAACCCGCCGTATCTTGGGAATCCCGGCCGTTTCTCTTGCGCACAATATGACCCGACCAGTGGAGCAAAGTCCTGCGCA
This sequence comes from Astragalus membranaceus, assembly GCA_039519185.1. Lineage (NCBI taxonomy): Eukaryota > Viridiplantae > Streptophyta > Magnoliopsida > Fabales > Fabaceae > Astragalus > Astragalus membranaceus. The sequence continues at coordinate 157,632,498 of CM076847.1, forward strand.
CGCCCGGTCGTCTACTTCTAACGACGAGTCTTCCTCTGAGTCTTCGACCCAGAACTGGACTTCCTCTAGCAAATCCGGGACGCGGCCAGACAGAAGCGGGGCGCTGTTCACCGAGGCTGTGGTCAATGACACCGCAGAAAGCAACGCGCGGGTTGCCAGCGATGAAGGTATTTGCCAGGCTGCGGCCGACGACACTGCAACGGCCGACAGAGGCCAGCAGGGTGACCATCGAGAAGATCCTGAGGTCGCGGCTGCAAAGGACATGTCTTGGGTTTCTCTTAACCTGAGAAGTCAACGCAGCAAAATTCAACATGAGAGCCAGGACCTAGAGTATCTGGCGACCGGGCTAAATGAAGGTTGGAGAGTAGAAGGTATGGCTAAAGGGGAAGATGTTGCGGCCTGGACTGATCTGCTGAAATTTACAATGTACCGCATCGTTTTCGAACGCATGGGTATCATTCCGCCGTTCACCAGGTTTCAGCGCCAAGTTTTACGCTATCTTCAGGTCGCCCCTTCTCAATTGAACCCGAACGCTTGGGCGTTCCTGCAGGCATACGAAGATGTTCTCGCGGTTCTGAGACGACTGGTCTGCATACGACTGTTCTTCACTTTGTTTGAAATGAGCTATATTTATGAAAAAGGCTCCAAGGGCGCCCGCAAGGAAGCGGTCTCATTCAAAAACCGGTCAACATACAACTTTTTCAAGCCCTACATGGAATCATTGACGACCGGGTGGAAAAGGGAATTCTTTTGGGTCGTCCCCAACTCGGCCGAAGCCCATCGAGGGATCGCCCAAATGTCCAATGATCAGGAAGGAACGCCCCTGTTTCCCACAGTGTGGAGTTTCAACCATTTCTCGAAGAAACCAGGCCAGTATGCTTTCAAGGACACTGAACTTGACGACCTGGACAGGGGGACGATCCAAAGGCTGAGAAAGATTGCGTCCCTGGTCCCTGAGGGTCGCATCAAGGTCAAGAACGTTGTGGATGCTCGGGGCAAGAAAAGAGTCAAGGCCGCTCTTGGTCGGTGGCCGCTCGCCTACTTTATTTTCTGTCACTTAGTTTCGTTTAACTGTTTCTAACCATCTACTTTGTCCTTTGCAGCTGACATGGCGAACATGAATGACTTTGACCTCTTGGAGCAATGGGCGCCCGAGGATGGCGATGCCTCGCCCGTCCGCGGAATTCCTGAAGCTCAACCCGAAGGCACGCCCCTACCTGCCGGAACTGGGTCTCAGCCCGGTCGTCATACTCCTCGGGCGGGCACACCAGCACAAGCCATTGACCTGAGCAGCCCACCCAAAAATCAAGGAAAGTCCAAAAGGAATAGGTCGGTCGATGATGGGGGCGAGAAAAAGAAGCACAAGAGTGGGAAAAGCCACGGGCACAACCGGTCGCCCAAAATCGACCTGCTCGGGTTGGGTGATGAAGACTGTGCTCGTTTCAAGGAGGAACCTTTCGAGGTGATGGCCGATGCAATGAAGGCCGCTGGTATTCTGTTCAAGAAATACCAAGATGAAGAATCAGATCGCCTGGAAGGTAGGCGCCTTGCCCATAGATATTCATTGCTTGAAGACGACCTAGTCGATAAAAATTTTAAATTGAATTCTGCCTTGTCATTGCTCGCAGAAATGAGGGGCGAGCGAGACGACCTGCTCAAGAAAATGAAGGAGCTCGAACCGAGAATCGAAGCGGCTGCTGACAATGAGAGGAAGCTTGTCGAAGCAGAACGCCAGCTTGTAGCTGCTGTCTCTGCTCAAACACTGGCCGAGTCTGCTCTGGACAAGGCGGTCGCTGACAAGGAAACAGCTAAGAAAGAGGTCGAACGCCTCTCTTCCAAGAATAAAGAGCTGTCGAGCCAGGTCGTTGGGCTGAAAACTGAGCTGGATGCAGTGGAGGTGGAAAAGAACAAGTTTAGAGGTCGCTATAAAGACGTTCTTGACCGGGCGAAGGGAGCTGCGGAGGGTCAATTCGAAAATGCTGTCAGCCAGATCAAGATCCTCTACCCTGATTTGGAAGTCGATCGCGAGATTGTGCAAAGCACACATCGTGCGACCGATCAACAGATTGTCCACCCCAAGAAGATGTCGAAGGGGAAGGTTCTTCAAGAAGAGGCGGTCATCTATCAGGCCCCCAGCGACCCTTAACTTGTAATTTTCTTCTGAATTGTAATCTTGGCCCGCCTGCGAGCGGTGTTTGAATTGTAATTTTTCGACCAAGGCGTCTTTGTTTGTAATCGATGACAATTTTTCTATGAATTCGACCTGTTTAATTACTTTGTAATTCGATTTGATTCTTTTTACTACGGTCGGTCGCGACCTTGAATTTTTTATGGGTCACTTTATTCGGTAACACTTTTTCAGGCCGCTCGGCGGCTATCGTTTGGGCCATTCGATGGCGCTCTTTTAGGCCGCTCGGCGGCTCTCGTTTGGGCCATTCGATGGCACTCTTTTTAGGCCGCTCGGCGGCTTTCGTTTGGGCCATTCGATGGCGCTCTTTTAGGCCGCTCGGCGGCTCTCGTTTGGGCCATTCGATGGCACTCTACTGGTCGCTCGACTGCTACTCTTATGCTGAGCGACCGTGCATACAATTTGCATGAAAATAAAGTACACAAGTCGAATTTTAAGGTCGGTCCTCGGTAAAAAACCCTTGTGGGGAAAAAGAGCGACCGCCTGTTCTTTATTGATCAATTGATGTTTACAACTTAAACATAATATTTTCTCAACTTATCAGCATTCCATGTTCTGGGGATGGTCGCCCCTTCCATGGTTTCCAGCTCGTAAGCTCCCTTTCCAGTCTTGCTGATGACACGGTATGGTCCTTCCCAATTGGGGGCGAGCTTACCCTGGCGAGCGTTCTTATTCCCTACGTCGGCCCTCCTAAGGACTAGCTGTCCAATGGAGAATTCCCCCTTCTGGACGCGGGCATTGTACCTGGCAGCGAACTTCTGTTTGATGAGTTGCTCCCTAAGTGACGCCTTGTTTCGTAGCTCTTCAACCAGGTCGAGCTCTTCTCTTGTTGCTTGTTCGTTTGCGGCCGGGGTTGGTTGGTTGGTCGTCCTCCAACTTAGCTCTCCCATCTCAATCGGAATGACAGCGTCAGTTCCGTAGACAAGTCTGAAAGGTGACTCCCCGGTCGATGAGTGGGGGGTCGTTCTGTAGGCCCAAAGGACCGACTGTAGTTCTTCTGCCCAATTGCCCTTAGCTTCGTCCAACCTCCTTTTCAGTCCGCGTAGTACTACCCTATTGGCCGCTTCTGCCTGGCCATTGGTTTGTGGGTGCTCGACCGAGGTGAAACGCTGTTTCACGCCTAGGTCGGCCAGCATTTCTCTGAACTTTCTATCTGCGAACTGAGTTCCATTATCAGTCACCAGTTGTTGAGGCACTCCAAAGCGGGCGAGCACATTTCGACCAAAAAACTTAGATACCTTCACTGAGGTAATGGTTGCAAGTGGCTCTGCTTCTATCCACTTAGTGAAATAGTCGATCGCAACTATGAGGAACTTCAACTGACCTGGTGCAGGTGGAAAAGGGCCGAGCAGGTCCATGCCCCACCAAGCGAACGACCATGGTGGAGTTAAGCTGTGTAGTTCTGATGAGGGCGCTAAATGTACGTCGGCATGGATTTGGCATTTCTTGCACTTTTGAACAAGTATCTTAGCATCCTCGTCCATGGTCGGCCAATAGTATCCGGCCCTGAGCGCTTTCTTAGCAATCGACCGACCACCTTGGTGGCTACCACAATCTCCTTCATGTATGTCTCTTAGTACATGGTCGGCCTCGACCCCTTCTATACAGTCTTCCTTCGATCACTGAATACTTGGTCGCCCGCAACCTCAGGAGTTTCGCTGCCTTCTGGTCGCAGGGTTCTACTCCATTGAGAATATATTGCAAGATAGGAGTGATCCAGTCTTTATCTAAGTCGACCGCTAAAATGGATAATGGTTGGGCAGGCTTGGTCGACACGCTCGGCCGCCTTAACGTATTTTGGATTAGACTTCTATGGTTCCCAGGAGTCTTTGTACTAGCTAGCTTTGATAGGATATTAGCCCGAACGTTCTCTGTCCTGGGGACGTGCTTGACTTCTGCTCGGTCGAATTGCTTGAGCAGATCCCTTACCTTGGCCAAATAATTTTTCAAGACATCGTCCTTTGCGTCGTATAGGTCTTGAATTTGGGAGACTACCAGTAGAGAGTCAGAGTGAAGTTCAACACGGTCGACGTTGAATTCTTTGGCAAGTTGTAGCCCGGCAATGCACGCTTCATACTCGGCCTGGTTGTTTGAAGTGTGAAATGCGAAAGTTAATGACACTTCAACTGTAAGTCCTTCCGAGTTCTCAAGTATCAGACCGGCCCCACTTCCTTTGCTGTTGGAGGATCCGTCTACGTGCAAAATCCAGGTCATGATGGCCTGATCATCTGGTATTGGAGTCATCTCAGCAATGAAATCGGCCAACACTTGGGACTTAGCGGCCGATCTAGATTCGAATTTGATCCCAAACTCACTGAGTTCTACAGCCCACTTGATCATACGCCCTGCTAGGTCAGGTCGGTGAAGAATTTGCCTGATAGGCTGGTCGGTCCTCACCACGACCTGATGGGCCACGAAATAAGGGCGCAGTCTACGGGTGGCCACAAGTAACGCTAAGGCTAGCTTCTCAATCTTCTGGTATCTGATCTCTGGGCCTTGAAATACCTTACTGATGAAGTAGACCGGGTTCTGTTTCAGGTCGCTTTCTCTTACGAGAACAGCGCTCATGGCCTCGTCTGTTATGGCCAAGTATAAGTAGAGCGTCTCCCCTGGTTGCGGCTTGGTCATGATGGGCGGGTTGGTGAGTGCCGCCTTCAGCTCGTCCAATGCTCGCTGGTATTGGTCGGTCCATTCAAACTCGACCTCCTTCTTCAAGAGCTTGAACAGTGGAAGAGATTTGCACGCTGATTTAGGTATAAACCGTGACAATGCAGCGACCATGCCATTCAGCTGCTGAATTTCTTTTTTCGTAGTGGGCGGCCTCATGTCAGCGACCGCCTTGCACTTGTCAGGGTTTGCTTCTATCCCTCGCTCTGTTAAGTGGAAGCCCAGGAACTTGCCCGCCCTTACTCCGAAGGTGCACTTCTCTGGATTCAACCTCAAGGAATTCTTCCTTGCTTCCTCAAAGATTTCCTTTAGGTCTTCAATATGGTCTCGGCCGGTCTTGCTTTTAATGATCATATCATCCAAGTAGACCTCTGATATCCGACCGATCTGCCGCCTGAAGACCTTATTCATCATTCTTTGACAGGTCGCTCCGGCGTTCTTCAGACCAAAAGGCATTACCTTGTACTGAAAGTTTCCACGATCGGTCATGAACGCGGTCTTGTGCCGATCGGGTGGGTACATAGTGATTTGGTTGTAACCTGAATAGGCGTCTAAAAAAGACAGGAGTTTGTAGCCCGCAGCCCCGTCGACTAGTTAGTCAATGTTTGGCAGGGGAAAGGCGTCCTTCGGGCATGCCTTATTCAGGTCGGTATAGTCGACGCACATGCGCCACTTACCATTTTTCTTCTTCACTAACACGACGTTGGAAAGCCAAGTTGTATACTTAATCTCCTCAATGAAATTGGTCTTGATGAGGTCGTCAACAGCCTGTTCGGCCGCCAATGCTTTCTCTTCGCTCTGAGTGCGTCTCTTTTGAGCGACCGGTCTGGCTGTCTCATCGACGGACAGTTGGTGGCAAGCAATTTCTATTGGGATCCAGGGCATGTCTGATGTCCGCCATGCGAAAAGGTCTGCGTAATCCCTGAGGCAGGTGATGAGATCTTGCTTGTCTTGTTCAGGTAGGTCGCTTCCCAACTTGACTGTCTTAGTTGGGTCGTCCGATAGCTGAACATCGATCAATTCCCCATGGGGCTCGGGTCTCTTCAGTTTATTTTTTAGCTCGCGGGCTAAATCGTCATCTTCGTCCTCAGGGTCGCTATCTGGGTCGTATCGGGCATCCAGGTCGGCCACATTGACCTGATGCCCCTCTCCGAGATTCTGAGGTTCAGCATTTACCGCCTCCATATCACAAATCTCTTGATAGAGGAAATGGCTCCTCATGGCCGCTTCCATGTTGGCCATTACTGTCACAACTTGATCGCTTTTACTGTAGAACTTCATCTTCAAATGTACAGTTGAGGCTACGGCCTCCAATTTTCCCAGTGTTGGGCGGCCAATGATGCAGTGGTAACACGATTTGATGGGCAGAACTAAGAACGTCGTTCTGACCGTCCTGTACGACGTGTTGCCGTTCGTATCATCTCCAAAAGTAACGAGTAATTCTATCGTCCCCAGGGGGTATGTGGTCGCCCCATTGAACCCGGTCAATGGGGTTGGTACTGCTTGTGGAATAATTTCGCTCCTGTCCACGTTTAACTTGTCAATCAGTTCCTCAAACATGATGTCGGCCGAGCTCCCTTGGTCGACCAGTATCCTTCTGACCTCAGTGTTGGCCATTACGGCTGATACTACCAAAGGAACGTAATTATTGACTTTGCCATCGAGCAAGTCTTCATCCCCAAAGGAAATGGGCGGCCTATTCGAGGCTGGCCGTGGGGTTGAAGTTGAGCCGACCATCATAAGTTCATTCCACTTCCTCTTCATTGCTTTGTTGGACTCTCTGATATCCAACGGATTACCTCCATGGATGACCATGACTACATTGCGGCCCTTCGACTGTCTGGGGTCGCCTTCTTCCTCAGAATTGTTACGCGCTTGCTCGACTGTTGAGTTGACGATCGCTTTACCTCTGTCATTGGCGGGTTGGCCAACGGCTCTTTGTTCAGGGCGATCGTTACCTTCATCTTTGACATATTGCCTCAACTTGCCCTTCTGAATGAGATCTTCTATGTCGTCTTTTAGGGCCATACAGTCATTGGTATCATGCCCCTTACTCTTGTGGTATCTGCAGTATTTCTTGGTAGGCCGACCTCCTTTCTTTAACACTAGAGGATCAGGTCGCCTAATGTAACAGCCCTGGTCCACCGCAGCGGCCACCCCGGTCCCACTGTTACCTCACGATCTTCTCTACCCCTCTTGTAGAGTTTTTGCCTTCCGTGGGAATCGAACCTTGCACCTGAGGCATAAGTGCAAGTTAAACCCCCTTCCCACTACCAATTGAGCGCGCGCTCAATTGGTAGTGGGAAGGGGGTTTAACTTGCACTTATGCCTCAGGTGCAAGGTTCGATTCCCACGGAAGGCAAAAACTCTACAAGAGGGGTAGAGAAGACCGTGAGGTAACAGTGGGACCGGGGTGGCCGCTGCGGTGGACCTGGGCTGTTACAAGCGCCTTTTTATGTAACAGCCCAGGTCCACCGCAGCGGCCACCCCGGTCCCACTGTTACCTCACGGTCTTCTCTACCCCTCTTGTAGAATTTTTGCCTTCCGTGGGAATCGAACCTTGCACCTGAGGCATAAGTGCAAGTTAAACCCCCTTCCCACTACCAATTGAGCGCGCGCTCAATTGGTAGTGGGAAGGGGGTTTAACTTGCACTTATGCCTCAGGTGCAAGGTTCGATTCCCACGGAAGGCAAAAATTCTACAAGAGGGGTAGAGAAGACCGTGAGGTAACAGTGGGACCGGGGTGGCCGCTGCGGTGGACCTGGGCTGTTACATAATCCGCCGGTAATTGCACCTAATCTGCCGGTTAGCCAATAATCCGCCGGTATTGCGCGTTTTCCAGTGGATTCGTGTATCGAACCGCTCACTTACGTTGACTGATATCCGCCGGAAATGTGCATTACCGGTGACTTTTTCAAATTTATTTATTTATTTTTTCCACTCTCCTCATTTCCTATAAATAAAACTTTCTCCTACACTCTTCTCATTCTCTCATTTCACTCTTTATTTCCTTCTCATACTCTCCAATCTCTATAAATTTCTCTACACATCTCTCTTCTATATTTCCTCTTTCTTCTTCCTTCTCATTCAATCTCTTCTCAAATCTTCTCACATACATACACTTCATTTTTTTCAATCTCTTCTCAAAATCTTCACACATTCATACACTTCATTTTTCTCAAATCTCTTCTCTTCTCACATTTCTGTTTTCTCTAATCTCTTCTCTTCTCAAATATTCAGTCTACGAATTTAAATAATTAAAATAATATTAATTTTTTAAATCAACGAATTTAAATAAACAAATTTTAAAAAAATAAATAAATTAAATAAGAAATGAATTAAAATAAACGAATTTAAAAAAAGAAATAAATTAAAAACAAATTAAAAAAATTAAATAATATTTTTAAATTATTTTACCGGCGGATTTTATTAAATTATCGGCGGAATTTTTAAAATAAATATTTTTAAAAAATTAATTACCAGCGGATTTTGGGTGATTACCGGCGGATTTTCCGCCGGTAATTTCCGGCAGATTTTCCGACGGACAATCCGTCGGAAATTACCGGTGGAAAATCTGCCGGTGACCATTACCTGCGGGCGAATTACCGGCAGAAAATATCTGCCGGTAATGTCCAATTTCTGGCGGATTTTGGCCATTACTGTAACACCCGAAATAATTTAATTAAATATTTGATTAAATTATTTAAGTGTTGCAATATTATTATTATTATTATTGTTATTATAATAAGTTGTTAATAAGTTATTTTATTTTTTTAAATTGAAGGGAGTGATGTTCGGTAACTCCGGGGTGGTGAGGAATGGCCCATGAGGCCCAAGTCCCTTAGCTTAGGCGCTCCTAGGCGTCTAGGGCATGATGCAAAGTCGCATCATTTGCGTAGCAAAGGAAAAAGAAAGAAAACGAAAGAAAGAAAGAAAGGAGAAGAGAGAAGAGGGAGCCGTCGCGAAGGAGAGAAGAGGAAAGGAGGGGTTTTCGCAAGTTCTTTCGTGAAGAGGAGATCGTTCGTGTTGCGGTGTTTACGTGCGTGACTATCTTCTTCGTGCTAGGAGGTTACATATTCGAGGTAAGGGTGAGCGTTTCGATTTGATATAATTGAGTATGTGATGGGTTTTTGTGGGGTTTTTGGTGTTGTTGTAAATTTGAGGTGAGTATGCGTAAAATTGATGAAGAATTGAATAATTTATGATGTTGTTTGATGAATGGTTGATGTTGTCATGTGTAATTTCGTGCTTTTGATGTTTGATGATGGTTGGGAAGGAATTATGATGTGATCATGCTGATTTTCGTGTAAAAGAAATTCTGCTGCATGTAAACTACTCGATGAAATGGCCTGTTGTGCACATGTGGGGTGTTTTGGGTGAAACTATCGAATTCTGGGCATATTTTACCGTGCCATCTTTTGCGTTCGCGTGCCCAAATTCAATTTTAAACATTTTGGCTCGAGTGGTTTTATTTTTGCACGTGTCATTTTGGAGTTGTCTCGGTGGGTGTTGCTGTTGTGCACATGTGGGGTGTTTTGGGTGAAACTTCGAATTCTGGGCATATTTTACCGTGCCATCTTTTGCGTTCGCGTGTCCCAAATTCAATTTTAAACATTTTGGCTCGAGTGGTTTTATTTTTGCACGTGTCGTTTTGAAGTTGTCCCGTTGGCTCCACTTTGAAAAGGATGCACCTTAGTCACAGAGCATTCTGCCAACTTGCGCCTCATTCGCGCGCCAGTCACGCGTCACGCGCAAGACACACTGGCATTCTGCCATTCCGCGCGCCAGGCGCGAAGTCTCTGAAAATTTCTGCCATTCCGAGCGCCATTCGCGCGTAAGTCACGCGCCGCGCGCAGCCTCTGTTTTATTACTGTTCTGGCAATTTAAAATGTGATGCTTTCCACTTTGAAGAGATGATGTTTTTTTTTATTTAAATGTGATGTTTCCTAAGCATGAAAATGAGATGTTTTCCAAAATTTAAATATGTTGTTACTCAAATTTTAAATATGTTGTCACCCAAATTTTTAAGGTGTTGTTACTTAAAATTTAAAGGTGTTGTTACTCCAATTTTGAATGTGATGTTTATGATGAGGTTGTGATATCATTGTGATGGTTATGACGAGTACACTCTATGAGTGTTTTATGACGACGATGACGAGTACTCCAGGTGAGTGATTTGGTGATTGCACATGTGTCCATAGTGTCTCATAGCATGTGCATATTATGACGAATAGGTTTCGGCCTCTTATTGACGTAAAACAGTGACGGTGTGCCCTAGTGGCTTAATTATGACGAGTATGGTACCTGTTGTGCGAAAAGGTGATGTGCAAGTATACACAATCGCAACAAGTAATATATTGATAAGTAAAGTTCGTTCCCACAGGGATTGGAATTAATCTATGAAGTTTAAGTGATTAGAATCTTAGTGAAAAGAATTAAGTAACAAGTGAAAGTGAAGAGTTGTAAACATTATAAGTTGTGATAAAACAAGATTAAATTTGCAGTAATTAAAAGTGAGTTGGATAGCTCAATAGCATGTAAGTTCCCAAGAGTAATGTTCAGATAATATTAGACGCTGTAGTGTTAAGCGCTGTAGCGCTTCAGAATCCTTAGACGCTGTAGCGCCTTGGTGGCGTGCCTTTCAGTCACTTTCGTCAGGGCTATGTTACAAGACTCCTATGTCTAGGCTCTAAATAAGTTTTACCCCTGTATATTAAGCTCTTACAACATTTGCCTTATGAACTACTACTCCCCTATGTCTAGAGCTAAGTAGTGCTTCCTTTAAATGTCTTTAAAGGGTTTTCATTCATATCATTCCTTGAGTTCTCTTTGTGAACCATGTCTGTACCCACAAAGTTACCTTGTTTTAGTTGATCATTCCCAAACCAAGATTGAAAGCATTATGACACAAGGAATAAAACACAAACAACATAATATTATACTAAAGTTACTCAAGGTTCATTACATATCAAGAACAATCCAACTATAACAAAATTAGCTCATCACAAGTTCCATCAACATAATACAACTTGAGAGTATGTATTACCGTATGAAGACAAGAGAAGAATGGTTGCAAAAGATGCACTCCAATGATCCCAAGTAGCATACAAGAGATGAAGTTGAGGCGTGAGCAAAACCTTGGATGAAGAACTAGAAAACTAAGTTAAAACTAAAAGCTTAAAAAAGTGTGTCAATGGAGAGTGGCTACGGTGTCAAGTGTAAGTCCTCTCTTTTTTAAAGTTACAACCACTTATCTACGTCCATTACCTCTTGGTGAAGCAATCTTAATTAATCTAAATAATATCTAAGTCTTAATAGAATAATAATATTACATGATGATTATTAAACTTAGATATTATCCTTAAAGCACTTTACAAAAAGTGGTAATGATGGAATACAACAACTATCACATGGGTTCCATTTAGGAGGCGCCAAGTGTAATTTAGCATCCACTTGAAATTCAACAATTCCAGCTGAGAGGAAGAGATAAGAGTGGTGACTCATCATGTCCTCAAGTGGCCACACAAATATCTTAATAGTCAGTCGTCATATAACGCTGTAGCGTTTCCTTGATAGCACACGCTGCAACGCTAAAGCAAAACATCAAACATATTCACAAAGGTATTGACTATGCCCAACTTTTAAGGAATTGACTTATAACCTATATTTATTCTAATACTCATATATTCACATATTTAAGCACTTGAATTAACTGAGAAACAAGCTTGATGTAAGTTTTAGGAGCATAAATAACCTATATAATATAAGGTTATCACACCCCCAAACTTAAACCATTGCTTGTCCCCAAGTAATGACACTTGAACAAGATAAAGTTCTTATATAACTAGCTGCAGCTTTTAAATTAAACAGGATTTATTCAAAAGCTAAATCTTATCATTTTCACACACCATAGTGGTCCACAATTCAAATAGAATCATTACTGCTCAGTTGTGAGTGTGTGATATCAAAGCTTAACTTAGTCCCTAGTTAATTTCAGAATCTCTCTAGGGTTTGGGAAGAATGGATTTCTTTTGGGTTAGGCAAAGAATGTTTTCAAAAAGAAGAGTGGAATAACAATTTCACACAAGATCTGAGGGGCTTCAAAGCACAGCAAAGGGCTTTAATTAGGCATTTTTCAGATTATTGGTCAGTGCATAAACTTTTGGTCTAGTGATCAAACGCTGTAGCGCTTCAAAGTCCGTAGACGCTGTAGCGCTAGATTTTATGATTAAAACTAGATGCTATCTTCATTACTGAGCTCCTTATTTGCATTTTCTTTTGATGCTTTTTGGAACAGCTCAGCAATTTATTTAAGATATTTTGCAACTTTTTTCAAGACCACATTCATTTTTTATTCTTCATTTTGCAAAGACCAATTTATCATCTTTTGATCCTAGCCTTAACATAACCGATGCACCCCCAAACTTAGCTTTAAAACTACTCTCAATTTTTAATGAAAACTTGACTAACCCTTGGTTGTCCAAAACTTAACTTTATCCTTAGATTATTCCTAGCTAACTAGGTTCTTCACTAAGCTTGGATTTTGTGAAAAAGCAGCAATAACATCATTTCATTGTTTACACAATACTGCCTTACTCAAAAATTCTTATTTATCTTTGGCTATATGAATCAGCTTTTGCTTACTAAGAAATTTAAAACATGCAGCTAATCATACTTCCCATTCAAGTATACAAAATATTCAAAAACATGCAACCCATGCAAAACATGGCATAATTATACTAAATATTTAAAAACATCATTGTACTTAAAAAAACACTGTTAACCATAAGGTCCTCCCCCAGAAATTAAATTCAGCAGTGTCCTCACTGCTTGCTTGAAAAGAAAGGGAAATGCCTTAACATAACAACAAAATAAAGTACAAAGTAGATAACTGGCATAAGAAGCCAACAATTCTTGCCTTATTAGGCCTTCTTGAGCCTCTTACTGGCTCTTGAAGGTGCTGGGGCTCCTTTTTCTGCCTTCTTCTTCTTTGGCTGAGGTGGAGCAGGGCTTTCAGCCGCTACAGCGGTTGGTGGCGCTGTAGCGCTTACATCTTGAATTGCTGCTGCTGTAGCATCTGACTCCTGCTCTGCTTCTTCTTCTTCTGTTTGCTCTTGCTCCTCTTCCTCCACCTGATCTTCCAGCACTGACTGTTTTTCATCTTGCATATTTACCATCTCCTCAGCAGCCTCTTTTTCAGATTCCTCTTCTGTGAGATGCACCTCAGGCAATGGGTCATTAGGTACTGCAGACATAGTTGCTGCAGCGACTACTGGTTGAATACCTTCTTCTGGGTACTCAGCCAGTTTGACACCTATGGCTCTTCTAGGTTTTATGTATGAGTGATAAATTTTCTTGAGCTGCTCAGTTGGTTTTTCTTTTGGTGCTGGCTGTTTTGGTTCAGGCTTCTTTGGTGTTGGTTTGGTATGTTCAGGGATGGTGGTAGGGGTTGATGGTGGATTGGTTGTTTTGGCAGTGGGGGTTGGTTTGGAAGGTGTGGTTTTTGGTTTCTTTGGGCTTGGGGTTGGATCACATTGTATTTCTTCAGCTTGCTCCTCCTCCTCACTCTCAGTTTCTTCTTCAGACTCACTTTCCTCTCCTGATGATTCTTCATTGCCAGAATAGAACTCTCGTACCAAAGATGTCATGTAATCTTTGCGATGCTTGATGAAGCTCTCCCATCCCAGCGATGTGACAGCGGTTGAAAACGCATCAGGAGCATTTTCTGTCTTGAATCCTCTTTCAGCGATGAAATCCATCTTCCAGAACCTTTGAGGATCTTGAGTTGCCTTAGGCATGGTGTTTTTCGTAGGATTTGAGGGTTCTGGTTTCTTAGTAGCTCCCTTGCCAGATCGTTTGAGTGCGGCTTGCTTTTTCGTCATGGTTGGTTAAGAGTTTTGCGTATGTGTTTCTGGGCGCTTTGGAAAATGTTGGTGTGTGTTGGGACGAAGGAAGAAGAAGGAAATGAAGTTATGAGTGGTGAGTGTAACGGTTGGGAGCAGTTTCAGAGATTTTAGGAAAGAGAAGGAGAAAAGAAAATGGTGGCGTGGGGAGTTGTGGATATTAAAGTTACGGTTTTGTGAGTGAAGTGGGAGAGAGAAGATGAAACTGTTGATTTGACAATTGCAGGTGAGTAGGTGCACGTGCTTGTCAGGCTAGGGATGGGGGTACAGTGCCAGCTCATCCTGAGCAGGATCTTTTTATTTTTTTGTTTGACCTCACCCAGTCCTGATTTAAGACAAACGCTACAGCGTCGTTGTTACAAGTAACCGCTACAGCATTTATCCTAACTTCCTGCATAGAAAATAAACATAACAATTTTGTTAGAATTCTTGGGGTGCCTCCCAAGAGCGCTTGCTTTTAAAGTCTGCAGCCAGACTTTCTCTTTCAAATTAGAGATCTTTAAGCTCAATTGTGGTTTTGTCCCTTACCACATTTTCACCAAAATATTGTTTAACCCTTTGGCCATTCACTTTGAAGGTGGTATTGGTGGTCACATCATAGAGGTCCACAGCCCCATGGCTATATATTTTCATTAATTGAAAAGGGCCTGACCACCTGGATTTTAACTTTCCAGGAAACAACCTTAACCTGGAGTTGTAAAGCAATACCTGTCCTCCTTCTGTGAGATCTCTTTTCATCAGTTTTTGATCATGCCACACCTTGGTCTTCTCTTTATAGATTGCTGCATTCTCATAGGCAAAATGCCTAAGTTCTTCCAATTCATTCAATTGCAGCAATCTAGCATCTCCTGCTTTCTTGTAGTCAAAATTGAGTTTTTTTAGAGCCCAATGGGCCTTGTGTTGAAGTTCAATTGGTAGGTGACAGGACTTCCCATAAACCAACCTATAGGGGGACATCCCCAAAGGTGTTTTATAAGCTGTTCTGTAGGCCCATAAAGCATCATCTAGATGTATTGACCAATCTTTCCTTGAAGGCCCTACCATTTTTCCAACATTCTTTTTATTTCTCTATTTGACAATTCAGTTTGTCCACTAGTCTGTGGATGATAAGCAGTTGCTATTTTATGTTTGACTCCATATTTAGCCAATAGGGTCTCAATTAGTTTATTACAAAAATGAGATCCCTCATCACTTATGATGGCTCTAGGAGTTCCAAAACGAGTGAAAATGTTTTTCAATAAAAATTTGCTCACAGACCTTGCATCATTGTTGGGTAAAGCAACAGCTTCCACCCATTTTGAAACATAGTCTACTGCTACTAAAATGTATAGGTTTCCATGAGAAGGGGGAAAAGGTCCCATGAAATCCATTCCCCAAACATCAAAGAGTTCAACCTCTAGAATGTTTGTTAAAGGCATTTCATGTTTGTTTGAAATATTCCCTGCTCTTTGGCACCTGTTACATTTTTTAACAAAGTTTTGGGCATCTTTGAAAAGTGAAGGCCAATAGTAGCCAGATTGCAATACCTTTGCAGCAGTTCTAACACCACCAAAATGCCCACCACATGGTGCAGAATGGCAGTGCTGTAGCACTTGAATTTGCTCTTCCTCTGCTAGGCATCTCCTCATTAACTGGTCTTGACATTTCTTGTATAGAAAAGGTTCATCCCAATAATATTGTTTCATTGTGTGGAAGAACCTTCTTCTTTGCTGATAAGTCATCTCAGCAGGTACCACCTTGCTGACCAGAAAGTTTGCTATGTCAGCATACCAAGGTGTTGCTGGTTCAGCCGCTACAGCGTGAAGTGTTGTTATACTGACCGCTACAGGGGTTATTGAGTTATCAGTCATTGCCAACAGTTGCTCATCTGGAAAGTATTCCTTAATCTCCCCACCTGCTGTACCTGCAATGTCTCTTTCTAATCTAGAAAGATGATCAGCAACTTGGTTCTCCACTCCCTTTTTGTCCCTTATTTCTAAATCAAATTGTTGGAGTAGGAGAACCCACCTAATTAGCCTAGGCTTTGCATCTTTTTTTGTTATCAAATATTTAATGGCTGAATGGTCTGTGAAGACTATTACCTTGGTGCCAACCAAATATGATCTAAACTTATCAAATGCAAAGACTACAGCTAATAGTTCTTTTTCAGTGACTGTGTAATTCAATTGAGCTTCTACAAGTGTTTTGCTAGCATAATATATAGAGTGAAAAATTCTATCATACCTTTGCCCAAGGACAGCTCCAATGGCAAAGTCACTAGCATCACACATAAGCTCAAAAGGCTTACTCCAGTCAGGAGCTATAATAACTGGTGCTGTTATTAAAGCTTTCTTTAACTTATCAAAGGCTAATATGCATGTTTCATCAAATATAAAGGGGTTATCATGCTGTAACAAGTGGCACAAAGGTTTGGAGATTTTTGAAAAATCTTTTATGAATCTCCTATAAAATCCAGCATGCCCCAAAAAACTTCTAATACCTTTGATGTTTGTTGGAGGAGATAGCTTCTCAATGACCTCTATTTTTGCCTTGTCCACTTCCAATCCTTTTTTTTTGATACCTTATGCCCCAAAACTATACCTTCTTGCACCATAAAATGGCATTTCTCCCAGTTCAGCACAAGGTTAGTTTCTTCACATCTAATCAAGATTTCTTCCAAGTTGGATAAGCATAGATGGAATGTTTCTCCAAACACAGAGAAATCATCCATGAAGACTTCCATGGATCTTTCAATGTAATCAGAGAAAATTGCCATCATACACCTTTGAAAAGTGGCAGGTGCATTACACAGGCCAAATGGCATCCTTCTAAAAGCAAAGGTGCCATATGGACAAGTGAAAGTAGTTTTCTGCTGGTCCTCAGGTAATATTGCAATCTGGTTATAACCTGAATAACCATCAAGAAAGCAATAAAATTCTTTACCTGCTAGCCTGTCCAGCATCTGGTCAATGAAAGGTAATGGAAAATGGTCCTTTCTAGTTGCCTTATTCAACCTCCTATAATCCATGCATATTCTCCAGCCTGTTATCTTTCTGGTTGGAAGCAGCTCATTCATTTCATTTGTTATTACTGTTACCCCTCCCTTCTTTGGCACACACTGCACAGGACTAACCCATGCACTGTCAGAAATAGGGTATACAATACCTGCATCCAACCACTTGATGATTTCCTTCTTCACCACCTCTTTCATAATTGGATTCAACCTCCTCTGCCCCTCAATGTAATTTTTAGAGTCTTCTTCTAACACTATTCTGTGCATACAAATGGTTGGACTGATACCTTTTATGTCTGACATTTGCCAACCAATTGCTTTTTTATGCCGCTGTAGCGTCTGAATCAGATCCTGTTCCTGCTTTTCAGAAAGGTCAGCAGCAATTATAACAGGCAAAGTACTATTGTTACCTAGATAAGCATATTTGAGGTGTGAAGGTAAATCTTTAAGTTCCAGAATTGGTGGTTGTTCAGTGGAGGGGAGATCCTTTCTTATGTCTGAATTCTCCTGCTCCAAAGATTCATATTTCTTAGCCCAAATTTCTTTGGCTGTCTGTTCCTCCTCTCCTGTAGCTTCTGTATCAGACCATGTATCTTTACTGTTGTTCAGTAATTGCCTCAGATGATCTGTGCTTTTCTGGAAGTGATCTTGAACTACTTTATCAATAACAGACACAAAGGAGCACTCTTCAATATTGGGATCTGGGAATTTCATAGCATTGAGAATGTTGAACTTGACTTCTTGGTCATTGACCCTCATGATCAATTCTCCTCTTTGCACATCTATCAAAGTTCTTCCAGTGGCCAAGAATGGTCTTCCCAATATGATGGGTACTTCTTTATCTGCATCAAAGTCTAAGATTACAAAATCAACAGGAAATACAAATTTGTCTACCTTTATTAGAACATCTTCTAAGATTCCTTCTGGATATGCAAGAGTTCTATCAGCAAGCTGCAGTGTAAGTGAGGTAGGTCTGGCAGTTCCCACTCCTAGCTGAGTGTATATGGACTTAGGCATGAGATTTATGCTGGCTCCCAAATCACATAGGGCACGGCCAGAGTAAAAGTTCCCAATTGAGCATGGTATAGTAAAACTGCCAGGATCCTTTGATTTGGGTGGGAGCTTGTTTTGCATCAACATGCTGCATTCCCCAGTCATTGCCACTGTTTCAAACTCCCCTAGTCTCCTCCTCTTACTAAGCACATCCTTCATAAACTTTGCATAGTTAGGCATTTGTTGGAGAGCCTCCACCAAAGGAACATTAATGTGCAATTGTTTAAGGACTTCTATGAATTTGTTGAATTGCTTGTCTTCATGAGCCTTTCGAAGTCTTTGAGGATATGGAGGATCTGGGTATGTTGGAATAATTTTGGGTGGTGGTGGTGTTCTCTCAACAACAGGCGCTGTAGCGGTAGGTTCAGGCGCTATAGCGTGTGTTGTAGGTTCTTTTTGTTTTTCAGAATTTTTGTTTTTTTCATCATCTGAAACAGTTGAAGATCCTATCAAATCTCTCCCACTCCTTAAGGTTATAGCTTTTACATGCTCCTTCCCTGTAGTACCTGAAGTTGAAGCTTCTGTAGTGGATGGTAATGATCCACTGATTCTTTGGGAAAGGACATTAGCCATCTGCCCCATCTGCACTTCTAGATTTCTAATGGAAGCTTCATGAGTTTTCAGGGCTGTCTTGCAATCACTCATGAAACCTTTCATCAATCCTTCTAATGAATTATCTATCACAGGGGCATTCTGTCTTTGGTAATTCTGAGCAGGGAATCCTGGTGGATTTGCTGGAGCACTATAATTAGGTGCTGTTGCATTGTTGGCTCCCCATCTGAAATTGGGGTGGTTCTTCCAACCAGGATTATAGGTATTTGAATAGGGATTATTGTTTTTATTGATACCCACAAAGTTCACAGAGACAGGATTACCAGGACATTCCTCATACAAATGCTCTCCTCCACATTATACACAGCTTACTGACCCTGGAGAGGCTTGCTCAATAACAGCTACTGTAGGTTCATGTACCGCTGCAGCGGTAACCGCTACAGCGTTTGATGTGCTCATAGATTTTATCATGTTAGTAAGAGAGGCAACCTGTGCAGATAAAGCAGAAACTTCACTTACTTCATGCACACCAGCTACCTTCTTTTGCTGAGCTAACCTTTCTGTAGGCCATTGATAGCTATTTGTGGCAATGTCATCAATCAGTTCACATGCCTCATTATAGGAGGTTTTCAACAACACACCCCCTGAAGAAGCATCTAGCATTTGTCTGGTTGTTGGGTCTAATCCATTGTAGAAGGTCTCCATTTGGATAATCACAGGTATACCATGATGAGGGAACTTTCTCAACAGCTCTTTCCATCTCTCCCATGCCTCAAACAGTGTTTCAGCATCTCTTTGTCTGAATGCAGTAACCTCATTCCTCATTCTTGCATTCTTACTTGGGGGAAAGTATTTTGCTAAGAATTTCTCAGCCATTTCATTCCAAGTATGGATAGAGTTAGGCTCAAGAGAAGTTAACCAGGCCTTTTGTAACACCCCGGTATTTCTTTAACAAAGAAATACTTAAATATACAATCTGGTACAAATCAGAGTATAAAAATTCCTGTTCAGATATACATTTTACAAGAAACAGCGGAAACTAATAAAATAAATATTACAAGCTCGAGTCATACGACCGAATACAGATACAACTACCGAAGAACAAGGACAACTGTAAAGGAATAAATCTTCGATCTTCTCCTCGAACCCGATAACCAACTATGCCGCCAGCTGTCCTTATAACCTGTTCTCTGTAAAAACAACAAATATGGATTGGGTGAGACAACTTGTCTCAGTGAGTCCTACCGTGCCCCCTCACCGACACTCGGTTCAATATTAAACCGTTAACAATCATATTGATAACGAACATGTTACAGCGAATTGTTGATCGTGAACCTTGCCACAAATCTTAACAAGTCGAGTCCAATCAAACAAGTCTTTATGTTTTATGAGGGACAGCCGGTTGTGAATAACCACGAATACCGGAGATTATATTTGTTGATTAGTGTAAACCAGTGGTGAAACCTCACTCATCCCGGCACACAATCATGTAATTAATTTAGTGTAAACCAGTGGTGAAACCTCACTCATCCCGGCACACAATCATGTAATTAATTTAGTGTAAACCGGTGGTGAAACCTCACACGTAATCTAGGATTTTCGTTCTCGACCAAATAGGTTTCAAGACTCTTTTTCAAAAATATAGTTTGAACGGTTTGAAATTATGTTTTCAATAGGTTGGTAGCTTTAAAATAGCTTGAAGAAGGGATTAGGAAAGGTTCGGGATTGAACGGAGCGTGGAACGAGAAAAACGGAATTACGCATCATAAGGGTCACAGTGGCGCGCGGCGCGCAACCCACGCGTGACTGGCGCGCGACTTAACAGAAGCGCATCCCAGAATCACGCGCGGCGCGCGACTCCCGCGTGAACGGCGCGCAAGTGGACAGAACCCAGTACTGATGCTCAACTCACACCTTTTCTCACTATCGCTCTCCGTTCGCTCTCGATTCGATTCCTAATTTCCGTTCCACCTGAAACTCAGAAAATTCCAATATTCCAGAAAGTTTACAAATCATTTTATTTCAACAATTTAATCACAACTTCATAAATTGTTCAACAATTCCATAAAAACCGTAAAACGTAATATTTCTCAAAAACGGTTTTCGGTTCAAAAATCTTTCGAAAACGGATAATGCCTTATGGCTCAAAACCGATATATTTTCAAGACATGTAAAAATATCCCTATCCGTGAGTAGAACTCACCCGGTTGATGATTGCCGAGAAATCACGTCGAAACACGGACGGCCGGATTGTAACCACTCGAACAATCCCCGTAGTCACGTACACGCTCCTAGTGCCTCCGCATCTGGACTCGACGGGTCCCACGTGCACCACCAGTAATTAGATCAAATTCTTGCTACTGAATACTCATCCGGTACTTGAGTTGACGACCCTCGAGACTTATGACGAATCGAACCCTTAATCCAACGAACGTTATTTCCAGATTTATTTCAAATTTCCAGAATCAAAGAGCAGTTTTGAAACAGAGTTATCTCAGTCAATCCGTAACCAAAACTACTCAAACCAGTGCCCATTTTGAAGATAATTTTGTCTTCTTTCTGATGATCAAATTTTCACACGCATGCATCCAGAGGTTTGGGAGATATCACCGAAACAAGATGACTGGTCCAGGACAGTGTTTGATTCTGAAACCGAAACTTGTGAACAGGATATCTCTCTCATTTCTCCATGAAATCATACGATTCTTGTGCTTAAAATGAAGAGCGTTTTGTCTACTTTCCAGAGAAACAAAAATCGTGATCATCGGAGTTGTGTACTGGGAAATACGAAGAAAACACTGAAGGTATGTATAACGGTTTCCCAGCTGGATTCTTGATGAATCTTGAATCATCAACCTTAACTACTTGCAAATCACGAATTTGAGCTCAAGAGTTCCAGAAATGGTGAGTTGCAATTTGGAAGAGAATGAGGTGATGAAAATTAGTTGGTTAGAAAGAGAATGAGCAGCTGAATTGAAGTGTCAAGACATTGCTTACATGCAATGAAGTTTGAGTGGAGTTTCAACTCCTTCTCCCTTCTTCCTTCTTTCCCACACTCGAGTCTCTCTCTCCCTCTCTATATTCTGAACTTCACTTTTGCTGAGTGTTGTGGCAAATGAGGGGAAATCAGAATTAGTAATGGTTGAGGTGTTGTAAAACAATAGGAAATCACCATATTGCCCTTAGACCAACTTTTCACTTAACTTCTCACCAACTCTCATTTCTTTCACTTTCAAATTCTGAATCTTGATAAATGAGATGATATGGAAGGGGGAAATTGTTTTGACCAGCTGAAGGTTTAATGAGGTTAAATTACCAAAATGCCCTTGGCCCATTAAGTCTTGGTTTTGAGGCTAAAACCCCAATACCCTTATGGCTTTCCGCTCGGCTTAGGTTTCTCGGCTAATCCTTATTCGTTTCGAGATTAATTTCTCACTCAATTGATATGTCATCGATATGAGGCAAAATGACGATTTTACCCTTCAGCTGAATTGTTCATTTAATTTATGACTAAGCCACAATTAAATGTAGAGTAGGATTTCTTTGGACTTTTCCTCGATTATTAATCCCCGAGACACGACCAATTATTCCCACAAATAATTACTCGGTCTTAGGCATCATAGTACGAGTCTTTAAAAATTAGGGATGTTACAATCACCCCAACTTTTAAAAATTTTGTCCTCAAAATTGACAAGACGAACCTTAAGCAAAAAGATATTGATATCATGTCATCATGTCCTCTTCCAATTCTCAAGTAGCCCCTTCGGCTGAGAAGCCCTCCTAGACTATCTTGACAATTGGAATAGTCCTCGACCGCAATGTCTTCACCCCACGCCCTAGGATAGGACTAGGAAAAGGTTGGAATGGTAAATCTGGTCGAAGATCGATCGTTTCAATGCTCAACGGCTGAAGTGGATCGGGAATACATTTTCTCGACTGAGACACGTGAAAGACATCATGAAGATACAGACTTTCTTCAGAAATTAACTATTCCTACCTCTTGAAAGCTGACACTAATTGTAATGGACAATGGAATGCCTGCAATCGGTTGAGGACACGAACTCATAGTTACGGTATCCACACATCCTGCACTATCGAAGTCAGGAACTCGGAAGGTTTCGGCCTAGCCGTAACTCGAATTGGAAAGAGACGACGCAGACGTACTTGGAAATCACACTACGCGATAAACGAAAAAGTTTCCTTCCTCTTCCTAAGTTACGCTTACACCAGCGCTTGACTCATTTTACTAAAATCTCGACAGAAGCAAACAGAGTTATTTTTATAAAGAGTTTGACTCTCAGTCCAATTGAACGTAGAAAATACTTTTTCTTGTAACATGACCAAGAAATTAAAAATAATAGTGATATTTTCTTTCATTGAATCCTTTCAGAACTTGAACATATAAATAGGTTCGTTTGAATAAAATTCTTTTCCAAAACTTGAAAACACAATCGTGTTACTTTGATGAAAATTCTTTTCAGTGGGGTTTTCCAATAACAATAGCTTGAAAAACACGACTATACAAAACGATAATTCACCCCAACTTATAAATGACCTTACTCGATGCACGACGTTTCAACAAAGCGGAATCTCATTCTCAAATTTTTTTTTTTTAAAATTTGCAAGTTCGAAAGTGAGAATAAAGGTGTTATTTTGTTGGAGTCAAACATTTGTGCGATCAAAATCTCGCAAACTTTTATCGTGCTTGAGTTAGGTTCCGTTAAAACAAAAATAATTAGGTTCGTTCGAGGAAGGGATCGGGAAGGATATTGAGCCCAAAAAGAAAACGGGTTTTTGCTTTAAAAATTCTTCTCAAGCCGCTATTCCACTCGACTCAATTCACTTCCGTTCAATTCCTTTCTCGAATCGGTCCAAGACAAAATTTCGAGATTAAAAACAAAGGTTTGCATTTCGTGGCAAAAATAGACACGACACAATTGGCTCAAAAGACTATACAATGGTTATAGGATGCACTATCAAGGACTTATGTGTCATACATTCGCTGTCCAATCATTTAGTCTCAGACCGACCTACGGTTCATCCTCAGACATTCTTCAATCATACTGGTGGGTTGGGTAAAAGAAAGATGCACTATGCGTATTCAATTCATCGAATTCTTAGAAAGCCTCGTGTACTGGCTAAATCAGACAACTCTGAATTCAGTACATACTTGCTTTATTTGCAGATAGATTATTAGGATGGTGAAACTAGCTTCGATCCATCCGATGGATCAATGTCATAACAACTTACTGTCAACCCTATCGGGATCCAGATTAACGATTGGAGTTTCACTTCAGTAGCGGAAGCTTGAGCATTAGAAATGCCGAAAGATGATTGCCCTATAACGTGGCTTGATACTTCCCCGACTAGCTATTATATTCACGTGTCACCTAGTCTTCCATTACTTCTGAGCAAACGTTTTGGGTAACCCACATCTTTGGTTATCTTAGAAACATTTCTAGTATTTCAGGTAGTCACCGGTACAACCGATGTTTTATCTAACCCAAAATAACGATAAGGGTGCGTCTTTCGACCATTATGACTCTGTCCTCATAATTGAACCTACAGTTCGGTGCCCTCATACAGGTTATGGGTCATTCAGGACTGTCTAAGTCAACGACTTATCCAATCGCAGTTGTCTTTTTAGATCAACTAGGCTTTGCATTTCGATACCTACCTTTCATAGATATTGTTTACTCAGATCTTAAGGAGATGCGGATTTCGATATTAGAAATCTTACTAGAATGACATAAGGTTTTCTTTAGAAGATGAGATTTAGAGTCATCCTAGACAATCCTTGGTTTCTCGATTAACTTCGATGTAGTAATTATTCTCGGATTAGTTACGAAATTGGAATTGTGGTGGCACCAGGGGATTTTGAAAACAAAAGATATTTTGAGAATCAAACGAGCACACCATAAGTGTCTTCGTGTTGATTCGTTGAAATTGTAGTATTTATCACTTAGAATTTTCCCTGGTCCCGCTTCTTTCCGAATTTCCGCGTCTATCTAGACATAATTATTACATTACATTAATCGATCTAGCTTCAGAACGGTTTTTACTCCACGACAACATTACGTTTGCCACGCAGGTGACTTGAAGCTCCTCGATCATCCAACTGGTTAGCTGAGGTATCATAGATTAAGATTTCGGAATCATTTATAACGGTTGAATGGCCATCAGTACTACTGACAATTGCCGGAAGTAGGTTTCTTGGAAAAACGTACAGTAAACGTGATTCAGAACTGATGTTCAAAAGTCTAATCCGAGTGATTGGAATCCTTTTTCCAATTACCAGTACAACAGGGAGGTTCACATTCCACGAATGCTTAGAGTTTATGGTTCGGATTTAAAACAGCGGTAGGTTTCACAATATAATTGGAGGTACGGTTCACAATCCATCCTTCAGTGTAGATATTTTCGTTAGCTTTCCAACGCCTCTCGGAACATAAAAATAGGAGTTCCAGAGCAGAAGTTACGAACAAAATGAGTCGGAAGACTAACGAGAATTTCTCACAGACTGTGGTCGGAATGCTTCCAGCAGTGGATTGAAATAAGGTTACTTCTACTGATTACACATGTTGATCTGATTTGAAGGATTTGATTCACAATTCCTGATCGGAACTTAGCCTGATCGGTACCTTGTGATTCTACTAGACAATATTGATGAGGGACTCTCTTTACTCGATTGGCTTTATCACCTAGCATAGGGTGACTTTGAAGAAGAATAAACGGAATCTGCATTTGGAACTGCCCGAAGGGACTTTCTCCACTTGCTACCTAAACCGGGATTGGCTGACACCAGAAGGTAAGATTTACGGTGAAAATAATATTTTGATAGCTAATAGGCTGACTAATCAATGGTCAGGGTTTTGGGTGTTAACTAATCTGATAGCTTTCAGTACTCTGACATTGCTATTGCCCAAAGGCTTCTCTTGATTTGTACTTCTCGATAAGATCTACGACGTTTCATGCCACGACTCGCAGCCGCATACGATCCGTTTACGGAACAGCCGCCCACAGTTTCCTCGAACCATCGCGGATGCCCATCACTGTTTCTGATTGTCGTATGCAGCCCTCTGCTCCTGTCGTGCGCTCTGATGAGACGAGAAGGCTGAGAATCCTATGGTGTAAGGTTTTGAACATTTTCGGGGCTGAGGCAACTAGCTGTCATAATTTTCAGTACATTACATGAAACATTGAGTGGATCCTGACTCAATACATCACATAATATCCTAAAAAGGTCTGACATATAATTGTCTAAGTCCCTAGCTGACTCGATCCTATACTCTCGACCCGAGAGTCACTAAGTCCGACAAGGTCGAACCGCTCTGATACCAATTGTAACACCCCGGTATTTCTTTAACAAAGAAATACTTAAATATACAATCTGTTACAAATCAGAGTATAAAAATTCCTGTTTAGATATACATCTTACAAGAAACAGCGGAAACTAATAAAATAAATATTACAAGCTCGAGTCATACGACCGAATACAGATACAACTACCGAAGAACAAGGACAACTGTAAAGGAATAAATCTTCGATCTTCTCCTCGAACCCGATAACCAACTATGCCGCCAGCTGTCCTTATAACCTGTTCTCTGTAAAAACAACAAATATGGATTGGGTGAGACAACTTGTCTCAGTGAGTCCTACCGTGCCCCCTCACCGACACTCGGTTCAATATTAAACCGTTAACAATCATATTGATAACGAACATGTTACAGCGAATTGTTGATCGTGAACCTTGCCACAAATCTTAACAAGTCGAGTCCAATCAAACAAGTCTTTATGTTTTATGAGGGACAGCCGGTTGTGAATAACCACGAATACCGGAGATTATATTTGTTGATTAGTGTAAACCAGTGGTGAAACCTCACTCATCCCGGCACACAATCATGTAATTAATTTAGTGTAAACCAGTGGTGAAACCTCACTCATCCCGGCACACAATCATGTAATTAATTTAGTGTAAACCGGTGGTGAAACCTCACACGTAATCTAGGATTTTCGTTCTCGACCAAATAGGTTTCAAGACTCTTTTTCAAAAATATAGTTTGAACGGTTTGAAATTATGTTTTCAATAGGTTGGTAGCTTTAAAATAGCTTGAAGAAGGGTTAGGAAAGGTTCGGGATTGAACGGAGCGTGGAACGAGAAAAACGGAATTACGCATCATAAGGGTCACAGTGGCGCGCGGCGCGCAACCCACGCGTGACTGGCGCGCGACTTAACAGAAGCGCAGCCCAGAATCACGCGCGGCGCGCGACTCCCGCGTGAACGGCGCGCAAGTGGACAGAACCCAGTACTGATGCTCAACTCACACCTTTTCTCACTATCGCTCTCCGTTCGCTCTCGATTCGATTCCTAATTTCCGTTCCACCTGAAACTCAGAAAATTCCAATATTCCAGAAAGTTTACAAATCATTTTATTTCAACAATTTAATCACAACTTCATAAATTGTTCAACAATTCCATAAAAACCGTAAAACGTAATATTTCTCAAAAACGGTTTTCGGTTCAAAAATCTTTCGAAAACGGATAATGCCTTATGGCTCAAAACCGATATATTTTCAAGACATGTAAAAATATCCCTATCCGTGAGTAGAACTCACCCGGTTGATGATTGCCGAGAAATCACGTCGAAACACGGACGGCCGGATTGTAACCACTCGAACAATCCCCGTAGTCACGTACACGCTCCTAGTGCCTCCGCATCTGGACTCGACGGGTCCCACGTGCACCACCAGTAATTAGATCAAATTCTTGCTACTGAACACTCATCCGGTACTTGAGTTGACGACCCTCGAGACTTATGACGAATCGAACCCTTAATCCAACGAACGTTATTTCCAGATTTATTTCAAATTTCCAGAATCAAAGAGCAGTTTTGAAACAGAGTTATCTCAGTCAATCCGTAACCAAAACTACTCAAACCAGTGCCCATTTTGAAGATAATTTTGTCTTCTTTCTGATGATCAAATTTTCACACGCATGCATCCAGAGGTTTGGGAGATATCACCGAAACAAGATGACTGGTCCAGGACAGTGTTTGATTCTGAAACCGAAACTTGTGAACAGGATATCTCTCTCATTTCTCCATGAAATCATACGATTCTTGTGCTTAAAATGAAGAGCGTTTTGTCTACTTTCCAGAGAAACAAAAATTGTGATCATCGGAGTTGTGTACTGGGAAATACGAAAAAAACACTGAAGGTATGTATAACGGTTTCCCAGCTGGATTCTTGATGAATCTTGAATCATCAACCTTAACTACTTGCAAATCACGAATTTGAGCTCAAGAGTTCCAGAAATGGTGAGTTGCAATTTGGAAGAGAATGAGGTGATGAAAATTAGTTGGTTAGAAAGAGAATGAGCAGCTGAATTGAAGTGTCAAGACATTGCTTACATGCAATGAAGTTTGAGTGGAGTTTCAACTCCTTCTCCCTTCTTCCTTCTTTCCCACACTCGAGTCTCTCTCTCCCTCTCTATATTCTGAACTTCACTTTTGCTGAGTGTTGTGGCAAATGAGGGGAAATCAGAATTAGTAATGGTTGAGGTGTTGTAAAACAATAGGAAATCACCATATTGCCCTTAGACCAACTTTTCACTTAACTTCTCATCAACTCTCATTTCTTTCACTTTCAAATTCTGAATCTTGATAAATGAGATGATATGGAAGGGGGAAATTGTTTTGACCAGCTGAAGGTTTAATGAGGTTAAATTACCAAAATGCCCTTGGCCCATTAAGTCTTGGTTTTGAGGCTAAAACCCCAATACCCTTATGGCTTTCCGCTCGGCTTAGGTTTCTCGGCTAATCCTTATTCGTTTCGAGATTAATTTCTCACTCAATTGATATGTCATCGATATGAGGCAAAATGACGATTTTACCCTTCAGCTGAATTGTTCATTTAATTTATGACTAAGCCACAATTAAATGTAGAGTAGGATTTCTTTGGACTTTTCCTCGATTATTAATCCCCGAGACACGACCAATTATTCCCACAAATAATTACTCGGTCTTAGGCATCATAGTACGAGTCTTTAAAAATTAGGGATGTTACACCTTTGCTCTATCCTTCAACGAATAAGGAAAAAGTTTTAATCTGAATGCATCATCACTTACCCCTGGAATGATGAAGTTACTGCAGACTTCCAGAAATTGCTTTAGGTGTAAATATGGGTCCTCTTGAGGAGCACCACCAAACTGTCCCACTGTTTGTAACATTTGGAACATCATAGGTTTGAATTCAAACTGAGTTGTGTTGAGAGTAGGTCTTGCTATGCTTGTCTCCATGGTTTGTGGATCAAACACAGCATAATCCCTCATTGGTCTATCTCTGTCATTTACCATTTGAGCGGGTCCTTCATTTATGAATTGATGTCTATACCAGTCCTCTTGGTCATGTAAGGTTGGAGTGGGTGGCTGCTAATGTCTACCTCTACCCCTTCCACCTGGTTCAGTTCCTCCTCTACCAGAGCTAGATCTGCCATGTAGAGTGGTAGCTCTACCAGGATTGGTTCTATGACTATGTTCTGACATGGTGGGCCTGAGCCTGTGAAGATGTCTTAGCTTCCTGAACCTTCTCTCTGGTTCTGAGTATGGTTCAAATTCTGGTGGTTGAGACCTGGGCATACGCTGTAGCGCTTACTGCTGCAGCAACAAGAAACAACACACTAGTGTAAAATAGGCACTAAGTTTACTAAAAACTTAAACAATGAAAATTAAATGCAATCCCCGGCAACGGCGCTAAAAACTTGTTGTGCGAAAAGGTGATGTGCAAGTATACACAATCGCAACAAGTAATATATTGATAAGTAAAGTTCGTTCCCACAGGGATTGGAATTAATCTATGAAGTTTAAGTGATTAGAATCTTAGTGAAAAGAATTAAGTAACAAGTGAAAGTGAAGAGTTGTAAACATTATAAGTTGTGATAAAACAAGATTAAATTTGCAGTAATTAAAAGTGAGTTGGATAGCTCAATAGCATGTAAGTTCCCAAGAGTAATGTTCAGATAATATTAGACGCTGTAGTGTTAAGCGCTGTAGCGCTTCAGAATCCTTAGACGCTGTAGCGCCTTGGTGGCGTGCCTTTCAGTCACTTTCGTCAGGGCTATGTTACAAGACTCCTATGTCTAGGCTCTAAATAAGTTTTACCCCTGTATATTAAGCTCTTACAACATTTGCCTTATGAACTACTACTCCCCTATGTCTAGAGCTAAGTAGTGCTTCCTTTAAATGTCTTTAAAGGGTTTTCATTCATATCATTCCTTGAGTTCTCTTTGTGAACCATGTCTGTACCCACAAAGTTACCTTGTTTTAGTTGATCATTCCCAAACCAAGATTGAAAGCATTATGACACAAGGAATAAAACACAAACATCATAATATTATACTAAAGTTACTCAAGGTTCATTACATATCAAGAACAATCCAACTATAACAAAATTAGCTCATCACAAGTTCCATCAACATAATACAACTTGAGAGTATGTATTACCGTATGAAGACAAGAGAAGAATGGTTGCAAAAGATGCACTCCAATGATCCCAAGTAGCATACAAGAGATGAAGTTGAGGCGTGAGCAAAACCTTGGATGAAGAACTAGAAAACTAAGTTAAAACTAAAAGCTTAAAAAAGTGTGTCAATGGAGAGTGGCTACGGTGTCAAGTGTAAGTCCTCTCTTTTTTAAAGTTACAACCACTTATCTACGTCCATTACCTCTTGGTGAAGCAATCTTAATTAATCTAAATAATATCTAAGTCTTAATAGAATAATAATATTACATGATGATTATTAAACTTAGATATTATCCTTAAAGCACTTTACAAAAAGTGGTAATGATGGAATACAACAACTATCACATGGGTTCCATTTAGGAGGCGCCAAGTGTAATTTAGCATCCACTTGAAATTCAACAATTCCAGCTGAGAGGAAGAGATAAGAGTGGTGACTCATCATGTCCTCAAGTGGCCACACAAATATCTTAATAGTCAGTCGTCATATAACGCTGTAGCGTTTCCTTGATAGCACACGCTGCAACGCTAAAGCAAAACATCAAACATATTCACAAAGGTATTGACTATGCCCAACTTTTAAGGAATTGACTTATAACCTATATTTATTCTAATACTCATATATTCACATATTTAAGCACTTGAATTAACTGAGAAACAAGCTTGATGTAAGTTTTAGGAGCATAAATAACCTATATAATATAAGGTTATCAGTACCATCATGCATATACCCAGGCGTGGGTTGCATTTTCATGCACATACATGTTTATGACTTGTGATAAGAATTTATGACTTGAGTTGGCGTTCGGTGACGACGAGGTTGATGATAATGATGATGTTGTATGACTGTTTGCTCATATTACTCTACTATATGCTTAGTTATGTTTTGTTGAAATTCTCACCCCTTCTGCTTGGAATGTTGCTCTATTGTGGCAACGCTGCAGGTAACCGCGAGTGAAGGTCCTGTTGCCTTCTTTTATAGCTATTGGGGTGTCTGTCGAGTCGCTCTCTGATCCTGTGACACCTAGGGGGCGTGGTTGAAGTTGTTATTTACTTAATTATTTGTTTAATGATTACATTGATGATGTGAGACGTGTTTGAGTGGTATTAGTGAGTTACTGTTTTATTCTGCTGTGATG
Organism: Astragalus membranaceus; assembly: GCA_039519185.1. Classification (NCBI taxonomy): domain Eukaryota; kingdom Viridiplantae; phylum Streptophyta; class Magnoliopsida; order Fabales; family Fabaceae; genus Astragalus; species Astragalus membranaceus. The sequence continues at coordinate 157,663,509 of CM076847.1, forward strand.
TAATTTTTGGAGTTTAATTCTCATGACGGGTGTTTTTGTCGCACAAACCTTGAGGAGTGCAAATTGACGAGTTTTTGTTAATGACGATGTGGCATTTCTTTTCTATCAGTTAAATTAATATTTGTGAAAAAGATTTAGTCTGATAAATGACGTGTAAATTATGGGGTAGAAAAGGGGTGTTACAATTACCGGCGGATTTTGTCCGCCGGAAATCTCCGTTTTTCTTGTAGTGCTTGAGTGGGAGAAGGTTCAACAACAATATCTTGTAGAGGTTCCATACTTGCTTCATCAAAAGCAACTGTATGAATCGATTTTGGAACTACCGACTTTTCCTCTAAGACAAAGTCTCTAACCTTATTCTTCCCCCCAAACTCAATATTCTCAGAGAACATGGCTGTTCCCGTCTCAAAAATTGAGTTTAATTTGGGATCATAAATTCTGTAGCCCCTGGATCTTTCAAAATAACCAATAAAGTAGCTGCTCACTGTTCGGGAGTCCAATTTCTTTTCATTTGGCCTATAAGGCCTTGCATCAGCTGGACATACCCATAAGTGAAAATGTTTCAAATTATGCTTTCGCCCAGTCCAAAGCTCATAAGGTGTTTTGGCAGCTGCCTTGGTAGCTACGGTGTCAAGAAAATATAGATTATCATATCCCATAAGTGAACCAGCTCCAACAATATTTCAATTAGAAGACAACTTGAATCTATTGTTTCAAAATGAACATAAATAACCTGATTTGTCCAAATAAGAAACTAAAATTAAATTCCGTCTAAATGACGGTACCACAAAAGTGTCTTTCAAATCCAAATAAAATCCAGTACACAATAATAATCTAAAATGCCCTATAGCTTCCACCTCCACCGACTTGCCATCTCCAACATAGATGTATCTTTCAACATCATTTGGCTTCCGGTAGCTCAAGCAACCCTTTCCTTGCACGCCAAGCGTGATATTTAGGACATTTCTTCTTCACATGTCCAGACATTGTGCAAAAGAAATAGTTATGATCCTGCTTTTGTTTCTTTTGTGTTTGACCATTAGCAGCTTTATTCTTGGGCTTATTAGTTTTCTTTCTTTTGCCCTTGTCTTTAGAGGTGCTAACAAAATGAGCACTTTCTTTCTTTTCTTGCTTAACCTTTCCTCTTCTTGCACACAAAATGAAATGAACTCATTAAGAGATCGTTTCTCCTTTTGACAGTTATAAGATATCTTAAACTGATTGAACTGTGAAGGAAGAGAAAGTAATACTAAATGAATGAGTAAGTCTTCGACAGCTCAAGCTTTAGCGCCTTAAGTTTTGAAGCAATATTCGACATGCCCATAATGTATTCCCTTATATTTCCTTTGCCTTGATACTTCATGGAAATCAAGTCTGAAGAAGAGTACTTGTTTCCGCTTTATCGCTTTTTGTAAAGCGCTTTTCAATTTCAGCAAGGAAATCCTTGACACTTGTTATCTCTTCCGAGATAGTACCCCTAAAGACCTCAGAAATGCCACGCTTAATGATCATGAGACTCATGCGATTGGAGCGATCCCACTTCTCATAATCTTTCCTCTGTTCAGAGGTACTAGATTGCGTAGGAGAAGGGGGTTGCGCCATCCTTAATGCAAGATCAAGATCCATGCAGCCAGGAACAATTTCCATGTTCTCTTGCCAGTCCTTAAAATTTGTCCCACTAAGGACCGAAACCGAATTCAGATTAGCAGATAACGAAGCAATAGTAGCTGAATTTGAGAACAAAATAAACACTATAAATATACTCACAAAAAAAAATTCAATTACTGATAAGTCTATTTTTAGAGTCTTTTTAATAGTAATTTTATTAAGTCTTTTTAGTATTTTAATTATATTTTTGATCTATTTTACTGCAAATGTTTACTTTTGTTACCAAGTGGCTTCAGTCTCAAGAGGGGGGGTGAATTGAGATTTAAAACTTTTCAGATCTTTCGAAAACGTTTTTCCCCTTTTCAATGACTTAGATCAATTTTCGCGCAGGTTAAGTGGAAGCGAAGGAATTAGAATATAAAGCAGTAAAGTAGTATAACAGTAAAGCAGGAAAGCGGTAAAGCACGCAGAGATTTATCCTGGTTCGGTCACCTCCTAGTGACCTACGTCCAGTCCTCACACCCTTGTGAGATTTTCCACTAACCAAACCAACAAGGCTTACAGGTGCCTTGGAAAACCTTTACAGACTCAGGCACTCTCCTCCTAGGATACCCCACCTATGGAGAGCCCTCAAATCTAATATAACAATAACAAGAGATACCCCACCCCTGTTACAATCAACTGCCCTAGAAAGATACCCCACTTCCTAGTACATGCAGCTACCCTAGAGAGATACCCAACTCCCTAGAACAAATCACAACAATTAAATAATAAACAATTGTAAATACAGAAATACCTCTTAACGTAGGCAGTTTACACAATTTGAAGAACGCAACCCCAACTAACTCTTAGCAAAAGATCAGCTCTTGACGGACCGGCGGTGCGAGAAGAACACAAATAAAATATAAGAGTTTTTCAGAAAGAATAGATTGTGAGAATGGGTTGGTTGAGAAATGGAGGCTATGAGGCCTCTATTTATAGGCTTTGGAAAAATCAAGTTTACGTTAAAAAATATGTGGGAATCGATTCTTTGTTATTTGAATTGATCTAGGAATCGATTCTTGTTTACTTGATTTAGGAAGGAATCGATTGTGAGATTCTTTGAAAGAGTTTGAAATCGATTCTTCATTTGAATAAGAAAGCAAGGAATCGATTATGTGTTTTAAAACAAGTAATGTGCAAATCGATTCTTTACTTTATTTGAAGAGAGATGCAAATCGATTCTTTGCCTGAGAATCGATTCTTTCATTTATGGAAAAGGTGTGAATCGATTCTTTCAATTTAGAGATAAGTGGAAATCGATTTCTTCAAATAAGGAAACAATATGAATCACTTGTATGCTTATGAAATCGATTAGGAGCTTAGCCATTGTGTTTGAAAATCGATTTAGGCTTAGTTTCAAAGAGAGTGAAATCGATTTTAGAGTTTTTCAAAAATACTTTTTAGGTTTACTTGTTCATGCATGTATTTTGAAAAAGCTTTGGGACGAGAGACTTTGCGAGATGAGCTGACCTTCGTAAGAGCTTACATTTATCCTAAGACTCACCCAAGACCCTAAGGACTACCCTTATACTTAAGGACTACCCTTAAGCTTGAATCTTCAATACTTTGAGCTTGGTTGACTTGGATTATGACTTTTGAATATATGATACTTTTTATCAGCTTTGCTTTGACATTCTCATTCCTTTGGCCATCAACTTGGGTTTGTCTTTTTCATCATCAAAACTAATCCTGCAATATTAGATAACCTGCAACACAGGTATCCACATTCTCCCCCTGTTTGATGATGACAAAACATTAACTCATCTCAAGGTGGGAGGTTAGTTCAAACAGATAATATATATATGATGCTCCCCCTATCATGATGCTCCCCCTGACTTATTGACTAGATGCATAATATGCAAGTTCTATATGCTCATATGCAACCCTATATTTCTCTCCACCTTTTTGTCATGATCAAAGAGGGTCAACGTAAGATAGAGTTTGCGAACCGAATGTCACGGCTATTTGACAAGGTAAAAGAACCATTGCAGTTTTATAAGGGATCATCAAAACCAATAGAAAATCATATTTGAAACCATGAAGAGAGTATTTCATCAAAACAGGTAAAAGATAATCACGAGTCTCAAAAATCTGTGAAACAGTTGTTTTAGGCTTTATGTATTTCATGCTGCTTAGTTTGAAAGTTGGTGATGGCGGTCAGAATATGGGAGAAAAAAAATATTTTCGTTGAACAATGATTGTGAGTATGTATTCTGAATTTTAATGCCAGAGCCAGCAATTGATTGTGACAGGAGAAAATGGATTTCGGGAAAAGGTAGCATTTCAGCGGCTTTATGAAACGCTTTTTGAGCACGCAGAAATTCATAAGTCACAAATTCTCTTAAATTCATATTTTACAAAATCACTTGAAAAACATTTTATTGAAAAGTTCATTTGAGTAAATGAAGAACCAGGTTTTCTTTTGCAATGGATTTCTGAAAATGTCAACTAGTTGTTTGTGACGACTCAACTAACTCAATCAGACTATCGCCTTTTTAACCATAACCTTTAAGAAGGTGATATATAATTTCTATATGCTTAGTCCTAGAGGGATGACCAAAATACTTTCATGCCTTATAAATATTTGTTCTTTAAAGATACATGAAATGAGATTCAGGAATTGCTCTATTTTAGTAGTCACATATTTGACTTGATAAACTATTCTTAAGCACATTTTCAAAATAGAGGTGAATAAAATTTTAACCAATCTGACCTTTACCGGTGATTCTTCCTCTATCTATCACAAGTCACATGACGGCTTTTTCCGGGGGTGAGTGTTAAGAACTTTATTACGTCTCCGGTCATGCGCTTTGAGTCTTTGCTGTCAAGGTATCAATCTGCCCCCATACCTTGAAGCATACCTGCAATGATCTAAAACAGGATTCTAGGTACCCAAATCTCTTTGGGTCCTTGTGGGTTAGTGTTTGGTATGGTTCCTTTGGGAACCCACACCTTTTTCATATTTTGTTTACCTCTTGCCCTGCAAACAGAAGCTGTATGTCCAGGTTTACCACAATAATAACATCTAATATAAGGTCTAGTGGAAATTTTTGGTTTATAATGAACATGCCTTTCTATGGGTTTGTTTCTAGGGAATCTATGATGCACATTTTGTAAACTAGACAATTTCCCAACAGTCCATTCCAGTTCATGAATTTTCTTTTCAGATTCAACACATTTATCACAGGTATAATTTTCTTTAAAGCATGCAAGGCTATCATTTTCTTTTCTAACCTCTGACTTTTCTTTAGTTAAAGCAGTAACAGCATTTTCAAGATGAGTGATAACTTTCTTAGATTTATCTAATGCTTTAGCTAGTTTTAAGGATTTATCATGCAATTCAGTAAATGCTTCATATAATTCATCATAGGCATCTTGTAAAGATTCAGAGTTAGAATATACCTCAGTTTCACTTTCGCTGTCGTGGTCGGCCATGAGAGCAACTTGACCTTTTTCGCTTTCTGAGTTATCTGTTGAGTTCATGTCATTGTCTTCCCAAGCTATGTAGGCTTTTCTACCATTGTTTCCTTTGGACCCCTTTTTCTTGAACTTTGACAATTTTCTTTCTAAGTTCGGGCACTTCATCGTCAGGTGTCCGGATTTACCACATTCGTAGCAAGTTGGAGGACTTGAGAAGTTTTCTTTGCTTGAGCCTCTTTTGGTTGGATAATTCTTTTTGAGAGATCTTTCCCTTCTCATGAACTTTTTGAATTTACTAACCATTAGTTCCACTTTCTCCCCGTCTTCATCTTCATCTTCCGAATCATCACTATCGTCGGATGAGCTTGAACTGGAAGCTTTGAGAGCTAAGTTTTTGTTCTTCTTGTCTTTTCCTTCATGCTCTGCTAGGCGAGTGAGCTCTAACTCGTGCTCTAGTAGTTTCCCAAACAGGGTGGCGAGAGTCATGCTAGTCAAGTTTCTTGACTCAGTTATTGCAGTCACCTTTGGTTGCCATTCTCTGTTTAGGCATCTTAGCACTTTGTTGATCAAGTCTTCGGGAGGAAATGATTTTCCTAATGAACCCAGTTTGTTCACTATATGAGTGAACCTTTTCTGCATCTCTGATATTGTTTCACCTGTATTCATTCTGAACAATTCGTATTCTCTGGTAAGAGTATTTGTTCTTGCCCTTTTCACTTCACTTGTACCCTCATGAGTAACTTGAAGATTATCCCACATTTCTTGGGCAGTTTTACAGTTTGAAACTCGAAAAAATTCATCAGCACTCAAAGCAGAAGTAATAATATTTTTAGCACGAAAATTAAGTTGCACTTTTCTTTTCTCATCATCAGACCATTCATTTCTACTTTTTATTGTAAGAATACCATCTACTATGTGTGTGGGGACGAAAGGTCCTTTTTCCACAGCATCCCAAACATCCAAGTCTACCCCTTCAATAAAAATTCTCATTCTTTCTTTCCAATATGCATAGTCTTCTCCGTTGAATCCCGGAGGACGGAAAAGAGATGCACCCTCTTGCGTAGACCAACCTGAAGCCATTTCTCTTGAAGCTGCTAGGCCCTTTATACAAGAGTCTAGCTCTGATACCACTTGTTACCAAGTGGCTTCAGTCTCAAGAGGGGGGTGAATTGAGATTTAAAACTTTTCAGATCTTTCGAAAACGTTTTTCCCCTTTTCAATGACTTAGATCAATTTTCGCGCAGGTTAAGTGGAAGCGAAGGAATTAGAATATAAAGCAGTAAAGTAGTATAACAGTAAAGCAGGAAAGCAGTAAAGCACGCAGAGATTTATCCTGGTTCGGTCACCTCCTAGTGACCTACGTCCAATCCTCACACCCTTGTGAGATTTTCCACTAACCAAACCAACAAGGCTTACAGGTGCCTTGGAAAACCTTTACAGACTCAGGCACTCTCCTCCTAGGATACCCCACCTATGGAGAGCCCTCAAATCTAATATAACAATAACAAGAGATACCCCACCCCTGTTACAATCAACTGCCCTAGAAAGATACCCCACTTCCTAGTACATGCAGCTACCCTAGAGAGATACCCCACTCCCTAGAACAAATCACAACAATTAAATAATAAACAATTGTAAATACAGAAATACCTCTTAACGTAGGCAGATTACACAATTTGAAGAACGCAACCCCAACTAACTCTTAGCAAAAGATCAGCTCTTGACGGACCGGCGGTGCGAGAAGAACACAAATAAAATATAAGAGTTTTTCAGAAAGAATAGATTGTGAGAATGGGTTGGTTGAGAAATGGAGGCTATGAGGCCTCTATTTATAGGCTTTGGAAAAATCAAGTTTACGTTAAAAAATATGTGGGAATCGATTCTTTGTTATTTGAATTGATCTAGGAATCGATTCTTGTTTACTTGATTTAGGAAGGAATCGATTGTGAGATTCTTTGAAAGAGTTTGAAATCGATTCTTCATTTGAATAAGAAAGCAAGGAATCGATTATGTGTTTTAAAACAAGTAATGTGCAAATCGATTCTTTACTTTATTTGAAGAGAGATGCAAATCGATTCTTTGCCTGAGAATCGATTCTTTCATTTATGGAAAAGGTGTGAATCGATTCTTTCAATTTAGAGATAAGTGGAAATCGATTTCTTCAAATAAGGAAACAATATGAATCACTTGTATGCTTATGAAATCGATTAGGAGCTTAGCCATTGTGTTTGAAAATCGATTTAGGCTTAGTTTCAAAGAGAGTGAAATCGATTTTAGAGTTTTTCAAAAATACTTTTTAGGTTTACTTGTTCATGCATGTATTTTGAAAAAGCTTTGGGACGAGAGACTTTGCGAGATGAGCTGACCTTCGTAAGAGCTTACATTTATCCTAAGACTCACCCAAGACCCTAAGGACTACCCTTATACTTAAGGACTACCCTTAAGCTTGAATCTTCAATACTTTGAGCTTGGTTGACTTGGATTGTGACTTTTGAATATATGATACTTTTTATCAGCTTTGCTTTGACACTCTCATTCCTTTGGCCATCAACTTGGATTTGTCTTTTTCATCATCAAAACTAATCCTGCAATATTAGATAACCTGCAACACAGGTATCCACAACTTGTTATCATCAGGTTTTATTTTGAAGCAATTTCGACTGCTTATGCCTCAGCAGGTTAGAATTCGACTGCATCTGTTAGGATTCGACAGCATCTGTCCCCCAGAATTCGACTGCATCTGTTAGAATTCGACAGCATCTGTCTCCCAGAATTCGATTGCATCTGTCAGAATTCGACTGCATCTGTCTTCCAGAATTCGACTGCATCTGTCAGAATTCGACTGCATCAGTCTTCCAGAATTCAACAGCATCTGTCTCCCAGAATTCGACTGCATCTGTCAGAATTCGACTGCATCTGTCTTCCAGAATTCGACTGCATCTGTCAGAATTCGTCCGCATCTGTCAGAATTCGACTGCATCTGTCTTCCAGAATTCGACAGCATCTATCTTTCAGAATTCGACAGCAACACAAACTGGCGCAGGACAGGGCACCATGGGCGCCAAGGGCGCCAAAATGCAAGTCAAAATTGGATATTTTTGCCCACTTGTTGATGGATATTTTTGCCCACTTGTTGATGGATATTTTTGCCCACTTGAGGATGGCTTTTTGATGACTACCTTGGCCAACTTGATTTGCCACTTTTTCCTCTTTTGGACCATTTTGCCCCTCATATTTTCCTATAAATAGAGGCTTGATCTTCACTTGTAACCAAGCTTGAATTTTGTTAGAAAATCAATGACAAAGGCTCTCTAAAGATTCATGACTTCAATTTACTCTTCATGTTTTTATGATTCTTGTTTATTTACTTCCTTGCCCTTTTAATTCTTGCTCCTTTACTTTATTGCCCCTTTAATTTCTCGCTCTTTACTTTCTCGCTCTTTTATTTTCCTTGCTATTTACTTTCTTGCCCTTTTATTTTCCAAGTCATTTATTTTCCTTGCTATTTACTTTCTCGCTTTTTACTTTCTCGCTCTTTTATTTTCCTTGCTATTTACTTTATTGCCCTTTTATTTTCCAAGTCATTTATTTTCCTTGCTATTTACTTTCTCGCTTTTTACTTTCTCGCTCTTTTATTTTCCTTGCTATTTACTTTCTTGCCCTTTTATTTTCCAAGTCATTTACTTTCCTTGCTATTTACTTTCTTGCACTTTTATTTTCTTGTTCATTTACTTTCCTTGCTATTTATTTTCTTGCACTTTTATTTTCTTGTCATTTACAATTCTGCTATTTATAATTTTTGCAATTTACCGCTTTCTTTTATTTCTCGCTATTTAACTTTATGTTTTCTTCTTTTATTTTCTTTTCTCCTCTTTTTTCTACAATGATCATGAGTGAGTAGACTTTACTAAAACATTCATTCTTTCTAAAAACACTTTCTTTTCAGTTAATCAACTTTGAAAAATTAAATTAGGCTCTCCCTGTGGACCGATACTCTTTTATTACGCGATACGACCCGTGCACTTGCGGGGCTATCAATTATCAATATGTTCAAATAATAGCATAACCCATCTCAAGATACCTAGTGCACCATCAATATCAAGTCTTTGGACAGTAATATTAATTGCTAGTGGTACTCTTGTTGTAATGATCAAACATTGATAATAAAACATGTCAAATATTAAACCCCTCTTTGTATTGATTTATCATTAACATATATAACCGTATAATTATCACATGTTTACCATCACAAGCATGTAAGAAATCCGGCCAAGTATTAACTTTCCTTTGGGTCAATTAATACTTGCATGGATAAACACACACACACACACACATACACACACACACATACACACACAAACATTTAACATTTCTTCTTTCTAAAAACACTTTCTTTTCAGTTAATCAACTTTGAAAAATTAAATTAGGCTCTCCCTGTGGACCGATACTCTTTTATTACGCGATACGACCCGTGCACTTGCGGGGCTATCAAGTTTTTGGCGCCGTTGCCGGGGAGGCAGTGATATTAATTAAGTTTTTCGAAATCGGTTAGACTGAAATTTTATTTTCTTTATTTTTACTTTTTCTTCTCTTGTCCCTCGAATGCGAAGAACCAGAAGTTTCGGAGAAACTGTTCAACAAATTCCCGAAATTGAAAGGTTCTTACATAGAAGGAGGAGAGAAATTCCCGATAACCAAATGGCGGCTAATGAAAATCGTGCTCTGAAAGAGTACGCAACACCTTCAGCAGAGCCATCGGCTGCCATTGTACATCCAAATGTGGAAGCAAATAATTTTGAACTCAAAACATCTCTACTTTCAATGGTTCAACAAAACCAATTTTCTGGTTCTCCCACGGAGGACCCAAATCTTCATATTTCAATTTTTCTAGAATACTGTGGAACTCTCAAATTAAACGGGGTACCTCCAGATGCCATAAGACTAAAACTCTTCCCTTTTTCATTAAGGGATAGAGCAAGAGCATGGCTACATTCTTTGCCTTCGGAATCCATTACCAGCTGGGGCCAGTTAAAACAAACTTTTCTTGCTAAGTTCTTTCCCCCGAGTAAAACAGCTCAAATGAGAAATCAAATTACTCGATTTTCTCAAAACGACGGGGAATCTCTTTATGATGCTTGGGAACGTTTCAAAGAAATGTTAAGGCTATGCCCCCATCATGGACTAGAGAAATGGCTCGTTGTTCACACTTTTTATAATGGATTACAATATGCAACAAGAATGACTGTTGATGCAGCTGCAGGTGGAGCTTTAATGAACAAAAATTTTACTGAAGCTTATGCACTCGTTGAAGATATGACTCAAAACCATTGTCAACGGACAAGTGAGCGAGCCATAACGAATAAACCAGCCTCATCAAAAGAGCCAGGTAAGTATGAAATATCTGCTGTTGATCATCTTACCTCAAAAGTGGACGCACTTTTTCAAAAATTTGAAAAATTAAATGTAAGTGCCGTCTCACATACTTCTTCTCCTATTACTCCACCATGTGAATTATGTGGGGTTGTTGGCCATATTGGAGCTGAATGCCAGCTTGAGGCATCTAGTGCTGGAAACGAGCATATTAACTATGCTCAAAAGGAAGATCCGTTTTCAAATACTTATAATCCTGGGTGGAGGAATCATCCAAATTTTTCTTATAAAAATCCTCCACCCAATCCAGCACCTAGACCGCCTCCTGTCTTTCAAAATCAAAGGGTTTTTAACAACCCACAAAACAACCCGCAAAAGTCGAACTTGGAATTTTTGATGGAAAAATTTGTGTCATCTCAAACAAAACAAAATGAAGAATTCAAAAATCAAACTGGTTATTTGAATGACACACTTATCAAATTAGTATCAAAAGTCGACTCTATTACCACTCATAATAAAATGCTTGAAAATCAAATAACTCAAGTGGCAACACAGGTAGCTTCATCCTCTAAGATTTCAGGGGTATTTCCTGGGCAACCAGAGCAAAATCCAAAAGGCCAAATAAATGCCATCACCCTTAGAAGCGGAAAACAATTAAAGAAACCAAGAGCAAACCAAGAAAAAATTGTGAGTGAAAAACATAATTTACCAGGTGAGCTAGAAGAGAAAGAAAAAGGGAAAGAACCAGAAAAGAAAGAGAAGAACCACACATCCCCCCTCCACCATACAAACCACCCATTCCTTTCCCCCAAAGATTTGCAAAAAACAAAATTGACGAGCAATTCAAAAGGTTTGTCGACTTGCTTAAAAAGCTTTATATCAACGTTCCTTTCACAGATGCATTGTCTCAAATGCCGTCTTATTCTAAATTTTTGAAAGAAATTTTATCCAAGAAAAGAAAAATAGACGACTATGAGACGATTGCATTAACAGAGGAATGTAGTGCAATTATCCAGAACAAGCTGCCACAAAAACTCAAAGATCCAGGTAGTTTTTCCATACCTTGTGTGATTGGAAGTGAAACTATAAACAGAGCGATGTGCGATCTAGGAGCCAGTGTAAGTTTGATGCCTCTTTCTCTTTGCAATAGACAAGGGATAGGCGAACTTAAACCCACAAAAATGACAATACAGTTGGCAGATCGTTCCGTTAAATACCCCACTGGAATCTTAGAGGATATCCCTATCAAGGTAGGGCAAACTTTTATACCGGTGGACTTTGTTGTAATGGAAATTGAAGAAGACTCCCAAATTCCTATTCTTCTAGGGAGGCCTTTTTTAGCTACTGCAAGGGCAATAATTGACGTTAAAAATGGTAAGTTGGTTTTTAATGTGGGGGATGAAAAAGTTGAGTTTGAAGTTTCAAACTTCATGAAGAGTCCATCTGTAAAAGACTCGTGCTGCAGGATTGATATTGTAGACTATTGCGTGCGAGACTGCTCTTTAGCACCATCTTCACAAGATAGTCTGGAAGATTGCCTTTTAGGCAACACAAATACAAATGCGGCAGGGGAAACCCAATTCTACATAAAACTTTTGGATGAAAATCCACCATCACAAGAATTGGGTACTGAAACTTTGGGTGAGGAAACACCTCGACCTCTCCCAAAAGAAACACCAAAAATAGAACTAAAGCCCTTACCATCATCTCTCAGGTATGAGTTCCTTGGCCCTAATTCTACTTTTCCAGTAATTGTAAATGCAAATTTAAAACAAAATGAGACTGAAAAATTGCTTAATGTTCTCAAGAAGTATCCCAAAGCCATAGGGTATACTATTGAGGACATTAAAGGAATAAATCTGTCAATCTGCATACACATAATACTACTGGAAGAGGACTATAAACCTTCTATCGAGCATCAAAGAAGATTAAACCCAAACATGAAAGAGGTTGTTAAAAAGGAAGTTTTAAAACTCCTTGATGCTGGGATAATATATCCTATTTCCGATAGTAAGTGGGTTAGTCCTGTTCAAGTAGTACCTAAGAAAGGAGGCTTAACAGTTATTAAAAATGATAAGGATGAAAGCATTTCCACAAGGACAATTACGGGATGGAGAATGTGTATCGATTACAGAAAGCTTAACAAAGCTACCCGGAAAGATCACTTCCCTCTCCCGTTCATTGATCAAATGCTAGAAAGGTTAGCACAGCATTCACATTTCTGCTATTTGGATGGTTATTCGGGATTTTTCCAAATTCCCATCCACCCTAGCGACAAAAAAAAACAACTTTCACATGTCCCTTTGGCACTTATGCCTATAGAAGGATGCCCTTTGGCCTATGTAATGCTCCTGCTACCTTTCAAAGGTGTATGATGTCCATATTCTCAGACTTTGTTGAAAACATAATGGAAGTGTTTATGGATGATTTTTCCGTCCATGGCTCAAATTTTGAAAACTGTTTAGCCAATCTGGAAAAAGTCTTAGAGAGGTGTGAGAAGGTAAACCTGGTTCTAAACTGGGAAAAGTGTCATTTCATGGTTAATGAAGGAATTGTCCTAGGGCACTTAACTTCTCATAGAGGTATTGAGGTAGATCGTGCAAAAATTGAGGTGATTGAAAAAATGCTACCTCCCACCACAGTAAAAGAGGTGAGAAGCTTTTTTAGGCCATGCGGGTTTCTACCGCTGGTTCATAAAAGACTTCTCAAAAATTTCAAAACCTATGACAAGTCTGCTCCTTAAGGATGCAGCATTTATTTTTAACGATCTTTGTCTTGAAGCTTTTAACAGGTTGAAAAAGGCTTTAGTTACTGTCCCGATCATACAGCCACCAGACTGGAATCTTTCGTTCGAGATAATGTGCGATGCAAGCGACTATGCAGTTGGGGCAGTCCTGGGACAAAGAAAAGAAAAAAAATTGCATGCCATATACTATGCAAGCAGGACCTTAGACGAGGCACAAATGAATTACGCCACAACTGAAAAAGAATTATTGGCGGTAGTTTTTGCCGTTGATAAGTTTCGATCATATTTGGTAGGTTCAAAAATCATCATTTTTACTGATCACTCGGCCATAAAATATTTGTTAAACAAAAAAGATGCCAAGCCGAGATTGATCCGATGGGTTTTACTCCTACAAGAATTTGATCTTGAAATAAGGGATAAAAAAGGCGTTGAAAATGTTGTGGCTGATCATTTGTCCCGTCTACAAGGAACAAAAGAAGAAGAGTTGCCACTTAATGATACATTTTTGGATGATCAACTCTTCTCATTGGGTAAAACTGAAGCACCATGGTATGCAGATTTTGTAAACTACCTTGCAGCAGGAGTACTCCCCCCAGATTTAAATTATCAGCAGAAGAAGAAATTCTTCCATGATCTTAAACAGTATTACTGGGCCGAGCCACTGCTCTTTAAAAGGGGAGCAGATGGGGTGTTCAGAAGATGCATTCCGGAAGAAGAGGTAAGTAACATTCTATACCATTGTCATTCTTCTTCCTATGGCGGCCATGCCAGTTCTTCAAAAACTGCTACGAAAATTCTACAATCTGGTTTTTATTGGCCGTCCCTTTTTAAAGACACGCATCAATTCATTTCTAAATGCGACCAGTGTCAACGCACCAGAAATATTTCAAAAAGAAATGAAATGCCCTTAAATAATATCTTAGAGGTTGAAATTTTCGACGTCTGGGGTGTCGATTTCATGGGACCGTTTCCTTCTTCTTTTGGAAACCAATATATTCTGGTAGCCGTTGACTATGTGTCAAAATGGATCGAAGCCATTGCTTCTCCTACAAACGATGCAAAGGTAGTCATAAAACTTTTCAAAAAAATAATTTTTCCAAGATTCGGGGTCCCTCGTGTTGTCATAAGCGACAGAGGATCTCATTTCATCTCAAAACATTTTGAAATGTTACTGCAAAAGTTTGGAGTAAGACACAAAATTGCAACGCCTTATCACCCTCAAACAAGCGGTCAGGTTGAGGTATCGATTAGAGAAATTAAAAGAATTTTAGAAAAAACTGTTTCGACCTCAAGAAAGGACTGGTCGGTAAAGCTCGATGATGCTCTCTAGGCTTATCGGACTGCGTACAAGACTCCCATAGGAATGACTCCTTTCAAATTAATTTATGGGAAGTCTTGCCACCTTCCGGTAGAACTAGAGCACAAAGCTTACTGGGCAATTAAACGCCTTAACCTGAACATGGAATTAGCCGGAGAAAAAAGAAAACTCCAACTAAACGAATTGGAAGAAATGCGAATGGATGCTTATGAGAATGCCAAACTTTACAAAGAAAGAACAAAAAATTGGCATGATAAACGTATTGATCGTACCTGATCAATACAGTGGGTTGTTGCTGTTTGATGATGTTGCTCGGTCGTTGGGATGAAGGACCGAGTTGTAGGCCGCACGCGGGTGGTACCTGCAAAGGCACTCCAACGCTCAAGTCAGAGGTGTTTCAACGGGCAGGTGGTCACAAGGTGAGTAAAACATACCTGATTATGGAGCTCTGCCATGTATTTATAGTGATAGGGGCGCCCTGGCCGTTGGCCGAATTGGGCCGGCCTTGGTCGAATGGGCCGCTGGCCCATGTTGCCCCTGGCTGCTGCGCGCCGCACCCCCTTGCTGCAGGTTGCGCTGGACTGTCTCGTTGGGCCTATTGGGCCACTCCAGAACAGTTGCCCCCCAAGCCTAGGTCGCTTAAGAGCGGGCTGAGGCTTGAATCGGTGCCCCCCCTGCATTCGAGTTGTGGAAGGGTGACTGACGGTCGCTGCCGTCTATTGATCGTTGAGTTTGGCGTCGGTCGCTGCCGACCTACGTTGTTTGAGATGACGTGACGCTTGGCCGATGGGAAGGTGGTCGCTGCCACCCGTGTGGTCGCACGGGACCGGGCGGTGTTCTGGGGTCGATGCCCCTCGTTAGGTCGCGCGGTACCGGTGTGGCAGAGGTCGCTCTGGATTCTGCTTTAGCGGGTATGAAATCGGTCATGCAAGAGAAGGATAGGCTCGCTGGCAGGAAAAGCTTCTTATCCAGGTCGGCTCGCTTAAGACCGACCTGGGGCTTGAATCGTTTTAACCGGTCGGGTCTCGGCCCTGTCCCTTGGGCAGTTTACCAAGTATCGACTCAGATCGAACTCGCCCTTGGGGGTGCGACTATTCTTAGGTCGCTTCGATTGTGCTTAAGTTCGCTTAAGCGTTTTGACTGGTCGCCTGGGGCTCTCGACCTGCAGGGAGCAGCCTAGCACGGCCTATTTAAGGAATGTGGTCGCTGCCCCTCATGTTGGAATGTGGTCGTTGCCACTCATGTTCTTTGTGGGCCACTCGGTGGCTCTTCGTTGTGGCCGGTCATTTATTGGCCATATTCGTTGGGGCCAATTTTTCTAGAAGCCAATTTTTCTTCGTAAGCCATATGATCGTTGGCCCTTCGAAGAAACATGCCGAGGTCGCTATAGTGGTTCAACGTGAACTCTACTGCAAACCTGTGGTCCTCTCTTATACCACGTTTTAGATATTTCAACTTGTCTCTATCTGACAGGTCGCGGACCGCGTCGGCTTCAGTGTTGAATCGGTCGATGTACTCCCTCAGGATTCATTCTCTCCTTGGACGATCGTGTCCAAGTGCTCTTCATATCTGTACTGGCAGCGGTTGGCTGTATAATTGGCTAGGAACATTGTCACGAGACCTTCCCAAGAAGAGATGGTGTTGGGACGTAGGGTTTCCCACCATTCTAACGCCCGACCTTCGAGCGACTGAGGAAAAAGTCTGCACTTCATTGTCCTGACCTAGCTCTCTATAGCTGCAGTAGTTGTTGAAGTACATGAGATGTTTATCGGGATTCCCGAGGCCGTTAAACTTGTTCAGGTTCGGGGGCTTCCTGAGATCCCTTCGAATGCGATAGCGTCTGATTTCTCTGGTGAAGGGCCCTTGTCCGGTCGGAATGTAATTCTGCCCGTAGGGCTGCATGGCGGCATAAGTTTGGTCGATGGGCAGACCGTAAAGACCGACCGGCTGGCCAAGGAATCCGTCGGCAATTGGAGGGGGTCCATGGTATTGTGGAGCATGCGACGACGACCGTCCTCTAGGCCGTTCTGAATAGTTTCTTCTTGATTGGCAGATGGCACGGGAGACATCTCTTATCTCCCCGTTGCGGTAGTCATTAAACTCCTCATACGAGTCCCACGACCTGCTTCTTGATCGGCGGGATCCTGAGGACTCGTCGGACGAGTATCTTGTTGGCGACCTGCTCGACTCTAGTCGGTAGCTCGAGTCAGCATAGTCGTAGTCATAATCATAGTCGTTGGAAGGGGACCGACGACGTCATCCGCCCCTATCTGGGGGAGACCTGTGCACCCTGTTCCTACGCGGAGGAGTTCGGCGTGACACACTTCTTCTACGTGAAATGCCTCCTCTAGGCATCGTCCTGTATCTAGGAGGCGGCCTAGGTTCTTGTATTTGATCGTTCCTGCGAGCCGCACGCGGGCGGGTCGAGGCTTCAGCCCGCTCATACTGGGAGATGAGCGCTTCTCGGTCGGCTATGAGCTGATTCTTGTTCTGCAGTATTTGGAGGAATGCCTGGGTCACATGCTCTGGGAGAGGCTCTGTGACGACCCTGGCATCGGCCAGCTCGGCCGGGATTTCTTGTTGCTGGACCGGCCATCGAATTCGTCCCAACACCGGTCCTCGACCGCCCTGCACCGTAGGAGATTGGTGAGGGTCACCTTGTGATTCGTGAATGGTCACGGGCACGCCCTCCGGGGTATGCTCGGGTTGGGCGTTCGACCCAGGTTGATTGAGCCTAAATGAAGTACGTTTCTGACGCGGCGGCATGGTTTGATGTGGAATAGCGCTCGGGCCTCCCACTGTGGTCGCCAATTGATCGTACCTGATCAATACGATGGGTTGTTGCTGTTTGATGATGTTGCTCGGTCGTTGGGATGAAGGACCGAGTTGTAGGCCGCACGCGGGTGGTACCTGCAAAGGCACTCCAACGCTCAAGTCAGAGGTGTTTCAACGGGCAGGTGGTCCCAAGGTGAGTAAAACATACCTGATTATGGAGCTCTGCCATGTATTTATAGTGATAGGGGCGCCCTGGCCGTTGGCGCGTCTTGCGGAGCACGCCTTGCGAGGGCCGAATTGGGCCGGCCTTGGTCGAATGGGCCGCTGGCCCATGTTGCCCCTGGCTGCTGCGCGCCGCACCCCCTTGCTGCAGGTTGCGCTGGACTGTCTCGTTGGGCCTATTGGGCCACTCCAGAACACGTATCATTCGTAGAGAGTTCAAGGAGGGTGACCTGGTGTTATTGTTTAATTCCAGGCTAAAAATTTTTCCGGGAAAATTAAAGTCAAGATGGTCCGGTCCTTTTGAAATCCGTAAGGTTTACCCTTTCGGATCTGTAGAGATCTGGAGCGAGAAAACCGGATCGTTTAAAGTCAATGGTCAAAGGATGAAAAATTATTTAATTGGTGACCCAATTGAGAAAGAAACTAGTTTAGTTCTGCAGGATCCCAATTGAAATTTTGATCGTCAAGCTAGTGACGTTAAAAGAGCGCTGCGTGGGAGGCAACCCACGGCTTAATGTACTTTTCGATTTGTTGAAAAATAAAATACCCCAGGGCCGAGTATCCTGAACCAGACAGCCAGGTGAGCTCTCCTAACCCCTTTTGTTTTATTTGAAAAATCATTGAGGACAATGCCTAGTCCAAGCATGGGGGGGTATTTTATTACTTTTATTAGGAATGTCTTTATTGCTTTACCGAGCTTTTATCTTTTTGTACTTTGAGTTGTATCTGCTCCCTCCATCACTCTGTGAACCCTAAGCATGTTTTAGATAAGCCTTTTCTGGACAAAACTAATTTTTCAATTTTTCATTAGCAATCATCTAGGTGAACTGGTTGGGAACAACAAAATTGTATCATGGTTCGATTTCTACTTCTAGGGCTTTTTCACACACACACACACACACACACACACACACACACTATCGAGACTGTTTTCAGTTATTAATACAAATAGAGGGACTGAAAAGAAACTAGTAACCTGGTTCCCTTGGTGACATTTACTAGATGCGCGGTTACTGGAGAAAAACGTCTGAGTTGGGGTATTCAAAAGAATATATATATATATATATATATATATATATATATATGCAAAACCAATTCAAAAAAAAAATGCAAAAGTTAGTGCATTTTAAAATGTCAAAATAAATGATTAACATGTAAAATCAAAAAGAAAAGAAAAATGCTTGAATACCCAACGTATAAAGACCCTCCTTTGAGACCCGGTCTTAGTAAATGGAGGACCCAAGCTTAAGAATGTTGGGGAACCGGTTCTATGATGACATTAATATCCTCTCTAGAGTACTGATACTTTAAAGTTGTCTCTCAATTCCACAAGAAGCCCAAAATAGTAGCTCTCAAACTAAAGTGTTAAAATTGCCCCACAGTTCACTTAAGGTTTCAATATGAAAATAATTTTCCTTCAGAATTGGCCTAAAGATTTACACTGTTTTTGCTTGAGGACAAGCAAAGGTTCAAGCATAGGGGAGTTTGATAAGTCTATTTTTAGAGTCTTTTTAATAGTTATTTTATTAAGTCTTTTTAGTATTTTAATTATATTTTTGATCTATTTTACTGCAAATGTTTACTTTTTATCTTCAGGTTTTATTTTGAAGCAATTTCGACTGATTATGCTTCAGCAGGTTAGAATTCGACTGCATCTGTGAGAATTCGACAGCATCTGTCTCCCAGAATTCGACTGCATCTGTTAGAATTCGACAGCATCTGTCTCCCAGAATTCGACTGCATCTGTCAGAATTCGACTGCATCTGTCTTCCAGAATTCGACTGCATCTGTCAGAATTCGACTGCATCTGTCTTCCAGAATTCAACAGCATCTGTCTCCCAGAATTCGACTGCATCTGTCAGAATTCGATTGCATCTGTCTTCCAGAATTCGACTGCATCTGTCAGAATTCGACTGCATCTGTCAGAATTCGAGTGCATCTGTCTTCCAGATTTCGACTGCTTCTGTCTCAGCAGGTTAGAATTCGACAGCATCTGTCTCTCAGAATTCAACTGCATCTGTCAGAATTCGACTGCATCTGTCTCCCAGAATTCGACAGCATCTATCTTTCAGAATTCGACAGTAACACAAACTGGCGCAGGACAGGGCATCATGGGCGCCAAGGGCGCCAAAATGCAAGTCAAAATTGGATATTTTTGCCCACTTGTTGATGGATATTTTTGCCCACTTGAGGATGGCTTTTTGATGACTACCTTGGCCAACTTGATTTGCCACTTTTTCCTCTTTTGGACCATTTTGCCCCTCATATTTTCCTATAAATAGAGGCTTGATCCTCACTTGTAACCAAGCTTGAATTTTGTTAGAAAATCAATGACAAAGGCTCTCTAAAGATTCATGACTTCAATTTACTCTTCATGTTTTTATGATTCTTGTTTATTTACTTCCTTGCCCTTTTAATTCTTGCTCCTTTACTTTATTGCCCCTTTAATTTCTCGCTCTTTACTTTCTCGCTCTTTTATTTTCCTTGCTATTTACTTTCTTGCCCCTTTATTTTCCAAGTCATTTATTTTCCTTGCTATTTACTTTCTCGCTTTTTACTTTCTCGCTCTTTTATTTTCCTTGCTATTTACTTTATTGCCCTTTTATTTTCCAAGTCATTTATTTTCCTTGCTATTTACTTTCTCGCTTTTTACTTTCTCGCTCTTTTATTTTCCTTGCTATTTACTTTCTTGCCCTTTTATTTTCCAAGTCATTTACTTTCCTTGCTATTTACTTTCTTGCACTTTTATTTTCTTGTTCATTTACTTTCCTTGCTATTTATTTTCTTGCACTTTTATTTTCTTGTCATTTACAATTCTGCTATTTATAATTTTTGCAATTTACCGCTTTCTTTTATTTCTCGCTATTTAACTTTATGTTTTCTTCTTTTATTTTCTTTTCTCCTCTTTTGTCTACAATGATCATGAGTGAGTAGACTTTACTAAAACATTCATTCTTTCTAAAAACACTTTCTTTTCAGTTAATCAACTTTGAAAAATTAAATTAGGCTCTCCCTGTGGACCGATACTCTTTTATTACGCGATACGACCCGTGCACTTGCGGGGCTATCAATTATCAATATGTTCAAATAATAGCATAACCCATCTCAAGATACCTAGTGCACCATCAATATCAAGTCTTTGGACAGTAATATTAATTGCTAGTGGTACTCTTGTTGTAATGATCAAACATTGATAATAAAACATGTCAAATATTAAACCCCTCTTTGTATTGATTTATCATTAACATATATAACCGTATAATTATCACATGTTTACCATCACAAGCATGTAAGAAATCCGGCCAAGTATTAACTTTCCTTTGGGTCAATTAATACTTGCATGGATAAACACACACACACATACACACACACATACACACACACATACACACACAAACATTTAACATTTCTTACGAACAATGTATACAAGAGAGATCACTTTGGCGACTTCTTGATTCGATTAGTTCATTTAAAATATTAAATAATTGTATAAAAATACAAACCACAGCTAAAATTTGAACCAAATTATACCAAATTAATATATATAACGGACACGGCCGTCCAAACCAGCACAACCTGCCGTGTTCCTTTCTGTTTAGAAAAAACATCAATAATTGCATTGCAAACCAATTGCAATTGCTTGAATCTATATATATATATATATATATATATATATATATATATATATATATATATATATATATATATATATATATATATATATATATATGTTTGAATCAAATAAGAAAAGTGCAGCCTAATGAATCAATCACCAATTGCTTTAATTTATATATGGTGGACCAAAACACAACTGCCTTAATATCAGTATATATGCTGAATTTTAAAAATAAAAAAAGCAAGAAAGCAGCGTGATTTAACAAATCAAAAGTGCTGCGTGAATCCATAAAACTTGCAACGTCAATCAATAACCTTATTTTCTGGTTGCAAACACATATTGCAATTGCCCGATTTGTCTTATGCGTGAATAAAAAAAAACGTAATTGCAGCCTGAATCAAAACAAATTCGATGATGCCGAAAAACAGGAATATGTATTGGTCATTAATATTGGCGAAATTATTTAATGAATATTAATTCCCAATAAGAAAAAAATATGTATTCCGAAGATCAAACAATGCCCAATTTTAGAACCCTAATTTCAAAAATCCCAAAATTCAAACATGAATCAAGTATGGGTGGCTCTGATACCGATTGTTAGTTTCTAACAATAAAGGATTTGTTCCTAACAGCATGTTTTCTACCCATATAGAAAACAAGAAAGAGCACAATCCTAAATTGATCCTTATGAACCCATACCCGAATTCAAGCTGAGAATATAAAGCGGAAGCGTACTTGAGTTTGCCATTGGGAATCGTTGAAGGTTTGCGGGTATGTGATCTTCCAATTGTAGAGCACCTTAGGGTTTTTTTTTGTTAAGCAATGGTAGTGGGGGTGGGGGAATGTTAGTTTCCGGGAGTTGAACCCGGGATCTCCTTCTTGCACTCATTTGGTGCACTCCTTCGGTATCCTTTAGCTCGCCAATTGAGCTACCTACTTGGGATACCTTAGGGTTTCTTGATTCTCTTCTGATGGGGATGAAGAGAGAAAGCCAGAGAACTAAACCCTATTTTGTTTTTACGTTACTCTACAAATGGGGACCATAATCCATATATATATATAACTGCTTCCAGTTACATCTCAGTTTTCAATATTTCTAATTCAGCCCATCATCAAATTAGAATATTGCCTTATGGTATCTACACAATAACCTTTCATGACACATATAACCTTTGCCATAAACTTAGTATCAAATAGACCAATTTAAGTTTGGCTAATTAAATATTGTCCTTAACATATTTAAATATTACATGTGTGACCCCAAATTCTAAGATTGATCAAAGCAATTCAAGTACTTTAAAATGTCCTCGAAAGAATTTCTTGATGAGTGACTTTAAAATGAAGACTAAAAAGATGTTGGAATGAATGTTAAAAATTTCAAGTACTATATTATATCATCACATTCACTGTGAACATTGAGAAGTTTCAATCAACCTCAATGCACATGATGGCATTAAACATTCAACCAAAGTCCAAACATTATATATTGTGTGCATGAGCAAAAGACATCCCTGATACTATGCCAAATCCCTAAACCCCAAATCACTGATAGAGTCATGTTAAATAAAATTTGCGAATAGTTTTGTGAATTCATCAAACAATGACTTCATTTTATATGTTTTAGTTGAAAATTATTCGGCAAAAACATATCAGATTAGTCAAATCCTCCAAAACAGAATAGCACAACATAGGTTAGGATCATTGTAGATAGCAAGGCTTGACTATGATGTAATAAGAAAAATGATCAGAGGGATATATTGAGCCACTTACCATGTGAAGAAACTCAGAAGCCATGAAATCAGCAACTGCCTAGTAATGTCTGATGGCCCTTTCAACAAATATGTACGATTGAATGTTGACCAAAGACAAGAGGAAGAAACAAGAGAATGGTGAACTCATTTCAAAGCATGACAATCGAACTTAACATCAAATCTAGAAGTTCAATAATGTAGCTTCTTTTCTTAAACATGAAAAAGGAAAGAATTTCAAAACATTAATGTAAATTTTGCTTACTAAATGCCACAGTCTAAAACCCAATCTAAACTTAAAACCATTCCATGTTCCATCCCAAATGTCACGAACCAAATCTAACTTTTGCTTACTACAGTCTAAAAGCATGACATGACACTAACACTATCCAATATCAAACATGCCAAAAATGGTGCAAAACATTCCATGTTTTGCATTATTACCTTGAGTTGATCCAATGATCGGAGGAACAACATTATTCATGATTTGAAGCAAATGATAACTCTTGGTTTTTTTTTAATTGCTTATACCACTTGCATTTCAGTTTCCTATTTTGTTCATATTACCTTCTCTGCTATCAGGGTAACAAGGCTTGTGCTGTGATGTGTCCAAGGAGGAGGTTCGCAACCTCCCTGTCACTCTCTTATGGATCCAAAGTGGTCAAACTCATAACATTAGAGGAGCAAGGTCTCAGCAGGAAGATGATTACAGGCATGTCTAGTTATTTTTATTAGAAGAATTGAGAAAAGGAAGAAAGAAAGAATTTCTCATTGAATGGTAAAGAGAGATTTATTACAATGAGTGTAGGATACACTTTATATAATGATGTTAACTAAACTAACCAACTTGTAACTAATCTAACTAATTATAACTACTTTAACTAAATTCAATATATTCTAAAATCTCCCCGCAAGTTGGAAGTGTGGATTAACATTTCCAACTTGGAATGAACAATACAATTCAAGAAAAAGAAAATGAAAAAAAAAGTAAGGAAAATTACAGAAAATACAAGTTTTGATTCTATCGGCTAAACACGAAAATTAATGAAGAAATTGGTAGCGGTTAGGATGCATAACTTCAAGAAGTCTTTGACCAACTTTTGAGGCCTTTTAATCTTCTTTTAGCATCTCCATGACGCTCACCCTAATGAAATCAAGAACTCCAATCTTGGAAGCTTATCAAATGCCAAATTAGGCTAAGAAGAATGATGTTTGTTTGCTTAACTATCTATGATATTTATGAATAGAAGCTAAAATGCCAATTAGGCTAAGAAGAATGATGGAGCCATTCGGAGAATTTTGTTGTTGATTGGCATTGCTTGAAAATGCCATCGCTTTTGCTTCTCGCATCCCACATTTTTATTTGGGTAGGTCGAAGAAAAAATCTTGAAATTTTTGTTATTGATTGGCATTGCTTGAAAATGCCTTCGATTTTGCTTCTTGCATCCCACTTTTTGTTTGGGTAGGTTGAAGGGAAAACCTTGAAACTTTTTTGTTGATTGACATTGCTTGAAAATGCCTTCACTTTCGCTTCTCGCATCCCACTTTTTTGGTAGGTCGAAGGGAAAATCTTGAATTTTTTGTTGATTGGCATTGCTTGAAAATGTCTTCACTTTCGCTTCTCGCATCCCACTTTTAGGGGTAGGTCGAAGGGAAAATCTTGAATTTTTTGTTGTTTGTGGTTCATTGAACCAAGAATTGAATATGTTGGCAGAGAAGAAGAAGAAGAAGAAACATATATCCAAAAATAGATAAAAGAATGGAGACTTTTTGCAAGATTGAGAATAACCGTGGAGGGTTAGAATAGAATTCGCAAAATCAAAGATGTTGAATAAGAGAGGAAGTAAGATAAACATGACTTCCTTTTAAAAAATTTGGCGGAAGCATTACATCGCTCTTGATACCATATTAGAAGAATTGAGAAAAGGAAGAAAGAAAAAATTTCTCATAGAATGGTAAAGAGAGATTTATTGCAATGAGTGTAGGATACACTTTATATAATGATGTTAACTAAACTAACCAACTTGTAACTTATCTAACTAATTATAACTACTTTAACTAAATTCAATATATTCTAACAATTTTTGTTTGATTGAATGAATTATGTCAATACACTTCAATCAGTGAAGAGGCAAATAGCAACTCAACCATCTCTCTTTGACAATCTGAACAAAAGAAACAAAGAAATCTTAACACACAATTCAAATATGTCAGCTATAATCTTACCTAGAGTATTGGGGATTAGGGTTCAGATTGAAGTTGTTAAATTAGAAAGAGGGGGTTAGGGTTTTCAGTATACCAAAAATTAGGGCCCTAATTAGAATATAATAGATTAGAAGTAGAATAGAATAGAAGTGCAATACTTACCATAGATGAAGAAGAAGATGTTTGGCCAGTAGTGGAAGAGGAGCGATGGGTTCTGGGATTTGGGAGCGATGGGTTATGGGTTTTGGTTTGGTTCACGCGAATGGAGTGGAAGTGAGGAGGAGAATGAGCGGTTCTGGCCGGGCGACACGGAGGTGAGAGTGGTGGTAGTGGGTGGTGGTGGTGAGAGAGAGTGGAGAGGGTTTAGGGTTTGAGTGAGAAGTGAGAGTAAAAATGAAAGTGAGGGTGTGAATGTGATGGTCGAGGAAGGGCTGTTTTAGTTTTAAAGTGAGAAAGCATTGCGACGGAATTTATTGACTTTGCGACCAAAATGTCCGTCGGAATGTTGCGACGGATTTCATTTCCATCGGAAACCTACGCGAGAAACATAGTAAACACGTAGCGACAGAATACTCCGTCGGAAATCCGTCAGAAACACATATATGAGTCACAGGAAAATATCGGTCGAAAATATGTGGTCGGTAGCAATTAAAAAAAAACCAAGAGTTATCATTTACTCCCTATTCGCAAACCAGAACAACTCGCAATACGATTTCACGTAACCAAATGAACGAACCAGAACAACAACTCACAATACTTGGGGGTTTTGCGATGGGGTTTGTGGGGTTTCTGGAAACGTAACTAAATGCGACCGGGTTTGGGGTATTTCTGGGGTTTTGGAAACCAAATCAAATGCGTGGATGTGGCTTTGCGTGACCTTCTGCAAATGAGAGGGTTTGGGGGGGGGGGGGGTTTAAGGGGATTCTGGTTTGCGAGAATGAGAGATTGTGGTTCGTGAGAGGGTTTGGGGGTTAAGGGGATTCTGGTTCGCGAGAATGAGAGATTGTGATGATGATGACGAACCAGAATGAGAGAGAGCTCTAGGGTTACTTGCAGATCACGTGCGAGAATGAGAGAGAGATAGCTTGCTATAGCTAGTGCGTAACGGTAGGGAGAAGAAGAGAGATCAAATTAGAATTTTAGAATTATTTTTTTTTTTATAAAACCATAAGTAATGCTTTTGTAAGTAAGCGCTACTGAAGGCTGTAGCGAGATTTTGAAATGAGGAGGGCTTCTGAGGAAAGTGCTACTGAAGGTGTAACGTGATTTTGAAATGAGGAGCGCTTCTGAGGATAGCGCTACTGATGGTTTAGCGTGTTTCTGCAATGAGGAGCGCTTCCGTGGAAAGCGCTACTGATGGTTTAGCGTGTTTCTGCAATGAGGAGCGCTTCCGTGGAAAGCACTACTGATGGTTTAGCGTGTTTTTACAACGAGGAGCGCTTCGGAGGAAAGCACTTCTGATGGTTTAGCGTGATTTTGAAATGAGGAGCGCTTTTAAGCAAAGTGCTACTGATGATGTTACTTAAGTAGCATTTTTTTTAGAAGCCCTACTAAAGGGTGCGCTATTTTTTAAAGCTTCTGGCGTAGTGGAATAAAAAAAAAGAAAAAATCAAGAAAAAGAATACGTAAAATACTTGCTTTGAAATAGCAACAAGAAGTTCCACTGATCAAAAGAAGCTTACAAATTGAAACCCTTGTACAACAGGTCTCAACAAGAGAAGAGAACCCTTCTTTGTTTGAAGTGAAGATGGACCAATGATATAATAGGCTCCTTCGAACGGGAAGAGAAACCATTGGAGAAACTAGAGCATGATAGGGGTTGGAGGTATTGATTTCTTGATTAGGGCATGACAGGTAAAAGGGGGAACGAGTGGAACAGGGAGGTACTTGATTTTGATAGGGTTTTTTAGTTTTTACCAAAAAAGAGAAAAGCGACTGTTAAAAAAATAGGGAACATGAACTCTTTTTTGGAGAAAAAGAAGGGATTGTTTATCAAAAAAAGAGAGGGAATATGCTCATATCTAAAAAGAGAGAGAACATTAGGGAAGTAGACAAAATTAGATTGGCTAAAGTGCTCTCGGGGTCTCTTATCTTTATTTAAAGTAACGAATTGGTCCTTTAAGTTTTTTTTGTCCCAAATAAGTCCTTTATCTTTCAAATTTTTGACACATAAATCCTTTTCCGTTAACAGTGCTGATTTATGTGTCAAAAAAAAGGATTTATGTGTTAAAAATTTGAAACGTAAAGGATTGATTTGGGACAGAAAATGATTTATGTGTCAAAAATTTAAAACATAAATGACTGATTTGGGACAAAAAAAAGAAAAAGGACTGATTTGGGACAAAAAAAAGATAAAGGACCAAATCGTTACTTTAAATAAAGATAAGGGACCCCGGGAGCACTTTAGCCAATTAGATTTTATTTGTTATTTTACTCACTAGTTTTCATTTTTTTCACTAAAGGATTCATCCACAAGTTCAAAATATAAAAGATTTTAAATTGAAAATTTTATAGACAGAATTTAGAGATGGAATACACAAGAGACGGATTTTATTT
This sequence comes from Astragalus membranaceus, assembly GCA_039519185.1. Lineage (NCBI taxonomy): Eukaryota > Viridiplantae > Streptophyta > Magnoliopsida > Fabales > Fabaceae > Astragalus > Astragalus membranaceus. The sequence continues at coordinate 157,691,135 of CM076847.1, forward strand.
TTGCGTTTATAACAATATTTTGACTTCGAATTATTAGATTCACCATTTAGAAGCGGAATTAGAAATCTTTTTATCAACTCTTTTTACCATGGGTGAAGTACCCCTTATACTCCTATATATAAAATTTCTTTGCTTATAAAAGAAACATATAGGTGTAACACACGAAGTTTTCGGAGTATTTGTCAATATAATTAATTGATTATCAGTATTTGTTTAAAATAAATAATTGATTGGTTTAATTTTATTTTATTTAAATTGATTATGTTTAATTAAATTATAATGGTAGAAATTGGGGTTAGACGTTAAAATAAATTAGGAGTTGGGATTGAATTTTCAATACCTAAACTTTAAGGGACAACTTAGCAAGTATTTTTAATTGCTAAACAACACCATACATTTACACCCTAGGTGCCTTGCTCACACCCACCATATACACCACTTCTCCACACTTAAACACAAAGAAGCGTCGGCTGAACCCTTAGGGGGTGTTTGAAGTTAAGTAGAATTACTCCCGGGATTAACATTTCTAGGAATATAATGAAACGAATAATAATCCTATGTATCTTCTTTTTTGAAGCAAACAAACTTAAGGCATTTCATTAATCAAAATTTTCGAAATACAAAGCGGTGTTAAATCATGAACGTGGTGACTAGCAAAGAATTGAATCGCCCGAGCTAGAGTATGAGCAACACAATTGGCTTGTCGCCGAATAAAACTGACATTACAGTTGAGTAAATCATAAAAAGTACGCTGACAATTGGAAATGATAACTCCAAATTTAGTATGTAGCTGCAACCTCCCAAGGAAAGCATCCACCACCTGCTTACAATCAAGCTCTATGTCGACTTCTTGCAAATTTAACTGTCGAAGCCAACGAAGAGCATCAAGCAAACCCAACGCCTCAACCTCTTTAGGTGGAAGATCACCATCGAACCAAACCGTCTTTGCCCGTAGAAACGAGCCAAAGTGGTCACGAAAACAGATGCCAAGCCCACAGTGCCCATCCTGCTGAAAACAAGCTGCATCAATGTTACACTTGACTCGCCCAGCTGCTGGTTTCTTCCAGCGCACCACCTGCGGCGTCGTTGGTGGAGAATGACGAGTTTCTCGCACCCGATGCCACTCCAAGACCACGGTACTTGCATCAAAAATTAAGAGGTTGATGGGTAACTCCTTCAAGTTCTAAACAAGCTCATTACGGCGACGCCAAAGGCACCAAATGATGGCTGCAAAATCAATCCTAGTATTCAAATCAAGAACATCCAGCAACCTGAAAATGAATTCTGTCGCTCCCTCGGCCACTTCATAATCGTTGTGGATCTTTGACCAAATACCTGCGGCTTGTCACACTTCTTGAGCTTTTCGACAGCCAAAGAACAAGTGCCATTCATTTTTCGGAGCTCCATTACACATAGGACATTGGGCATTACATGGAACTCCCTTTCGTTGGAGCCTGGCACGCGTAGGGAGACACCCTCTCGCAATGCGCCAAAGAAGTATTTTGAATTTGTTTGGCACTTTAAGTGACCAAATTGCTTTGGATTTACCATCCACCCGAAGATGAGAAGTATCAACAAGATGTTCCATAGCAAAATGATAAGCTGACTTCACAGAGTACACCCCATCTCTACTCTTGTCCCATAATAATTGATCATCATTAAGAGCTGCGTACCTGGGCATGCTAACAATTTCCTTTGCATCATTCGGGGAGAAAATAGCATTAATAAGAGTATGGTTCCAATCATTTGAAGTACTATCCAATAAATCAGAGACGAAATAGACATTAGAATGCATTGGCTGTGGTGTGGTAACATACGCATTAGTAGGATTACGAAGCGAAGGATCCTCCCAAACACGAATATTGGAGCCATCACCGACTCTCCATCTCAATCCACCTTTGACAACTACCTGTGAAGCGCAGATGCTACGCCAAACAAAAATTGGGTTATGGCCTATGGAAGCCCGCAAAAAGTCCCCTATTGGGAAGTATTTAGCTTTGAAAACTCGTGATATAATAGCATCTGGGTTGGTAAGAATTTTCCAACCTTGCTTCCCTACCATTGACAAATTAAAGATAGGAAAGTGTCGGAAACCCATACCTCCGTGTTCTTTGCGCATAGATAACTTATCCCAATTCAGCCAATTGATACCCCTGCCATGTCCCCTGTTCGTGCCCCACCAGAAGTAGTTGATCATACGCCTAGAAATAGTGTTTGGTAAATTTTTAAACATTCCTAGAAATAGTGTAGTTATAGAAATTAAAATAATTTTTATTTTTAAATTTTCACTTAGCTCTCATGGGAATCCTTATTCCAAACCTTTTCAATAAGAATGTTTTCATGGGAATGATGGAGGCTATTGAAAGTTATCTTACTCTTAGAAATCTTTATACTCGGGAATTTTTTTTTTCAAACTTGTAACAAACATGAGAATGCTCATTCCTAACCCATGAATTCTCAAGAATATTATTCGTAGACTTGAAACAAATGTCCCTTATCGTTCATTTCAAACACACATTTGCATATTTTTGAGAAAGGGAAAGCTAGAGAACTATAGAGAGAGGGAATTTTGATGGAAAGGGAGAAGAAGTTCTGAGTTCTACTTGACACAAGTTGTCCTTCTACCATTCTATTCATCCCTAACCCATATGATTCCTCTCTACTCCACATTTCAGACCCCCTCATCCAAAAAATCAAAAGCAAAAATATCTCTCAACCCATTCTTTGGACCTTTAAAGATAACCTTGCATGTCTTAGATTTGGGTAGAATCAGAGGTTGCAAGTTCAAGAATAGTTTGAGGAACATTAGGGATTGAGGATTGAGGCCTGAGCAAGAAATTTGGAGGTCATATTTGTGCATGTACATTAAGAGGTTTGAAGTAATGAATTTACTGAGTTGCATTTATAGAAGAAAAAAAAACAGCATTAAATCTTCATCTTTGAGCATTTCAATTTCGTCGTGTTTCTACCAATTGAGGTAAACCTTTTTTTATTCCTAAGGGCAATCAATAAGTCTCATTTGTGCGATTCAATAATTTTATTGCTTAGAAATCAATCAACTTCTAAGCATGCCTAGGGCTAGGATTTTGTGTGTTGGCCTTGAGTTCTTAGACCTCTTGAGAAAATTCTGCTTAAGTGATATTGCATGTTGTTCGATTAAAATTATTATTATTATTATTATTATTATTATTATTATTATTATTATTATTATTATTATTATTATTATTATTATTATTATTATTATTATTATTATTACTATTATTGATAATTGTTGTTTGATCACTTGGTTTGAGCATGTTGATTGATTTATAAAACATTTAGTGATTTATAAAACATTTTAGGGTCTAAATCAATTTAAAATGGCCTAAAATGTGCAGGGGTATGATCTCGAGCCGAGCCCGCCGCATGCAGGGACGGATGCATTGCAGGCATTTTTTTTGGTCTCGGGGTCTTTCACCCCCTTCGGTATCCAGGGAAAAGGGGTTCTAAATAATCCGGAGTTCGGACATTTGCTCCCACTTGAAAAATTATTTAATTTATTTATAAAAATTTACAATAAAAATCCGGGGTTCTGAATTATTTAATTTACTCCCACTTAAATATATAAGGAATTTATTTTCCCCCCATAAAATAACTTTTTACAATAAAAGTAGAAATTCACAAAAGATTCCTAAAAAGTAGAATAAAATGGCACTAATTTTACTTTTTTAGCTATGTCATTTATAGAAATTTAGGTATTTTAAAATTATTCCGTGATGAAATTATGTATTTTGTAAAAATTTACAATATTTTTTTGAGAAAATATTATAGACAATTTTTTGCCCCACTAATAAAAATTTATGGATCCGTCCCCGATCGCATGGCGACAGAAGCTATACAAATCAAGTTTTCGTTCTCACCTCCATCGCCTAGCTGTGGCCCCGGTTTCCAGACAACCAAGTGCAAAATTGTGCACAGCGGTTTTATCGTTTCGTCTGGCGTTGGCATGTTTTTCTCAAGTGTACGTTTGTGATTATTTTTAAGTACTTTCACCTTGTTATTCCTAAGTAATCAACCTAGTTGCGATAATATGAGATCATTTAAATGTATTTTTATGCGAATAAACTATAATATCCCCTTTTAATGGTTAATTGATGAAAAGAGATTATTTTAAACCAATTGATCCATAAGTTTTAAATAGGTTAATTAGTAATTGTAAGTAGCAAACAAAATAACTCTCATTTATATTTTAGATCGCATTGGTAGAAACATGAGGAGCGGTTGGAAATTGGATAAAACAAACTTAATGGACGCCATAGTTTGGGTTATAGAACTTTGACCTCCATTCCAAAACTCATTAAACATAATGTTCAGCCAAAGGATATTGTGACTCTTTAGAGAGCTAGAAACCGTTTGCTACACTAGAAGAGGTTTTTCAAAGATTGTAAGTTTCAAGATATTGTGAGTTTATTTAGAAAGTGATAATTGTTTGCTTTTGTCAGGAATAAAGCATAGTGTGGGTCATTGATAACTCTTCGAAATACTATGGTGAAACTCACTGAATTTCAGGGAGGGAAGCTCAATATTCGTACGGGTAGAAACCTAGCTTTACAGCGCTCATGACCTAGGAGCACTATGAGAGGGCGTGGCGGCGGCGTGCACGATGGCTCTTTCGCGTACAGGGCTACGAGAGGCAGAAGGAATCAGGGTTTTCGAGGTTAAGCAGACTGGAATCAGGGTTTAGCGACGAGGTAAATGACAACCAAGGAGGATGGCAATGGGTTCGAGGAAGAAGGGAACGTTATGGAGTTCTAAGGAAGACTTGGAAAGGAGTGGATATAGCATCACGTTCTCATAGGAAGGATGTGATGGATAAGGACATTTCATCATTCTTCTTCTCAAATTTTCCAGATCGTTATCAGGCTAGTGACATGTTCAATGTGTTCGTAACCATGGAAGAGTTTGGGAAGTTGTTGTTCCGGAAAGAAAGGAGGGCCATCGAAAAAGGTTTGGCTTCATGTGTTTTCTTTATATGGATGATCCAGCAAGCTAGCAACAGGATTGGACAACATCTTTGTGGAGGGGGAGAAATTGCATTTTAATCTACAAAGGTTCAAACGGGAATATCTATCCGAAGTCCAGAACAAGGTAGTATCTACGAAGGCTACAGTGGAGAAAAAGAGGATTTGGGTGCCAAAGAATCGTGCGGATCCGGTCTTGGGTGGAAATCTGGTTAAGGAAGCAACGACAAAAGGAGTGGGAAGTTGTGATCTTTCAATTATGCCGAAGGAGGATGAATGCATCGACCTTTCCAATGCCATGGTGGGAGAAGTCTTATACTTCGGTAAGTCTTATTTTATTCCGGATGAATTCATCAGGACAGGAGTGTTCTCTATCAAAGCCACTCCCATGGGCTCCAACTTGGTATTATTAGAAGGAGGTAGGGATGAAGAGGATTTTAAGGGTTTGGTCGAAGAGGCTAAGGATTGGCTTCTTCAATGGTTTAAGTGGATCCGTCCTTGAAAGCCTTCTGATGTCGACAAAGAGCGTCTAGTTTGGATTAGATGTTTTGGGATCCCGGCCCATGCTTGAGAAAAAGGGCTCCCTATTGGGCAGCGCTCTTGATGTAAGCGCTGCATTTGCTTAAAACGCGCGGGGAATGGGCAGCGCTCCTGCTGTAAGCGCTGCTTTTGGTTAAAATGCGCTTGGGCAATGGGCAGTGCTTTGTAGGGAAACGCTGCTTATAGGGTAACGTGCTAGGGCAATGGGCAGCGCTTTTTAGGGAAAAGCTGCCTATAGGGGAAATGCGTTGGGGCGATAGGCAGCGCTTTTTAGGAAACGCGGCGTATAGGTGGGGCGATGGGCCGCGCTTTTTAGGAATTGCTGCGTATGGGTGAACGCGCTGGGCGATGGGCAGCACTTTATAGGCAAACGCTGCCTATTACTTGTATCTTATTTGACATTCCCTCGCGTTCAGCTTCTCCAAAGTCTTTGATCAATTCGCCTTCCACTCTCTCCCTCGGGAAGAACAAACCCAGCAACCTCACACGTGCTCCATCGCGAAGAACAACCCAACAACCTCACACTCTCTCCCTCATTTCGTTCACTCTTTCGTTTCCTGAAAAACCTCGTTCCAGAAAACACCCAACTCCTCATTTTCGCGATTTGGTTTCGTTTCCAAAACCCCAGGAAAAACCCCAAATCCGTTTCGAGAAACCCCCAAAACGCGTACTGAGAGTTTTTGTTCTAGGTTGCATTTCGTTGTTGTTCTGGTTCGTGCATTTCGTTGTTGTTCGAGTTGCCAGAGCTTCGAGTTTGTTGTGGTTCGAGTTCGTTGGAGATCGTTGTCGCTTGCTTTCTTGTTCAGGTATTTAAAAACACACAGACACACACACACACACACACACACACACACACACACACACACACACACACACACACATATATAGTTACTCAATGTGCTCTTCATTTTTATGGGTTTTTTTTCGAAATTTTGCTACCCTATGATGTTATTGAATGATTGAAACACTACTTTGGTATAATGTTTAGCTTGTGGACTGCCTACTTGTAATACCTAGCTTTTAGAATTTTCATATTGTTGTTGGAGAGGATGCTGCATAATCTCTTGGCTATATACTTTAAAACATTGTTGTGTGTTGTTGTTTTAGTTTTTTTCTCAAAGGATTTGAGTGAATGTAATTTGGCTCAATATGATGTGTGTGTGTGTGTGTCAAAACTAGTTTTCAAAACTACTTGAAAATATTGTGTGTGTGTGTGTGTGTGTGTGTGTGTGTGTGTGTGTGTGTGTGTGTGTGTTTTGTTTCTCGAATCCAATTTCCACAACTTAGTCATATTTGAGTGAATGTACTTTTGTTGTTTTCTTGTATTTATTATATGAAGAATGGCAATATGGAAGACATCAAAGTCTTTGATTTCTTTAGTTGAAAATAGTTGAATGTCTTAGTTTCAAAAAATTGCAAGTTGTGTGTTTTTCACCTATAATAGGTTTGAGTTCTCTTATCAGGATTTTATTATAAATATTGGGAAATTATGGAAAGAAAGTGGTTGTCTGCCAGTCGTCTGTCCAAGGAATATGTCGCTAGAGTTGTGTCATACCCTAATTTTGTCTGCCCAAGTCAAAACATTTTTTTCAAACAAAAATGGAAACAATAAGGGTAATTCATAATTTGTGTAGGTTAATGGACTTTCGCATTTATGTGTATTTGTCCCCTATCTCGCATTTTTATTTGAATTACGCGCACGCGCCAGTCGTAACTGCGTGAGCTTCCCTTTTGCCCTTGCCATTTGGCATGCATTTTAATCTTCAAAAAGGTCATTTATTGATCGTTATTAATTTTTGGCACCCAAAAAAAAGAAAACATTTTTATTAATTTTTGAGAATTTTAGGGAATAAAATAGTGCATGTTTCAATATCTGTGGGCATTCAAATGAGAGCAAGTTAATTATTTTTGAACTAAACCAAGTCAAGGATGAAAAATACAATTTATTCTATCAAGGATAATTTTCGTATAATTTTTTGGAAGAAAATCCTAGTTCAAAATAATTAAAAGGCATTTTTCCCATTTTTATTGCACAAGAAAGCTGAAAAAGGACCATTAAATATTCCCCGATTATTAAATGACAACTTTTATTGTCATGAATAATTAGAGGGATATTTTTATGGTGCCCAAAAATATGTGACACATTTTCAATAGGTGCACTATCATTTGCATGCCCAAAAATTCAAAATTCAAATAAAAAGTACAAAGTGTCCTCAATAAGACAAAAGACAAAAAAGGAGAAGCAATTTTCCCTCTCTCTCTCTCCACAATTTCGAATTCCCTCTCACTCTCTCCACAATTTCTTCCACACTCTTCTATTGTACAATTATTCCTTAAGAATATTCTTGTACTATCTTAATCCTACCCATTTACTACACATCCCTAATTCCTACACACTCTCATGAAGACTCATACCCTTTTTTGTAAATGACACCATCCTCTCACACTCACTCCTTCATAAGAAATTGAAAACTTACTTAAAATAGAACATCCTATTCCTATTCTACCCTTAACCCTAATTTCACCCAAGACCATATATAAGCCTACTCTCCCAAAATACAAAGAAGAAGTTCATTTTGCACAAAAACCTCTCCTCCTCTCCTCTCACTTTCGAAATCTCCTCCCCTCCCTCACCTCATCTTTTTCAATTTCCTCACTCAATCATCCATTAAAACACCTTTCCTACACTAAATCTTCCATCCTTCTTGCATTCTTCTCAAAGATTCACCTTCAAATTCAAGGATCAAGTTCAAAGTTGAAGATTGAAGAGTAGATAAAAGGGGTTTTGCATTCATTCATCTCATTTGCTTCCTTATTCTAGCTTGGAGTTGAGGTATACTTTAAAACCTAGCATCATCTTCCAATTTTAGCATCAAAGATGTAAATCATCACTTCATTTTGGCATCCCATTGCATTTTAATGTCATAATGTTAGCATAGTTGTTGTTGTTGAGTGAGAGATGTATTTCAAGTATTTTGACAAACACTTTGGGAGGTTTGGGTGCTTGGAATGCTTCTCTCCTTTAGAATAAATTGTGTGTTGTTGTTATTTCACTCATTTCTTGTTGTTTTCATGAATAAAGTGATGATTTGAAGCTTATTTCATTTCGCATATTAGAGGAAAATTAGGATTTGTGTGATTGTTATGCATTTATTTGCTTGATCATGTGAATCCTTGCCAAAAGTCTAATCTATGTTGTTCTCTTGCATTATCTTGTGTCTCCATGAATAAAATGAGATTTAGGGTTTATGTTAGTTTCGCATGTTTCAAAGAAATTAGGGTTTATGAGATTTTTGATGAGTTGGTGTTTAATCTTGCAATTCCTTGGAATTGAACCTTGATTATGATGTTTGTTTGCTTAAAACTTGTTGTTCTCATGAATTTGCTTGCAAATCATGTCCTATGCTGATGATTGGCAAGAGGACTCTCACTTGTGCTTTGATGCACACTTTAAGTGTTGAGGATTGCCTAAGAGGATTCAACTTCTTTTGTGATTCCTAGTGAACAAGAATGCAAATTTAGGTTTCTTTTCCTTACCAATTGCTTTGATAACCAAAAACAACTTATAAATCATTTTGAAATGCTCTTGGTCTTGCAAATGCCTTTGCCTATTCACATATTGTGTCATAAATGCCTAGTTAGGTTCATCCCACTGCCTAGCATCTTCAATAAGATGTGCAACTTAGGTTCATTTTCTTGCCCATTCATGCATTTTTGCCAAAATGTTCAACTTAGTTTCATCCCATTGCCTAGCATCTTCAATAAGATGTGCAACTTAGGTTCATTTTCTTTCCTATTCATGCATTTTGCCAAAATGTTCAACTTGGGTTCATTCCTTGCCTATCTATGTATCGTATCATAATGTGTGTAGTCTAGGTCCACTTTTAATCAAAAGCTTTTTCAAGCATCAAAGTCATTCCCTAAACAAGAATCAATCCAATTGCGAAAACTCTTCAAAATCAAACTTTGTTAGTAGTCTTGCGAAGCCTTTGCTTGCATGATTATTAACAATGAGGTACTAGTGGCGATCACTTGGAGCCTTTGCTCAATTGATCATCATGAACGCCTAATTTTCCTAAAGATTTTCACTAAATCAAAAACTTTGTTAGTAGTCTTGCGAAGCCTTTGCTTGCATGATTATTAACAATGAGGTAGTAGTGGCGATCACTTGGAGCCTTTGCTCAATTGATCATCATGAACGCCTAATTTTTCTAAAGATGTTCACTAAATCAAAAACTTTGTTAGTAGTCTTGCGAAGCCTTTGCTTGCATGATTATTAACAATTGAGTGCTAATGGTGGTCACTTGGAGCCTTTGCTCAATTGATCATCATGAAAGCTCAATTTTCACAATTAAACAAGATAAAAAACAAAAACCTTTTTCTAGACAACCCAGAACTACGTAGCTTTGAATTCTCCATCGCACCGGGAGATACGTAGGAGCGGATACTCTCCATCAAGCACAACAAACCCAAAACATTTTTCCTTTCAAAAACCAAACACTTTTCCAAAATAAAACATTTTTCAAAAACAAGAACTACGTTGCTTTGAATTCTCCATCGCACCGGGAGATACGTAGGAGCGGATCCCCTCCGTCAAGCGCAAAAACTAAAGATTTTTCATTAAGTCATTCATCAACAAAAGAGGTAAAAACAAAGCATTTTTCGAATCAACTTTGCAAATCACATATTTAATTAAGGTAACCCTTCTTTGAAGGGACGTTATAGGGTGCTAATACCTTCCCCTTACGTAATTTGACCCCCGAACCCAAATCTAATGGTTCCAAAGACCATTGCTTTTCAAAAAAGGTTTTTCCGATGTTTTACCTTTAAAAAATATTGGTGGCGACTCTAAAATCCCGTTGTGCGAAGAAAAATCCCTCCAAGGATTTTTCGGGGTGCGACAGTTGGCGACTCTGCTGGGGATTATTTTTCTTAAGTGCGTCAAGCCGATTAATTGAATGTGTGATTTGCTTTGCTGATTTAACATTCTTTGTTTTACCTCCCTTCTTCCTACTTTTGTTCTATTTTCCATGTCATTTGTTTGCTAGATTTTAGAACATTCCTTCTTCTTCTCCTTTCTCTCATGTCTACTTGATTGCATCTTGGCAATTCCATTGCATTCTTACATTATCATGTTGCATTCATGTATATTTATCCCTTCTTCCTCTATGTTCGCTTCTTGCTTAATGTGGTAGATAGTCTCTCCTCTTATCCTCTTTGCTTATATGCTTCTTTCTTTCATGCATTCCCCCAATCTTATCATGTTCCCTCTTCTTTGCTCCCTTTCTTTGAGGTAAGTTCATGCATATTCCCCAATTCTATTATGTCCCCTCTTCTCGGCTCCTTTTCTTTGAGGTAAGCAATGCGTGTAATTATTGTTGACTTCTTAGGATGGTTTGTATATTGAAATGATGTATGCATGTTGAACCCCTAGGGTAGACGACCTTTTTGTCTGGACTGTTCATGGTTTTTCTTGCACGTGGGGAAGGGTAATTATTTCTAGGTGTTGTGCCCTCAACACACACTTCACACCCTATACTTGTGAGCATTGAGTGGGGCCTAAAACCCAAGGTCTGAACAAAAACCTAGGAGAGTGGGAACGATTAGTGACTGCCATTCGTAGACCTTTGTCTGTATGGCTCTCATGAAAGTTTCACCCAAGAGTGCGCTTTGTCATGATGCCTCACACTCGGTAGCTTTCTATGATTGTGGGTGTCATCATGAGAGAGACTTTATCTCTTGGTTGCCATTGTGAGGAAGTGATTAGAACCTACATGGGAGGATTACCCTTTTTATCGACTCTAGACCCTAGGATTCCCACCCTTTGTAGGACACGGGGGCACACCTTTGTTTGTTGCATTAGCTTAGGCATTCCTTTTTCTCAAACTCTATTTCAAAATTGTAGAAAGTAATTTTCTTTTCCCCTCATAAACACCTACATGAGGTGGAATGTAGCGTGTATCTTTGAAAATGTTCAAAGTACCACCAATAACCTCATTTTCTTACCTTTTTTCCATGTAAATAACACATCATTTCGCATTCACATCATTTTGCACCATTGCATTTGCACCTAACAAAATTTTGAAAAAAAGACTTTCATCATTTGCATTCTTCATGCATTAAAGTTTGTTTGCTGGAAATCGCAACATAACACCGAAAGTAAGGTGGATGAAAGCAAAGAGGATAAGAGGAGAGACTATCAGAATCCGGGGAATTACATATGTTCAATGGCCGCCGGGGAATTACAAAACTTTTTGAAAAAAAGGTGGATGAAAGTAAAATAAAAAACCATTTGAAAGTCAGACCACCAGAATCATACTTTAATAAAAAGTTTTGGATTCCCCGACGAGATGAATAAAACCACACATTCACATCTCACGCACATTCATTCATTCAATCAAAGGCGAGCTGGTTCACCAATACTCATGCATCTGTCTTCCCGTTCCGAAAACAACAAAAATATTCAAAAATCATGTCAAGCATCATGTACTCTTTCTTTTCCATGCATAAAAAAATCACTGCGAGTGTCATGCATTTTACTTCCTCGCACGAAAAGAGTAATTTTTAGTCATATAACATGAGCATCTCAATATGCACTGACATTCATACATAATCATTCAAAATCATTATCACATAGCGTAGGCATCACATCATTTGTAAAGTCATAAATTACATTTCAAAAAACATATCATTCATACATGTTGTCATCCTAGTTTAAATGCATCAACTCCATGTTCGTGTATCATTTTCCCAAATAAAACAAAAAAAAAACATTTCATTATAATTGTATAATTCCTCATCGAATAAATCAAAAATAAGAGTCTGCATACATGTTGCACTACCTCTTGAAAAATAAAAATAATTGCATTAGGATCAAACATTTATTTCTTCATGCATACATGCATTTGCATTTTCCATACATATCCGTTATCATGGGCATTATATTTAGCTAGAAAATAAAAATCCACCATAGAACGAATCACTTGTTTTCATATACATCTTGTTCTCATGGTACTAACATGCATATCATCATCGTCCAAAAAACAAAGACACTACATATTTGCCCAACTTGCATCATCTTGCATACTCATATAGAAACAATATACTATATTCATTACTCCTCTTCGTGCAAAAAAATATATATAAAAATAAAAACAAAAGCTCTTCATTCTTAATCACCTCGAATGCATTAGTCATCCTGCATGATCATTTCCAAATAAAAGAAAATAAAAGTAATGCCACTTTCTTGCATTATTCATCATCATATTGCATTGCCTCCGAAAAATCATTTTGGATAGTCAATCTTTTAAAGTGATCATTCACATTCCATGCATCTGCGTCATGCAACATTATTCATTCATTCATTCATACATTGGATTTTGTTTTTTCATGAAAAAGGAAAGAATAAAAAACATGACCACAATTAGAAAAATTGTGATAAATATTTGAATATCTCATTTAGCATGCATTTCCATTCATTCATAATCATTCACAAAAATCATCATCAAATAATGTAGACATTTCATCATTTGTAACATCATGAGATGCATGTAAAAACATAGCATTCATACATCATCTCACTCATCCTAATAAATAAAAAAAAACCGCTGTTTCATCGATCATTCATGCGTCATTTCATTCCTTATTTCAGCATGCATCATTTCACAAAAATTATGAGGCCCTACATCAGCCGCATGCTGTATTGCCCCAAAAAAAAATCATTTAGAATAATTGGTCTTTCCAAGTGATCATTCATGCGCGCATTTCATGCATTTGCATCTGCATTTTCATCATGCATATCTATCACCATGTGTTTATTCATGCATTAGGACACAAGGGGCATGTAATTTATTTATCCTCGTTGCATGAGTATAGTTAATCTTTTAACTAGAAAAAATCATCATGCATTCATAATAGGAATAAAATCGTTGGTCTTTTCAAGTGATCAGTTCCTCCATGCACTTCATACATTTGCATTTTCATCGTACATATCCATCATCGTGTTCTAAAACAAAACAAAAATCAAAATATATCATCACTCTTTTTCATGCATCGTTGAGCATCCAATAAAAATGGGAATTTGTGACTTTGCATCCTTCACAGGTTGCATTGCCTTCAAAGATCATTTAGAATCATTGGGTTATTTCCAAATGATCGTGCATTCACGTGTTTCATGCATTTGCATTTTCATCACGCATATACATGATCACGTGTTCATCCATACATAAAAAAAATAAAACATGAGTATTGCTTCTTCAAAAAAAAAGGATGAGAGATGAGACGAAATTGATTATTTTTCTTTGGAAAAGTTTTAGCTGTACAAAACACTGTCAAACTCAGTTGCAAACTCAAGGTGTTTTCGAGGCACTCAATTTTCAAAGATTTTGCAGCTCGTTCACAAATTTTTACCAGCAAAACGATGCATCTTATCAATCCCATGATAAACGATCAAAATGTTCCATTTTGTTAACCAATGTGTTATCAAAAATTTCTTCTATCATGTCGCTAACTATGCTAACTCTCTGTGAAGCATTCGTATAGTGAACTTGCATGCAACACGCATTCACTCTTGTTTGAGTCAGTTAGTGTCCGTATCTTTCCCATCATCATTCCTTGTTCATGTCCAGTCCCACCCCGACCATTCCATAAGGTGCATATTCTCCACACAAGTACCTAGTTAACCATTTGGTTTGTTCCCAATGATGAAATTTCATGAGCTAACACTTTAGGCCCCAAGCTGGGGCAAATTTATGATCACTAGATATCTTGTCAACATTGTATTCCCTTGATGTAAGTCCTTTGCAAAAAAAATCAAATAAGCCTGTTAGGTTGAAAACTCGCAAGAGCAGCCTAAGCAAAAATTAGGGCCAATAAAAGAAATAAAGAGAAAAAGAGCGGATATATAAAAATAAATAATTTTTGTCCTTGAATTAATTTTTGAGAAAAACAAGCAATCATGATTTGAAATAAAGTTTGGTCGTCTTCCCGTATCCTAAAAAAAAAGAATTTTACTACCCCTTTGACCCAAAAAAAAAAATCAAAAAATCTTTCAGTCACCCTAGACAAGGCTCAATTCCACATCAAAAATGGTGTGTCACTCTTATCAGCTCACTCTATTCAAAAAAAAAAAGATCACAAAAAATGTGAAACTCAAAAAAGGATTGAAAAAGAAATCCTCAAAAAGAAAAAAGCAAAAGCAGTAGAAATTTTGAGCTGATACATAATATCACCAAACACAGAAGATATCCTTGTCCGAATAAACCCTCAAACACTTTTTGGACCTACTCATCCTTTCTTTCATAAGAGGTCATTGTCTCATTAAGCCCTCAAACACTCCTTTGGACCCCAATTGCCATTTCTTTCATAAACCCTAACCATTGGCCATGTTACAACCCTAAAAAAGGGTCCATTCAGATCGATGATTGATTGCTTTCATTTTCTCAAAGTTTTAATTTTAGGACAAATAATCTTATTTATTTACAATATATTTGCTCAAAAAAAAAATCAAAAAAAGAAAAAAAAACAACCCAAAGAGCTTGCACTCCAATGTTCGTTCAAATCGCACTGATATCAAGACAATGTTTTGTGATCACCAATTGAAATTCTCATCATATCAAAAGGAAAAAACTCAAGACTGTCACAGTCTTTGGGATTCACCTAAAAGAGAACCAAAAGTTTATACTAGGACCATCACCTGGATCCCAAAGTGGGGCAGGCACACCTTCCACCTTTCATGCTTCTCGAACTTGGAAAATGTCTGGCATCCATCCAATTCATATACCCCATCCAACCATACGACCAATTCCAAAGACCCATGACCCTAACTCAGTTACCTTTCATAACCCCACTAAAAGCAATCATTTAAATATCATTCCAAAGTGGGGCAATCCCATCACTCTTCACTTCACCTAAAGTCGGAGAAATTCGCTCTACACCCATCTCATCCCCTTGTCATATCCACATCCACACAACCATGCCGTCAACCCATTATCATAAATACAGCCCTTCACAATGTTACTCCAGCCGGGGCAGCACCAAACGTCATTGGTTAATATAGAATCTCTTGCTTGCCACCCTTCATCCCAAAGTCATGGCATTCCCAATTCATTATCTCCCCCACACCCCTTGTTTTGTCATCACTAGAAAGGGGCAGACTATTCGATCACCTTCACTGGTAGTCTAAATCGGGGCAGTTCCATATTTCTTGAGCTGGGAAAAACCTACATTTCGTGACTTTGGGGAAAAACCTACCGTTCATCCCATCGCGTGTCATATCTGTCTTACCAAGTCAACTGATTCATTCATCTGTATTCGTACTGCTCTACATGTCTACTAAACAATGCTTCAAAGAGAGAGAACACAAGTTAACAATGTGACGCTGAACACTCACTCTGTTAACTTTGTGGACCTAAAATTCAATCAATCATGGGACACCGTAAGGGAAGAACAAGCGTGAACGAGTCTGTAAATACAGTCAAGTACGGTCGCACATCAGTGACTGTAAATAACAACATTGAGATTGTTAGAGCTTGAATTCAAATCAAATCCATTTTTTTTCTTTCCAAGGAACGATTATTGCAAAATATCCACTACAAAAATCGTTTTGCATCATCAACAAAATCATAGCATAAATCATCCCGCCATATAACCATGCATCCAATAAGTGATGATTCCAAAGCATCCACTTCTCAATTTCTCGCATAAAATAAAAAAAATCTTTTTCTCATCTCAAAAACCGCAAAAATGCATCATCAATAAATCATACCATACATTTCATTCCACCATGCAAACATGCACCTACCATGGCACCTGCATCAAAGCATTACATTTGCATTTGCACGTCATCGGCACTCACATATACTGTTTATCAATTTTTTTCGATCAGGTTCAGCGTCCACAGTTCATGGGCCTTTGTGGTTTATTCGTCTCCACATTGCACATACATGACATTGCATGCATGCACACACACGACATTTTTACTTCGATAGACATGCCAAGTGTTGGTCTCGTCATTGCTAAAAATATTTCTACATAACTAATTATGGCATTGTACCATGCATTCACGTGTCTTCCTTTATCCACCATCGCAATCGCATCAAAGCATTACATATGCATCATTCGCATTTCATACATTTATCATGTGCCAAGAGAAGAAGCAAAAAAGGAAAAGAAAAAAAACAAAAAAGGCAAATAAGAAAAAAAATCTCATTACATTCATTCATTCCACTTAAAATCAATCACTGCCTGTGCATACATTACATGCATGTTATATACATAACATCTATTGTTCTTCAATCGACTTCAAGTGTCGATCCCTATATACTTTCATTTCTCAAGTCAGCACGACGAGTGTTGAATTCTATGTCACAAACCAGATCGCAATGTTAGCATCGTGTCTAGCATGGATCCTTCAGACCCCCAAAGGTCCTTCAAACCCCCAGAGGTCCTTCAGATTAGCTGTGTCTGTCTAAGACATAGTGGACATCCTTCGTGGTCAACATATCAGTTCTAGATCTGATCTTGACCCTCACGACCGCATCGACGTAGGTCACCCTCAGACAGTTTTATTAGTACCATAGCTAGTTGCAGTCCATCAAACCATTTTGGTCCATCAGGCCCAGGCAGCCCTTCAGACCCACCGGTCCTTCAGTTTAATTCAAATCAATGCGCCAAGCATCGCTTGCGAATTAGACCCTTAGATCATTATGCCAATACTTCAGGGCATCGATCCTTCAGACCCGCAGTGGTCCTTCAGAGCCCCAGTGCTCCATCAGACCCCCATCGGTCCTTCAGAGCCCCAGTGCTCCTTCAGAACCCCAGTGCTCCTTCTTTATTCCTTTCTCGTCGGTTCCCCGAGTGTTAATCGTTCTCTGTTAATTCTCAAACTCTACACTATTCTACTAAGAGGACAAAATTAGCATTTGTCTTATCCTTATTTCTATTCCTACTATGAAAACCTTTCAGTTTATCTACAGAATATAAATAAAGAGGGGCAGCTGTTATACCCTAATTTTGTTTGGCTAATTAAAAAAAATCCAAAAAAAAGAGCAAAAGAGCAATAAACAAATACAATTCATGCATTGCATTCATCAAACATAGACAAAAAAAATGCAAGCCAAAAAGAAACTCCTGCATCCCATCAAAAAGCAATCATGGCATTTGCATTGCATGCATTTGTTCATCTCACTTGCAGGTACAAGGGCGGATAAGTACTTCGATGTTAATCCTCGCACTCAGTTCCCAGAAAATGCCCTCTTAGTTCGAAATTCAAATGCTTTTCAGTTCGGCGCTCAAGCGTGCATTGCAGTTTGGAGTTCAAATAGCTCTTATCAGAGTTCAGTGCTCCCTTCTGTTCATGGTCTCACATCGTGTACGAGCAACGCGATGGACCGCAGCCCCATGTGAGGTTCAACGGAATAGTTGTATCAGCCTAAGATACAGTGGACGACGTGCATTGATTAGTATATCAGTTCCGGAGCTGATAACGATCCCCCCGGTCGCTCGAAAGACCAGAGATTCTCAGGATGCGTGCTCCTCAAAGCCACGTGCAAACTCGGATTCGCAAGGGTTCGTTTACATGTTTTAGGCAGCCTGGCATTTTACGGCTTTCTTTATCGCTTTCTTCATTTAGCGCTTTCCTTGCCTTTCGCAGTTAGCGTTGATAGGCCACAAGTGCACGGTCTTGTCACGTAATAAAAAGAGTTATCGATCCACAGGGAGAGCCTAAGTGATCACCAATTTAATTTTCCAAAGTTGATTAGCTAGAAGGAATGGTTTTTAGGAGTTGTAAAATTTAGAAATAAAAACAAACAATCTCAGGTTTATAGTTTTATCAAAACAATGAGGAACCAAAATAATTTCTTTAGACTATTCAACAAATTATAAGAGTAATATATTTCAAAGACAAGGCAGCGAATATAACTAATGTCTCCTTTCGGAGTACAAGAGCGTGTTTTGAACTAACAATCAAGCCTATTCTCATGGTTGATTGTCACCAAAACCCATTAAGCATAACACCTTTATAATGTCTCAAGAGTTTCAAAACTATTCTCATGTTTTGATTCCCTTGTCTAATTTCATAGATCCAACATCAATACTTCACCTTTCGGTTCTTCGTTTGATGTTTAAAATAAGATTTGAAGGGCAATAAAATTAGATTGAAATATAAAACAATTTGGAGTGGAGAATAGTCTTGGGAATTATTAGGGACCTATCATTGGATTACTCCCAATAACCCAAGACTTTGTATCTACTTACTCATATTAAATATGAGAGAAGAAGAAGAAGAAGAAGAAAAAGAAAAGACATGAAATTAAATAGCGAGAAATAAAAGAAAGCAGTAAATTGCAAAATCATAAATAGTGGAATTGTAAACGACAAGAAAATAAAAGTGCAAGAAAGTAAATAGCAAGGAAAGTAAATGACTTGGAAAATAAAAGGGCAAGAAAGTAAATAGCAAGGAAAGTAAATGACTTGGAAGATAAAAGGGCAAGAAAGTAAATAGCAAGGAAAATAAATGACTTGGAAAATAAAGGGCAAGAAAATAAATGACTTGGAAAATAAAGGGGCAAGAAAGTAAATGACTTGGAAAATAAAGGGGCAAGAAAATAAATGACTTGGAAAATAAAGGGCAATAAAATAAATGACTTGGAAAATAAAGGGCAAGAAAATAAATGACTTGGAAAATAAAGGGGCAAGAAAGTAAAAGACTTGGAAAATAAAGGGGCAAGAAGGTAAATGACTTGGAAAATAAAGGGGCAAGAAAGTAAATGACTTGGAAATTAAAGGGGCAAGAAAGTAAATGACTTGGAAAATAAAGGGCAAGAAAATAAATGACTTGGAAAATAAAGGGCAAGAATTTAAATAGCAAGAAAGTAAAAGAACATGAAGAACATGAAGAACAATCTTTAGAGAATTTTTGAGATGAACTTTGTCACAAAATTCAAGTCTTGAGAAATGATTCACTCACAAAACCAAGTCTACTTACAAGTGAGGATCAAGGTCCTATTTATAGGAAAATATGAGGGAGGGGCAAAATAGTAAATTACAAGTTTTGGCAAAGATATGACCATCAACAAGTGGGCAAGGCAAAGCCATCAACAAGTGGGCAAAAATATCCATCAACAAGTGGAGAAAGCATATCCATCAACAAGTTGACAAAGGGCTTAGGTTGAGGGCAAAATGGTTAAAAAGAAGAAAAAAATCAAGTTGGCAAAGGTGGCTATCAAAGAGTGGTCGTAGCCAAATTTTCCAGCATTTTGGCGCCCATGCCTGCGCCAATTCCTGCGCCAGTTTCTGTGTTGCGCCTGTGTTGCGTTTTTGGCGCCCATGCCTGCGCTAGTTCCTACGCCAGTTCCTGTGTTGCGTTTTTGGCGCCCATGGGTCCCTGTCTTGCGCCAGTTTTGCCAGTTTTGCTCCTATGTTGCGTTTTTGGCGCCCATGGCACCCATGGGTCCCTGTCTTGCGCCAGTTTGGCCAGTTTTCTCCTGTTTTGGGTTTTTTGGGGCCCTTGGCGCCCTGGGGTCCCTGTCTTGCGCTAGTTTTGGGTTTTTGGGGCCCTTGGCGCCCATGAGGGTGTCTAGTGCCTTAAAAATTGCTCCTCCTCAAATATTTCCTTTTTTCTTCATTTTAGCTCATATTTTCTCTTTTGCTCCAAAATAAAACCTGAAAATAAAAAGCAAACATTTGTAGTAAAATAGCTCAAAGATATAAAATATAATTAAAATACCTAAAAAAACTTAATGAAAATAACTATTAAAAAGACTCTAAAAATAGACTTATCAAGCGTGCATGTTGTTAACCATTTCGTTTATCGTTTCCTCATCAACACTCCAAGTGTTGATTCAAAAAAAAAAGAAAAAAAAAGAAGGAAAAAAGAGAAAAGAAAAAGGAGAAAAGAGAAAAAAGAAAATTCGGGTTTCTCCAAGTAGACAAAATTGGTATAATTTCTGAATTCTTTATCTCTATTTTATCTTCGAAATATGTCTCGGCCAATTCATATTTCTTGGTAAAATCCAAATAAAGAGGGGCAGCTGTCATACCCTAATTTTGTCCGCCCAAGTCAAAACCTTTTTTTCAAACAAAAATGGAAACAATAAGGGTAATTCATAATGGACTTTCGCATTTATGTGTATTTGTCCCCTATCTCGCATTTTTATTTGAATTACGCGCACGCGCCAGTCGTAACTGCGTGAGCTTCCCTTTTGCCCTTGCCATTTGGCATGCATTTTAATCTTCAAAAAGGCCATTTATTGATCGTTATTAATTTTTGGCACCCAAAAAAAAAAGAAAACATTTTTACTAAATTTTGAGAATTTTAGGGAATAAAATAGTGCATGTTTCAATATCTGTGGGCATTCAAATGAGACCAAGTTAATTATTTTTGAACTAAACCAATTCAAGGATGAAAAATACAATTTATTCTATCAAGGATAATTTTCGTATAATTTTTTGGAAGAAAATCCTAGTTCAAAATAATTAAAAGGCATTTTTCCCATTTTTATTGCACAAGAAAGCTGAAAAAGGACCATTAAATATTCCCCGATTATTAAATGACAACTTTTATTGTCATGAATAATTAGAGGGATATTTTTATGGTGCCCAAAAATATGTGACACATTTTCAATAGGTGCACTATCATTTGCATGCCCAAAAATTCAAAATTCAAATAAAAAGTACAAAGTGTCCTCAATAAGAC
Organism: Astragalus membranaceus; assembly: GCA_039519185.1. Classification (NCBI taxonomy): domain Eukaryota; kingdom Viridiplantae; phylum Streptophyta; class Magnoliopsida; order Fabales; family Fabaceae; genus Astragalus; species Astragalus membranaceus. The sequence continues at coordinate 157,712,372 of CM076847.1, forward strand.
AAAAGACCAAAAAGGAGAAGCAATTTTCCCTCTCTCTCTCTCCACAATTTCGAATTCCCTCTCTCTCTCTCTCCACAATTTCTTCCACACTCTTCTATTGTACAATTATTCCTTAAGAATATTCTTGTGCTATCTTAATCCTACCCATTTCCTACACATCCCTAATTCCTACACACTCTCATGAAGACTCATACCCTTTTTTTTTGTAAATGACACCATCCTCTCACACTCACTCCTTCATAAGAAATTGCAAACTTACTTAAAATAGAACATCCTATTCCTATTCTACCCTTAACCCTAATTTCACCCAAGACCATATATAAGCCTACTCTCCCAAAATACAAAGAAGAAGTTCATTTTGCACAAAAACCTCTCCTCCTCTCCTCTCACTTTCGAAATCTCCTCCCCTCCCTCACCTCATCTTTTTCAATTTCCTCACTCAATCATCCATTAAAACACCTTTCCTACACTAAATCTTCCATCCTTCTTGCATTCTTCTCAAAGATTCACCTTCAAATTCAAGGATCAAGTTCAAAGTTGAAGATTGAAGAGTAGATAAAAGGGGTTTTGCATTCATTCATCTCATTTCCTTCCTTATTCTAGCTTGGAGTTGAGGTATACTTTAAAACCTGGCATCATCTTCCAATTTTAGCATCAAAGATGTAAATCATCACTTCATTTTGGCATCCCATTGCATTTTAATGTCATAATGTTAGCATAGTTGTTGTTGTTGAGTGAGAGATGTATTTCAAGTATTTTGACAAACACTTTTGTGACACCCCGATAATTTCTAACTTTTAGAAACTACCGAAATGCACTACTGGCATACATCAGAGTACCTCCTGTTTTAAATACTGAACACTTACTAATACTCGATGCTAAAGACCATCAAGTGCGTTACATAACTTAATCCTGAAAAATGCATAAAACGTTCTTACACCACTCCACTAGTGTTCAGTACCAAAATAGAAAGTGTGCGGAAGCGATTTACAACTTGAAAGACATAAGTCGTACAATCGAATAGTCTTAAGATACAAAGGAAAATGAAATACAGAGATACATAAAATGACAAAACCAACAAAAGCGTCAGCAACTTCTCAAGCGTCTCCATGACCATGCCTCATCATCTTCAACTTAGCCTGCAATTCTGAAAAAACAACAACATGGATTGGGTGAGACAACTTGTCTCAGTGAGTTCTATCGAGACCCCTTACTAACTCTCTCGGTTCAATTATGCTTGATTCGTTATTCTTGATTCATAATTCGTAGTCTTACTATTTGACTATGTGACTAACATAAACGTTGTCCTCATAACCCTCATAAGCAATTACAAGAGGCAACACATAAACAATGAACAATGGCTTTTTAGCATGTCACCGGTCACTTGGCAAAATAAGCTCCCGGTGAACCCAATCCACTAATCGCTAGCGGGCAAACCTCAAGGGGCCTAGGTTCATAGGGCTCATGACTTCCCCTCCCCTAGCACACTAAACTGAAATAGGGTCGTCACCCTAACCTGATGTATATATTTTAATATACCTTGATCAATGAACAGTGAACAATGATCTGTGAACATAACAATGAGCTTATACTTAACATGATCTTAATCTTAACCTAATCTTATACTTAGCATAATCTTGTCATTAGGTGATCTCACACGGAATTACTAACGTTGCTAACTTAACTTATAACTATCCATTACCTAGTCCACATCATAATGTATCGCCCATACTCAACTTATGATAACCTAACTTAGTCATAATCGGTCTCATAAATACCACATCGGGCCATCACATAAGAAAAGACATGAACATAACATAAAATTACTTCGATCGTACTTGATTTCATGATACTAATATGTTTCCATCCTTGGGAAACCTTGAGGAGTGGATTAGAAGGGACTTAGGACCAATCGGAATGACTTAGGGCATAGTTTAAAATTGGGTACCAGCAAGAGACACACGATCTGTGCGCCTTGGCGCACGATCCGTGCTCAGTTTTCAGAAAATCCACTGTGAGTACCAGAACCTCACGCACGACCTGTGCCCAGGGCCGCACGGTCCGTGCGTGGCTATCAGTATTTCAGAAAAACCAGTTTTCGCATTCTCTTGTCCATTCCGATCGTTCCCATATCCATTCCGATTCACATCCGAACTTAATAATACATCAAAACAGTCATGGAAACCAATCAATCATCACATAGCAATCAACAATCATAACAACAATCAACAATTAAACTTAACCAATCACATAATTTAACGATTCGTCCATGTTTTCATAAAACGGTTCAATACCGGTTTTCATCAAATGCGAGGCCAAAACTCAGAGCATAACACACATGACCATAACATCCTAGTGAGTGTAGAACTCACCTATTTGCCGAGACTTTAATGATTCAACCGTTCCCGAGAACCACGAACTCTCCTCGAACTCGATCACAACATCAACTCACGAACTTTCTCTGGAATCGCTCCGAAACACTCCCCACCGAAACCCAGCCACTGAGATGACTTCTAAGGTTGTTCAAACACGTGTCCCGGGTACTGAAATTTGTTCCACCGCTTTCTAATTCAACATGCACCAGTTTGGGTTTCAGTTTTGGCTAAGTGAAGCTTTGATGGTTAACAATGGTGATCTCAAGGGAAGGGAGGGGGTGATTTCGAACTTAGCATCAATGGAAAGGAAATAGGGAGCTGATTCAGAATATGTTAATAGATGAAGCATGCATGATGGTTTGAAGGAAACTCTCACCTCTTCCCTTCCTCTCCCATTCGCACCCTCTCTCTTTCTCTCCCCTTGGTTCTTGTTTTTCTGAAAAATGAAAGATGAAGTGAGTGTGTGTCTCCCTTGGTCCAGCTGAGGGTTTTACAAGGGGTAGGATACAATGACTAATTTACCCCTCACTTACTAACTCTATTCCATATGACTCCTCTCAACCCTAATCACCCTAACTTAACATAATTAAATACTCAATCACACACAATTCCATACTTAACAAATCAAACAAGTCATTTTCAATTTAAATAATTTCAATCAATTAAATAAATCACTAACAATTAATATTACGCCAATATAATTAAATAGCAAAAATAGGGGATGTTACAACTTTGGGAGGTTTGGGTGCTTGGAATGCTTCTCTCCTTTAGAATAAATTGTGTGTTGTTGTTATTTCACTCATTTCTTGTTGTTTTCATGAATAAAGTGATGATTTGAAGCTTATTTCATTTCGCATATTAGAGGAAAATTAGGATTTGTGTGATTGTTATGCATTTCTTTGCTTGATCATGTGAATCCTTGCCAAAAGTCTAATCTATGTTGTTCTCTTGCATTATCTTGTGTCTCCATAAATAAAATGAGATTTAGGGTTTATGTTAGTTTCGCATGTTTCAAAGAAATTAAGGTTTATGAGATTTTTGATGTGTTGGTTGTTTAATCTTGCAATTCCTTGGAATTGAACCTTGATTATGATGTTTGTTTGCTTAAAACTTGTTCTCATGAATTTGCTTGCAAATCATGTCCTATGTTGATGATTGGCAAGAGGACTCTCACTTGTGCTTTGATGCACACTTTAAGTGTTGAGGATTGCCTAAGAGGATTCAACTTCTTTTGTGATTCCTAGTGAACAAGAATGCAAATTTAGGTTTCCTTTCCTTACCAATTGCTTTGATAACCAAAAACAACTTATAAATCATTTTGAAATGCTCTTGGTCTTGCAAATGCCTTTGCCTATTCACATATTGTGTCATAAATGCCTAGTTAGGTTCATCCCATTGCCTAGCATCTTCAATAAGATGTGCAACTTAGGTTCATTTTCTTGCCCATTCATACATTTTTGCCAAAATGTTCAACTTAGGTTCATCCCATTGCCTAGCATCTTCAATAAGATGTGCAACTTAGGTTCATTTTCTTGCCTATTCAAGCATTTTGCCAAAATGTTCAACTTGGGTTCATTCCTTGCCTATCTATGTATCGTATCATAATGTGTGTAGTCTAGGTCCACTTTTAATCAAAAGCTTTTTCAAGCATCAAAGTCATTCCCTAAATAAGAATCAATCCAATTGCGAAAACTCTTCAAAATCAAACTTTGTTAGTAGTCTTGCGAAGCCTTTGCTTGCATGATTATTAACAATGAGGTACTAGTGGCGATCACTTGGAGCCTTTGCTCAATTGATCATCATGAACGCCTAATTTTCCTAAAGATTTTCACTAAATCAAAAACTTTGTTAGTAGTCTTGCGAAGCCTTTGCTTGCATGATTATTAACAATGAGGTACTAGTGGCGATCACTTGGAGCCTTTGCTCAATTGATCATCATGAACGCCTAATTTTCCTAAAGATTTTCACTAAATCAAAAACTTTGTTAGTAGTCTTGCGAAGCCTTTGCTTGCATGATTATTAACAATGGAGTGCTAATGGTGGTCACTTGGAGCCTTTGCTCAATTGATCATCATGAAAGCTCAATTTTCACAATTAAACAAGATAAAAAACAAAAACCTTTTTCTAGACAACCCAGAACTACGTAGCTTTGAATTCTCCATCGCACCGGGAGATACGTAGGAGCGGATACTCTCCGTCAAGCACAACAAACCCTAAACATTTTTCCTTTCAAAAACCAAACACTTTTCCAAAATAAAACATTTTTCAAAAACAAGAACTACGTTGCTTTGAATTCTCCATCGCACCGGGAGATACGTAGGAGCGGATCCCCTCCGTCAAGCGCAAAAACTAAAGATTTTTCATTAATTCATTCATCAACAAAAGAGGTAAAAACAAAGCATTTTTCGAATCAACTTTGCAAATCACATATTTAATTAAGGCAACCCTTCTTTGAAGGGACGTTATGGGGTGCTAATACCTTCCCCATACGTAATTAGACCCCCGAACCCAAATCTAATGGTTCCAAAGACCATTGCTTTCCAAAAAAGGTTTTTCCGATGTTTTACCTTTAAAAAATATTGGTGGCGACTCTAAAATCCCGTTGTGCGAAGAAAAATCCCTCCAAGGATTTTTCGGGGTGCGACAAGTTGATTATTTTGTGAACTGTGCTGTTGAACATTTAGGGACTTCTAGTAATATCAAATGTCCTTGTTTAAGTTGTTGTGATGTAAAATCAGTTAATGCAGAGGAGTTGACAGGACATTTAAAGGGTTACGGAATTGATCAAAGTTATACTTGTTGGACAATGCATGGTGAGAGGAAAGAGGTGAATCTTCAAATATAGGTAATAGTACTGAGAGATGTGCGCCGGTTGACACCGAAAGACCTACATTTGATGGGGACGAATTTGAAGATATGGCAAAGGCTGTTGAAGACGATCTTAATGACTGTCCTCAAATGTTTGAGAAGTTGATAACGGACAAAAATTGATATTGATTATCCTAATTTCGGGTTGGATCAAAGAAACCTACTAACATTGTCTACTGATGGATTTAACCCACACGGTATTCAGAGTAGCTCCCACAGTACATGGCCCGTGATTTTGGCGATCTATAACTTACCTCCATGGCTTTGCATGAAACGCAAATATATGATGTTGTCTTTGTTAATTTCTGGGCCCAAGCAACCAGGAAATGATATTGATGTATACTTGGCTCCTTTAATTGAAGACTTGAAGCTAATGTGGGAGACTGGAGTAGAGGTGTATGATAGCTTCAGAGAAGAACGTTTCACCCTGAGGACTATGATTTTTGGAACAATTAATGACTTTCTAGCATACGGCAATCTATATGGGTACAGTAAGAAAGGTCAGTGTGCATGCCCTATATGTGAATGTAGCGATAGAAAAATCCGAGGGAGGGGATTCTTCGACATTTTGCAATGAAGCCGCCATCAATATTTATTAAATCGGAAAACATTGAAAAAAAACCTTTATTTTTGGGTTCGGGGGTCGATTATGCGTGGGGAAGGTATTAGTACTCCACGACATCCTTTCAAAAGAAAGGTTACCATTTAATTTAATGTGTAGAGAATAAGTTAATTAAAAGAAAAATACTTTAATTTACGCTTTTTATTATTTGCAAAATTGAGAGAGGAGGACTTAATAAAAATTTTAGTTTTTCGTGCTTGACAGGAGTGGGCCCCTACTCCTACGTATCTCCCGGTGCGATGGAGAAATCAAAGCTACGTAGTTCTTTGGTAGAAATAGTTTGTGTGTTGGTGCTTTTTGTTTTTTTTAAACTGGGAGAGGTATTCGTGACGACCAAACAAGTAAAACTTAGAGTGGTCGTCACTCGTAGCTCGTTTGAAATAACCAAAGCTGTTATTAACGGTCAAACAAGCTAAGCTCAGAGTGACCATTAGTAACAAACCATTTTTTTTGAGTAATTATTTGGAAAATACTGGTTTGGAAGCATTGTGATGTAGTAATAAAAAAACTAAATGAGTTGTAATAGAAAAATAAGTATGATTAACAGGGGGTGTTATGTTATTAAAAAGAGGGGGATGAGTAGCAACAGGGGTTGTATTTTTAAAAGTGGGTGTAAATATAAGCAGCCCAGTTCCTATACTGGGTTCAACAGCCCACGAAACCCAGACTTCTTAGCGGAGTCTCACGCAGCAAATAGAGGGGTGCACGAAGTAGGCGCAGAAACCACTATAAAAGCCTAACTAAAAATGAAACCCTAATTTTCCAAACCCTAAATCCTCTTCTCTCTCACGGCACCGTATCTCTTCTCACTCTCCACCCTAATTTTCGTTTCCTCTTTTCCTTCACCACCGTAAACCGAATCCCTCTCTCCCTCTTTCCTCCACCACTCTCAATTTCTTGCCTCTCCACTTCCCTCTCCGCCATCTTCAACTCTCCTCTTCTCCTCACGATGCTAAACATTTTTCTTTCCTTCTCCAAACTGATCCTCTCCTCCTCTCACAAACAAAGGCAACCCTAATCTCAAATCCCTCTTTTCCTCACCGCCATTACCGTCCTTAATCCCTCTAGTTCACAGTGCCGCGAGACAGCGACGTGGAGGAGAGGAAGAAAGAGCTTTGAGCATGGAGAGAGAGGGGGAGATCCACGAGAGAGGATGACTGAGGGGAGAAAACAGCGAAGGAGAGAGAGAAAGAGAAAGAAAGGAAGATGGTGGACGCGATTTGGTGACTAAGGCTTGCGACGGTGTGGGTTAGGTGCGACGGTTCGTGGAGGGAGAGGGGTGGTGGTATGGTGGTTTACAGCTTGCGAAGGTGTTTTGGTTTGCGGTGGTGACGTTGATGGTTGACAGTGGCTTTGGTTAGCTACGGTGAGGGTGGTTTCGTTCGCGAAGTGAGGGCGAGGCCGTGGTGGTCCAGGACGAACGACCACCGTCTACGGTGGCTGGAACTTCAGGTATCCGAATCTCCTCTCCTTTTATTTTTTTTATTGCTTCTGTTTTGTTGCTATTTTCTGGAACCCTATTTTTCCTAAAAATCTAAACCTATTTCGGATTGGCTGTTAATTTTTCTTGCTGCAAAAAAATGTTTCTAATAGTTACACATATTGTTAAAACGGAATAATGAAAATCAATTAGGGTCAACCTTTATTCTAGCTTCGGAAACAAACTCTTCTTCTTACTGCTTGTTGTGACTACTGCTGCTTCTGTTCGACTGCTACTGCTGTTTCCATTTTTTTAGAAATTTTTGATGCTTTGGGCTTAGGGTTTCAGTATGAAACCCTAAACTTTTGCTCTGAATTCCATCTCTATTTGTATCTCCATTTCTGTTTTTCTGTATCTGTGTGCTTCTGCGTATATGTGAAATTTTTTGTGTGTTTTGGTGGCAAATGTTTTCTGTGTGCTGCCTTTTCGTATTTCTTTCACTGTCTCCCCTAATTGTGCTACTGTTTTGGGTATTTATAGGTGGATGAGGTGTTGAGGACAGTCAGCAATTAGGGAAAAAAATGGCATCAAAAGGACATCATCTTTGAGGGGAATAAAAAGGACAACAACTGGAGCAATTTTAGGGTGCCAAGGATAGTCAAAGGAAGGACAATAGCAAGAAAAAAAGGACTCAAAGGGACAGCCCAGCAGCTAGGGCAGCTGCTGCGCCCTTGGCCTCTTCTTTTTTCTTTTTTTGAAATTTTGTATTTTTTCTAATTTAGTATTATTTTTTTACTATTTTTGCTGTTTTACTTTTTTGGTTCATATGTTGTAAAGAAAGACTATGTTATATGACAAAGAAAGAAAAAAAAACTTTGACTACTAGGTTTCTTTATTTATTTATTTTTGCATCAATAACAATAGGCTAAATAATAACAATAACGAAATAAAATAAAATGAGCATCAAACAAATCGTTTCACGAGAGTGCCAGAGACACGCGCGTACAAAGCGATACGTGACGCAACCAGAATAAGAACTTTTTTGGATTTTAATTGATCGGACAAAATTAGGGTATGACAGCTGCCCCTCTTTATTTATATTTTACTACGAAATATGAAGGGCTTCCAAATTTCTTGAGTAAAATAGAAATAAAGATAAAAGGACACTAATTTTGTCGAAACCCTTTTTTGAGAAAATTGGGAAAAACTGGGTTTACAATAAGTAAATAGGGATCACCGGGGATTTTAAGGAGCACCGGGGCTCTGATGGTCTAATTCGCAGTCGATACTTGGCGCATTGATTGAACTTAAACAGAAGGATCGACGGGGTCTGAAGGGCATGCCTAAGCCTGATGGTCCAATGGGTCTGATGGAGCGCAAACTAGCAAGGGTACTAGTAAAAAATTCTGCTTGGGGTGGCCTTTTTCGAGCGGCCATGGGGGCAAGGTCAAGTCGTTGACCTGATTTGCGCACCTCGAAGGACGTGAACTGTGTTTTATTTTAGGCAGGCACAGCTAGTCTGAAGGACCTGGGGTCGGATGATCCGTCGGTTGCTCGATAATGCAACGTGTGATCTGGATTGAAGGACCAATTGTTGATCTGAAGGAGCGTTAGGGCTCTGAAGGGCCGCTGGGGGTCTAAAAGATTGATGCTAGGCTCAGTGCTAACATTATAATTTAGATTTATTTTGACAGATAAAAACTATCTATGCTTGAACGCATTTAAGGATGCAATAGATGATGTATGCGTGCAGGCAGTGTAAGCATGCGCAATGCTCAGTATCTGGTGGTATGATGAATGAAATGTGGGATGCTTTTTGGTTTTGTTTTTGGTTCTTTTCTTTTTTCTTGATTCTTTTCGCTCTTTTTCTCTTTCTTGACTCATTTTACTCTTTCTCTTTCTTGGCTTTTTGCTCTTCTGCTCTTTCATGACTCTTTTTACTCTTTCTCTTTCTTGGCTTTTTGCTCTTTTGCTCTTTCTTGACTTTCTGCTCTTTTGCTCTTTCTTGACTATTATACTGATCTCGTCAACTCGCAGGACTCTCGACGAGAGATACGAGGGTTGCCCCAAAGTAGTGGTACCAAAGTGCGAGTTATTGTGATTCATTGCTTGAAGTGGTTATGCACTTGTCTTCTTTGAAATTTTATGAGAGATCCTCTCCTTTTGTGATTTTTAGAAATTTCGCAATGATTGTAATGCTTTCGATTATGCACATGTTTCGCAATTCAGTATCATCTACCATAAAACATCTTTTCAAAGCGAAATAGGGAGATGAGAGAATGAAGAAAGAGTTTAATATTCAAATGGAAACCGAGTGCGGAGAAGGGCACACTGACTGAAAATCACATTGAGAGTTTAAACTAAAAAAAGGAAAGAAAAGGAAAGAGCAGATCTTTTGATTGTTTGTATCTTTGAGGTAACAATGCCAATCACCCATGCACATGACCTTGAGCACTCATCATCCAACTTTCAGAGGTATTGACTGCCTTTGCATTTGTTAAAAGTCCAACTTGTTGACCCTAATTTTTTCCTGGACTGCTCTTTAGAGTTTTCAATCCACCGGGTCGCTCTAATTTTTGCCTAGGCCGCCCTTTCGGGTTTTCAACCTAGCGAGCTCATTTTTGCTTGGCTCATCTTTCTTTTTTTTCACATATTTCTTTAGGCATAGTACTTCTTAACTGCATCTGAGTTCACTGGGAGTGAGGTCTTCACCGTCCATCTTTGTGAGAATTAAGACTTCTCCAGAGAATGCTTTGTTTACCACATAAGGTCCTTCGTAATTAGGGGTCCATTTTCCACGGGAACCCTTTTGGATAGGCAAAATCTTCTTGAGCACGGGATCTCCTTCTTGAAACTGCCGGGGTCGAACTTTCTTATTGTAAGCTTTCTTCATTCTTTGCTGATACAATTGCCCGTGACACAAAGCTACCACTCTCTTTTCCTCTATGAGGTTCAACTGGTCCAGATGAACTTGAACCCATTCTGCTTCGTCTAATTTTGTTTCCATTAGCACTCGCAGTGAGGGTATTTCAACTTCTATGGGAAGAACTGCTTCCATCTCGTATACTAGTTAGAATGGTGTTGCCCATGTTAACGTGCGGACTGAGGTCTTATACCAATGCAAAGCGAAAGGCAGCAGTCCTTGAAGGTCACCACCATCTTTTGCACAATCTTATTTATGTTCTTATTTTCCGCTTCGACTGCCCCATTCATCTTTGGACGGTATGGGGAGGAATTATGATGTTGGATTTTGAAGTCGTTACACAATTCTTTCATCATCTTGTTGTTTAGGTTGGTCCCATTGTCCGTGATGATCTTATTTGGAAGACCGTAACGGCAGATCAAATCTCTTTTTATGAACCTGACAACCACAGATTTTGTTACACTAGCATAAGAAGCGGCCTCGACCCATTTGGTGAAATAATAGATAGCGACAAAAATGAAGCGATGCCCATTTGATGCCTTAGGTTTGATGGGACCGATGACATCCATTCCCCACATTGAGAATGGCCATGGTGCTGTTAGGACATTCAAAGAAGTAGGTGGCATATGGATATTATCAGCGTAGATTTGACACTTGTGGCATTTTCTCACATAGTTAAAGCAGTCCGTCTCCATTGACAACCAGTAGTAGCCGGCCCTTAGGATTTTTCTTGCCATGGTGTGCCCGCTAGAATGGGTTCCGAACGAGCCTTCATGGACGTCATTCATAATTCTTTCTGCTTCTTCTTTTGCTACACATCTGAGGAGGACCATGTCGTGATTCCTTTTGTAAAGCACCTCCCCGTTTAGGAAGAAACCCATTGATAACCTCCTAAGTGTCCTCTTATCATTCTCAGTGGCACCATGAGGGTACTCTCTGTTTGTGATGTAGTGCTTGATATCGTAATACCAAGTTTTACTACCAGGCTCTTCTTCGATTGCCACGCAATGATGTGCCGGTAGGTCTCGATGCTGGATTCGGATGAATGTCAGACTTTTGTTGTTATTGATACCGAACATTGATGACAAAGTCATCAAAGCGTCGACCAACTGGTTTTCTTCGTGAGGGAGATGGTGGAAAGAGATCTCCTCGAACCGTTCAATCATCTTTTGGATGTGATCGCGATAGGGAATCAATTTGGAATCCCTGGTTTCCCAGTCACCTTTTATCTGATGGATGACTAAAGCCGAGTCCCCATATACATCGAGTCTTTTGACTTTCCATTCAAGGGCCGCTTTGATGCCTAGGACACACGCTTCGTATTCTGCAATATTATTGGTGCAATAGAAGCTCAGTCTAGCAGTAAATGGTATGAAGCGGTTATCAGGAGAAATCAATACAGCTCCGACCCCGTGCCCATACAAATTGGAAGCCCCATCAAATGACATCCTCCACCTTTCGTCGTCTGGAGATTTCCCTTCTCCGAATAGAGCCATTATATCTTCATTTGGGAAATCGTATTGCATTGATTGGTAATCCTCAATGGGTTGATGCGGCAAGTATTCAGCTAAGGCACTACCTTTGATTGGTTTCTGAGTGACATACAAGAGGTCGTATTCGGATACTAGCATTTCCCAGCGAGCGATTCTTCCTGTGAGTGCAGGTTTTTCAAAAATGTACTTGATTGGATCCATTTTAGATACAAACCAAGTCGTGTGGCTCAGCATATACTGCCTCAGACGACGTGCAGCCCAGGCCAAAGCGCAACATGTTTTTTCCAACAATGAATATCTTGTCTCGCACTCGGTGAACTTCTTGCTTAGGTAGTAGATGGCATGTTCTTTTCTTCCGGACTCATCATGCTGCCCCAGTACGCAACCCATTGAGTTGCCTAGCACTGTTAAGTATAGAATGAGGGGTCTGCCCTGCACCGGTGGCATCAGAATAGGTGGATTTTGGAGGTACCTCTTGATCTTTTCAAAGGCTTCCTGGCAATTATCATTCCATTTTATTTCTTGGTTCTTGCACATCAATTTGAAGATAGGCTCACAGGTCGATGTTATTTGGGATATGAATCTGGAGATGTAGTTCAACCTTCCCAGGAACCCACAAACTTCTCTTTCGGTTTTAGGCGCTGGCATTTCTAATATTGCTTGTACTTTGGCTTGATCCACTTCTATTCCCCTCTGACTGACTATGAACCCCAACAGCTTTCTTGATCTTACACCGAAAGTACATTTGGCAGGGTTTAATCTGAGTTTGAACTTCCTTAGGCGTACAAAGAGTTTTTGCAGATTAACAACATGTTCTTCTTCAGTCTTGGATTTTGCGATCATGTCATTCACGTAGACTTCAATTTCTTTATGCATCATATCATGGAATAAAGCCACCATTGCCCTTTGGTACGTGGCACCAGCATTCTTTAGGCCAAATGGCATTACTTTGTAGCAGAAGGTGCCCCAAAGAGTGATGAAGGTGGTTTTCCGGAGTATCCGTCCATGAAGGAGAAAAGAGAGTGTTCTTCTTCAGTCTTGATAATGTATTCAGGGGCCATCTTGATTTGATTTTATCCGGAGTATCCGTCCATGAAGGAGAAAAGAGAGTGTTGCGCTGTGCTATCTACCAGGACATCAATGTGAGGCAAGGGGAAGTCATCTTTAGGGGTGGCTCTATTCAGATCTTGATAGTCGACACACATACGAACTTTTCCATCTTTCTTTGGAACCAGGACAATGTTGGCTACCCATTGTGGATATTTTTCTACTGGTAAGAATCCAGCATCAAGTTGCTTCTTGACCTCATCTCTGATTTTTAGTGACATTTCTTGCTTCATCCTTCTCAGCTTCTAATTTACCGATGGGCATTCGGGGTTTACTGGTAACTTATGCTCGACTAAGTTAGGGTCCAGTCCAGACATGTCTTGGTATGCCCATGCGAAGATGTCAACATAGTCCGACAAAAGCTTAACCAATTTCTCTCGCTCACTTTCTTTCATCGTGATGCCAATTTTAATCTCTTTCTTAGCTTCCTCTGTGCCCAAATTTATTGTCTCAGTAGATTCCTCGTGGGGTTGAATCACTTTTTCCTCTTGTTCCATCATTCTCAATAACTCTGGAGGATTTTCCCAGTTATTTTCAACATCTTCCTCAGTTTGATTAATGGGGTGCTCAAAGTTACAGTGTGAATTATTGGCGTTGATATTTTCAAAGATGTTTTTTTCAAATCTGCATTAGTATAAATTGACGGAATGAAAAACGAGTAAAAGAAAATAAAAAGAAAACGCAAAAGAAATCTGAAATTTATTAGAGAATCTAAAATAACATTTTATTGATACAGATACTGAAAGGAAACATGCGTGCCCGAATGAAATGTCCTAAGGCCTTGGGCAGAGCCATAGGATTGTATTACAGAAACATTACTTTGAACTAAAAACTACAGGAAAATCGATGATCTCCCAATTCTTGAGATTTTCATTTGCAGGACAAGGGCGTACGAGACTGACGACGCCTTCTTTAGCATTTAGATCATCTTCCACTACAGCAATCTGATCGGGGTTCAGCATTCCCGCGCTCTGGAAACTTTGTTTGATGTCGCAGATGATGATCTTCTTCATATTTGGCACTCTGCCCTCAATTTTTGGCTAACCTCCGCTCTTTCTTTTCCTCCACAATTCTTCTCTTGTCCTTGCGATCAGGCCAATACCCTATCCCACGTCTATCCTTGTTCTCTCGCAGCTGTATCGGTGTCAGGATCCCATGTTCGGTCTTTCCTAAACCTTTTCCGACCTGGTAACCTTTGACTATCACGACTTTGGCAACCATAATGGCAGTCTTGGACAGCTTAGGTTTCAGCATACTGGACGCATTGGCAATCTCTAGTGCTTGGAAGGCAGTCTCAAAAGACTCTTCAGCAGCCTCGATGTAACTAGCGGGTGACGACCTATTTACCAGCGTTTCCTTTTCACCAAAGACAACCACCAACTTGTTGTTCACTATGAATTTGAGCTTCTGATGTAAGGAAGAAGGAACTGCCCCTGCAGAATGGATCCATGGCCTTCCCAAGAGGCAACTGTAGGATGGGGCAATATCCATTATTTGGAAGTTCACCACGAAGAGTTCTGGACCTACTTGCACAAGTAATTCTATTTCCTCGATGACTTCCCTTTTCGATCCGTCAAAGGCCCTGACCACTATCGAGCTTGGTCTCATGTAGGAACAATCCACATCTAATTTTTCCATGGTTGATCTGGGTAACACGTTCAAAGGCGAAAACACTGTCAATAAGCACCCGAGCAAGCGAGTAAGGCTTTGTTGTGCCCCCTTCCTTCAGTTGGAATCTCATCATCAGTAAAGGTGAGGTAATTACTTGCAACAAGGTTTCCAACGATCCCATCAAACTGGCCGACTGAGATGTCATGAGCGACATGGGCCTCATTCAATACTTTTGTCAATGCTGCACGATGGACTTCGGAACTGAGCAATAATGACAGCAGAGATATCTTGGTCGGGGTTTGGTTCAGCTGATCAACTATCTTATACTCGCTCTGTCTCATGAGCTTCAAAAATTCGCCGGCTTCTTGTTCTGATAGTGTTCTTTTACCGACATTCTTATCAACGGGTTCTTGTTCTACGCCTTTGCCTTTGCGGGCTCTTTCTTCCCCTTCTTTTGTTTGCTCCCCACCGAGTCTTTCGGGGGTTTAAACACGCCCACTTCGAGTCATCCCACTGGTCCCTGAGATGTTGATGACATCAGGGGTGGTCTGGACTTTCACGTTGTAATTCCATGGGACTGCACTGGTGTCCTTAAAGGGGAAGGGAGCTGGCACTTGAATAGTGATCGGTTTGGGCATAGCTGGATTAATCTTTTTGTAACGGATTTCCAGTGGCTTCCGAATATCCTTGCTCTGGTCAGTATTTGACTGGAGAGTCCACACGTCTTTCTCCTTCTTTTGGAGACCCACCTGTATTATGTATCGGTCTAGTAAGTCTTGCAGGACTATCTTGAATGCTTCACATGCCCCGACACAGTGAGGGTCAACACACAGATCCGTTTCAGCACATCCCTTTGTAATAAGTCTGAAGGCACACAAATCAGCATGGATGAGGTTTAGAGGAGTGATGATGTCTTCCACCCTTCTGATCAGGAATTGTCCCTCAAAATATTCAATGGCGTTAACAGAGGGTTTCTCGTTCCCTGGTAATGGGTTAGTGGCAACATTCGGACCATCCTCTTCAAAACTTAACCATTTAGATTCAATCAATTCTTGCACCACATATTTTAATGCCTTGCAATTTTTTGTTGAATGGCCAACTACCCCAGCGTGGAATCCACAAGTAGCATCTGGGTTGTAACCCCTAGGGAAAGGCGGTTGGAGAGGTCTCATTGGTCGGGGAGTGATCAGGTTGTGACTGATGATGTGATTGAACAGGTCTGTGTATGACATGGGTATTGGGTCAAAATTGACAGGCTTTCTTTTCAAGTAATTTTGTGGTCTATAGTTTGGGTTGACTTGGTGAGGTGGGACTAATGGTGCTTGAGAAGGTATTTGGAAGGTTTGTCGGGGATTGTTGTAGGGAAGCTTTCCGGACCCAGAGATGGCATTGTCTTCGCCTTCCTTCTATTTAGGGAATCCTGGGAAGGGTTTTTTCTGACTACTGGTTCCAGCAAAGCTATGGGCGATCTTCCCATTTCTCCATCCATTTAGAATCTTTCTCCGATGACAATCATATCTGAAAAGTTCGAAGACACACTCCCGATCAACCTGTCGTAGAAAGGCGATTGATGAGTATCCATGAACATGGATACCATCTCCTTTTCTAACAAAGGTGGTACTACCTGCGCAGCCAATTCCCTCTCCATCATTGGGCATATTCCTTGAAGGATTCATTATCTCTTTTTTTCATGCTCTGCAGTTGTGTCCTATCGGGAGCCATGTCAATGTTGTATTTGTATTGCCTCAAGAACGCATCAGCTAGGTCCTTCCAGCACCTGATATGGGCATGCTCTAATTGCATATACCAGCTTGAAGCCGCTCCAGATAGACTGTCCTGGAAGTAGTGAATGAGCACTTTGTCGTCATGAGCAAACGCAGCCATCCTCCTGCAATACATGGTTAAGTGGCTCACGGGGCAAGTTGATCCTCTGTATTTGTCAAAATCTGGCACCTAAAATTTCGGAGGGATGACCACGTTAGAGACAAGGCACAAATCATAAGCATCTCTCGCACCAACATGGGATCCCTCGACTGCTCTCAACCGCTCCTCAAGCATTTCCAGTTTGTCTTTGGCTTGGGGGTTCTCCAAAGAGTAATTGTAACACCCCGATAAATTCTAACCTATAGAATCACCGAAATGCACTAAATGGCATACATCAGAGTAACTTCCTGTTATTGAAATATTGAACACAACTAAAACTTTCGGTAATACTTAACAAATGGTTCTCTGAACCTCATAAACTTTCTGAAAATGCTTAAGTTCCAAAACTTAAGACTTGTACATAATCCTGGTGTTCAATACTCAAAACATAAAGTAGCGGAAACGATTTTACAACTTAACATCAAAAGTTATACAATCGGAACATAGAAACAATAAACGGGACAAAGGTCTACAACATGAAACTAGGTCTTCAATGACTCAGAGAGTCACACCAGCTAACCGTGCTTTACCGCCTTTGCTTTCCCCTGTTTCTCTGTAAAAACCACAAATATGAAGGGTGAGATAAACATTATCTCAGTGAGTCCTATCGAGACCCCTTACTACTCTAGCGGTTCATTATGCCTTGTTTTAAACTCGTGGTCCTCAAAAGCAACCACGTGGAAATACATTTAGTTCCGGTAACCTTCATGCTCATGGCCCTCCTAAGCGACACACGAAGCATGCAATCTTTGTTCCATGTTTTTAGCATAACACCTCAGTCTACCTATTTTATAGGCATCTCTTGACTTTGGTGAACCCATTCCGCTATTTCTAGCAGGGGAAACATTCTTGAGTCTAGGTTTTGGGGCTCATGACTTCCCCTCCCCTAGTATGCTAACCTCTTAGGGTCGTCACCCTTTTTCCTCTTGTATTTATTATACCTTTTCAGTCTGTGTACCCGCAATGGGCTGTTAGTCATTTCAGTCAAGTACCATGTACCATATCAGTCAATTACAGTGTATAATATCAGTCAGATACCGTGTGTTATTATCATTCTTGACATATGTACTCTCGCGTTCTCTAAGTGCGGTTTTTCATTTTATTCATAACACACAAACTTTCTATCGAACATGTTCAATCTCATACCATTGTTACCTTTTCATTGTTGTGGAACCTTAGGGAATGGATTAGAAGAGGATTGGAATCATTTGGAATGGATAAAAAGGTACTTTGAAATTGAAGGTCAGAAGGTCTCACACGACCCGTGCGTATAGGCGCACGACCCGTGCGTTTTTGAACAGTTTGCAGAAGATTTCCAGAAAGATACGCACGACCCGTGCGACTTGGCGCACGATCCGTGCGTTATCCACTAAAATTTTATAAAGTTCCAGAGACATACGCACGACCCGTGCGACTAGGCGCACGATCCGTGCGTGTTTTAAAAATCCAGTTCTTGTCGTATCAGAGGGAGGCGCACGACCCGTGCTCGTAGGCACACGATCCGTGCGTCTCTATCAGTTTTCCAAAAAATAGTATTTTCATGAGTAATCCATTCCGTTCCGATTCCAAAATCCCTTCCGATCGAGACCCAAACTCAAACACACACAGAAACATTATATTATAGCAATGTATATCAGTTCAATCCAGCACCTCCAAACAATCATTCAAGAAGATTCATAGTTAAAAATCACAATCTTTTCAATAAAACGGTTTTCGAAAAAAAAGCGAAGACTCGGAAACACAATATATTCCCTAAGCGAGTTATAGAACTCACCCGAAGTGATGAAAATCACTCAACGACGAATCTCACAGTTGACACGTTCGAATAGCCTCACGAACCGTCTCCGAACTCGCTCTAAAACTGAACCCGAACTTCCCAAGGATCTAAGACTCGAACTCAGCAACTCAATCTTTCTCTTAGCTGCTCTATTTCGTGTTACAGGTACTGAATATGGTTTCACAGTTGTTCAAGCCAACATGCATGGCTGAAATCTTCACTTCTACAAAGATGGAGCTCTAGCACTTAGAAATGGTGAAAAAGGATTGGGAGTTGTGATGGTGAAGGTGTTTATATCAGGAGATAGAGGAGGAAAATCTGATTTGGATGATGGAATTATATGGGACATGCACCCAGGAAAAATCTGGTTCTCCTCTCCTCTCCCTCTCTTCTTCCTCACGCCCCTCTCTTCTCTTTCTCTCTTGTTTCTGATTTCCAGAATTTGCTCAAGTGTTTTGGTTTGATTTTTCAGCTGGGACAAATATATATATATATATATATATATATATATATATATATATATGGTATGGTTAAAAGACAGGTTTGCCCTTCACTTAACCTTTTTGTCCCCTATGACTCCCATTAATTACTATCTTTATACCTTATTTTGATTATGCATGACTACCATTATTTATTTCAACTTCATATAATTACATGGCCTATGCAATTAACTTAATTCATGATGAACCTTTTGCGCTAGATACTCGACTTAGCCGATGATTACCTTAACCCTTCCGCTAATTTAAATAAATTAAATTAGCTAGTTAGGGGATGTTACAATCACCCCAACTTTTTAAAATTTTGCCCTCAAAATTGACAAAACTTACCTTACTCGAATAAATACGGATATTTCTCCCGCATGCTCTCCTCTACTTCCCATGTCGCTTCGTCAGGTGACGCACCGTCCCAAAGCACCTTGACAATAGGAATTGACCTCGTCCGGAGCGTTTTCTCGCCGCGTTCGATGATTCCGATTGGGGTAGGATGATAAGATAGATCCGGTCTGATGTCGATCGCTTCATAGCTCAAAGGTTGATTCGGATCATGAATATATTTCCTTAGCTGCGATACATGAAACACATCATGTAATCTGGACAATTCTGGAGGTAAGGCAATGCGATACGCTACCGGCCCAACTCGCTCGATAATCTGGAAGGGTCCGACATACCGAGGACTGAGCTTCTTCGCTCGCAAAGCGATACCGGTCCCAATGGTTGGAGAAAATTTCAAAAAGACATGATCTCCTTCTTCGAATTCTAACGGCCTTCTTCTCTTATCCGCATAACTCTTTTGCCGACTCTGCGCGGCTTTCATCCTTTCCCTTATCTGACGGATCTTCTCCGTAGTCTCCCGGACTAAATCCGGTCCCAACAATCTCTGCTCACCTACATCCCACCAACACAATGGTGTTCTACACTTTCTCCCATACAAGGCTTCATATGGAGCCATTCCGATACTAGAATGATAACTGTTGTTGTATGAGAATTCCACCAATGGAAGATGATCCTCCCATCTGCCTCCACTATCAAGTACACAAGCTCTCAACATATCCTCCAATGTCTGAATTGTTCTCTCAGTCTGCCCGTCTGTCTGAGGATGGTACGCAGTGCTAACACACACCTTTGTTCCCAACGCCATATTCAATGCTCTCCAAAATCGAGATGTAAACTTGGGATCTCGATCACAGATGATACTTGTAGGGATTCCATGCAACTTCACAATATTCTTGAGATATTCATCTGCTAACCTAGCAACCTTGTGAGTTGAACGCACTGGAATAAAATGAGCGGACTTGGTCAGGCGATCCACCACTACCCAAATAGAATCATTTCCGGTTTGGGACCGTGGTAATCCCATGACAAAATCCATAGATATGCTTTCCCATTTCCATTCAGGTACATTCAACGGTTGTAACTGGCCACCTGGCTTCCGGTGCTCTATCTTAACCTTTTGACAAGTCAAGCATCGAGACACAAACTCTGCTATATCCACTTTCATGCCCGGCCACCAGTACAATTGCTTTAAATCTCGATACATCTTGGTAGACCCAGGATGTATTGAGAACTGACTCTTATAAGCCTCCTCTAAAACTTGCCTCTTCACATCCTCATCATTCGGCACACAGATTCTGCCATCAAAACAAATTACACCATCACCGTCTTCGGTGTAGTTCGGCAATCTCTTCTGCGCTTGCAGTTCTACATCACCTTCTTGGGCTGAGCAAATTAGATCTCTCAAGGGACTTGAAATCCGAATGTGACTCAACCCTAACCTGTTCCTTCTTGACTTAACTCTCAAATTGAGGTCTCTGAATGATTCCAACAAGGACATCTCGTGCATCATCAACTCTGCAGTATGGATAGACTTCCGGCTTAAAGCATCGGCCACAACATTAGCCTTACCAGGATGATACTTCAATTCAAAATCATAATCCTTCAGGAATTCTACCCATCTCCTCTGCCAGTTGTTCAGCTCCTTTTGGTCAAACAAATACTTGAGGCTCTTGTGGTCACTAAAGACTTCGAAACGAGACCCATACAGGTAATGTCTCCAAATCTTTAGAGCAAATACAATCGCCGCCAACTCTAAATCATGAGTTGGGTAATTCTCTTCGTGCGGTTTCAACTGCATGGAGGCATACGCAACTACTTGTCGATTCTGCATTAGGACACATCCTAAACCCTTACCAGAGGCGTCGCAATAGATTTGGAATCCTACGGACGGATCTGGAAGAATCAGGATGGGTGCAGAAGTCAAACGACCCTTCAATTCCGTGAAACAGTTTTCACAGTCTGAGTCCCAAACAAACGGCTGACCCTTGCGAGTTAACCGAGTGAGTGGAAGAACCAGCTGGGAAAATCCTTGAATAAATCTTCGATAATACCCAGCTAATCCTAAGAAACTTCTTACCTCAGTAACCGTAGACGGCTGCTCCCAGTCTACCACAGCTTCGATCTTACTGGGATCCACTGCAACACCTGTCCTAGATATTACATGGCCCAGAAACTTAACTTCTGGCATCCAAAAATCACATTTGGACGGCTTAGCATACAACTTCTTCTCTCGGAGTATGTTCAGAACAATTCGGAGATGTTGCACATGCTCCTCAATCGTCTTAGAGAACACCAAGATATCATCAATGAACACTACTACAAACTGATCTAGATAGGGATTAAAAATCCTATTCATATAATCCATGAATACGGCTGGAGCATTGGTCAAACCGAAGGGCATCACTACAAATTCATAGTGTCCATATCTCGTACGGAAAGCGGTCTTCGGGACGTCCAAAGCTCGAACCCTGATTTGGTGATAACCGGACCTTAAATCAATCTTTGAAAACACGGAAGCTCCCCTCAACTGATCTAGCAAATCATCAATTCTCGGTAGAGGGCACTTGTTCTTGACAGTCACCTTATTCAACTGACGATAATCGATACACAATCTCATACTTCCGTCCTTCTTCTTGACGAGCAACACTGGAGCACCCCATGGTGAGGCACTCGGCCGGATGAACCGCTTGGAAATTAGCTCTTCCAGTTGAACTTTCAATTCCCTCAACTCTAACGGCGACATTCTATACGGGGCTATAGAAATAGGTCCAGTGCCCGGAACCAACTCTATAGAGATTTCCACCTCACGATCCGGAGGAAATGAAGGAACTTCATCGGGAAACACATCAAGAAATTCATTAACAACTTGCACAGAAGATAAATCCTGACCTGTCTCAGTGGATGCAGACAGCATCATGACGTAAGCTTCCGCGCCTTGGAACAGATAATTATTGGCCGAAGTGAAGGAAATAACAGCTTCAGAATTTGGCGGTTGTAGCTCCACTGACTCGGAGGCGAAACCGATAGTTCGATGGAAACAATCTATTGTTACATGATTGGCCGTCATCCAACTCATGCCTAGGACAACGTCCATGCCCTTCATCGATAAACAAATGAAGTCTACTACAAAATTCCTGTCTCTAATGGATAGAAGACAATTTTCACATATTGCTTGGGTCTGAACACTACCTTCAGCAGCAGTCTTAATGGAGATTGGTTGAGGCAAAGGAGTTAAAGCCAATCCCAACCGATCGACACAAACTTGAGATATAAAACAATGGGTCGCACCCGAATCATATAAAATACTAACGGAGTTATTAAAAAGAGATCCCATACCCCTTAGTAGATTATCTGACGGTGTGACCTTCTGGGCGTCCAAGGTGTAAACTCTCCCATGAGTTGTAGTAGCAGCAGGGTTACTTCCTTGACTCTTCTCTTTCTCTGGGCAGTCCCGTGCAAAATGACCGTCTTTCTTGCAGAAATAACACTGGTTGGATCCCATCTGGCATTTACCCTGATGGTACTTTCCACAGTTGGAACACGTACTGAATCTTGAGGAGTTCGATGATTGAACCTGTTTTCCTTTGTTGGAGTTGTTCCTGGGACCCGTCTGATGGTTAGATGATCCGACATTCTTCTTATTCTGATGGAATACTTTCCTGCTTGCATACAACCTTTTCAAGTCACTCTCAGCTATGTGTGCTTGTTGTACCAAGGCAGCATAGTTAGTATAGGCAAAAGAACTCAAACTCTGAGCAATGTCTTCCCTTAGCCCATACTTGAACCTTTCGGTTTTCCACTTGTCATTAGGAGCATACCCGGCCAAACCGAAGAATTGATATAACTCTTCAAACTTAGCCGCGTACTGACCCACAGTTGAACTTCCTTGAGTGAGAGTCAGAAATTCTTTCTCCTTGTCGAACCTGATGGCTGTCGGAAAGAACTGCTCCAAAAATACCTGCTTGAAATGTTCCCAAGTCTGGGGAGTATCCATAGTTACCATCATCGCCTTGGCATTAGTCCACCAGTTGTTAGCTTCACCTTTCAGCATATGAGTTGCCAATCTCAACTTGTCATCATCAGTGACTTGCATAGCTACGAAAATCTTCTCTATATCATCTAGCCAATGCTGGGCTTCCATGACATCCGGTCCTCCTCTGAACTCGGACGGCTTCATTTTCAGGAATTCAGAGAAAACCCTCATTGGGTCAACATGGTTAAGTGGCTCACGGGGCAAGTTGATCCTCTGTATTTGTCAAAATCTGGCACCTAAAATTTCGGAGGGATGACCACGTTAGAGACAAGGCACAAATCATAAGCATCTCTCGCACCAACATGGGATCCCTCGACTGCTCTCAACCGCTCCTCAAGCATTTCCAGTTTGTCTTTGGCTTGGGGGTTCTCCAAAGAGTAATTGTAACACCCCGATAAATTCTAACCTATAGAATCACCGAAATGCACTAAATGGCATACATCAGAGTAACTTCCTGTTATTGAAATATTGAACACAACTAAAACTTTCGGTAATACTTAACAAATGGTTCTCTGAACCTCATAAACTTTCTGAAAATGCTTAAGTTCCAAAACTTAAGACTTGTACATAATCCTGGTGTTCAATACTCAAAACATAAAGTAGCGGAAACGATTTTACAACTTAACATCAAAAGTTATACAATCGGAACATAGAAACAATAAACGGGACAAAGGTCTACAACATGAAACTAGGTCTTCAATGACTCAGAGAGTCACACCAGCTAACCGTGCTTTACCGCCTTTGCTTTCCCCTGTTTCTCTGTAAAAACCACAAATATGAAGGGTGAGATAAACATTATCTCAGTGAGTCCTATCGAGACCCCTTACTACTCTAGCGGTTCATTATGCCTTGTTTTAAACTCGTGGTCCTCAAAAGCAACCACGTGGAAATACATTTAGTTCCGGTAACCTTCATGCTCATGGCCCTCCTAAGCGACACACGAAGCATGCAATCTTTGTTCCATGTTTTTAGCCTAACACCTCAGTCTACCTATTTTATAGGCATCTCTTGACTTTGGTGAACCCATCCCGCTATTTCTAGCAGGGGAAACATTCTTGAGTCTAGGTTTTGGGGCTCATGACTTCCCCTCCCCTAGTATGCTAACCTCTTAGGGTCGTCACCCTTTTTCCTCTTGTATTTATTATACCTTTTCAGTCTGTGTACCCGCAATGGGCTGTTAGTCATTTCAGTCAAGTACCATGTACCATATCAGTCAATTACAGTGTATAATATCAGTCAGATACCGTGTGTTATTATCATTCTTGACATATGTACTCTCGCGTTCTCTAAGTGCGGTTTTTCATTTTATTCATAACACACAAACTTTCTATCGAACATGTTCAATCTCATACCATTGTTACCTTTTCATTGTTGTGGAACCTTGGGGAATGGATTAGAAGAGGATTGGAATCATTTGGAATGGATAAAAAGGTACTTTGAAATTGAAGGTCAGAAGGTCTCACACGACCCGTGCGTATAGGCGCACGACTCGTGCGTTTTTGAACAGTTTGCAGAAGATTTCCAGAAAGATACGCACGACCCGTGCGACTTGGCGCACGATCCGTGCGTTATCCACTAAAATTTTATAAAGTTCCAGAGACATACGCACGACCCGTGCGACTAGGCGCACGATCCGTGCGTGTTTTAAAAATCCAGTTCCTGTCGTATCAGAGGGAGGCGCACGACCCGTGCTCGTAGGCACACGATCCGTGCGTCTCTATCAGTTTTCCAAAAAATAGTATTTTCATGAGTAATCCATTCCGTTCCGATTCCAAAATCCCTTCCGATCGAGACCCAAACTCAAACACACACAGAAACATTATATTATAGCAATGTATATCAGTTCAATCCAGCACCTCCAAACAATCATTCAAGAAGATTCATAGTTAAAAATCACAATCTTTTCAATAAAACGGTTTTCGAAAAAAAAGCGAAGACTCGGAAACACAATATATTCCCTAAGCGAGTTATAGAACTCACCCGAAGTGATGAAAATCACTCAACGACGAATCTCACAGTTGACACGTTCGAATAGCCTCACGAACCGTCTCCGAACTCGCTCTAAAACTGAACCCGAACTTCCCAAGGATCTAAGACTCGAACTCAGCAACTCAATCTTTCTCTTAGCTGCTCTATTTCGTGTTACAGGTACTGAATATGGTTTCACAGTTGTTCAAGCCAACATGCATGGCTGAAATCTTCACTTCTACAAAGATGGAGCTCTAGCACTTAGAAATGGTGAAAATGGATTGGGAGTTGTGATGGTGAAGGTGTTTATATCAGGAGATAGAGGAGGAAAATCTGTTTTGGATGATGGAATTATATGGGACATGCACCCAGGAAAAATCTGGTTCTCCTCTCCTCTCCCTCTCTTCTTCCTCACACCCCTCTCTTCTCTTTCTCTCTTGTTTCTGATTTCCAGAATTTGCTCAAGTGTTTTGGTTTGGTTTTTCAGCTGGGACAAATATATATATATATATATATATATATATATATATATATATATATATATGGTATGGTTAAAAGACAGGTTTGCCCTTCACTTAACCTTTTTGTCCCCTATGACTCCCATTAATTACTATCTTTATACCTTATTTTGATTATGCATGACTACCATTATTTATTTCAACTTCATATAATTACATGGCCTATGCAATTAACTTAATTCATGATGAACCTTTTGCGCTAGATACTTGACTTAGCCGATGATTACCTTAACCCTTCCGCTAATTTAAATAAATTAAATTAGCTAGTTAGGGGATGTTACAGTAATTGTGAGGGAGCCCACTCATACCATAGTAAGGATGAATCATCGGAACTATGGCTGGGTTCACATTTGGGTTATGTGAATGAGTGGGGTTCCTGAGATTGGACCCTGAGCTTGAGCATCCACTATCAGCGGTGGATTGTAGCCAAGTGGGAATCTTTGTGGCGTGACGACGGGGCTCGGGTTTTGAATCTGTGGAGCGAAGATAGGGCTCGGGTTTTGAATCTGTGGCGCCCCCAGATTACCATCGTGACCTGTCGCTGCAGGCTGTCTTTGGCCTACGACTCCTGAGGGACCATCCTCCGAATTGGCAGCGACTGTAATATCCCCACTTTTCACTATTTAAATTAATTGGCGTGAAATGATTTTTATTGATTTAAATGAGTTGCATGAAAATAATGTAGTAAAAAAATAATTTGTTTGGATTGTCAATTAATTTAATTGTGTGACAAATTGAGTTGGTTGCACCATATTTAGTTAGATAGAGCTGGTGGGAGTTAATAGGAATGAAATGTGTAAGTGAGGGGCAGTGTAGTCTTTTACCTTATCCCTTTTATAAGCCCATTCAGCTGGAACTTCATTCTTCATTTTCTTAGAAATTCAGCAAGATTGAGAGGGAGAGGAGAGGAGAGTACGAGGGAGAAGAAGAGCGGAGAGTTCCTCAGAAATTCCATGCATGTCAGATCCCTCTCCATAATCAGAATCAGGTTATCCTCCTCTTCCTTTTGCTACCAAAATCGTGGCCACCCTCCACCTCCACCACATTCCACCATTGAAGACCCACCAAGCTCCAAGTAATGAAATCAGTGTTGCATGTGAGTTTGATGAGTGTTAGAACCCTTATCAGTCCCTGAATCGCGTATTGGAGCAACCTAGAGGGTAGTTCAGTGGCTGGGTTTTCGGTTGGAAGTTAATTGGAGCGGTTTGAGTAAAGTTGGAGTAACCGTGTGATCGTGATCGTGAAGTCTCGGTGTCTATTGCTATTGTCGTCCAAGAGGTGAGTTCTATAACTCACTAGGAAAAACATGAATATGAGTCTTTGAGTTTGAACGTGAATCGGGATGGACATAGGAACGATCGGAATAGAAAAGAAAACGTGAAAAACTGTTTTCCTGAAATACTGTTTGTCACGCACGGATCGTGTGTATGGGCGCACGGGTCGTGCGTGAGATTCTGGAACCACTGGTGCTGTTTTTGAAAACGCGCACGGGTCGTGTGCCAAGGCACACGGACCGTGCGTATCTCTCTGATGCGACATTTTGAAATACGTCCTAAGTCGTTCCGATTGGTCCTAAGTCCCTTCCAATCCACTCCCCAAGGTTCCCCTAGGATAGGAACACCGTAATTCTACATGTTTAGCTTTGACTGAAGTGGTAGTATTGATCGGGAAGTAATTCGGAATCGGAAAGGAATGACACGATAAATGATGGACACGCACGGATCGTGTGTATGGGCGCACGGGTCGTGCGTGGTCTTCGGGTTGCCTATTTTAAAAAGTGTTTTAAATCATTCCGAACGATTCCAATTGCTTTCTAATCCCTCCTTCCACCTTCCCCAATGTTACTATAATTGAATTGCCCTGAATTGAGTGGTAATTGATTATGATTGGTTGTGTTTGGATTACGTTCAGGTTAAGTGAATGCTCATGTGATTGACCATTGATTTCATGTTATGAATTTGTGTTTGATGTATTGTGCTGGAATGACTGGTTTAGTAAGATTGATAAGATAAGTTAGCAAACCTTAGTAATCCATGAGAGATCACTTAATAATTAGACTTAGTTAGTAATTAGATCACGTTAGTAATGAGTTTATGTTCAGTTCAGTTTATTATTATGTTATTATCATGTTTAAGTTCATTGTTGAGTTCAGTCCAGGTATATCATCATATATATCTTTAGTCGGGGTGACGACCCTATTTAGTTTAGTGTGCTAGGGGAGAGGCAGTCATGAGCCTTATGAACCTAGGCCCCGTTAGGGACCCAGTCGATTAGTGGGGACGGGTTCACCGGAAGCTTATTATGCCAAGTGACCGGTGACACGCTATAACTTTAGTTAGTGTTGTATCTTGTAACCGGCATGAGGGTTACGAGGTCAACTTTTAGTTAGTTAGCCACATAGTCAACTTTGAGGACTATGATTTATGAGTTAAGTAAAATGAATCAAGCATAATTGAACCGAGAGAATTAGTAAGGGGTCGCGATACAACTCACTGAGACAAGTTGTCTCACCCAATCCATTGTTGTTGTTTTTCAGTTAAGCAGGGAAAGATGAAGACCGTGAGGCACGGCTATGAAGATGCTTGAGGAGCAGCCGCTATCTTTATTTCTTTATGTCTTGTATTTCAGTTTCCCTTGTATCTCTGTATTTTGTATTCAGTTTCTTAGATGTACGATGGTACGACTTATGTTTTTAAGTTGTAAATCGCTTCCGCATACTTTCTATTTTGGTGCTGAACACTAGTTGAGCGAGGTAAGAACGTTTTATGTATTTTACATGTTAAGTTATGCAACGCGCTTGATGGTTTTTAGCATCGAGTATTAGTATGTGTTCAGTATTCAAAACAGGAAGTACTCTGATGTATGCCAGTAGTGCATTTCGGTAACTTCTACAAGTTAGAAATTATCGGGGTGTTACAATTGGTATCAGAGCAGTTCGACCCAGTCGGACTTAGAATCATGAGTCTCTTAAGTCCTCTAAGTGTGATTCCTCTTAGTATGCTATTAGACGTTTAGCCTGATCAACTAAACACTTTGTGCATATTTCGCAGAATCATGGCTGGTGGAAGTAAGAGAAGCGTCCATGTCAATTCTCAATCTGAATGGATGAAGAACATGATCGTGAATCAGCAACAGATGATGCAGGACATGATGTGGATGCATCACGAACTGATGAGTCAGCAGCGAGCGTATGTTGAAGAAACAAATCTCAACGGATCGAATGAGGGAAGGAAAGCATATAGGAAAGGGAAAAAGAAGGCATTGGAATTGCCAACCCCAAGTGATGAACCGAGGAATACCTCCAGCAAAGGAAACCAAGTTGTGGTAGCTGAAGCCCCGAGATCCGTTAAGTGTTCGGCGTGTGGAAGGCCCCACAGCGGAAGGTGTCGTCGAGGATAAACCGCGTGTTTTTATTGCAAAGGAGAAGGGCATTATGCTAACAAGTGCCCAGTAAAGAAGAGGAAGGCGACTGAATGGTCCACTCCGGAGGAAGAACCAAGAGGTGCCTCCAGCAAGGGTAAGCAAGTGCAGGCGTCGGAATTATTAAAGCCCGCCAACTGTGGCAAATGCGGAAGGCCCCATGGAGGAGAATGTCGTATGGGAACGACGGTATGTTATTATTGCCAAGACGAAGGGCATTACGCTCACGAGTGTCCGGCGAAGAAGAGGAACCGAGAATGGAAGGCTAACTCTGCAAGCGGAAATGGTCTTTGTGTTGGACGCTCCGAAAGGCAAGGCCGTTGATGAATTCGACGAAAGGTATATTGTGTGCTAATTGTTTTGATTGGTCCAATTTTGAGGACAAAATTTTTAAAAGTTGGGGTGATTGTAATATCCCCAATTTTCACTATTTAAATTATTTGGCGTGAAATGATTTTTATTGATTTAAATGAGTTGCATGAAAATAATGTGTTAAAAAAATAATTTGTTTGGATTGTCAATTAATTTAATTGTGTGACAAATTGAGTTGGTTGCACCATATTTAGTTAGATAGAGCTGGTGGGAGTTATTAGGAATGAAATGTGTAAGTGAGGGGCAGTGTAGTCTTTTACCTTATCCCTTTTATAAGCCCATTCAGCTGGAACTTCATTCTTCATTTTCTTAGAAATTCAGCAAGATTGAGAGGGAGAGGAGAGGAGAGTGCGAGGGAGAAGAAGAGGGGAGAGTTCCTCAGAAATTCCATGCATGTCAGATCCCCCTCCATAATCAGAATCAGGTTATCCTCCTCTTCCTTTTGCTACCAAAATCGTGGCCACCCTCCACCTCCACCACATTCCACCATTGAAGACCCACCAAGCTCCAAGTAATGAAATCAGTGTTGCAACTGAGTTTGATGAGTGTTAGAACCCTTATCAGTCCCTGAATCGCGTATTGGAGCAACCTAGAGGGTAGTTCAGTGGCTGGGTTTTCGGTTGGAAGTTAAGTGGAGCGGTTTGAGTAAAGTTGGAGTCACCGTGTGATCGTGATCGTGAAGTCTCGGTGTTTATTGCTATTGTCGTCCAAGAGGTGAGTTCTATAACTCACTAGGAAAAACATGAATATGAGTCTTTGAGTTTGAACGTGAATCGGGATGGACATAGGAACGATCGGAATAGAAAAGAAAACGTGAAAAACTGTTTTCCTGAAATACTGTTTGTCACGCACGGATCGTGTGTATGGGCGCACGGGTCGTGCGTGAGATTCTGGAACCACTGGTGCTATTTTTGAAAACGCGCACGGGTCGTGTGCCAAGGCGCACGGACCGTGCGTATCTCTCTGATGCGACATTTTGAAATACGTCCTAAGTCATTCCGATTGGTCCTAAGTCCCTTCCAATCCACTCCCCAAGGTTCCCCTAGGATAGGAACACCGTAATTCTACATGTTTGGCTTTGACTGAACTGGTAGTATTGATCGGGAAGTAATTCGGAATCGGAAAGGAATGACACGATAAATGATGGACACGCACGGATCGTGTGTATGGGCGCACGGGTCGTGCGTGGTCTTCGGGTTGCCTATTTTAAAAAGTGTTTTAAATCATTCCGAACGATTCCAATTGCTTTCTAATCCCTCCTTCCACCTTCCCCAATGTTACTATAATTGAATTGCCCTAAATTGAGTGGTAATTGATTATGATTGGTTGTGTTTGGATTACGTTCAGGTTAAGTGAATGCTCATGTGATTGACCATTGATTTCATGTTATGAATTTGTGTTTGATGTATTGTGCTGGAATGACTGGTTTAGTAAGATTGATAAGATAAGTTAGCAAACCTTAGTAATCCATGAGAGATCACTTAATAATTAGACTTAGTTAGTAATTAGATCACGTTAGTAATGAGTTTATGTTCAGTTCAGTTTATTATTATGTTATTATCATGTTTAAGTTCATTGTTGAGTTCAGTCCAGGTATATCATCATATATATCTTTAGTCGGGGTGACGACCCTATTTAGTTTAGTGTGCTATGGGAGAGGCAGTCATGAGCCTTATGAACCTAGGCCCCGTTAGGGACCCAGTCGATTAGTGGGGACGGGTTCACCGGAAGCTTATTATGCCAAGTGACCGGTGACACGCTATAACTTTAGTTAGTGTTGTATCTTGTAACCGGCATGAGGGTTACGAGGTCAACTTTTAGTTAGTTAGCCACATAGTCAACTTTGAGGACTATGATTTATGAGTTAAGTAAAATGAATCAAGCATAATTGAACCGAGAGAATTAGTAAGGGGTCGCGATACAACTCACTGAGACAAGTTGTCTCACCCAATCCATTGTTGTTGTTTTTCAGTTAAGCAGGGAAAGATGAAGACCGTGAGGCACGGCTATGAAGATGCTTGAGGAGCAGCCGCTATCTTTATTTCTTTATGTCTTGTATTTCAGTTTCCCTTGTATCTCTGTATTTTGTATTCAGTTTCTTAGATGTACGATGGTACGACTTATGTTTTTAAGTTGTAAATCGCTTCCGCATACTTTCTATTTTGGTGTTGAACACTAGTTGAGCGATGTAAGAACGTTTTATGTATTTTTCATGTTAAGTTATGTAACGCGCTTGATGGTTTTTAGCATCGAGTATTAGTATGTGTTCAGTATTCTAAACAGGAAGTACTCTGATGTATGCCAGTAGTGCATTTCGGTAACTTCTACAAGTTAGAAATTATCGGGGTGTTACAGCGACGGTCGGAGGTGTGTAACCTTGCGGAAGTCCGTAAGGAGGCCATTGGTAACCCTGGTCGTTAGCCCCAGTAGGGTACACCGTATGTGGGATTCCGGGTCCATTGGGAAGAGGAGGGTTGGTAGTTTGATTTTCAGTGTTCCCAGCGGAGGCATCTTCATCTGTATTCTCATTCCTCAAAGCTTGTAGGACCCTTAAGATTTCAGCCATCTCTTCTTTCATCCCATCTATTTCTGCCCTAAGCTCTTGATTGCCTAGGTTCTGGTTACCATGACCTAGCCTGAGAACGAGTCCAATAGCGATGTTGACGCACCAACTTGTCTTTTACTCTCTGTTGACGAGATACATGATATGAGTATATGAATGGATGAAAAGATGAGTGATGCATGTGTGCATGAGTTTTATTGTTTTAGGCTGAGAATAGTAAGTGCGTCTTGATTTGCAATAAGTACATAAACTAACGTTTCAGATATTTTCAAAAAGAGGATAAACAGGTCAAACAAACTTCATTGATGGGGGAAAAGTACAGCATTTTTGAAATAAAACTTCGAAAGGAAAAGTACAATACTCTTTTAAATTTCGCTCAAATACATATGGCTTTCATTTTTCCACTCCTCTCTCTTTTTCTGCTAGTAGTGCTACCAGCCTTCTCCCTAAGTTCGGCAATCAGGATCTTGCAAAATTCCATAAATTCGGAAACTTGGACCGGGGTGTTGAACGGGTGCATTGCCGCGTCAGCCTCTTTTAGACGTTTTGGGATACCCATGATAGCTTGATTGGCCTGGCATGCCAACTTTGAGAATCTGTCTTTCCAGTATAAGCTTTCATTCTTCAACTCTATGAAGACTTCATGGTTTTCTATCCTGCTGACCAATTCCGCAAAGCAGCTCTCCCAATAGATGCTTTCAGTCTTCAACTGGTGGTAAACTTCCTCTTGATATCTGATATGGTCTGTCAGCTCGCCAGATCTTTCATACTCCCTTCTCAAAGCTTGTTGGTATTCTCGGAGTATCTCTTCAATTGTCTCTTTATCCCGTCGGATACTTTTCACTTGTTCTTCGAACTCAACTATCAATATCCAAGACTCTCTTCTTGACTTCACCAGTAGGCTTTGTGTGCTTTTTTCAGCAATCATTGATTCTTCCCATAACTCCTTCCATTTGTGCGCATCATCAATGGCTTGGTTCATTTTCAAGTTGCATCGTTTTAGTTCTTCCTTTGCCCCTCTCAGGTACTTTTGAACCTCTTGTTTGTTCTTTTCTTCAATCTTAAGCTGTTTGCGGCTATCTTCAATGGCCAGTGACTTAGTTGTGTTTTCTTCCTCCAATTTCAGGTTTTTTTGGAGCACTTTCTCTA
This sequence comes from Astragalus membranaceus, assembly GCA_039519185.1. Classification (NCBI taxonomy): domain Eukaryota; kingdom Viridiplantae; phylum Streptophyta; class Magnoliopsida; order Fabales; family Fabaceae; genus Astragalus; species Astragalus membranaceus. The sequence continues at coordinate 157,745,347 of CM076847.1, forward strand.
ATTCTGCCTATAAGCCCTTCTTTTCTTCTTCAGCTTTTGACACTGCCATTTTGAGCTTATCTAACTCTTCGACAGTGGGAAGGGTAGGTTCAAGTACTTCTTCCTCAACCGCAGTGCGCTTCGGTAAGGCAATCGGGTGTCTTGGATCCTTTTTTGGAGCCACTGACGAAAGGTGGGTTCCTTATCGCCGCCCCTCTTAGTAAGCTCTTGTCCTTTGCGGACAACCATATCCCATGCTTGAGAAATCTTCCGGAGCATGTCAACCTCTTTTGGGCTTCCCTCATGGAGGTAAAAAGGGATTAACATGTCTTCGGTGGGCGGATTTCGCATGGGGTACCCTAGCTGTCTTAGAGTCAGAGAAGGGTTGTAATTTATGCATCCTCTTGTCCCCATGAGCGGGACATTTTGAAAGCTTCCACATTGAAAAATTACTGTAGGCCTATTTTTCCACCATGATGGGTGCCAACGAACCTTGTATTCATGGTGGCCTCTTAGCACTTGCAACCATTCACTAGTGTTCATCGTCTTCACATCACATCCTCTAGCGTCTTCGATTGGGCATTCTACTTTAACTTTGTTAACGATGGCATGGGTGAGAAGCCAAACATACAAAGCTTGTAGGCAGCAAGATATCCTATTTCCCTTTAAATCACTATAATGAGTGAAGGTATAGTAAGTGTCTGCAAGAATGGCTGGAAATGGGTTGGTTGGGTTTTCCTCATCTTTGAAGGATAGGAAGGCACCAATAGCTGTCGTATCCACATATTCTTCAAGGCGTGGAAATAGAACAATTCCAAAGATGGTCAAAGCTAAAACTTGTTTAAAAGGACCCCAATTTCTAGCATCGGCGAAGGACTTCATTTGACTTTCCAGATACTCTTGCGGGAACCCTACAATGCAATTTCGGTTTTTTTTTAGCTTCAAACTTTCCTTGTTGATTTGTAACATTGAGGCAAGTTTCTCATCTGTGTAGTAATGCCCCTGATACTGGTAGGGCCTAATGTCTCGTTGAGGAAAATCAAGGATCTGCGTATATTCTTCCAGGGTAGGTGTCATCTAGAAATTTTTGAAGGTGAGGCATCTCAAGGAAGAGTCGTAGAATTGGCTCAGAGCAACAATGGCATTTGTCTGCACTTCCAACTGTAATAACATAATAATCCTCCCATAAGCTCTATCAAAATACTTGCGCTCGATGGGCGGCAACCAACCCGCACATTCTCTTAAGCTCGTCAGAATGGGCTGTTTCACTGTAGGGTAGTTCAGGGTTTGGATTGCTTCACCGCTTGATCCCATATTGCCTTGCTTATGACACAATTTTTTGAGCCTCTTACAATTCTCGGAAAACCTAAATGAGATGAATAACATGCATGTGAGGATTTTTTGCATTTTTTTGTGAAATAATGATGCTATATGATGTCACGCGTGTTAAAAAAGAAAAATAAAGAAAATTTTTGGTGATTCAACTTTGAGAAAGCATTAACTATGTGTCACCTCCTATATATGTAAAAGGGAAAAAGAAAATAAATGGTTTTGATGATTTGATTTTTTTTTGAGAAAAAAAAATATCTGTAATGATGCAACGGGTAGGTGAAATGCCCTTGTGTCCTAAACAGGTTATGTCTTATATATAAGTCATGGTCTAGGGTCACTTACGTGATCAATCTCTCAGGTGGCTCTATTCACTTCCTCACAAAGGTTTCCAGAGCTAAAATCCCCTTCATGATATGATCTACAACGATAGCGAGCTACCTGGTGTGGGATACCTTGAAAGAGCGTACTCTGGTTGAGACTTTCATGAGAGTCAGACAGATAAAATCCAGAATGACTGTCACTAACAATCTCCACTCGTCCTAGGTTATTTTTTAGACCCGGGTATAAGGCCCCACTCAGAAGTGTGTGAATAAACATGTGTAAGTGACGTGTGTGATATGAGCATGATATCTAAACTACCGAAGCTGCAAAAGAAATACAGATAATAGTACAAAAGTCTTCTACCCTAAGGTTCAATAAAGCAATAAATAAATAAATAAAATAGACAGGCAAATATGAATGCTAAAGTTAAACAAAGTATTAAATTAACAATAATCTACACATTTAATTAAATTAGGTATTCGGGGGTCGGGATTCTTCGACATTTTGCAATGAAGTCGCCATCAATAGTTATTAAATTGGAAAACGTTGAAAAAAGCCTTTATTTTTGGGTTCGGGGGTCGATTATGCGTGGGGAAGGTATTAGCACCCCACGACATCCTTTCAAAAGAAAGGTTACCATTTAATTTAATGAGTAGAGAATAAGTTAATTAAAAGAAAAATGATTTGCAAAATTGAGAGAGGAGGACTTAATAAAAATTTTAGTTTTTCGTGCTTGACAGGAGTGGGCCCCTGCTCCTACGTATCTCCCAGTGCGATGGAGAAATCAAAGCTATGTAGTTCTTGGGTAGAAATATTTTGTGTGTTGGTGTTTTTTTGTTTTTTTTTTAAACTGGGAGAGGTATTCGTGACGACCAAACAAGTAAACTCAGAGTGGTCGTCACTCGTAGCTCGTTTGAAAAAACCAAAGCTGTTATTAACGGTCAAACAAGCTAAGCTCAGAGTGGCCATTAGTAACAAACCATTTTTTTGAGTAATTGTTTGGAAAATACTGGTTTGGAAGCATTGTGATGTAGTAATAAAAAAAACTAAATGAGTTGTAATAGAAAAAGAAGTATGATTAACAGGGGGTGTTATGTTATTAAAAAAGAGGGGGATGAGTAGCAACAGGGGTTGTATTTTTAAAACTGGGGGTGTAAATATAAGCAGCCCAGTTCCTATACTGGGTTCAATAGCCCACGAAACCTGGGCTTCTCAGGGGGGTCTCACGCAGCAAATGGAGGGGTGCACGAAGTAGGCGCAAAAACCACTATAAAAGCCTAACTAAAAACGAAACCCTAATTTTCCAAACCCTAAATCCTCTTCTCTCTCACGGCGCCGTATCTCTTCTCACTCTCCACCCTAATTTTCGTTTCCTCTTTTCCTTCACCACCGTAAACCAAATCCCTCTCTCCCTCTTTCCTCCACCACTCTCAATTTCTTCCCTCTCCTCTTCCCTCTCCGCCATCTTCAACTCTCCTCTTCTCCTCACGATGCTAAACATTTTTCTTTCCTTCTCCAAACTGATCCTCTCCTCCTCTCATAAACAAAGGCAACCCTAATCTCAAATCCCTCTTTTCCTCGCCGCCGTTACCGACTGTAATCGCTCTAAGTCAAGTGCCCCGAGACAGCGACGTGGAGGAGAGGAAGAAAGAACTTCGAGCATGGAGAGAGAGGGGGAGATCCGCGAGAGAGGAAGACTGAGGGGAGAGAACGGTGAAGGAGAGAGAGAAAGAGAAAGAAAGGAAGACAGTGGACGCGATTTGGGGGCTAAGGCTTGCGACAGTGTGGGTTAGGTGTGACGGTTCGTGGAGGGAGAGTGGTGGTGGTACGGTGGTTTAAAGCTTGCGAAGGTGTTTTGGTTTGCGGTGGTGACGTTGATGGTTGACGGTGGCTTTGGTTAGCTCTGGTGAGGGTGGCTTCGTTCGCAAAGTAAGGGCGAGGTTGCGCCCTTGGCCTCTTCTGAAACAATTAGGGTCAACCTTTATTCTAGCTTCTGAAACAAACTCTTCTGCTTACTGCTTGTTGTGACTACTGCTGCTTCTGATCGACTGCTACTGTTGTTTCCATTTTTATAGAAATTTTTGATGCTTTGGGGTTAGGGTTTTAGTATGAAACCCTAAATTTTTGCTCTGAATTCCATCTCTGTTTGTGTCTCCATTTCTGTTTTTCTGTATCTGTGTGCTTCTGCGTATATGTGAAATTTTGTGTGTGTTTTGGTGGCAAATTTTTTGTGTGCTGCCTTTTCGTATTTCATTCACTGTCTCCCCTAATTGTGCTACTGTTTTGGGTATTTGTAGGTGGATGAGGTGCTGAGGACAGTCAGCAATTAGGGCAGAAAATGGCATCAAAAGGACAGCCTCTTTGAGGGGAATAAAAAGGACAATAGCTGGAGAAATTTTAGGGTGCCAAGGACAATCAAAGGAAGGACAATAGCAAGAAAAAAAGGACTCAAAAGGACAACCCAGCAGCTAGAGCAGCTGCTCCGCCCTTGGCCTATTCTTTTTTTCCTTTTTTGAAATTTTGTATTTTTTCAAATTTTTGTATTATTTTTTTACTAATTTTGCTGTTTTACTTTTTTGGTTCATATGTTGGAAAGAAAGACTATGTTATATGACAAAGAAAAAAAAAACTTTGACTATTAGGTTTCTTTATTTATTTGTTTTTGCATCAATAACAATAGGCTAAATAATAACAATAGCGAAATAAAATAAAACGAACATCAAACAAATCATTGCACGAGAGTGCCACAGACACGCGCGTCCAAAGCGATACGTGATGCAATCAGAATAAGAACTCTTTTGGATTTTAATTGATCGGACAAAATTAGGGTATGACAGTGAAGATAACACTGATTGGATGTGGTTGGAACATGGTAAGAAGAATATCTACCCTGGTTATCGTAGATTTTTGCCATCTACTCATCAGTATCGACTGTTGAAAAAGACATTCAATGGGAATACCGAAACTCGTAAAGCTCCCATGGCATTGAAGGGTGAACAACTATTTGAAAAGGTGAAAGATTTGAACATTAAATTTGGGAAGCCTTTTGCAGGAGAGCTTGCCAAACAGGGGTGGAAGAAAAAGTTGATTTTCTTTGAGTTGCCATACTGGAAGTCATTATATGTAAAGCACTTCATTGATGTGATGCATATTGAAAAAAATGTCTTTGAAAGTGTCATTGGTACTTTACTCAATATGCCAGGAAAGACTAAAGATACCATCAACTCGAGGTTGGACTTGCTTAGTATCGGGTTGAGACCAGAATTGGGTCCGATAAAGAAGGGTACACGTACATATCTACCTCCGGCAGCTCATACTCTATCTAAAAAGGAGAAGACCGTGTTTTGTAAGTTTCTTCATGGAGTTAAAGTTCCAGAGGGGTACTCTTCAAATGTTACGAACCTTGTATCGATGAAAGACCTCAAGTTAAAGTCTTTAAAGTCCCATGATTGTCATGTTCTAATGGAGAATTTGCTACCCATTGGTATACGATCCATTTTGCCTAAGAAAGTGCGCAAGACCCTAACCAAACTTTGTTTCTTCTTTAAGGCAATTTGTAGTAGAGTGATTGACCCTGGAGAGTTGCCATCATTGCAAAGAGAAATTACTGTCACTTTGTGTGAGCTTGAGATGTATTTCCCACCTTCGTTTTTAGACATAATGATTCATCTAATAATTCATCTGATTAGAAAGACACAATTGTGTGGCCCATGTTACATGAGATGGATGTATCCGATTGAGCGTTACATGAAGATATTAAAATGATATATGAAAAACTGATCACGACCCGAGGGTTGTATTGTTGAGCGCTACATAGTTGAAGAATCTATTGAGTTTTGCACCATCTATCTATCTAGTCTTGAATATTCTGTCAGACTGCCAAGGTCTCGTCACTTAGGAAGCATTAGTAAAGGGATGTCAGGAACTAAAATAGTGATGGTATCAAGGAAAGAACTAGATCAAGCACATTTATATGTTTTGCACAATGATAGTGAGGTTGATTCATATGTTGCCAAGCACATGGACATACTTAAGAGTGATCACCCATATAAGGGTCAAGTTTGGTTAACAAAAGAACACAATCGGAGTTTCATAGTGTAGCTAAAAGAGCACATTGATTTCAAGTTTGCTATGAATCCTACCTCGATTTCAGAAAGATTGAGATGGTTAGCAAAAGGTCCAAATATACAAGTTTTCTCTTACACCAGCTATCTAATGAACGGGTACACGTTCTATACAAAAAACAATGATGATCAGAGTAAAATGCAAAATAGTGGGGTGACTATTGTAGCTCAAGCTATGCATACATCAAGTTCCAAAGACAGAAATCCCATATACGCGAATATGTTATACTTTGGGGTCATTGAACACATATGGGAGTTGGATTACAATATGTTTCGGGAGCCTGTGTTCCAATGTAAGTGGGTTGACAATAATAATGGTTTACAGATTGATGACTCGGGGTTCATGCGGGTGAACTTCAACTTGTTAGGATATAAAGATGGGCCTTTTATTTTGGCATCCCAAGCTAGTGTTTTATGTCACTGATTCAGTTGATATCAATTGGTCCACTGTTTTATTGACAAATAAAAAATTGGTGAATGACATTGATGATCAAGCAACTGATGATGATGGTATTGAGGACGACCCTTTCTTCGGGACATCACTACCAATAGTAGGGGAAAGTACTCCTAGAGAGGATGTTGTGTACGTTAGAAAGGATCATAGTGATGGAATTACGATTCGTCAAAAACAAAGTACCAAGAAGCGATTGTAAATAAAATTATATTCAAGAAAAGGAAAAGGTAATTTAGACTTACATCAAATGCATTTTCTGCTTGGATAAATAAATATAACAATTAACAATGATTATGTTTTATTGCAGGTCAGATGGCATATCATTGTGATCATGGTAGTGGGCATGACCGCGGTCATGAGAGTGATGTGGGAAACTATATCAGGAAGCAGGCTCCCCGTGGAATGACTGTCAAAAAGGATATCATCGGTCGGATAAATAAAGGAAAAGGAAAATTATCAGTAAGTTACTAATTACTAATTAACTTAATTCAATACTTAGTTTTAATTGTTTGTTAACTAATTTACTAATGACATAATGCATGTCGAGTGGAATGTTAAGGGTCAGCCAATTGGAAGAAACGACACACATTTTGATTACCTTTGTTGGTAGTAAGGTAAAACAAATGATACCAATTACAATCACTAGTTGGAATGAGAGAAAAAATGCCGTTTTGAGGAAACAAAAAGAGGAGTTCTGGTTAACAATACAGGTATATAATTTTAGATCTCTTTAGTTATCTTATTTAATAATTTTGTAACCATATATATTTATATCATTTTCATTGAATATGTGTAAGAGTTATTACTCTAAGTTTAAGTTGTTAAACTTAGGTGACATTAGAAAACTCAGAAAGAGTTATTACTCTAATTAATAGGTAAAGGTAAAATTCTATTTGTAGGAATTATTACTCGATACCAAAATTCTAGTTTATACGACCATTCGTTTCAAGGTCGTTGTTACCGGTGAAAAATTCACAAGAGATCCGAAGTAGATTGCGGAAAGAAAACCAGCTATGGTAAGGGAGTCTTTGACATTGTTCTACAACATTCCAATATTTAAATTGTTGTTTGATGACATGTATGACATTGGAATGTTGTTGTGGTTAATGTTGTTTCACATGAGGGATGTGTTCATGTTGACGGAAGGCTGGCGCACAAGTAAGGTTACTAAGTATTTGTTATTAATTTTTATAATGCAAACAAATAAAAAAAGGCAAAATCCACTTTTGGTCCTTTTTGTTTAACTGAATTCCAATTTGGTTTTTTATGTTTTTTTCCCACTTTGATCCTTTATGTTTTAAATCGGTGTCAAAATAGTATTTTTTTTTTAACTTTCCGTCCACTAATATTAATAGATGTCCCGCTTGCTATTAACAGGTGGTGTAGCTTGCTTACCTGACATTAGTGAGTGGGATAAAAGCATTTCGATGAAACATAAAGGACCAAATTGCACTTTTGCCAAGAAAAAGCTTCATCGTCATCCCCCAAAACCCACCCCCACCCTCTCAATCTCTCTCCACCGCGCACCACCACCACCACTACGACATCTCTCTCCTCACTGACCAAAGATGAAGATTTTTTTGGCAAAAGTGCACTTTGGACTTTTATGTTTTGCCAAAATTTAGTTCTTTATGTTTTTTCCTAGTGACTAATACCAGCTAAGCAAGCCATAGGGGTGTTCGCGGGTCAATTTGGATCAAATTTGACCAAATCCGTTGCCCGAACCAATTATAATTATTCGGTTTGAGTTGGTTCGGATTTTACATTTTTTTCTCCAAAATCTAAACCAAACTAAACCGATATTAGACGGGTTGGTTTGGATTGCGCTCACGGGTCATTCACTAAAATATTAATTTTCTAAAATATAAAAAACAACACTTTTTATGATATTCCAACACTTTAAATCCTAAAAAAATTGAAATCACACGAAATCAAACTCAAATCCACTAATAGTCTTCTCATTCATAGTACTAAAGTTTTACAACTTAATCATAATTTATTAAGGTAAAAATTCTAAGCAAATAAAATCGTGTACATCTAAAATTACAAAATTATTATGACCTATTATGGGTTGATTCGGGTTCGCGAATTTGATTTTTAAAATCCGTTGCCCGAACCAAACAACTATGGGTTGGTCTGGATTTGTTCGATTTTGACCCGAACACGAAAAATATCTGAACCAAACATATCGATTTGGGATTGAATTGTAGGTTGGTTTGGATTTGCCCGAACCATTGAACACCCCTAAGCCACATCACCTGTTAACGGCCAGCGTGGTATTTATTAACACTAGTGAATGAATAGTTAAAAAATGACTGCTTTGACACAGATTTGAAACATAAGAGAACGAAGTGAGAAAAAACATAAAGTACCAAACTGAAAATTTCGTTAAAAGTAAAGGACCAAAAATACATTTTGGCCAGTAAAAAACATCCAAAAACACACTAATTAGCGTCGTGCTTTACATATTTTATCACAAAATTTAATTATTTTTGCCCAAACTGATTATTAAGGATAAAACCTAGCATATTTGAACAACTAAAACTTTTTCCAACCACTAAAGTACCCTAAAACACAATGATAGACGTTGTGTTTTATTTAATTTTCCACGAAATTAATTTTTTGGTAGAAACCGACTTTGCGTTATTTAACGGCTAAAAATTTTTCTAAACCCTAAATTACTCTAAAACACATTGTTTAGTGTCACACTATACATATTTATTTGAAAACCCCACTTTTTTTGTTTGTTAAACAATTAGCTAAATCATTTAAAGAAATTATCTAAATATTTGTTAAATAAATTATATAATTAGTAATTGTTAACACCCAAAGAAATTTAAGCTGTTGGCCGAGGGAAAAGAAGAGACCGAGAATAGGATTAGGCCGATGCAAGTTATAAAAACATTGGGGCATGGATAGAGATATTTGCCAAGTGAATGAATACAGGAGAAAAGGTTCGGTATGAATACATAAGAGGAATATCAAGAAGGCTGAGTCCCTGAGGGAATGATAAAGTAGGTCGAGGTGAAATGGAACTCTCTTGGAGAGTCCTCTGCGACAGGGCAGCTCGGCTAGGGCACCAACGGCCAAAGGCCGAAGAAGCAACGTGTCGGGGAGGTTGTAGACGAGGCAAAGAAGTATTAATTTTATAATGTGTTTAGTTTGGTAAAACAGGTATTTATTTAAATATTACAAAATTAAAAATAACTAATGATATAATTTGAATAGAAGTAACTGGATTTCATTAAAAATTAGAAAATAAAAAACCAAGAACAAAGGGGACATTTAATTTCCCTCCAGATCCCTAATGTTGTTAGGGAAATTATTCATGTTATTTTGCGCATTCCTACAAAGACCACATCTCTTAGGGTGTCGTGTACTCCTTTCTCGATGATTCATTTCAGTATAAATGCAGGTAGAATGTGGACAACCATTTGATCTCTCCACATCCTTGGACAATGGTACAATTCAATTTCGATGTAGTGCAATGCTTGAAATTCGTCACAGTCACACCATTTGTTTAAGAGGTCTACCTTTAATGTCCCTTCATGTTGCCTGCTTAACGGACGTGCAATATTTTTGACTCAGAATATACCATCGGATCGATTATTCATGTGAAATTTATGCACGTTTGATACTGCTCATTCTTTGTTAATGTTTTCCATGTGTAGCAATCGAAAAATCAGAAAAGATACTAGAGGTTTGAAATGGAGCCGCCGCCAAAGTTAGGAAAACATTGATAAATCCCTTTTGAAGGGGTACGGAACATGTGGCCAGAAATTTCAGCATGGGTCGTGCGCCTATGAGCACGGGCCGTGCGGCCACTTCAGCGAAGAAAATTTTAGCCTTTCATTCCATTTACGTTTCCAATCGTTTCCCAATCGAATTCTAATCCGTAAGACATATATGAACAGTCAACCTACAGGTATCTGGAGGGTAAATACGGCATGGCATCAACAATGCGAACCTCAAACACCATATAGTTCTTGAATTCAATAAGCATACAACTCAATTCAAACATTCACTTAGAGTGACGTGGCAACTTGGTTTACTTGTTTAAAACAAGGTATCTGAAGAAATCCATCAACTATCAAGGCATAATCTGAAACACTAGAAGAAGAGAACCTATTATGTTCTTCCTCGACTAGTCTTTCGACAACTCTACATATAAACGTAAAACTAACTCGATGACTCGGATATAGGAAAACTATCGACAATTGGAATCATGCCGAAAAGACATAAAGGCTACTAAGGACATTCGGCTTTATCCAATCTCGCACAAATCTAGCTGCTATGGGATTCCTATCTTAGAAGGAAGGGTACATTATTCACAGAAGGACCTCAGAGTTTAGTAAGCACACCACAACGGGAATGATAGGGTTTCTTGGATTATAACTTAAGCAAAGAAGACAACACTATCTGGTTGTGAAATCGGAGGAACTTTTGGTTTTATAGTAATTGTATTAGGAATCCAATCATTTCTGAAGACTAAACAGTTTGGGCCGGAAAAGAAATCAGTATGTAGCTGCAAGACAATCGGTTCAATACCTGAGAGAAAACATTTAAAACGGAACTCAGACCTGAAGAATATTCACTGTGTAGGTGTTAACACCCAAAAATAACTAAGTCGTAGGCCGAGGACTGAGGTAAAAGGGGAATAGAATTAGAGTGCTGAGGCGAGCCACTCGACTAAATCCCAGGAGATAATTCCCAAAGAGAAGAACTCAAGAGAAGCCCTCGGGGCATACCACAAGATGACTCCCCGAGGAAGGGGTTTGCCCGAGGAGCAAAGGGCTAGGCCGAGGGAGAGTAAAGCCTCAGCCAATAGAATGCCACGGCCAGGGTGGCTCGGGTGCCTGAGTTGCTGTACGACGACAAAGGCTAGCCGAATAAGCCAAGTGGCCGAGGCAAGGCAGGCTTGCTTGGAAGGCAAGGAAGAGGAAGCACGATGACAGAACGTGGGAGCGGTTAAAGATCAAGCAAAGGAGCGAGGGAGTTCACCCCACCAACCGTGCTAGTGGGATCGTGGGTAGTTACTCCGCCTCTTTAGGGCCTAGGAACAATGATAATCGTTTATCTTAGACTGATCCAACGATAGGCAAATATTGGCTATAGTAGTGGCCGACGAGGGCCTATGTATATAAATAGGAGGAGGATAATAGACATCAATCAATCAAACTCTACGTTTATTTCAATTTATCTTCTTTACCGCACTTTATCTTTATTTTCATGCATTAGGCCAGAAGAATAATCCAACCCCCGCGTCCCATTCACTCAACCTGACCCTTTCTAGAGGAGTCAGGATACCCACAGTCAAGGAGCAGAGTTCCCTCCTTGGCGCAATTGCATGAAGAACAGAGGAATCAAAGAATTGTCTAAACCTCTAGCCGATTCCACGGCTAGGACCTAAGAGTTTGACGACAAAACAAATTGGCATGCCCGGTGGGACAGGAACGGCTGAACAAACCTCTGTGTTTGATTCGCATGGATAGGATTATTGTTTGCGTATGCACTTGCGCTCCGGTAAAAGCTTAAGTATGGAATCACCTTCGGCATCAAAGAAGGCAACTGCTTCCAAAGGCAAAATCATGGAGCCAGTAGGTTATTGCTGAGTCGAATGAACCACCTCACCAAGTGGAGGAACTCGTGATCATGACCACGTCATTCATTCGGCAACAATTGACTGACATAGTTATTGCTGAGTCGAATGAACCACCTCACCAAGTGGAGGAACTCGTGTCCCAACAATTGACTGACATAGTTAAACCTATGGTGTACAATGAGGTGCAACAAGCCAAGGAATTCGAAGAAAGGCACGCGACGCAAGGTAGCAGCGCTACGAACCCCATTTTCCCCGGGCAATCACAGGGAGGACAACCTAACTCTATGGGAGGCACGCATCAGACTCTGCCATACACCAACCCTGTTGGACCTCAACAAGCATCCTCCTATAATTCTATGGGAGGCATGCATCAGTGTCCATCGAGTGGGAGTTTGACTGGGCCTCAGCAGGCGTTCTCTCATCAGGTATATCCTATTCCAGTAATTCCTCAGCCTGGTACTTTTGTCGTTGCCAACACTGGGGGCAGTTTATGGCGAATGTCACTAATACAGTTTCTCTTCAGCAGGGACAAGTGCAATTGGCCAGAAGGCCTGTAACACCCCTTTTCTACCCGTTAATTTAATTGGAAAATCAGAGTTTCAAAAATTTATTTCGCACGAGGAATGTTACACATACTTCAATAAAACAACGCTTCTCAATAAAACGGCTCAAACACAACAATCATGCATCACGTAGCACGTCACTAAAAGGAGAGCCTCAAAAACCACAGTTATCATCGCAAATAAAACTTAATGTCAATAAAACCAACTATGCAGCGGAATAACAAAATAAAACAGAATCGTCAACAAAGACATAACAACCGAAATCATTCATAAACATCAAGTTCGTCCCCCCCCCCCCTGAGTGCTACGTATCAGAGCGTGACGACTCGACTCGAAGTAGTGAAGGTACCTAGTCCTTCACTTGCGATCACCTGCACGTTACCGCATAGGGGTAACATTCAAACAGAAGGGTGAGTCCAATTCAATCCATATAATAAATCATTTGATAAATAATAAGTCAGAGTCACATCACTAGAGTAACCACATCACAATCATCAATTACATCACTACAATAACTCATCACTATGTCATGTAGGTATATGAAATGCAACCCACTCGCGGGCATATGCATGAGGTACCTTTTCACAAACGTCGCTTAGCCTTTTTGGCCTCATCGTCACTTAGCCTTTTGGGCCTCAAACGTCACTGGGTTTATGCATATGGGAGGCATGAGACACTATGACATTCACCACGCACAAAACACACAATCACGGCCAACTATGTGACCCGTCACTTACCAATTTGCCAAATAAGAGGCACAACACCTGTCAATTCATAATTACACACAACAACGTCACTTAGCCTTTTGGGCCTTATCGTCACTTAGCCTTTTGGGCCTCAATGTCACTTATTTTCATCGTCACTTATTCATATACATCATCAATTCAAACAATAGCCACTGAGGGCAAAAACGTCATTTACTAGCCACCAAGGGCATCATCGTCATTTACACATCATTATCAACAACATTGGCCACTAAGGGCAAAAAGGTCATTTAACTAGCCACTAAGGGCATCATCGTCAAAATCATCACTTTTGACACTAAAACGTTAAAACCATTGGTTATACGCAAAAGGGGATTTTTAAAGACACCAAAACGATTTTTTAATGTCACAGCAACGACCACCGGGAACAGCCACTTGGGGCGCCCAGCAACCTTCAGAAATAATAAGTTTTTATTTATAAAAATGGGACACACAGATAGGAAACTGAAAAAGCTTCCCAACGCTTTTTGAAACGTTTAAAACGGATGTCCGAGTCAAAAGATATAACGAAAACAGTTTTCATAAAAATTTGGGAACATCCTGAAAAATGGTGCCCTTGGCGCCCAGCGCCTGGCGCCTGGCGCCCAGCACCCACAACACGCAACACACGCGCACACTGGCGCAGGAACTGGCGCAGGGGAACACGGCGCCCATGCACTAGGCGCCTAAGGCCAACACGGAATACAGCTCATTTGACTCCAAAATTAATTTTGCACGAGGCATTTACTCAGTGTATGGGAACCCAACAAAAATTTTGACATGATAACTCTTCTGACGACTCTGCGAAGCCTTCATCTTTTCACGGATCATCTTGATTTTCTCTGTAGTCTCCCGGACAATCTCCGGTCCCAACACTACACTCTCCCCCGATTCATACCAACACAACGGCGTTCTACACTTTCGACCATACAATGCTTCAAACGGTGCCATCCCGATACTGGAATGGTAACTGTTGTTATAGGTAAATTCAATCAGCGCAAGGTATGAATCCCATGAACCCCTTTGTTCCAAGACACAAGCCCTCAACAAATCTTCTAACGACTGAATTGTCCTCTCTGACTGACCATCGGTCTGAGGATGATATGCTGAACTCATTTTCAACTTTGAACCCAATTCCTTCTGCAAACCCGTCCAAAACTCAGAAGTGAACCTCGGATCCCTATCTGACACAATACTCTTCGGAACACCGTGCAACTTCACAATTTCTTTGACATAAACCTCTGCCAACCTCGACACCGGATAAGTGACATTAATAGGAATAAAGTGGGCAGATTTCGTTAACCTATCAACGATCACCCAAATAGCGTCATGACCCCTAACTGTATTCGGCAATCCCGTCACAAAATCCATCGCAATGCTATCCCACTTCCATTCAGGAACTTCCAACGGTTGCATTAACCCTGCAGGCTTCTGATGTTCAACCTTCGACTTTTGACAGGTCAAACAGGCATACACAAACTGCGCCACATCTCTCTTCATGCCATACCACCAAAACATCTTTTTCAGATCTTGATACATTTTCGTCGCTCCAGGATGGATACTCAACTTGCTACGGTGACCCTCCTCCAAAATTGCCTTTCTCATCTCTGCATCATCCGGAACACAGATCCTACCCCCGGAACCTCAACACACCACGAGAATCCTGTTGCGCCCCGAAAAATCCGGTTAAGAATTCCTCAGTTTGACAACGTGAAAAAATTTGAAGCCGCCACCAATATTTATTTTTAAAGACTAAAACATTGGAAAAAGTCTTTTGGAAAAGGCGGATGGTCTTTCGAAAACATTGAGATGTAGGTTCGGGGGTCGGTTAGGTACGGGGAAGGTATTAGCACCCCGCACCTCCTTTCTACCGAAAGGGAACCATTAACTTTGATGTGTGGCTTAGAAAAAGTTGACTTGAAATGATTTTTGTTCTACTTCCTTTCTTTTTATTTTCGTTTGAGAAACGGTTTTATTGAGAAGAAAAGTATTTTTGGTATCTTTGAAAAGCGGAACAAAACAAAGATTTTTAAAAGGGGTGCTTGACGGGTTACAACCCGCTCCTACGTACCCTCTCTGGAAGAGGGATCAAAGCTACGTAGTTCTAGGGTTTCGGTTTGGAAAATGTTTTTGTGTTTTATCTTATTTAATTTTTTTTTTTTGGAGTTTTTGAAGTAAGACTCAAGTATTCACGAATACCAAACAAGCAACGGCTTCGAGTGGCGTTCATTACTAACTCGAAAGAAAAGAGTCGAAACCGGTAATCAAACAAGCAAAGGCTTCGAGTGATTACAAGTAACAATGTTTTATTATTATCTTTTTGAAATCATTTTTGAAAAAAAGGTGAGCATGGGTGATAATTACGTTGTTTTTGAAATTGGAATTTATTTTTTTTTAGTTAAGGTGTGGGAGCTTTCATGATAGCCAAACAAGCAAAGGCTTCGAGTGACTACCACTAATAACTCCTCATTAGCGATCAAACAAGCAAAGGCTTCGAGTGATGACTAATGATTTATTTAAGAAAAATGCCTTAGAGTTTTTGTTTGAGAAAATATTTGACTTGGGTTTGAAGGCTAGTTTTGGAAAAGGATTTGATTTGGAAAAAGTTTTGAAAGATAAGTAGAACATTTCCATCAACATATCAATTTCTAACCAAGATACAATTCCCTTAATTACACTTCATACAAGCATTACAAATCAAAGAGATACATCTATGCATAAAAGTGGCCCTTGGCCGAATGTTCCTCATGCAAAAATCAACATCAATTTCATGCTAAAGTTCACAAGTTAGCACACAAAAACATCACAAGATGCAACCCTATTCCAACATATGAGACTACAAGACAAACCTCAAGCAAGACATACATCTATTCAACAACAAAATCAAAGGGAAAAAAAACAATGGAAACCCTAATCCTACCCTTGAACCCGAAACACAAACTAACCCAAACCGAACCATTTTTCAACTACAAATCATCAAATACACAAAACAATACTTGAACCCTATTTTTACATTGTGGTCGAAGCTTATCAAACAATAATCCATCTTCAATTTCATACCAAACTTTGCAAATTATTATACAAAAGAAACATAAGACACCACCTTAAAGTGTAAACATTAAACAAAATTGAATCATATAGAGTAATCCTTTCACTTAGATTAAAGTGCCATGGGCACAAGTGAAAATCAACTTACCCCATCATCAACATCTAGCAATGAGCAAAATAGAACACATAAACCAAGAAATAAAGTCGAGTCCTTTCTAGCCATCTTCACCACTTAAATTAAAGTGCACTAGGCACTAGTGGTGACTCACATAGCTAAATCATCAACTTAACAATTACTTGCAAACAAGAGTCCATCAAAACAACTTGAGGCAATATTTTTATACACAAATACAAGCAAAATAAACAAGGAAACAACAAAAACCCTAAATGTCTCATGATTTGCGAAACCTCTACATAACCAAACAACAATTTTATTCTCAACCTAAAAATTAATTGCAAACAAAGATTCCATCAACAACTTGAGACAATCACAAGCCAAATAAACAAAGAACAACTAAAGATCCTAAATAAACTCATGATTTGCGAAACCATTACATAGACCAACAACAATTTTATTCATCAACAAATATAAAATCAACACAAAAACAAACATGAATCAATCTAGTCTAAGGTGAGAGGCACCTTAAACACCCAAGGCTCCCAATGTCCTTGTCCATAATGTTTAAGGCTCCTCTCACCAACAACAACCAACAAATCACATTTTATAAATGTTTATGATGATATGCGAAATGGAGGAAAGGAAGAATATAAGTTTTGATGCAAAATGTTTTAAATATGATGCAAGGGTGCTAGAGATTTTACCTTCTCCAAGCTAGGAAGTAAGATTGAAGAAAGAAAACTAGAGCAAATCAACAAATCTTCAAGGAAACCAAGAGGAACTTCACGCAAATCTTCAAACCACAAGCCTTGGATGATGCAAATATGGACTAGAGTAGGAGAGGAGGGAGATGTATGGAGTGGAAATGAAGTTGAGATGAAGAAGAGGAAAGAAATCAAAAAAATATGGAGGAGGGGTGGTGAGGAGGCTACGGCCAAGGGGAGAAGGGAGGGGAGGAGTTGGTGTGCTAGGGTTTTTGAATGGAGAGTGAGGCTAAGAAGATGTGTGGGTTGATCATATGAAGATATATATAGTGCTCACTTATCATTAAGGGCTTCTAGGTCATTTTGATTTCCATTGTGCTCTAGGATTGCATTTTAGTTTTGAACCAAAGGTCAAGATGCAATGTCACATGGATTAGGGGCAATTAGAAATCACAAAGTGAGGAGAGAGAGGGCTGAGGGGCGCAGCATAAGGAGGGTGGTGAAGGATAAGTTCAATTACAAAATTGTATTTTTCCATGAAGCTTATTACAAGAGTGCCATTTTAATTCAAATGAAGGGTGAGGATTGCATTTAACACTTGAATGGAAGGCCATGATTTAAACACAATTTGCAATCAATAAAATAAACCAAAAATGGGGGAAAAAGGGCTGGAATTCGCAGCCAAAGGAAAGAGAGTGAGTGGAATTGCAACTTGTACTATTGTACTACACTTGACCTTTCAAAATTCAAAGGGATATTCCTTATTCCCTTCTAGATAATTCTTCTAAATTCATACCATTTTGGGCCATGTCCCATGATTCAATGATTGGGCTCTGAATTTTATGATCTCACCAATCCCAAAATTGATTCATTGACCCTACTTCAAAGGAAATGACCATTTTGCCCTTTTGTTCAAAAACCGAATTTCATGCCAAAAATACTCCTATGATGCATAAAAAAAATGCACAACTCCACTCACTTGGACTCACATAAATTCCTCAAGAGATGCATAGTGGTTTTTACTGAGAAAATATTTATTTTAGTGAAATGACCAAAATGCCCTTTTGGTCCCAAAAACCCTAATTTGCTCCAAACTTCATTTCCACTCTAACAATGATCCTGAGACCCTTTGGATGACTCTAAAACTCTAGAAATGCATGCATGATGAGAAAATAAGTCTTTTTGGCGAAATTACCAAAATACCCTTTGAACGAGGAAAAACCCTAGAAACCCTAGAAATGCTCTAAAGTGCTCTAAAATGCCATGCAATGCTTTTCTAACCCTAAAATGCATTCGGGAACTTCTAAGATGCAAGCATGATGCTCTTCCTAACCTCTAGGATGAATGCTAAGACTTGATTTATTTATTTTTGATTGAAAATTAGGGTTTTGACCTAAGCCGGACAAAATTGGGGTATGACAAATCCAAGTTGAAATCTTCATCTTCAGATTGGCCAACCCCATTAATCAAATCTACCAATTTGACATCTGACTTCTGAGCCTCTCTGATGCCGCCCAGAAAGTCATTATCGATCTTTAGCATTCCCAGCTTGACACTGCGAGGTGTCATTTTACAAACCAAACTCAAATCTCGGAATTCCTCAATTAACTCTAATTCTTTCACCATCATTGCCGACATATGCAAAGACTTCCGGCTTAATGCATCAGCCACGACATTAGCTTTGCCGGGATGATAATTCAAACCGAAGTCATAATCCTTCAAGAGCTCCAACCACCAACGCTGTCTCATATTCAACTCCTTCTGGTCGAACAGATATTTCAGACTCTTATGATCACTGAACACCTCAAACCTCGAACCATAAAGATAGTGTCTCCAAATCTTAAGCACAAATACCACAGCAGCCAATTCCAAATCATGCGTAGGGTAATTTTTCTCATGAACCCGCAACTGCCTCGACGCATACGCAACGACTTTCCCATCTTGCATCAGCACACCACCAAGACCCATCTTCGAAGCGTCACAATATACAACAAACGGTTCCTCTGGATTAGGCAACGTCAAAACAGGCGACGTTGTCAATCTCTTTTCAGCTCCATAAAACTTTCCTCACACCGAGCATCCCAAACGAAAACTTTACCCTTACAAGTCAACTGAGTCAACGGAAGGGCCAACTTGGAAAAACCCTCGATGAACCTCCTGTAGTACCCAGCCAAACCCAAAAAGCTTCTAATTTCTGTTGCGGATTTCGGAGCCTCCCACTCCAACACTGCTTCTATTTTCGCCAGATCAACCGCAATACCATTACCTAGAAATCACGTGCCCAAGAAAACTCACCTCTTTCAGCCAGAACTCACACTTTGATAATTAACTTAGCATACAACTTTTTCTCTTTTAGAACTTCCAATACTGACTTCAGGTGCTCAGCATGCTCTTCCTCCGACTTAGAATAAACTAGAATGTCATCTATGAAGATCACCACAAACCGATCTAAGTAATTATGGAAAATACGATTCATATATTCCATAAATACACCAGGTGCATTGGTCACACCGAACGGCATCACTGAATATTCATAATGCCCATATCTTGTTCTGAACGCTGTCTTCTGAACATCTTCATCCGTCACTTTAATCTAATGATATCCGGACCTCAAATCAATTTTGCTGAAAACACGGGCACCTACTAACTGATCCATCAAATCGTCGATCCTCGGAAGCGGATACTTGTTCTTGATAGTTACCTTATTCAACTGACGATAGTCCACACATAACCTCATGCTCCCATCTTTCTTCTTCACTAACAATACCGGAGCTCCCCACGGTGATACACTCGGTCTCACAAACTTTTTCTCAAGCAATTCTTCAAGTTGCGTCTTCAACTCAGACAATTCAGACGCCGACATCCTGTACGGTGCCATAGACACAGGCCTCGTACCAGGTACAAGATCAATCGAAAATTCAACTTCCCTCTCCGGCGGCACACCCGGAATTTCGTCAGGAAAAACCTCAGGATACTCACACACCACTTGCAGCTCTTCAATAACAGCCTGATTCTCAGCAGATAAAGATGCCATCAATGAAAATAACTGAGCTCCTTCTTTTCTTAATTTCTTCAACTGACTAGCAGATACCAAAACAGGATCTTCTTCCCTGAAACTAACCGACTTGCTACGACAGTTGATATGGACGTGGTTATTCTCTAACCAGTCCATGCCCAAGATTACATCCAGACCTCTCAACGGCAAGCAAACAAAATTCACAATAAAGTCCCTGCCGAAGATCGACACGGGACACTGAGAACACACCTGGGACGTAATCACCGACCCCTTCGCAGGAGTATCGACAACCATATCCCCACACATAGCAGATAAAACAAGACCCAATCTTTTACAACAATCAACATATATAAAGCAATGGGTAGCACCAGTATCAATAAGAGATTTCAGAGAAGTACCGTTAATGAAACACGTACCTCTAATAAGACCATCTCCCTCATCAGGCTCCTCTCCTGCTAATGCGAACACTTTCCCACTAGACCTTTCTTTCTTCGGCTTTGTACATTTTGTACTGATATGCCCAGACTCACCACAGTTGAAACACACCACATCCTTGACCTTACACTCGGCCGCCATATGACCCTTTTTACCACAACGGTAGCAAACTCTCCCATCAGACCTGCATGTAGTACTCTTGTGGCCAGGTTTGCCACACTTATAACAGACAATGCTAGCAGGAGCATCTCCCCCACTAGAATTCTTACCTCCAGCAGCCTTCTGATAACTCTTACCCGCAGGAACCTCATACGGCTTGCTTCGACTCGGAAACTTACCCTTTTTCTCAGACGTGGCTTTGTAATGTGCAGTACTGTCCTCCTCAAAGATTCTACAACTATCAACCAGATCAGCGAACACACGGATCTTCTGGTAACCAATGGCCTTTTTGATATCAGGCCTCAAACCATTCTCGAACTTGATGCATTTCGAAAACTCAGCTGTCGCCTCACTATAGTGCGGATAGAATTTTGCCAATTCCACAAATTTCGCCGCATATGCCGTCACAGACATACCACCCTGCTTCAGTTCCAGGAACTCTATCTCTTTCTTTCCTCGGACATCTTCAGGAAAATATTTTCTCAGAAATTCTCTGCTGAATACCTCCCAGGTAATCTCTTCTTGCACAGCCTCCAACCTCTGTCTAGTAGCCAACCACCAGTCGTCGGCCTCCTCAGCCAACATGTGAGTACCAAAACGGACCTTCTGCTCAACAGTGCAGTCCATCACCCTGAAAATCCTCTCGATCTCCTTCAACCAAGCCATAGCACCATCTGGATCATATTTGCCCTTAAATGTGGGCGGATTCTCTCTCTGGAAAGTAGTCAGACTCCGAAAACCAGCGTTCTCCCCAGCATTCTGCTGACCCTGCACAGCCTGAGCCATAGCTTGCAACGCAGCAGCAAGAGCAGCATCGTTTCTCCCAGCCATTTCAAACTATCACTGCAGCACAAACCAAAAATTCAGAACTAATCTAACAATTTCTTAATTGTCATAAGACACTATGACAGGACAACATTGGCCGGACAGACCGAACTGCTCTGATACCACTAATGTAACACCCATTTTCTACCCGTTAATTTAATTGGAAAATCAGAGTTTCAAAAATTTATTTCGCACGAGGAATGTTACACATACTTCAATAAAACAACGCTTCTCAATAAAATAGCTCAAACACAACAATCATGCATCACGTAGCACGTCACTAAAAGGAGAGCCTCAAAAACCACAGTTATCATGGCAAATAAAACTTAATGTCAATAAAACCAACTACGCAGCGGAATAACAAAATAAAACAGAATCGTCAACAAAGACATAACAACCGAAATCATTCATAAACATCAAGTTCGTCCCCCCCCCCCCCCCCTGAGTGCTACGGTATCAGAGCGTGACGACTCGACTCGAAGTAGTGAAGGTACCTAGTCCTTCACTTGCGATCACCTGCACGTTACCGCATAGGGGTAACATTCAAACAGAAGGGTGAGTCCAATTCAATCCATATAATAAATCATTTGATAAATAATAAGTCAGAGTCACATCACTAGAGTAACCACATCACACTCATCAATTACATCACTACAATAACTCATCACTATGTCATGTAGGTATATGAAATGCAACCCACTCGCGGGTATATGCATGAGGTACCTTTTCACAAACGTCGCTTAGCCTTTTTGGCCTCATCGTCACTTAGCCTTTTTGGCCTCAAACGTCACTGGGTTTATGCATATGGGAGGCATGAGACACTATGACATGCACCACGCACAAAACACACAATCACGGCCAACTATGTGACCCGTCACTTACCAATTTGCCAAATAAGAGGCACAACACCTGTCAATTCATAATTACACACAAAAACGTCACTTAGCCTTTTGGGCCTTATCGTCACTTAGCCTTTTGGGCCTCAACGTCACTTATTTTCATCGTCACTTATTCATATACATCATCAATTCAAACAATAGCCACTGAGGGCAAAAACGTCATTTACTAGCCACCAAGGGCATCATCGTCATTTACACATCATTATCAACAACATTGGCCACTAAGGGCAAAAAGGTCATTTAACTAGCCACTAAGGGCATCATCGTCAAAATCATCACTTTTGACACTAAAACGTTAAAACCACTGGTTATACGCAAAAGGGGATTTTTAAAGACACCAAAACGATTTTTTAATGTCACAGCAACGACCACCGGGAACAGCCACTTGGGGCGCCCAGCAACCTTCAGAAACAATAAGTTTTTATTTATAAAAATGGGACACACAGATAGGCAACTGAAAAAGCTTCCCAACACTTTTTGAAACGTTTAAAACGGATGTCCGAGTCAAAAGATATAGCGAAAACAGTTTTCATAAAAATTTGGGAACATCCTGAAAAATGGCGCCCTTGGCGCCCAGCGCCTGGCACCTGGCGCCCAGCAACACAACACACACGCAACACTGGCGCCCTTGGCGCCCAGCGCCTGGCGCCCAGCACCCTGCAACACGCAACACACGCGCACACTGGCGCAAGGGGAACACGGCGCCCATGCACTAGGCGCCTAAGGCCAACACGGAAAATAGCTCATTTGACTCCAAAATTAATTTTGCACGAGGCATTTACTCAGTGTATGGGAACCCAACAAAAATTTTGACAAAATATGGTACGCAACATTGGCGCCCTTGGCGCCCATGGCCAAGGCGCCTAGCACCAAGACAGGCACACTGAGACAGGCGCCCAGCAGGGCACCCTGCACCTGGACACAGCAACCCAGCACACTAGACAACAAAATCCAGGAACATCATAAATACAAAAATGGCGCCCTATGCGCCTATGACACCAACAACAACAACGAATCCGAGCAACACAAATTCATCAAATCACACACAACTCATACAAACAACTTCAAATCGCATATTGATAGCCCCGCAAGTGCACGGGTCGTATCGCGTAATAAAAGAGTATCGGTCCACAGGGAGAGCCTAAGTGAATACCAATTTAATTTTTCAAAGTTTGATTAACTGAAAAGAAAGTGTTTCTAGAAAGAAGGAATGTTTTAGTAAAGTCTACTCACTCATGATCATTGTAGACAAAAGAGGAGAAAAGAAAATAAAAGAAGAAAACATAAAGTTAAATAGCGAGAAATAAAAGAAAGCGGTAAAGTGCAAAATTATAAATAGCGGAATTGTAAATGACAAGAAAGTAAATTGCTTAAAAAGAAAATTGCCAGTAATTTACTTGACTTGCCAGTAATTTACTTGGCTTGCCAGTAGTTTACTTGACTTGGAAATTTAGAGGGCAAAAAAGTAAATAACAAGGAAAATAAAAGAGCGAAAAAGTAAAGAGCGAAAAGTAAAGAGCGAGAAATTAAATAGCAATGAAAGTAAATGACTTGGAAAATAAAAGGGCAAGAAAGTAAATAGCAGGGAAAAGAAAAGAGCGAAAAAGTAAAGAGCGAAAAGTAAAGAGCGAGAAAGTAAAGAGCGAGAATTTAAATAGCAATGAAAGTAAATGACTTGGAAAAAAAGGGCAAGAAAGTAAATAGCAGGGAAAATAAAAGAGCGAAAAAGTAAAGAGCGAAAAGTAAAGAGCGAGAAAGTAAAGAGCGAGAAAGTAAAAAGCGAGAAATTAAAGTGAAGTCATGAATCTTAGAGGAAACCTTGTCATGGATTTTTCTCACAAAATTTAAGCTTGGTTACAAGTGAGGATCAAGCCTCTATTTATAGGAAAATATTAGGTCTAAGGCACTTGAGAGGAGGGGCAAAATGGTCATAAAAAAAGTGGCAAATCAAGTGGCAAGGGAAAGCCATCAGCAAGTGGGTGCAGCCAAAATTGACTTGTCTGGTGCAAGGGGGTCGTGCGCCCATGTGCCTGGGTCGTGCGCCCTGGCCAGTCAATTTTGGCTGCTCTGCGCCAGTTTTGCACTAGGGTCGTGCGCCTATGGTGCCAGGGTCGTGCGCCATGTGCTGGAAAAGCTGTTCTGCGTTGCTAGCAAGCATGGGTCGTGTGCCTATGTGCCAGGGTCGTGCGCCTTGTTCTGCCAAAATGGGCCATTTTCAGTTGAAAACACGCACGGGTCGTGCGTGGTGCACTCAGGGTCGTGCGCAGGCTCTGCGCCAGTTTTTACCAGGGCCGTGCGCCTATCTGCCAGGGTCGTGCGCCAGTTTTGCACTAGGGTCGTGCAACATGTGCCAGGGTCGTGCGCAGGCTCTGCGCCAGTTTTTGCTGCTTGGCGCCCTTGGCGCCCTGTGCTGCGCCAGTTTTGCTGCTTGGCGCCCTTGGCCAGTTTTCGGTTTTTGGGGCCCTTGGCGCCCATGAGGGTGTCTAGTGCTTTAAAAATTGCTCCTCCTCAAATATTTCCTTTTTTCTTCATTTTAGCTCATATTTTCTCTTTTGCTCCAAAATAAAACCTGAAAATAAAAAGCAAACATATGTAGTAAAATAGTTCAAAGATATAAAATATAATTAAAATACCTAAAAAAACTTAATGAAAATAACTATTAAAAAGACTCTAAAAATAGACTTATCAAACTCCCCCACGCTTGAACCTTTGCTTGTCCTCAAGCAAAAACAGTGTAAATCCTTAGGCCGATTCTGAAGGAAAATTATTTTCACATCGAATCATTAAGCGAACTGTGGGGAATTCTAACACTTCGGTTTGAGAACTACTATCCGGGCTTCTTGTGGAATTGGGAGACAAATTTAAAGTATCAATACATTAGAGAGGATATCAATGTCATCATAGAACCGGTTCCCCAGCATTCTTAGGTTTGGGTCCTCCATTCACTAAGACCGGGTCTCAAAGGAGGGTCTTTATACGTTGGGTATTCAAGCAATATTTCTTTTTCTTTTTCTTTGATTGTATATGCTAACCATTCATTTTGACATTTAAAATGCACCAATTTTTGCATTTTGAATTGGTTTTGCAAAATTTTTTTTTTTTTTTTGAATACCCCAACTCAGACGTTTTTCTCCAGTAACCGCGCATCCAGTGAATGTCACCAAGAGAACCAGGTCACTAGTTTCTTTTCAGTCCTTCTAATTGTATTAACAACTGAAAACAGTCTCAGTAGTGTGTGTGTGTGTGAAAAAGCCCTAGAGGTAGAAATCGAACCATGATACAATTTTTGTTGCTCCCAACCAGTCCACCTAGATGATTGCTAATGAAAGATTGAAAAATTATTTTTGTCCAAAAAAGGCTTATCTAAAACATGCTTTAGGGTTCACAAAGTTTCGTGATGGAGGGAGCAGATACAACTCAAAGTACAAAAAGATGAAAACTCGGCAAAGCAATAAAGACATTCCTAATAAGAGTAATAAAATACCCCGCCCCCATGCTTGGACTAGGCATTGTCCTCAATGATTTTTCAATTTAAACAAAAAAGGGTTTAGGAGAGCTCACCTAGCTGTCTGGTTCAGGATACTCGGCCCTGGGGTATTTTATTTTTCAACAAATCAAAAAATACATTAAGCCGTGGGTTGCCTCCCACGCAGCGCTCGTTTATGGTCATTAGCTTGACCTTTTCCCTTTATAAAGTTATTCCTGGGTCCCATTGTTTGAAGCATAGAGACCAAGTGACATATGAAGAATGAAAGCACATTCCTAGATCCCATGGCTTGTAAAATGGAAGTTGTGTAAGCAATAAGATCTTTCTTACAATTCCCCCCAGATCAAATGTTATTTTTTTCACAAAGGAAGGTGAAAAATAAGATAAAGGAGATGGTTTGTATGGTGGTGGGGGGATGTATGGTTCTTCTCTTTCTTTTTCTGGTTCCTTCTCTTTTTCTTTTTCTGGTTCCTTCTCTTTTTCTTTCTCTTCTTGCTCACACGGTGAATTATGTTTTTCACCCACAATTTTGTCTTGGTTTGCTCTTGGTTCCTCTAATTGTTTTTCGCTTCTAAGGGTGACAGCATATATTTGGCCATTTAGATTTTGTTCAGGCTGTCCGGGAAATACCCCCGAAGATTTAGAGGATGAAGCCACCTGTGTTGCCACTTGAGTTATTTGATTTTCAAGCATCTTACTGTGAGTGGCAATAGAGTCGATTTTTGATTCTACTTTGATAAGTGTGTCATTCAAATAAAAAGTTTGATTTTTGAATTCTTCATTTTGTTTTGTTTGAGATGACACAAATTTTTCCATCAAAAATTCCAAGTTCGACTTTTGCGGGCGGCTTTGTGGGTTGTTAAAAACCCTTTGACTTTGAAAAACAGGAGGTGGTCTAGGTGCTGGATTGGGTGGAGGATTTTGATAAGAAAAATTTGGATGATTTCTCCACCCAGAATTATAAGTATTTGAAAACGGATCTTCTTTTTGAGCATAGTTAATATGCCCATTTCCAGTACTAGATGCCTCAAGCTGGCATTTAGCTCCAATATGGCCAACAACCCCACATAATTCACATGGTGGAGTAGTAGGAGAAAAAGTTTGTGAAACGGCACTTACATTTAATTTTTCAAATTTTTGAAAAAGTGCGTCCACTTTTGAGGCAAGATGATCAATAGCAGATATTTCATACTTACCTGGCTCTTTTGATGATGCTGGTTTATTTGTTATGGCTCGCTCAGTTGCCCATTGACAATGGTTTTGAGCCATATCTTCAACGAGTGCATAAGCTTCAGTAAAATTTGTGTTCATTAAAGCTCCACCTGCAGCTGCATCAACAGTAATTCTTGTTGCATATTGTAATCCATTATAAAAAGTGTGAACAACGAGCCATTTCTCTAGTCCATGATGGGGCATAGCCTTAACATTTCTTTGAAACGTTCCCAAGCATCATAAAGAGATTCCCCGTCGTTTTGAGAAAATCGAGTAATTTGATTTCTCATTTGAGCTGTTTTACTCGGGGGAAAGAACTTAGCAAAAAAAGTTTGTTTTAACTGGCCCCAGCTGGTAATGGATTCCGAAGGCAAAGAATGTAGCCATGCTCTTGCTCTATCCCTTAATGAAAAAGGGAAGAGTTTTAGTCTTATGGCATCTTGAGGTACCCCGTTTAATTTGAGAGTCCCACAGTATTCCAGAAAAATTGAAATATGAAGATTTGGGTCCTCCGTGGGAGAACCAAAAAATTGATTTTGTTGAACCATTGAAAGCAGAGATGATTTGAGTTCAAAATTATTTGCTTCCACATTTGGATGTACAATGGCAGCCGATGGTTCTGCTGAAGGTGTTGCGTACTCTTTGAGAGCACGATTTTCATTAGCCGCCATTTGGTTATCGGGAATTTCTCTCCTCCTTCTATGTAAGAACCATTCAATTTCGCGAATTTGTTGAACAGTTTCACCTAAACTTCTGGTTCTTCGCATTCGAGGGACAAGAGAAGAAAAAGTAAAAATAAAGAAAATAAAATTTCAGTCTAACCGGTTTCGAAAAATTTAATTAATATCACTGCCTCCCCGGCAACGGCGCCAAGAACTTGATAGCCCCGCAAGTGCACGGGTCGTATCGCGTAATAAAAGAGTATCGGTCCACAGGGAGAGCCTAAGTGAATACCAATTTAATTTTTCAAAGTTTGATTAACTGAAAAGAAAGTGTTTCTAGAAAGAAGGAATGTTTTAGTAAAGTCTACTCACTCATGATCATTGTAGACAAAAGAGGAGAAAAGAAAATAAAAGAAGAAAACATAAAGTTAAATAGCGAGAAATAAAAGAAAGCGGTAAAGTGCAAAATTATAAATAGCGGAATTGTAAATGACAAGAAAGTAAATTGCTTGAAAAGAAAATTGCCAGTAATTTACTTGACTTGCCAGTAATTTACTTGACTTGCCAGTAGTTTACTTGACTTGGAAATTTAGAGGGCAAAAAAGTAAATAACAAGGAAAATAAAAGAGCGAAAAAGTAAAGAGCGAAAAGTAAAGAGCGAGAAATTAAATAGCAATGAAAGTAAATGACTTGGAAAATAAAAGGGCAAGAAAGTAAATAGCAGGGGAAAAGAAAAGAGCGAAAAAGTAAAGAGCGAAAAGTAAAGAGCGAGAAAGTAAAGAGCGAGAATTTAAATAGCAATGAAAGTAAATGACTTGGAAAAAAAGGGCAAGAAAGTAAATAGCAGGGAAAATAAAAGAGCGAAAAAGTAAAGAGCGAAAAGTAAAGAGCGAGAAAGTAAAGAGCGAGAAAGTAAAAAGCGAGAAATTAAAGTGAAGTCATGAATCTTAGAGGAAACCTTGTCATGGATTTTTCTCACAAAATTTAAGCTTGGTTACAAGTGAGGATCAAGCCTCTATTTATAGGAAAATATTAGGTCTAAGGCACTTGAGAGGAGGGGCAAAATGGTCATAAAAAAAGTGGCAAATCAAGTGGCAAGGGAAAGCCATCAGCAAGTGGGTGCAGCCAAAATTGACTTGTCTGGTGCCAGGGTCGTGCGCCCATGTGCCTGGGTCGTGCGCCCTGGCCAGTCAATTTTGGCTGCTCTGCGCCAGTTTTGCACTAGGGTCGTGCGCCTATGGTGCCAGGGTCGTGCGCCATGTGCTGGAAAAGCTGTTCTGCGTTGCTGGCAAGCATGGGTCGTGTGCCTATGTGCCAGGGTCGTGCGCCTTGTTCTGCCAAAATGGGCCATTTTCAGTTGAAAACACGCACGGGTCGTGCGTGGTGCACTCAGGGTCGTGCGCAGGCTCTGCGCCAGTTTTTACCAGGGTCGTGCGCCTATCTGCCAGGGTCGTGCGCCAGTTTTGCACTAGGGTCGTGCAACATGTGCCAGGGTCGTGCGCAGGCTCTGCGCCAGTTTTTGCTGCTTGGCGCCCTTGGCGCCCTGTGCTGCGCCAGTTTTGCTGCTTGGCGCCCTTGGCCAGTTTTCGGTTTTTGGGGCCCTTGGCGCCCATGAGGGTGTCTAGTGCTTTAAAAATTGCTCCTCCTCAAATATTTCCTTTTATCATCATTTTAGCTCATATTTTCTCTTTTGCTCCAAAATAAAACCTGAAAATAAAAAGCAAACATATGTAGTAAAATAGTTCAAAGATATAAAATATAATTAAAATACCTAAAAAAACTTAATGAAAATAACTATTAAAAAGACTCTAAAAATAGACTTATCACATATCAACCGTAAAAATAACATCACATCACAAATCAATCATGAATATGGGTAGATCTAGGCTAACCCTACCCTAAAACCTATCATACAATTATTATAAAAATTGATAGAACTCCCCTTATCTCGAATTCGAAGAGTAGAAGCCCTAGAGACCGTCACCACCAGAACCTCAGCAACAAAATCACTTCCCTTGGCTCCTTGGACTTCGCGACTTCTCTTCTCCTCTTCTCCTCTCCAACGGCGCTCTCACTCTCCTCTCTATTCTCTTTCTCTCAATTTGCGAATGAGGCACCAAACCCTAGCCCCATTAGCTATTCGCATGTCACTTGGATCATGGGCTTGGGCTTTTCACTTAAGCCCAGCTCATCCAAGTGGCGCCTCCTTTTCCTAATACCACCACAAAATTAATATAAATTTTAATTAATTAAAATATATCCAGTAAATTAAATAAATTCCTATATACTTAATTAAATATTTAGGGTGTTACAAGGCCACCCGAGGCAGCAGGCTTGGTGGGTCTTCCGCAAGGACCATCCTATGGGTGTTCTGTCGCGGCTAACTACCCGGCTCACGCAGGGGGGCAAGCCTTCGCCCAGGAATCAGGGAATGGCAGGATAAGTGAGCATTTCCCGAGTCAGCAGTCATGGGTCCAGAGCCCACCTGGCTCGACCAACCTACTTCCTAGTCAGTCGTGCCACAGAGCACTCAGTACCTACCCGGCGGGTTCCTATTTGCAGACACAGATGAATGTTGCCCCGGTCGAGCAGCCATGGAATCAACTTCCACCTCAACGAGGCACTCAGGCATTTGTACCAGGAACTGACCTTGTTAACCTGGCCCAAGTAGTGCCTGGGCAGCCCTGGACAGACGCTCCACCTCAGGTACCACCACAGCCAGGGGCGCTGGGTCCCGCAGATACAATGTGGTGACCAACGCCTCCACCTGAAAGACATCGGGGCCCCAACTCCTGGACCCTAATCTGATAGCTGATACTATCAAGAAATTATTCGGTGTTCATTTGTGTTGTTCTTCGTCAAACTCTTAGGTCCTAGCCGTGGGTTCGGCCAGAGGTTTGAGAAGGTTTTTTGATTCCCCTGTTCTTCAAGCGATTGCGCCAAGGAGGGAACTCTGCTCCTTGACTGTGGGTATCCTGACTCCTCTAGAAAGGGCCAGGTTGGGTGAGAGGGACTGCAAGGTTTGGATTATACTACTGGCTAATGGATGAAAATAAAGATAAAGTGCGATAAAAGCAGATAGATAAAATAAACGTAGAGTTTTTGATTGATTGATGTGTGTCTATTCTGTACAATTGTTCTTCTATTTATACACATAGGCCCTCGTCGGCCACTACTGTAGCCTACATATGTCTACCGTTGGATCAATCTAAGATCAACGACTATCATCGCTCCTAGGCCCTAAAGAGGAGGAGTAACCACCCACGATCTTACTAGCACGGTTAGTGGGGTGAACACCCTCATTCCGCTTTTCAAGGCCTCGCTCCTTCGCTTGATCTTTCAACTGCTCCCACGTTCTGTCTTCGTGCTCCCTCTTACTTGCCTTCCAAGAGAGCCTGCCTTACCTCAGCCACTTGGCTTGCTCAGTTGGCCTTCGTCCTCGGGAAGTAACTCAGGCACCCGAGCCTACCTCGGCCTACGACTCAGTTATTTTTGGGCTAACCCTCTCCTCGGGCTAACCCTCGTGATGGTGAGGGAGAGTGAGAGAGATGCGACGGTGATGGGAGAGGGAGAGTGAGAGAGATGCAACGGTGATGGTGAGATGCGACGGTGGTTGGATAGGGAGAGTGATGAAGCCAGTGACAGTGGTGATGTGGGGGTTACGGTGATGATGATCTTGTTGTTGTTGAATTGATTCTGGTTGTTGTTGTTGTTGTTGAAGATGGGAGCAAATGGTTGTTGAATCAAAACAGAAGCAAAAATACAGATCTGGTTGTTGTTGTTGTTGAATTGTTTGTTATTTGTTAAACCAGAAAACAAAGAAAAAAACCAGAAAAAACAAAGAACAAAGAACAAAAACAAAGAACAACACTGAAACAGATCTGTTCATTTTAGTCCTCTGTTTTTCCTTGGTTTCATTTTGGTCCCTCTCATTGTTTGTGTTGTTTCATTTTGGTCCCTTTCAGATCTGGAAAAACTAACGAATTAAAAAATACAGATCTGGATCCAGAAACAATACAGAAAAAATTGGATTCAAACCCACAAAATCAAACCCAACATCCTCAAAACGCACTCTCTTCCATCCTTCTCCCATTTTCGAAACCCACTCTCTTCCATTCTTCTCCCATTTTCGAACTCGTTTCCTTGTTTCCTCTGGGTTTTAGTTTGTTCGATTCTGGATTTGGGTTTTAGTTTTTGGGTTTTGGTGGTGGAATGATGGACTGATGATGGTGAGAAGAAGAAGTGATTTTGATGGAAGAAGTGATTCTGGTTGTGGAATGATTCTGATGTAGTGTAGAAGAAGTGATTTTGATGGAAGAAGAAGAATGAGTTTAATTTTAGTTAAATTAATGTTAGTTTTTCTAATTTGTTTTTAGTTTTTATCAATTAAAAAAGTTAAAAAGTTTTTATCAATTAATAAAAGATGAAGTGTAATTATTTTAGAATTAAATAAAACATTTAATGGACGCCACGTCAGCAGTTAACTGCCAGCGTGGCGTCCGTTAGTCAAAACTAACGTGAGGGACCAAAATGAAACGAAAACGAAACATGAGGGACCAAAACGGACAAAAAAAAAGATAAAGGACCAAAGTGAAATCTGGAGCAAAGATAAAGGACCATGAAGCATGAACAGCGTGGCATACCCCCCTAATTGAGTGGCACCCTCTAGGCATGAAAAGCTCAGCTGGTCGTACAAGAAAGCTAAACCTGCTGGTCCCCATGCCCATCCACCAGCTGTGGTGATGTCCTCCAGTAAGAGCAACCACTTTGCCTCAACTCTGGTGCCAGTCTTGCTACAAAAAATTTACTTATACTATTAATCTATAAATTTATATAACAACACTATGTAAAAAATTATATTAAATTATATTTACCTGGTCTCCAAGTATTTTATACGCTACATGAGCATCAAATCCAATGAGGAGAGAACCATCCATAGGTCCTATGTCAGCATGCTCCTGCTCCTCATGTGCCTCGTACTGGTGCTGGTAATCAGCCCGGTACTGTTGCTGATAATGATGGTACTCAGGCTCCTCATCCATCTGATACTGCTCCTGCATCTGCTTCTCCTCCTCTTCCTCCACAGCTTGCCCCTGGGGGCGCCTACACCGGTGAGACGCATGTCCCGCATTCCTGATGCGGGTGCGTGTACTAGGACCAGGAGTATCTACCGGGTCACCACCACCTCGCAAACTCGGTCGTGAAGAACTCTCCCCACGCAAAATCAACCCCGGTGAATCACGGGGGATCCGGCCACTGACCCTATGAAAAGGCACTGCTAAAAAAAATAATTAAAAAACAAACAAAATTCAAAAACGGATGTATGTACATCCGTTGAGAAGAAACGGATGTAAACGGAAGTACTTACTTGCGTTGGCTTCAAACGGATGTATGTAAATTCGTTTCGTCAAAAACGGAAGTATGTAGTTCCGTTTGCGGGAAAACAGATGTAGGTAGATCCTTTGGAAGGAAAACGGATGTATGTAGATCCGTTTTACACGAAAATGACAGACTCTCTCTCTGTAAAACGGATGTAGGTGAAAAATGATAAGGTAATTGTAATTTTGTAAACTGGTCAAGGGTATAGCGTCTTTTCACAAGGTGCGTGGGGGTATAGATTGATGGAGTGGGGGTTTAAAAAAAACCCAACTGACAAAACCTAGTTTCTTTGGTTTGGGCTTCACCACGACCTTCAATTTTTTTTGGCGGGCGATATTTGTACCCCCCCCCCTCCATCAGCCCACATAGCACCCCCATTTTACTCAATCAACCAATTTTATCCCTGAAAATGGTGCAAATTTTCATTCTTCCCAAACACATGTTAGAAGAGATATATCCGGAAGTTTATTTGGTTTCGGATTTATCCATGGGTGATAAATCGAGATAACAAATAGGCTTTCAAATTTATCTCTTTTGAGATGTTTTTGGACCACAAATAAGCTTTCGGATGTATTCTTAAATGATAAATTCGGCATTGATCCATATCCGGATTTATCCTTTAGCCTTGGGGTCTGAATTTACAAATGACCCATTATGGTTGTCTAGAATATCTAAATTGATGTTTGGCAATGGAAATAAACTATTATTTTAGTGTGATGCTTGGTGTGGACCAGAACCCTTCAAACTGCTATTCCCGTATCTGGATGCAGCTTGCGAAAGAAAGGAGGAAACGGTGCAGCAGTTTGGTAATTGGATCGATGGTCTATGGAAGTGGAAATGGGAATGGACGGAAAACCTGGATGTAGGCTTAGCAGACAGTATTGAAGAAGCCAAAAAGGTGTTAAGGGAATTACATTACACAGGGAAAGGGAAGACCGATGGTCGATGGATTTGGGGAATAGAAAGTAACAAACTATTCACTATAAAATCTTGTTATAAATGGCTTGTTGAATCTTGTGCATGTGAGTTAGATGCTAGGAACGTAAAATAGAGCTAGCTTGCAGAAAGGTGTGGAAGTGTGATGCTCCAACAAATGCGCTTGTCTTAGCATGGCGCATTCTAATAGACAGATTACCTATGTGAGAAAACTTGAAGAAATGGGGTGATCGATAATGTTCGTGAGACTAGCTGTGTATTCTAGTTTGAAGAAGAAGAAGAAAGCACATCTCACTTATTTGTTATATCCCGGAGATCGAAGGAAGTGTGGCAAAAGGTTTATAGTTGGCTGGACATTTCCATGCAACATTCCCACTATCCAGCACAACACTTTAACGAATTCGGACAGAACATGAAGGGCAGAAAAATAAAGAGGATGAAACATCTTATTTGGATTGCCACTACCTGGCCTATGTGGCACGATAGGAACAAGACTGTTTTTGACGGAGAGGTGGCTATCCTCTGTACTCCTTTAAATAAAATTTCCTTGCTTATAAAAAAACATAGAATTCGGTGTAACACACCAAGTTTTCGGAGTATTTGTCAATATAATTATTTGATTATCAGTATTTGTTTAAAATAAATAATTGATTGGTTTAATTTTATTTTATTTAAATTGATTATGTTTAATTAAATTATAATGGTAGAAATTGGGGTTAGACGTTAAAATAAATTAGGAGTTGAGATTGAATTTTCAATACCTAAACTTTAAGGGACAACTTAGCAAGTATTTTTAATTGCTAAACAACACCATTCATTTACACCCTAGGTGCCTTGCTCACACCCACCATATATACCACTTCTCCACACTTAAACACAAAGAAGCGTCGGCTGAACCCTTAGGGGGTGTTTGGAGTTAAGTAGAATTACTCCCGGGATTAACATTTCTAGGAATATAATGATACGAATAATAATCCTATGAATCTTCTAAAAAATGTGTTTGGTAAATTTTTTAACATTCTTAGAAATAGGGTAGTTATAGAAATTAAAATAAATTTTATTTTTAAATTTTCACTTAGCTCTCATGGGAATCCTTATTCCAAACCTTTTCAATGGGACTGTTTTCATGGGAATGATGAAGGCTATTGGAAGTTATCTTACTCCTAGGAATCTTTATAGTCAGGAAATTTTTTTTTCAAACTTGTAATAAACATGAGAATGCTCATTACTAACCCATGAATTCTAAAGAATCGATCTTAATCCTAGACTTGAAATAAACGCCCATTATCATTCATTTCAAACACACATTTGCATATTTTAGAGAAAGGGAAAGCTAGAGAACTATAGAGAGAGAGAGAGAATTTTGAAGGAAAGGGAGAAGAAGTTCTGAGTTCTACTTGACACAAGTTGTCCCTCTACCATTCTATTCATCCCTAAGACCCTAACCCATATGATTCCTCTCTACCCCACATTTCAGACCCACCTTGCATGTCTTAGATTTGGGTATAATCAGAGGTTGCAAGTTCAAGAATAGTTTGAGGAACATTAGGGATTGAGGATTGAGGCCTGAGCAAGAAATTTGGAGGTCAAATTTGTGCATGTATATTAAGAGGTTTGAAGTAATGAAGTTGCTCAGTTGCATTTATAGAAGAAGAAAAAACAGCCTTAAATCTTCATCTTTGAGCGTTTCAATTTCGTCGTGTTTCTTCCAATTGAGGTAAACCTTTTTTTATTCCTAAGGGCAATCAATAAGTCTCATTTGTGTGATTCAATAATTTTTTTGCTTAGAAATCAATCAACTTCTAAGCATGCCTAGGGCTAGGATTTTTTGTGTTGGCCTTGAGTTCTTAGACCTCTTGAGAAAATTCTACTTAAGTGAATATTGCATGTTGTTCGATTATTATTATTATTATTATTATTATTATTATTATTATTATTATTATTATTATTATTATTATTATTATTGATAATTGTTGTTTGATCACTTGGTTTGAGCATGTTGATTGATTTATAAAATATTTTAGGGTCTAAATCAACTTAAAATGGCCTAAAATGTGCAGGGGTGTGATCTCTTGAAAAATTATTTAATTTGTTTATAAATATATAAGAAATTTATTTTTCCCCCATAAGATAACTTTTTATATTAAAAGTAGAAATTCCCAAAAGATTCATAAAAAGTAGAATAAAATGCACTAATTTTACTTTTTTAGCTATGTCATTTATAGAAATTTAGGTATTTTAGAGTTATTCCGTGATGAAATTATGTATTTTGTAAAAATGTAAACTATTTTTTTGAGAAAATATTATAGACAATTTTTTGCCCCACTAATAAAAATTTATGGATCCGTCCCCGATCGCATGGCGATAGAAGCTATACAAATCAAGTTTTCGTTCTCACCTCCATCGCCTAGCAATGGCCCCAGTCGCCAGACAACCAAGTGCAAAATTGTGTACAACACTTTTATCGTTTCGTCTGGCGTTGGCATGTTTTCCTCAAGTATACGTTTGTGCTTATTTTTAGGCTAAAGTGCTCCCGAGGTCCCTTATCTTTATTTAAAGTAACGAATTAGTCCTTTATGTCTTTTTTGTCCCAAATAAGTCCTTTATCTTTCAAATTTTTGACACATAAATCATTTTCCGTCAACTTCCATCCAACTTTGTTAACAGTGCTTATGTGGCATGCTGACTCATTATTTGATTAGGTGGCATGTCATTTTTATTTTTGCTTAGGTGGCATATAATTTAATTTAATAAAAATAAAAGCTAAACAAAAATAAAAATGACATGCCACCTAATCAAATAATGAGTCAGCACGCCACATAAGCACTGTTAACAAAGTTGGACGGAGGTTGACGGAAAAGGATTTATGTGTCAAAAATTTGAAAGATAAAGGACTTATTTGGGACAAAAAAATATAAATGACTAATTCGTTACTTTAAATAAAGATAAGGGACTCCAGGAGCACTTTAGCCTTATTTTTAAGTACTTTCACCTTGTTATTCCTAAGTAATCAACCTAGTTGCGATAATCTATATATATTAAACAATTGAGAATGCATCTCAATAAATGACATTACACATGTCATTTTCTCATGTATTTTGCTAATTAATTCGCTTGCTTTAGGAAAGAATTTCATATTAAATAATTAATTGAATTTAAATATTCAAATTATGCAAATAATGATATCCATCTAACACATGGAAATAATTTTTGACATTCTGATTCACAATTAAACATTATCTTAACCTGTCAAATTAGTTACAATTTTCGAATTTCAAGTGGCAAAGATTTCCCACCACAATGAAATGAAATTACTTGTATAAATTTTGGTCATTTCAATGAGTATTTCTAAGTGGTAATTTTTTGACCACATAAATAAGGACAAGGGCTGAATATAATTTTTTAAGTGGTAATTTTTTGACCACGTAAATAATGAATCTTTTTGAATCACATATTATTGGCACCTTCTTACATATGCAATAGAGTGATATTCAATTTGCCCACAAAACCAAAGAAACCTTTTTTTGACGTAAAAAAAAGACCTTTTGATTTTTTGAATGAGAGAGAACAATGGTACTAAAAAATGTAAGGCTAAGCAAGTGGCGGCAACTCCGTAGTTGATACCGCCCATCTCATTCTATAATCCTTCTCCTTAGTATTCCTCCTGTTACCATTCCTTTTTTGGTGTGTCGCAAAGATGAGTGTTGATGAGTTTAGGGATTATAGTTCTGAGCTGTGAGAGGAAGACAACCTAAAATACTAACACATCAAGGTTTGCGCCTTGAAATGGAGGGTGAAGCCTTTCACAATCTCCACCTTCATGTGAACCCATGCAGAAGATGAAAACCTATAAACTTAATCTCGCCATGAGAAATGGGAGTTGTTCTAATTCTCTCCACGTGCGCTTTTTCTCACTTTAATCCTTCTTTCTTTGTTGATATTATCCATCATATTTTCCTTTTCTCTTTTATTTTTAAGGTGTGTTCTACGATTTCAAAATTTGTATTTTAGTTACCTTCAATTTTAGATTACACCCATTTATTTGGAGTATTGTTGTAAAAATATATTGCCTTTGGTCTGTTGCAGTTTTTGGTATAAGATGGAGATTTTCCTTCCAATTTAAATGGTTTTTATGGATGAAAGGTAAGGCTTTTTTTTTCTTTTTTTTTTTCCCTCTTTTAGTTTGGAAAATATATTTGTTTCTTTCATATAGTTATAATTTGATCTTTTTTGTAGATATTTGTCAAAGCATACTGATTATTTGGTTTGGTAAGTAAAAATATACAAACAATATATGGTTCAATTCCCATTTACATGTAGCTTTTGTTTTATTTTCTTCTACAATAGTTGTTGCACCGGTTAGGTAAGAATAAATGAGTATATCATTCTTCATTCATGTTTTAATGTTCTAATTTTATTGTCTGGCTTAAGAATGATTTACATACCCAATCTTACTGTTTTATTTTTCGTTATTAAATTTGTTAGTCTTTTGCTGACTTTGCTCACATGTTTGTCTGGCTTTCCTAGATGTTTACTATGACAATGAGAGGAATTGAAGGTGCATTTTATCATAAACAGAAGTTTTCAAATGGCTATCGAACTTTTTGATTTTTGTAGGACTAATGTCAAGTAAGTATATGCAACATTCTTAGAGCCTGCAAAAATTGTGCAATTCCTTGACCAGATATATGACCGACATGGCCATGTCATGACATGGTCATCAATATCGTTATTATTTAGAGATTCTTGAGTATGAGATGAAGAATTCTAATCACCATAATATGATATCATTTGTGCTTAAAAAAATCAAATTAACATAAAGTTTTGATGGTTTAAATATTATTTTCAAATCACAAAAAATACCACTATTTACCTATACATGCATTTTGCTACTATAGCTTACAAAATATAATTTATTCGACAACAATTTTCAATGACATATTTATATCCGTGCATGGCACGGGTTATTTATTCTAGTATGAGATCATTTAAATGTATTTTTATGCGAATAAACTATAATATCCACTTTTAATGGTTAATTGATGAAAAGAGATTCTTTTAAATCAATTGATCCATAAGTTTTAATTAGGTTAATTAGTAATTGTAAGTAGCAAACAAAATAACTCTCATTTATATTTTAGATCGCATTGGTAGAAACATGAGTAGCGGTTGGAAATTGGATAAAACAAACTTAATGGACGCCATAGTTTGGGTTATAGAACTTTGACCTCCATTCCAAAACTCATTAAACATAATGTTCAGCCAAAGGATATTGTGACTCTATAGAGAGCTAGAAACCGTTTGCTACAACACTAGAAGAGGTTTTTCAAAGATTGTAAGTTTCAACATATTGTGAGTTTATTTAGAAAGTGATTGTTGGAAAGTGATTGTTGGGTTATGGTGCTACAGCATCGTATGCATTTTGCCTGGACATTATGAGGTGCTGTTAGCATCGCCTGCAGCATCACTGGTGGATCTGTTACTGTTTTTGTCATGACAGTTATTTATGTTTCAGCTGCTGTACCTATTTCTGTTTACGATAGTTATAATTAGTTAGTTAGTTAGTTATAACTGATGTAACAAATTTGAATGGGTTTGGGGTAGTAATGAGCTATTATATAAAGCTCCACCTTAGGGGGTTTTATGAGAGAATAGGATCAATAGATCATTATCACATTTCAGAAACATACTTCGGGTGAAATTTAGAGTGATCAGCGAGTGGGGAAACACCTGGGAGATTGGGTTCCTGGACAGCATTCACTACAAGAAAAACGCGCATTACCGACGGATTTTATCCGGCGGAATTTTTCCACCGGTACGATTCCGACGGAAATTTGGCATTTCCAGCGGAAAAAATAGGTTTTCCGGTGGATTTTTAAAAAAAAAAAATATTGAATTTTTTTAAAAAAAAAATCCGTCGGAAATGTGCGTTACTAGCGGGAAAAATCCGCCGGTCATGCGCATTACCAACGGATTTTTAAATTTTTTTTTTAAAAGAAATCCGCCGGAAATGTGCATTACCGGCGGATTTTTCCGCC
Organism: Astragalus membranaceus; assembly: GCA_039519185.1. NCBI lineage: Eukaryota > Viridiplantae > Streptophyta > Magnoliopsida > Fabales > Fabaceae > Astragalus > Astragalus membranaceus. The sequence goes on from CM076847.1 coordinate 157,785,383, forward strand.
GGTAATTCCCGACGGAAAAATCTGCCGGTAATGCACATTTCCGGCGGATTTTTCAAAAAAAATTTTGTTTTTTTACACTCTTCTCATTTCCTATAAATAAAACTTTCTCCTACACTCTTCTCATTCTTCATTTCACTCTTTATTTCCTTCTCATACTCTCCAATCTCCATAAATTTCTCTACATATCTCTCTTCTATATTTCCTCTTTCTTCTTCCTTCTCATTCAATCTCTTCTCAAATCTTCTCACATACATACACTTCATTTTTCTCAATCTCTTCTCAAAATCTTCACACATTCATACACTTTATTTTTCTCAAATCCCATCTCTTCTCTTCTCACATTTCTGTTTTCACTAATCTCTTCTCTTCTCAAATATTCAGTCTACGAATTTAAATAATTAAGTAATTAAAATAATATTAATTTTTTAAATAAACGAATTTAAATAAACGAATTTTAAAAAAAGAAATAAATTAAATATAAAATAAATAAAAATAAACGAATTTAAAAAAGGGAATAAATTAAAAACAAATTCAAAAAACTAAATAATATTTTTAAAATAAATTACCGGCGGATTTTATTAATTTACCGGTGGATTTAGTTTCCGTTTAAAATAAATATTTTAAAAAAAATTAATTACCGGCGGATTTTTCAGGATTACCAACGGAATTTTTAAAATAAATAATTTTAAAAAAATTAATTACCGGCGGATTTTGGGTGATTACCGGCGGAAAATCCGCCGGTAACCGTTACCTGCGGGCGAATTACCGACGGATTTTTGGCGGAAAATATCCGCCGGTAATGTCCAATTTCTTGCGGATTTTGGCCATTACCGGCAAATTTTGTCAACCAAAAATCCCCAAAATTCTGGTAGTGATTGCCTAGTGCCGTGTGGATGTATCTTCTGGTGTAACTTGTAATCATATAGTGAAGTCTTCAAGTCGGATTCTGTCCCCTAGAGTAGGAGAATTAACTCTGAACTGGGTTACCATCTTGGGTGTTCATTTTCTCTATCCTTTATTTCTTTCTTTAATTGATTTCTTAGTTTCATATATCCTGTCTTAACAGTGCTGTAGCAACAAGTGCTGACAGCACTATGCAGTTATTCCGCAATTGTGTGTTCTTGTTTTTTCAGGTTCGTTGACTCGCGTGAATCACAACAATTGGTATCAGGAGCAAGGCTGAATCGGTCCTGGAATCATGGTATCAACATAATACGAAGTGGACAAGTTCAACGGCAAGAACGATTTCGGTTTGTGGCGCATCAAGATGAAGGCTAGGCTTGCACAACAAGAGTTGGATGGTGTGTTAAAGGGTGAGAACGGGTTACCTTCGAGGCTCATTGCAGAGGAGAAGGCAGAGGCAATGGAAAAGGCTCATGGAGCGCTTATTCTCAGTTTGTGTGACAAACCACTCAGAGAAGTCATTAAAGAAACAACACCAGCAGCAATTTGGCTCAAGTTGGAGAGTCTTTATATGACAAATTCTGTTGCAAACCGTCTCTATTTGAAACAAAGGGCATTTGCTTTCAAAATGCAACCTGGAAAATCAGTGGAGGATCACATTGATGAGTTCCACAAGATCATCCTTGATCTTGAGAACATTGACATCAAGATTGAAGATGAGGGTCAAGCAATTCTTTTGGTAAATTCGTTGCGTAAGTCATATGAGAGTTTATGTGACACTCTCTTATATGGCAAAGAATCTTTATCACTTGAAGATGTTCAATCCGCATTAATGTCAAAGGATATGAAAAGGAAATCTGAGATTAAAGAAGAGCAAAGTAGTGAAGGGTTGTTTGTTAAGGGTAGCTTTGAGAAAAAGGCTACGAAACAAAAGCACTCAAAACAGAAAAATAAGGGTGAAAACAAGTCTACGGATAAAGATAAATCCAAGAAGAAGTGTTATCAATGTGATAAGATGGGGCATTTTAGAAAAGATTGCCCAGAGTTAAAATCTAAGAAGAAGGGTGAAGAAGATGTGGCAAGTGTTTCTATTGTCACAGATAGTTACCTATGTGCTGATGTTTTAATGGCAACATTAAGTCTTAATGAAGATAAATGGGTTGAAGATACAGGGTGTTCATATCACATGACTCCTAAGAAAGAATGGTTCATCAGTCTTAAGGAGGTTGATGCTGGAAGTGTCATTATGGCTAACAATACAGCATGCAAGGTAATGGGAATTGGTTCCGTAATGTTGAGATTTGAAGATGGTACACAAAGGGTTCTAACAGGTGTGAGATATGTTCCTAATCTAAAAAGGAATTTAATATCTCTGGGAATGTTAGAAGAAAATGGGTGTTCTTTAGAGTCTCATGATAGTATCCTCAAGGTCATGAAAGGGTCGACAGTTGTGATGGAGGGTTACAGGAAACATGGAATCTAAATTCTGAAAGGTAGTGCTGTCACGGGATGTGCTGCTATAGCATCAGAATGCTGCAGCACGACAGTGCTATGGTGCCAGAGGCTGGGTCATGTTAGTCAAAGGGGAATGCAAATTCTTGGCACAAAGGGAGTCCTAGGTGAGGACAAGGTTGGAAATTTACCTTTCTGTGAACACTGTGTTCTAGGGAAAATGCATAAGGAGAAGTTCTCCAAGGCCAATCATTCCACAAAGGGAATTCTTGACTATGTCCATAGTGATCTATGGGGACCAGCAAGGGTGCCTTCACATGGAGGTAAGAAGTATTTTATTACTTTCTTAGATGATTTCAGTAGGAAGGTTTGGATTTATTTTCTTAAAAGTAAAGATAAAGCTTTTAGGGCTTTTAAGGAATGGAAAATCAAGATAGAAACCAAAACTGAAAGGAAAGTTAAAACTTTAAGAACTGATAATGGCTTAGAGTTTTGTAGTGAGGAATTCACTAGCTATTGTACAGATCATGGCATAATTAGGCATAAAACTGTTAGGAATACCCCTTAACAAAATGGCCTAGCTGAAAGGATGAATAGGACAATTTTGGAAAGAATGAGGTGTATGTTATCTAACTTTGGTATGTAGGTAAAGTTTTGGGCAGAAGCTTCCCACACATCATGCTATCTCATTAACATGAGTCCCTCAACAGCAATAAATCTAAAAACTCCTCAAGAAGTGTGGAATGGCAAGATAACTAGCTATTCACACTTGAAAGTTTTTGGATGTATTGCCTATTATCATGTTAATGAGGGCAAGTTGGTTCCAAGGGCAAGAAAATGTTGTTTTGTAGGTTATCCTGAAGGAGTCAAAGGCTACAAGGTATGGTGCATAGAGAGCAAAAGATGCATCATTAGTAGAGATGTAAAATTCAATGAAACGGAATTTTACAAGTCATCTAGGAGTGCAGAAGATCAAGCTACTGATCAAAAAGAGCTTGATAGTTTTGATTTTGAGGTGGAGCACAGTGACCAAAACAATCATCAAACTCAACCAGCAGAACAAGACACTGATCAAAGCAATGTGGAAACAGACCTTGTTGATAATGAGCACACTGAAGAGGATGACTATCTTCTAGCAAGGGACGGGGATAAAAGGAACATTAGACCACCTACAAGATATGGGTTTTCTTCAGATATGTTCAACTATGCTTTCAACACAACTGAAGACATAATAAATGAGGAGTCAAAGACATTTGCTGAAGCAATTAGCAGCAAGGATAAACAGAGTTGGATGTTGGCCATGACAGAGGAACTAGCTTCTCTGGAAAAGAATAGCACTTGGTCTTTGGTTGCAAGACCTGAGAAGACAAAGATCATTGGAAGTAAATGGATCTTTAAGAGGAAGGAAGGAATTCCTGGGGTTGAACCAGCTAGATTTAAAGCAAGACTAGTTGCTAAAGGGTTCAATCAAAGGGAGGGAATAGATTATGATGAAATATTCTCTCCAGTTGTAAAGCACTCATCTATTAGGGTCTTATTATCCATGGTTGCTCATTACAATATGGAATTGGAGCAAATGGATGTGAAGACAACTTTCCTACATGGAGATCTTCATGAAACCATCTACATGAAGCAACCTACTTATTTTGAAGTTGAAGGAAAGGAGAATTGGGTGTGTCACTTGAAGAAGTCTCTTTATGGCCTTAAGCAATCGCCAAGGCAATGGTATCTTAAGTTTGATTCTTTTATGATAAAGCACAATTTTCAAAAATGCAGATCTGATTGTTGGGTTTATTATAAGAATATATCAAATGATCTCTATGTGTATCTGTTACTCTATGTTGATGACATGCTTCTAGCCTACAAAAGCATGTTGCAGGTTGATTCTTTAAAGAAATTGCTAAAGGAGCAATTTGAGATGAAGGATCTGGGAGCTGCAAGGAAGATACTGGGAATGGAGATTAGAAGGTACAGGGAGAAGAACAAATTGGTTTTGTCTCAAAGGGATTATCTTGGGAATGTGGTAAAGAGGTTCAACATGAGTGATGCTAAGCCTACTAGTGTTCCTTTAGCTCAACACTTTAGACTTTCATCAGCTCAATGTCCAGTTACTTAAGAGGAGAAGACTGAAATGAATCAAGTACCTTATGATAATGCCATAGGTAGCATAATGTATGCTATGGTATGTTCTAGGCCTGATATTTCTCATGCTGTTAGCATCACTAGCAGATTCATGGGAAATCCTGGGAGAGAACATTGGCAAGCTGTTAAATGGGTTATTAGGTACTTGAAAGGGACTCAATCCCATGGGTTAGTGTATATACCAGAGGCAAGGATACTGATCAGCCAGTGGAAGGGTATGCAGACTCAGATTATACAAGAGATTTAGACAAAAGGAGGTCTATCGATCTCAGGGTATGTTTTCACATTGTTTGGGAACACCATCAGTTGGAAGGCATCATTACAGCTCATTGTGGCTCTCTCAACCACAGAGGCTGAATTTATTGCCTTAACTGATGCTGTGAAGGAAGCTATATGGTTACGGAATTTGGTGAATGAGTTAGGCTTGAAACAAGAGTCTGTTTGTGTGCATAGTGATAGTCAAAGTGCTATTCACTTATGCAAGAACCAAATGTACCATGAAATGACAAAACATATTGACATACGGTTCACTTCATCAAAGACATGGTGGATAGTGGAGAAGTGGAAATTTAGAAGGTTCGTACTGAAGAAAACCCTGCTGACATGCTCACTAAACCTGTCACAGTTAGCAAGTTCAAGCACTGCTTGGATTTGCTCAATATAGATGTTGATTGATGATTTTGGACTTGAAGACATAGTTATGAATGGATGCTTCGCACCAAGGTGGAGAATTGTTGGGTTATGGTGCTACAACATCATATGCATTCTGCCTAGACCTTATCAGGTGTTGTTGGCATTGCCCGCAACATCACTGCGTGGATCTGCTACTGTTTCTGCTATGACAGTTATTTCTGTTTCAACTGTTGTACCTGTTTTTGTTTGGGTTAGTTATAATTAGTTAGTTAGTTATAACTGATGTAACAAACTTGTATGGGTTTGGGGTAGTAATGAGCTATTATATAAAGCTTCACCTTAGGGGGTTTTATGAGAGAATAGGATCAATAGATCATTATCACATTTCAGAAACATTGGGAAACACTTGGAGTGAAAATTAGAGTGATCAGCGAGTGGGGAAACACCAGGGAGATTGGGTTCCTGGACAGCATTGCCTAGTGCCGTGGATGTATCTTTTGGTGTAACTTGTGATCATATAGTGAAGTCTTCAAGTCGGATTCTATCCCCCAGAGTAGGAGAATTAACTCTGAACTGGGTTACCATCTTGGGTGTTCATTTTCTCTATCCTTTATCTCTTTCTTTAATTGATTTCTTAGTTTTCATATATCCTGTCTTGACAGTGCTATAGCAACAAGTGCTGACAGCACTGTGCAGTTATTCTGCAGTTGTGTGTTCTTGTTTTTCCAGGTTCTTTGACACGCGTGATTCACACGCTAGGACAGTTGTATCTGGTGATAGCGTGTCAGAGGGGTTTGAGGAGGATTGGTGTGATAACTTTGTTTTTTCTGGCGAGGAAAGTGAAGACGATGGTGATACCGACGAAGATAAACAGGGAGCGGAGGTGTTTGTTAAAGCTTTTAATTCATCCCTTAATTTTAGGGATAATGATGGTAATGTTTCAGTGGTTAATGGGACTCCTAATAATGAGGGAGTGCTAGCTTTGGGGGATTAGTTTGTTCAACGTGGGAATCCTATTGATGGTTCTTTAAGCAATTCGCAATCTTCAAATTCTGATCCTAGCAGAGTGTGTGAAACGGTTCACTCTAGTGGGCCTGTTGGACTTGATATGGCGCTGGCCCATAAAAATAAGGAAAAGTTGAAGATAGTGGATTCTAGTGAGCCATCCCATTTGGGTTTATCTGTCAACGTGAATGGGATTGGCTCTGAGCCCATTAATATAGATCTTCCTTCAATCCAAAATGAAGTTGGGCCTAGTAATGCGGCTGTGGGTTGGGCTAGATCCAAGAAATAGGCTAAATGGTTCTTTGTGGGAGAGAAGAAAAATGGAAAGGGTCGCAAAATCCCACTTGTAGAACACGATCTTGCAGAAGTTTCAGAGAAACATGTTGTTAGTAACTCTTCGCACAGTCTCACGTCAAATAGGAGGGTGAATTCCTCTTCTATGTTTTCTGCAGGTACAGTTCTTTGTGATGCCTCAATTTCCAGTGCCGACATAGGTCACTGTAACAACCGTTTTTGGGCTCTGCAAAGCACAGCAGTGGCGAGAAAGATATGGGATGAGGCAAAGCAGATTGGTGTGGAGGGTAAGTTACCTGATGAGACTTATATTGACATGATTGAAGCTGGTGAGAAGAGGGACCAGGACGCAAGGGATAAGAGGGGGACCAACTCCGGTGCTCCATGAATATTCTATCTCTCAATCTCCGTGGGTGGGGCGACAAGGCTAAACGTCGCCGTATAGCATCTCTTATTCGTTCAGGTAACTTTGATTTTGTTTGTTTACAAGAATCTAAGAGGGAGATTTTAGATGAGAACCAATTAGGTTTGCTATGGGGTAATAAATTGTTTGATTATTCTCTAAAACCGGCACAAGGTTTATCAAAAGGTATTGTTTCATCTTGGTTGGTTGATGTGTGGTCAGTCTGCTTTTCTTTCTCTGGCACTAGCTTTGTGGGTGTTTATGCTTTAGTTCAAGACTTTCTTGTTTATATTGTGAAAATTTATGTTTCGTGTTCTTTAGAAGAGAAGCGTAGAGGGTGGGAGGAATTGGTTGGTTTGAAACGAAGGTTTGATGTTGAAGAATGGTGTGTGGTCGGGGACTTTAACGCGATGTCTAGTGTGGAGGAAAGGAAGGGTAGGAATGGAGGAGGAAGTTCGCAGGATATAAATGGGTTCAATGAGTTCATTTCAGATATGGACCTTCTTGATGTACCAGTATCGGGTAAGAAATTTTCATGGTTTTGTTCTGATGGTATTTCCATGAGTTGGTTGGGTAGATTTTTGGTGTTGGAGGGGTTGGTTTCTTTATGGAATATATCAGGCCAGTGGATTGGGAATCAGGATATTTCAGATCACTGTCCTATATGGCTTATTAGATCAGTCAAAGATTGGGGACCTAAACCCTTTAGGTTTATCAATGGTTGGCTGGAACATGATGACATTATTCCTTTTGTGAGCATTTGTTGGTCTGGTTTTGAGGTTTCCGGTAACAAGGCCTTTATAGTTAAAGAGAAATTCAAGAAGCTGAAGGAGAGGTTAAGGGTTTGGAATAGGGAGGTGTTTGGTATCCTTGACCTTCACATTGACAATGTCGTTAAGGATATCAACGCTCTAGATCAATTGTTAGTGGAGAAAAATGAGAGCGAAGTTATCTTGAGGAGGAAGGAAGTCACGGCAAAATTTTGGAAGGATATTAGATTAAAAGAGAGCTTATTATACCAAAAATCCAGATCTCGATGGATTAAAGAGGGTGATATTAATTCTAAATATTTTCACTCACTCATGCGATTTAAGAGAAGGAGGAACGAGCTTCTTCTAATGAACGGTAATGGTTACTTGATTGAGGATGTGGAAGAGGTCAAATCAGTTGTGAATCGCCATTTCCAGGATTGTTTTGTGGAACCTTTTCAAGACCGTCCGACTCTTGGTGGTATTAACTTTAAAATTATTTCTGAGGATGATAATGATCTTTTATTGAAGTCTTTTTCGGAGGAGGAAATTAGAGCGGAAGTTTGGAGTTGTGATGGCGATAAAAGTGCTGGCCCAGATGGTTTTAATCTTAGATTCATTAAGGAGTGTTGGTGTAACGCCCGATATTTAATTAATTATTTAATTGAATTATTTCCGAATTAAGTGTGAGAAATTGTTGAAGTTGGGAATTATTGGTATAGTAGCTGCGTTAGTCATCATTTAATTAATAGGTTGATTAAGTTGTGGAAAATAATATTAGAGTAATAATAATATATTATTTTACATGGGTCTATTTTAATGTTAGGAGTAGTAAGAGTGGGGGGTGTAGAGAGGGGCGCATAAGACTAAATAGAAAATAATAATGTTATTATACTTATTAGTTTGAATAATAAAAGGAGGGGTATAAGCGGCATTAAGAAATTAGTTTAGGTTTTAACAGGAGAAGAAATAAGAATTTGGGGGAATCACGTAGAATAGCGGTTACAGTTGCGGGAGAACCAAGAGGCACAACCAAGGGAGCTTGCGCAACCTTCAATCCAAGGTAAGGGTGGGGTTCTAACTCTATAACAGGGTACATGAAAGATTATATGTAGGAATTGGGATTTATGAATTGCCACTGTATATGATTGTGTTGTTTGTATGTTGTTGTTTCTATTGATTTTGATAGCGATTTTGTTGCTACTGTTGCTCTTGGTTCCTCCCTTTGTTGTTATTGTCGTTGATTTTGGATTGTGATTTTGACAAAAAAGAAATACAAAGATCGTAAGAGAAGAAAAGGGAATGCGCGTAACGGGGACGGCGGCGCCGGGCGGTGAAGCCCTTGCGCCGCGCGCACATAGTGAGTAGAGAGGGGGAGGCCGAACGCACCATACACGATATTAAATTGTATCAAAATCAGTATAATTCATTATGAATAATCAGTATAAAGAAAACAAAAGAATGTGGCACCATACGCCATTTCACAAAGTGATACAGGGAACGCACCAACTATTTAGCATCTCATCAACACTAACCATAAAATTACAGGAAATAGCAAAAAGTGGTCGTAAAAAGGAACTTGTGGATCGAGTGTGTGTGTGTGGTTAATATAATGGTATATCAGGCTATAATCTCAGAAGGTCAATTATATTTAGGTAGGAAATTTTTTTAAGTAGATACTAGAGTAGACTGTATACAAAAACAATTGAGTTAATAAGATGAATCCACTTTGCATTAATATTCTGAGCTTAAAACTCAAGTAGTTTGTTTTGTTAATACAAAAGAATTCATAAACAGGATGATATAAAATGTAGACTGTTTTAATATTCTGGGCAATATGATTATTTAGAAGGTAACTAATTAACCGGATATGGTCGAAGACGGCCCGAATAACTATGCGTTTGTTTGTAGTTTATGTTGGTTAAGTTGTTAAGTAGTATACTTTGTCGACAGTGGCGAATTTGCAGGTGATGTCGTATCTGGTTGGATTGCCTCTACTTATTGGCAAAATATTAAATTGTAGGCCTATGGCCAACGTGGAATCCCTCTTGTTGTTGTAATGCTATGCAACTATTATTATTGATTGTTTGGGCATTCACATCGCGTCACATACGTAGCATTCCAAGTTGGAGCTGATGCTCAAATAAGTTGGCCTGGACTGGCAAATTAAGTTGAAGGCTTATGCCTTGTTAATGCCACTATTTACTGGCAGATTTTTAAGTTGGGAGTTCTGCTTCAATGGTACCACATACATGTGCATGGCATTGAGTCGCATTCCGTGTTGCATATTTAAGTAGTTATGTTGACGACTCGTGATGATTGAAGTTGTTTGATAGCTGTGAAGTGGTGAATTTATATTTCCTGAATCTAATATATTCTTTTTCATATGTCCTATTATATGGTTCGACATCTCACCCCTTCTGTTTGAATGTTACCCTCTGTTGGTAACGTGCAGGGAATCGCGAATGAAGGCTGTTTACCTTCATTAGTTTGAGTCGGTGTCGTCGCTCTGATACGTAGCACTCGGGGGGATGAACGCATGTTTTCCTTATTATTATGTTATTTTAGTGTTTGGATTTAAAGTTGTTGCTATCAAGAATTTTGCTATTTCCGAGTTGTCCTAAGTTGGGTAAAGATGCCACGACTACTTTGAATTGAATTTTTCTTGTGAATCCGCTGCGTAGTAACGAAAGTTGACTTATTTTTAAAGACTAAACAGATTTGTTTATTAGTTCATCGGAATCGGAGTGTTATTTGTCTGATTTTACAGGTGATTTGATTGTGTTTTTTTTTAAGTCGAAAGTGTAGTATTCCATTTGTTCGTTGGAGATTTTGCAACTCTGAATTTGTATTAATTACCGGGTAGAAATGGGTGTTACAGTTGGGATTTGTTGAAAGCAGATATTGTAGATTTTTTCAACGAGTTCATGGAATCTTTGCCTAAAGCATTTTCGGCTTCCTTCCTAACTCTTATCCCTAAGAATGACTTTGGGAGATTATAGGCCTATATGCTTGATTGGGTGCATTTATAAGATCCTCGCTAAGGTACGTAGTGGCTAGTAGGCTCAAGTGAGTCTTACCTAATGTCATATCCAAATGTCAATCAGCTTTTTTGGGTGGAAGGAACATTTTGGACGGGGTGGTAGTTGTTAATGAGGTGGTTGACTTGGCAAAGAGAAACAAGAAAGAATGTCTTCTTTTCAAAGTTGATTTTGAGAAGGCATATGATTCTATTTCGTGGAATTTCTTGGTGTATATGATGGAGAGGATGGGTTTTAATTCGGTTTGGATTAGGTGGATGAAAGCCTGTATTTGTTCTAATTCCATATCGGTACTCGTCAACGGAAGTCCTACCAATGATTTTAATGCAAGAAGAGGCCTCCGACAAGGGGATCCTCTCTCCCCGTTCTTATTTCTTATAGTGGCTGAAGGTCTGTCAGGTATGGTTGCTAAAGCGGTAGATATTGGTTTGTATGACGGTCATCAGGTCAGAAATCTTCTCTTTTCACTCTGTCAATTTGCCGACGATACCATCTTGCTGGGTAACGCGTCTTGGAAGAATGTTTGGAGTATCAAATCTATTCTTAGAGGTTTTGAGCTTGTCTCGGGGCTAAAAATCAGTTTTCACAAGAGTAAACTTATCGGTATTAACGTGTCGGAGGACTTTTTGGAAGCAGCCTCTTCCTTTCTTCTTTGTCGTATGGAGTCTCTCCCTTTTAGATTCTTGGATATCCCGGTGGGTGCCAATCCTAGAAGGGCAGCGACGTGGAAACCAGTGTTGGATTCTTTGCGAGGAGGCTTGCATCTTGGAAGGGGCGTAACTTGTCCATCGGAGGCCGGGTAACTCTAATTAATTCAGTGTTAAATAGTATGCATTTGTACTTCTTCTCTTTCTATAAGGCACCGAAGGTGGTGCTTAGTTCGTTAATCAAGATCCAAAGGGATTTCCTTTGGGGCATTGAAGAAGATGGTAGGAGAATGCATTGGGTGGCTTGGGACAAGGTCTGCAAGCCCAAAAAGGATGGTGGTTTAGGCATCAAAGATCTATCATTATTCAATCTATCTCTATTATCTAAATGGAAGTTCTGTTTTTTGACAGACGAGGAGGCTAGTTGGCGTGGGATTTTATCTTACAGGTACGGCGATCTTCCTTTGTTGTTGTTTAATGAGTCATCTCGGAGGGATAGAAGGCGTGACTCTTTATGGTGGAGAGATATTATTGGTTTGGGTAATGAGCACTTTGCCGTTGGGTGGTTTGAGGCGTGTGTTCGTAGAGGATTGGGGGAAGGACATCATGTAGATTTTTGGAATCACCACTGGATTGGTCACCAACCTCTTAAAATTGATTTTGCAAATTTATATGCAACTTGTGGGTATAGAACTATATGGTGACAGACTTGGGAGAGTGGAGTGATGATGATAATAATAATGCATGGCATTGGCACTTTCCTTGGAATGATTTTAATGATCCTGGTTGGTCTATTGGAGGAGGCTCAAATCTTAAGCTCTATTATCACAGAGGTGCGTATTGACAAAGGTAAAAAGGACTATTGGATGTGGGTGTTGAACTCTAGTAAATTGAATTCTGTGAAGTCCTGTTATGAGCATCTTGTTCGAGCGAAGCTGCGTCGCCGTCATGTGCTGCAATCGGACGAGGAATCGATTTGTCCGATTTGTCGGCAGGATAGCGACGAGCTGCACCACTTGTTTGTGGAGTGTCGGTTGGCGCGAGAGGTGTGGCTTCATGTTGGTAGATGGCTGAATACTCAGTTTTTGCACTCTAATGATATGCTGCAACATTTTGTGAATTTTGGTGAGTTGTGTACAGGGAAGAAAGCGTGCAAGGTTAGATACATTATGTGGATGACAACGTGTTAGTGTCTATGGCTAGCTCGTAATAATCTTGTTTTCAGAGGGGAGGAGGTTTGTTTGGACTCCATTGTTTCTCAGATCAAATGTTTATCCTGGAGTTGGTTTATTTATAGAGTTGGCAAATGTTGTAGTTTTTCTTCTTCCACTTGGTGGAACTATGCTCTTCAATGTATTAACAACTTTTGAAATTGTTCTTTGTACTGGTCTTGAGCACTCCTAATATCAATGAAGTATTGCTTATCGGAAAAAAAAACTCTTCGAAATAATTCCTCTGGTCTCTTTTATAAGCAAAAATTGGTCAACACAAATTGATGTATTTGGTTCATAATATGGGCCAAATACATCAACTTGCGTTTATCAGCTTTTGCTTATAAAAGAGACCGGGGGGAGTAAGATTTATTGGCATTTATTTAGTTTAATTGTTGCATATTTAAGAGTACTTTGTGCTAGAAAATGCTTCGAATTAATTATGTGTTTAATCTTAAGTGTACAAACTTGTTTTGATTCAAACGAGCACTTTAATGCTCACCTGTTGTGAATTAATTTGTGTTTTAAGTGATGCAGGAACATCAATGTTGAACTAGGTGCTATGACACTTTCTTTTAGCACTTGCGCTTCATGAGAGAGAAAGAAGGTAACAGAATCTAGACAAAAGTGAGCATCTTGCTACTACAAGTGTTCTTTTAGGAACATAAAAAGACAAAATGAAGCAACTGCGCCCATACCATGGACAACCCTAATGCTTTAAAAGGAAATTGCATTCTCTTCAATAAGGAGGATGGACATGGAATTGTAGCAGCTCACGTGAAGGTGTTGCAGCTCACATGAAGCTGAGGATGCATGGAACTGTAGCAGTTAGAATAACTTTTTGTCACCTCTTCAGCTTGTAAAAGTTGGAGTATATTGCAGTATTGTTTCCTTTAGCTTGTTACCTCATTGCTATATTTCAGTGCCATGGCACCAATTTTGGCATTTGTGTTACTTGTTATGTACTTGTTGCTCAATATGAGCTAAACACTTGTAGTTAGAATGCTTTAAGCATGTAATAGATTTTAAATGGGTTAAATGTTGAAGTATGTCACTACGTCAGATGTTGAGAAAAAGGGTGCCCTATTGGGCAGCGCTCTTGATGTAAGCGATGCATTTGCTTAAAACGCGCAGGGAATGGGGCAGCACTTCTGCTGTAAGCGCTTCTTTTGGTTAAAATGCGCTTGGGCAATGGGCAGTGCTTTGTAGGGAAACGTTGCTTATAGGGTAACGCGCTGGGGCAATGGGTAGCGCTTTTTAGGGAAACGCTGCCTATAGAGGAAATGCGTTGGGGCGATAGGCAGCACTTTTTAGGAAATGCTGCGTATGGGTGGGGCGATGGGCAGCACTTTTTAGGAAATGCTGCGTATGGGTGAACGCGTTGTGCGATGGGCATCGCTTTATAGGCAAACGCTGCCTATTACTAGTATTTTATTTGACATTCCCTCGCGTTCAGCTTCTCCAACGTCTTTGATCAGTTTGCCTCCCACTCTCTCCCTCGCGAAGAACAAACCCAGCAACCTCACACGTGCTCCATCGCGAAGAACAACCCAACAACCTCACACTCTCTCCCTCGTTTCGTTTCCTGAAAACACTCATTTCAGAAAACTCCCAACTCCTCATTTTCGCGATTTGGTTTCGTTTCCAAAACCCCAGGAAAAACCCCAAACCCGTTTCGAGAAACCTCCAAAACGCGTACTGAGAGTTTTTGTTCCGGATTGCCTTTCATTGTTGTTCTGGTTCGTGCAGTTCGTTGTTGTTCGAGTAGCCGGAGCTTCGAGTTTGTTGTGGTTCGAGTTCGTTGGATCGTTGTTGCTTGCTTTCTTGTTCAGGTATTTAAAAAAACACACACACACACACATATATATATATATACTTACTCAATGTGCTCTTCATATTTATCATTTTTTTTTCCGAAATTTTGCTGCCCTATGATGTTATTGAATGATTGAAACACTACTTTGGTATAATGTTAAGCTTGTGGACTGCCTACTTGTAATACCTAGCTTTTAGAATTTTTGTATTGGTGTTGGAGAGGATGTTGCATAATTTCTTGGCTATATACTTTAAAACATTGTTGTGTGTTGTTGTTCTAGTTTTTTTTTCAAAGGATTTGAGTGAATGTAATTTGGCTCAATATGATGTGTGTGTGCTAAAACTAGTTTTCAAAAGTACTTGAAAATATTGTGTGTGTGTGTGTGTGTGTGTGTGTGTGTGTGTGTGTGTGTTTTGTTTCTCGAATCCAATTTCCACAACTTAGTCAAATTTGAGTGAATGTACTTTTGTTGTTTTCTTGTATTTATTATATGAAGAATGGCAATATGGAAGACATCAAAGTCTTTGATTTCTTTAGTTGAAAATAGTTGAATGTCTTAGCTAAAAAAAAATTGTACGTTGTGTGTTTTTCACCTATAATAGGTTTAAGTTCTCTTATCATGATTTTACTATAAATATTGGGAAATTATGGATAGAAAGTGGATGTCTGCCAATCGGCTATCCAAGGAATATGTCGTTGGAGTGGATTATTTTGTGAACTGTGTTGTTGAACGTTTAGGGACTTCTAGTAATATCAAATGTCCTTGTTTAAGTTGTTGTTATGTAAAATCAATTAATGCAGAGGAGTTGGCAGGACATTTAAAGGATTACGAAATTGATCAAAATTACACTTGTTGGACAATGCATGGTGAGGAAAGAGGTGAATCTTCAAATATGGGTAATAGTACTGAGAGATGTGCGTCGCTTGACACCGAAAGACCTACATTTGATGGGGACGAATTTGAAGAGATGGCAAAGGCTGTTGAAGACGATCTTAATGACCGTCCTCAAATGTTTGAGAAGTTCATAACGGATGTGGAGACACTGTTGTATCCGGGTTGTACTGAATTCACAAAATTATTAGCTGTGATAAAGTTGTATAACTTGAAAACTTGCCATGGATGGATGGATAAGAGCTTTACGAAATTACTCGCTCTATTGAAAGAAATGTTGCCGAAGGATAATGTGCTCCCTTCTCGGACGTATGATGCAAAACAAATGTTAGGGTCCATTGGCTTGAACTATGAGAAGATACAAACTTGTCCCAATGATTGCATTTTATTTCGGAATGAACATGCATTGTTAAAGTCGTGTCCTAAATGTAATGCATCGCAGTATAAAACGAAAGAATCTGCTCCAGAAAAGGTGTTGTGGTATTTTTCCATAATTCCTCGATTTAGGCGCATGTACCGTAGTTCAGAAGATGCAAAACACTTGACATGGCATGAGGAAGAAAGGATTGAAGATGGCATGCTACGAAACCCAGCAGATTCTCGCAATGGAAAAAAAATTGATATTGATTATCCTAATTTCGTGTTGGATTCAAGAAACGTACGACTTACATTGTCTGCTGATGGATTTAACCCGCACGGTATTCAAAGTAGCTCCCACAGTACATGGCCCGTGATTTTGGCGATCTATAACTTACCTCCATGGCTTTGCATGAAACACAAATATATTATGTTGTCTTTGTTAAGTTCTGGGCCCAAGCAACCAGGAAATTATATTGATGTATACTTGGTTCCTTTAATTGAAGACTTGAAGCTAATGTGGGAGACTGGAGTAGAGGTGTATGATGGGTTCAGAGAAGAAAGTTTCACCCTGAGGCTTATGATTTTTTGTACAATTAATGACTTTCCAGCATACGGCAATCTATCTGGGTACAGTAACAAAGGTCAGTGTGCATGCCCTATATGTGAAGATAACACTGATTGGATGTGGTTGGAACATGGTAAGAAGAATATCTACCCTGGTCATCGTAGATTTTTGGCATCTACTCATCAGTATCGACTGTTGAAAAAGGCATTCAATGGGAATACTGAAACCCGTAAAGCTCCCATGGCTTTGACGGGTGAACAACTATTTGAAAAGGTGAAAGATTTGAACATTAAATTTGAGTTGTCATACTGGAAGTCATTATATGTAAGGCACTTCATTGATGTGATGCATGTTGAAAAAAATGTCTTTGAAAGTGTCATTGGTACCTTACTCAATATGCCAGGAAAGACTAAAGATACCATCAACTCGAGGTTGGAGTTGCTTAGTACGGGGTTGAGACCAGAATTGGGTCCGATAAAGAAGGGTACACGTACATATCTACCTCTAGCAGCTCATACTCTATCTAAAAAGGAGAAGACCGTGTTTTGTAAGTTTCTTCATGGAGTTAAAGTTCCAGAGGGGTACTCTTCAAATGTTACAAACCTTGTATCGATGAAAGACCTCAAGTTAAAGTTTTTAAAGTCCCATGATTGTCATGTTCTAATGGAGAATTTGCTACCCATTGGTATACAATCCATTTTTCCTAAGAAAGTGCGCAAGACCCTAACCAAACTTTGTTTCTTCTTTAAGGAGATTTGTAGTAGAGTGATTGACCCTGGAAAGTTGCCATCATTGCAAAGAGAAATTACTGTCACTTTGTGTGAGCTTGAGATGTATTTCCCACCTTCGTTTTTTGACATAATGATTCATCGAATAGTTCATCTGATTAGAGAGACACAATTGTGTGGCCCATGTTACATGAGATGGATGTATCTGTTTGAGCGTTACATGAAGATATTAAAAGGATATGTGAAAAACTGATCACGACCCGAGGGTTGTATTGTTGAGCGCTACATAGTTGAAGAAGCTATTGAGTTTTGCACTGGCCCATGTTACATGAGATGGATGTATCTGTTTGAGCGTTACATGAAGATATTAAAAGGATATGTGAAAAACCGATCACGACCCGAGGGTTGTATTGTTGAGCGCTACATAGTTGAAGAAGCTATTGAGTTCTGCACTGGCTATATATCTAGTCTTGAATATTATGTGGGACTGCCAAGGTCTCGTCACTTAGGAAACATTAGTAAAGGGATGTCAGGAACTAAAATAGTGATGGTATCAAGGAAAGAACTAGATCAAGCACACTTATATGTTTTGTACAATGATAGTGAGGTTGATTCATATGTTGCCAAGCACATGGACATACTTAAGAGTGATCACCCATATAAGGGTCAAGTTTGGTTAACAAAAGAACACAATCGGAGTTTCATAGTGTGGCTGAAAGAGCACATTGATTTCGAGTTTGCTATGAATCCTACCTCGATTTCAGAAAGATTGAGATGGTTAGCAAAAGGTCCAAATATACAAATTTTCTCTTACACCAGCTATCTAATGAACGGGTACACGTTCTATACAAAAAACCATGATGATCAGAGTAAAATGCAAAATAGTGGGGTGACTCTTGTAGCTCAAGCTATGCATACATCAAGTGTCAAAGACAGAAATCCCATATACGCAAATATGTCATACTTCGAGGTCATTGAACACATATGGGAGTTGGATTACAACATGTTTCGAGAGCCTGTGTTCCAATGTAAGTGGGTTGGCAATAATAATGGTTTACAGATTGATGAGTTGGGGTTCATGCGGGTGAATTTCAACAAGTTAGGATATAAAGATGAGCCTTTTATTTTGGCATCCTAAGCTCAACAAGTGTTTTATGTCACTGATCCAGTTTATATCAATTGGTCCATTGTTTTATTGACAAATAAAAAATTGGTGAATGACATTGATGATCAAGCAACTGATGATGATGGTATTGAGGACGACCCTTTCTTCGGAACATCACTACCAATAGTAGGGGAAAGTACTCCTAGAGAGGATGTTGTGTATGTTAGAAAGGATCATAGTGATGGAATTACGATTCGTCAAAAACAAAGTACCAAGAAGCGAATTGCAAATAAAATTATATCCAAGAAAAGGAAAAGGTAATTTAGACTTACATCAAATACATTTTCTGCTTGGATAAATAAATATAACAATAACAATGATTATGTTTTATTGTAGGTCAAATGGCATATCATAGTGATCATGGTAGTGGGCATGATAGTGGGCATGACAGCGGTCATGAGAGTGATGTTGGAAACTATATCAGGAATGACTGTCAAAATGGATATCATCGGTCGAATAAATAAAGGAAAAGGAAAATTATCAGTAAGTTATTAATTACTAATTAACTTAATTCAAAATTTAGTTTTAATTGTTTGTTAACTAATTTACTAATGACATAATGCAGGTCGAGTGGAATGCTAAGGGTCAGCCAATTGAAAGAAACGGAACACATTTGATTACCTTCGTTGGTAGTAAGGTAAAACAAATGATACCAATTACAATCACTAGTTGGAATGAGAGAAAAAATGTCGTTTTGAGGAAACAAAAAGAGGAGTTCTGGTTAACAATACAGGTATATAATTTTAGATCTCTTTAGTTATCTTATTTAATAATTTTGTAACCAGATATATTTATATCATTTTCATTGAATATGTGTAAGCAGAAATTTTTTGATGTGGTTGAGTCTCGAAAAGCCCGGTTAATGAAGGAAGGTGGAAAGTTACATCGGAATTTCAGGACTAGTCTAACAAATAAATGGCTAAGAGATCATAGTGGAAACATCAGATGGGAGCCTCCACCACTATACAGTTGATTTATTACAGAGGAGGATTGGGGGTATATTTGTTAGGAAACGCACCGAAGATCCAGAATTCTGGGTTAGTACTATAATCTATTAAGTTATAACTTAAAATATATTTGACAATTATATATTATGTATTAATGTATACTTATCTCTCTAAATAGAAAGCGAGCCAAGGGAAGAATACTCGGGGTCGTACAAGGGGTTGTGGATTTGGCGTTAATCCAACTGACTACGTTGGACCAAAGAAGCAAACTCATGATGAGCATCATGACTGTCAACAAAGTAGAGAGTTGCGAGTATTGTATGAAGGTCTAAGGGCTGAACTTAGTGCCTTCAAACTGCAATATGGGTTGGTTTCGCATGCAGTACCATCCCCTGCCCCAGATAGCGCACTAGATAGCTACACCATTCCGTCAACTAAGTAAGGTATTAATTGTTTTTTTTACAATAAATAAGGAATTAATTATTAAACTCTCTTTCTTATTACATCAAATAATGTCTTTATTATTTTTTGTTTATAATTGATTTAAGACAACAATGAGTGTGAGTGTGAATTGTATATCTCAAACCCACATCAAATGGTTGCAATAGGCTTCATATGTAATCAATTGGGTCCCTTGATGCACAATTTACCCCTACCTCCAGATCATCTTAGAGTCAGAGTTGACTGTGCAATTGTGGGGGGATGCACCATTGCCTGTTCCAGTGGACAGTATAGATTTACTGATTGTGCAATATGTAGTTGGTACCTTTGTGGCATGGCTAGCACATCTTGTCATTGTAAGTGACAATATATTTTTAACTAACTAATTATTATTTTTTGTCATATATTGTGTGCTAACTAAGTAATTATTTTATATATATATATATATATAAGTACGCCAAAATGCAAAATATAGGGGCAAAAGTGTTGGCAAGGCAAAATGTACTGGCAAGAAAGTGTCTCGGTCTAGCCCTTCTACACAAGTTTCTCAGCCCGCCCCTCCTCGAAAAGTGACTCAGCCCTCCCCTCCTCCAACAGTGACTCAGTCCTCCCCTCCTCCAAAAGTGACTCAGCCCTCCCCTTCTCCAATTGTGTCTCAGCCCTTCGCCTCTTCCATTAATGATTATAAGATGATTTGTTATGCCGAAATGCACGCGGAATGCAGGATGACTGAAGCAGCCCCGCTTGAAATAGAGATGGTTGACCAAATTTTTGGGATTTCCGGTCAAACACTGACGATCACACGCCAGGATATCGATGATGTATGTAAAATGAAGTGGGCAACCAGTACTTCTATTAGAGCATATGTCAGGTACGTATGTAATTTACTATTTGACATCATTGAATTTATTTTATTATATCGTTAATTTATTTTGTATATATATCTCTAATTATAGGTACTTGTACGATGACATTTTGGTCCCTTTGGAACAGACACAGAGATTTGTGTTCTTGTGTCCGGATAATACAAACCTTCATGAAGTCGCCCAATCTGCGTAATTATGAGACGCTTGTGGAACAAAACAGGAAAGAGGTTACAAATTATATCACTCAACGCTTATGGGAAGCTCAAAATTCAAGCGTCGATACCATGTTTTTGGCACCGTGCCTCTTAGGGTGAGAGATTTAATCCATTCTTATATAACTGCATTTTTTAAATACTAGTCAATTACTTATTCAAAATTTTATTTTGTAGGCAACATTGGATTCTGATTGCAATAAATCTTAAGAAAGATACGGTGTACTACGTTGATTCATTGCATGATCATTTCAACAACTACCCTGAGTTGATCGAGATATTTAATAGGTGTGTGTATTTCGGTCCCTCTGCATATTTCTTAGTTTTACTTATATACACGTATGCATTTCGAATAATATAGTTATATGACATTGTGTTTAGT
Organism: Astragalus membranaceus; assembly: GCA_039519185.1. Classification (NCBI taxonomy): domain Eukaryota; kingdom Viridiplantae; phylum Streptophyta; class Magnoliopsida; order Fabales; family Fabaceae; genus Astragalus; species Astragalus membranaceus. The sequence goes on from CM076847.1 coordinate 157,806,237, forward strand.
TGTTTGAAGGAATATTGGGGATTGGAACAATCAAGGACCAAATGGATACCAATCGTTGTAAGTTTGTAATCAGTGTTCTTATATATTTAATTACATTATTTTGTCAAAAAAAATGTATTAAATTAAATTTAACAATTAACTAATATTTTATTTTGTAGTGTCCAAAACAACCCAATAACAATGATTGTGGGAATTACGTAATAAAATTTATGAAGGAAATTATTACCCACAACCAAACGACTATTCCCAGACAGGTATCTACTTAGAATTTTTTTGATTTTGATATAATAATAATTAATTCCATTTAACCATTTCAATTCTAATTTTATTTATTTCTATAATTTCAGTATTTTTCTGATTGTCGGTTGAAGACATACTCTGATGAGCAGCTTACTGAGCTTAGGGGAGAGTGGTGCCGTTATGTCTCCCATTTTTTTTTTGATTTGGTTGGAAAGTAATAATATTGTAAGATGTTAGAGTTTGATTTGGAGACATATAAGTTGTTAGCTAGCTAGTTTTGGTTCATATTGTAAGTTGCTAGCTAGTTTTCGATACATATGAATTGGATAATGTAACTTGTTAGCTAGTTTGTTTTAATTCATCTTGTTGGGTATATATACGTTGACATAGTGGTGCATTTGGATATATATAATTTGTTGTTAGCTAGTTTATATATATGTTGTTAAGTATACATAATGGATTGGATCGTATCGGCTATATATGACCAAGAAAATTGCAAATGTAAAAAGGAAAATAAACAAGAAACAGAAAGAAACAAATTTAAAAAAAAATTATACAATGGGCAGCGCTTTTAGGAAAAAGCGCTACTCATTCCCTTAGCACTTTCAGAAATGGGTAGCGCTTTTATGCGGAAGTGCTACCTATTCCTAAAAAGCGCTAAGGGAATGAGTAGCCCTTTTGACTGTAAGCGCTACCTGTAACACCCCAAAATTAATTAAATATTTATTTATTTATTTATTTAATTATATTAGATTCATGTGATAGATATAATAAAAGAATGATATATGTTAATTATATTAGTGTGTTGGTCCATATTAGAGTTAGAAATAACAAAGTGGAGTGAATTGGCCCAATATAGTATTCGCATAAGGCTAAGGAAAATAGCCCATGATGAGTGATATCTACGCATAGGGTTAGGTTTGGGGTTTCTCTGATGATTAGAAACAAAACGTAATTAGAAGTGAGAAGAAGAGAAGAGGGCGACGGCTAGAGAGAAGAGAGGAGAGAAGGTGTGATCCACAACCAAGGAGAGAGAAGGAAAGCTAGGATTCGACTTCTAAAAGCTAAGGTAAGGGTGAGGTTCATGCTTTATAAGGGTTTGTATGAAGGGTTGTATGTGGGTTAGGGTTTGGTAGTGATCATACATATATTATATATATTATGTGTTTGATAAAATGTTTTGAATGCTATATTGGTTGATTTTGTCGTGTAATTGATGTTCCCATGCCCTAATACCATGTTTGATGATTGATGTGTTCATAAAAATATATGTGTGCCATGCTGAATGTGGCGCCCTAGGCGCCCAGCCACTGTTTTTCAGTTTTTGGTTGTTGCTGAATGTGGCGCCCTAGGCGCCCAGTCACTATGTCCTGCGCCTTGATTTTTGGTTGTTGCTGGAACTGGCGCCCTAGGCGCCCAGTGCTGTTTTTGGTGTTGCTGGAACTGGCGCCCTAGGCGCCCAGTGCTATTGGTTGTTGCTGAGAGTGGCGCCCTAGGCGCCCAGTGTGTCTCTGTGTTGTTGAAAGTGGCGCCTTAGGCGCCCAGTGTCATTCTGTGTGGTTCTGTGTCGCTGAGCAAGGCGCCCTAGGCGCCCAATATTTTTCCAGTGTTGCCCAGTGTGTTTCTGTGTCACTGAAAGTGGCGCCCTAGGCGCCCAGTGGTGTCCTGTGTTGTTCTGTGTGTTGCTGTGTTGTTCCAGTATTGTTCCTGTGTTGCTGGGGAAGGCGCCCTAGGCGCCCTGTACCTGTCCCTTTGCATGCGTTGCCGATTTTGGCGCCCTGTGCGCCCAGAACTTGGCATTTTGTTGCGTGTTGTTGTATGCGCCCTGTTCCTGGGCGCAGTGTTCCCTGTTGTTGCGTTTTGGTTGGCGCCCTGTCCCTAGGCGCCTGACCCAGTGCTGCTGTTCCTGAGTTCTGTTGCTGTATGTTGGCGCCCTGTCCCTAGGCGCCTGATCCTGTGTTGCTGGTTCTGTGTTGCTGTCTCTGCGTGTTGCCTGCTGTTGGTGCCCTAGGCGCCCAGTCCCGTGCTGTTGCTATTTTTGTGTGCTGGCTGCTGAGTGTTGGCGCCCTATGCGCCCAGTCCCCTGTTTCTTGCTGTTTGTTGGCGCCTTTTGCGCCCAATGTTGTTGTTGGTTGTGGCGCCCTTAGCACCCATGTTGGTTACAAGCTTGTGGTGCCTTTAGCGCCTATGTCCATGTTGTCCCTTGGCGCCTTAGTGCCTAATGTTGTTGCCTTGTTGGTGCCCTTAGCGCCCTGTTGCCTTGTTGATTTGTTGTTGTCGGTCGGTGGCCATTGATGGATTGCCTCTTTAGGCATGGATTTGTTGTTGTCGGCCGGTGGCCATTGTTGGATTGCCTCTTTAGGCATGGATTTGTTGTTGTAGGCCGGTGGCCCTTATTGATCCGTTGTTGTAGGCCTATGGCCGTTGTTGATGTGTATGGCTATTGTTGTCTGTGTTGCATCATTGAGTCGCATGCATATCATGTGCATATAGGGCAGATGACCCTGGAACTTGTCTCTGAATTGTTGGATCGCCTCTTTTGGCGTAGATTTGTTGGAAGCCTCTATTTATGGGCTGGATTTCGGTACCATCATGCATTATAGGGTAGACGGCCCTCTGATGAGCATCCTGCATTCATACCGCATGATTGAAGTCACTGACTTCTGTGACACGTTGTATACTGAATATTGACTGTTGCGATGATATATGCTTGTCATGCTGATGTTGACTATTATGATGATGATGACTGTTATGTCCATGCTGTTGTTGACCTGTTGACTGTTGTGACGATAATTGTCTGTTGTCATTATCTGATATTCTGACCTGTATATACGGTCTTTCATACGATTTCTTATACTGTGCGATATCTCACCCCTTCTGTTTGAATGTTACCCCTATGTTGGTAACGTGCAGGTGATCTCGAATGAAGACCATAGTTCTTCGCTAGTACGGTGTCATCGCTCTGATACGTAGCACTCGGGTGGGATGAACGCTGATTTATTTTAGTTATGACTTTGCATTTATTTGGATTTTAGTACTGTGAGCCTTGCATATTTGCAACGACTTCGATGATTGAACTTGTTGAATTTTTCGCTGCGTGATTGAATATTATTTGATGTTGACGTTTTAAAAGTGCTATGTATTCGGGTTGTTTTTGAGAAATGTGACATCCGTTTTATCGTTAAAAACTCGTATTTTACGCTAATAAATTACCGGGTAGAAATGGGTGTTACACTACCCATTGTGTTAGCGCCTATTGGGATGAGCAGCGCTTGCGCTGAAAAGCGCTACCCATGCCCAAAATGTGCTAACATGATGAGTAGCGCTTTTCCCAGGAGCGCTACCCATGGCTATCAATGAGCAGCGCTTCTTAAACGCTGCCCATTGTGGGAGTGGAATCAGTAGCGCCAAGTTTAGCTGCGCTCAAAAGCTCTACACATGGCTAAAAAAAAAGCGCTGCCCATCCCCAAATCTGTTGTTGTGTGTGTTTTGGTACTTTTAATCCTTGTGCATTCACTACTTCCAAGCTTGATTTAGGAGTGATCAACTTAGATTATGCACATGTATGTGGATCCTGAAATGGTTTGCATGCTTAATTTAAGGATATGGGTAGTAATTGTTCAAAGGAAACTTTAATAAAACTTTTTTAAACCTAGACATAGGATAACAAAACTAAGCTACCTTCCTGGGACGTTTTTTTCCCACTTTGATCCTTTATGTTTCAAATCGGTATCAAAATAGTATTTTTTTTTAACTTTCCGTCCACTAATATTAATAGATGTCCTGCTTGCTATTAACAGGTGACGTGGCTTGCTTACCTGACATTAGTGAGTGGGATAAAAGCATAAAGGACCGAACTGAATTTTCGGTGAAACATAAAGGACCAAAGTGCACTTTTGCCAAAAAAAAGCTGCATCGTTGTAACACCCGTTTCTACCCCTTTCATTTATAACAATTATCAGAGTGCACAAATTATTTTTCTTGAAACGGAATGCTACAATCACTTCAAAAACACGTCATTTGTTTAACTTAAATTAAAAACATTACGTGGCATCATGGGCGGCCATTACTCAAAAATACAGTTACAACGTTAAAACAAAATCCAACAAGTCGTACAAGACAAAATCACTATCTAATAAGACGCCCCCCAGGTGCTACGTATCAGAGCGACTCGAACTCAAGGGAATGAAGGTCAAAGCCTTCAAGTACGGTTACCTGTAAGGTAAAAATCAACAAAAGGGGTGAGTCTCAAACCCTATAATAAAGTACATAAGGAGTAGTATATACAGATACAGGACTACATCAATCACAGCAATATTCACTTTAATCACCAGTTCAGTCAATCGACATTAATCACCAATTCAGCACCAACTAATTATTCACCAAACAATCACCAAATAAATAATCTCCAACACATTCACCAGCTGTATGTTTAATGTATGCGATGCAACCCAAAACTCCACTGGGCATATGCATGTGGATCCATTCACCAAAATGAGCCTTGAGGGCATTCACCAAAATTTATAATAAGGCCGAAGCCCGAGGCCGAAGCCTATTCACCAGAGATCATGCATATGGTCATGCGACACCATGACAATGCATCACACACCAGAATCACCAAATAAATAATGCCATAGCATATTCACCAACAGTTGTTTATTCACCAACACCCAAAAGAGGATTACAGGCCCCATTCACCAATAATAATATACACCATATATATATATATATATATATATATTTGCATACCACCCTATTACACAGCACATTATTTTCACCGTGACAACACCATTTAAAATTACAAAGAACAGCACCTTAGTCTCATGAAGAACACCAACATTTTATTTAAGAGGAACAGCAGTGATTTCCAACCCAAACAACAACTAGTACACAGTCACTTGGGACTTTCAGAAAACGACTGGGGAAAAATATTAATTTTTGGTTTTGGCCTGGACAAACAGATAGACAATTAAATAAGCGTCGTAACGCACTTTGAAACACCTAAAATGGACACCCGAGTCAAAAGTTACGTTAAAAACAAATTTGGAAGAAATTAGGCAACACTGCTGGGAACTGGCGCCTTAGGCGCCCAGCGCCCAGGCAACGCGCACAACAGCGCCCAGCGCGCAACACAGCGCATCCGCGCGCACAACAGGCGCCCAGCGCCCAGGCGCGCGCCACACACACACACGCACGCAAGCAGGCGCCAGCGCCCAGCGCGCAACACAGCGCACGCACAACAGGCGCCCAGCGCCCAGGCGCGCGCCACACTTGCCCAGCACACACACACAGCGCCTTGGCGCCCAGCACAGGCACCTGGCGCCCAGCACAGGCACCTGGCGCCCAGCACACTGTCAAAACCAGATTTTTGTATAAATTCAGCCCAAACATCATTTCTTCTCAATTTTAAAACATCAAAATTATATTTCTCTTCCACCCTCTAAAATCCTCACTCACCCAAAAATCAATTTTATTTGAAATCACCAAAATCATATGGACAACCATCATTACCATCACCATGGCACCTATACACACACCCACACCAAAGCATCACTAACACACACACTAACTTGGCACTTGGCACACAAACATATCATAAGATGCACTTAGCATATGGCACACCAACACACACAAAATACACTTAGCCAATACACAATAATTTGGCACGGGGCGCCTAGCACAAGGGCGCCTACTTCCATGACCAAAATTCCGACAACATCAATACTTGGCGCGGGGCACCCCACTCAAGGGCGCCTAATTCCGTACCTAGACAACAATTTCCGGCAACACTAAAAATACTACAATGGCGCCTTATACGCCTATAACACCCAAAACATCAATTTCACCAACAACAACACATGAGTACCAAATGCTCAATCATCACCAACTATTTCAAACACCACAAAATTACTCCGAACTCAATTAATTAAGCCCAACATTATCATTTATACATTTATTCGAGCACTTAGTACGCAATTCGAATTTCATCGCTTATATGGACAATTCGCAAAACATCAACAAGCCATATAGTGATCAATACATACATACAACTCATCAATATCAAAATCAATACAAAAACGACATAGATCCTAACCCCTACATACATCCCATTATGTTCCCCATTATAAGGCAAGACCCACCCTTACCTTAGTTTCACCGAAGATAGAGATCCCTCCACGAGCACACCGAGTAACCACAGCAACCGAGCTCCTCTCCTCTCCTATGGAAGTCGCACCCCTCTCTTCTTCTTTCTTCTCTCCCTTGCGCTATTTTTCTTCTCTTTCTTTCTCTCCTTTGCGTTTTCTTTCTTTCTTTCTCACGCCCCTTCTCTCTTTTTTTCTCAAGTGATGCGCCTCTCCCCCAACCCCTAGTCACATACGCCTAAGCCAACCCTGGGCCTGGATCACGGGCCTCCATCCACTTAAGCCCATTTGAATAATTAAATATCACCACCCTCTAAAATAATTAAAACCACCCAATATTATTATTATTATTATCATCATTATTATTATTATTATTATTATTATTTCTATCACCAACTCCTATTTAATTTAATTAACTAAATACTAAATAACTATTTAATTAATTTCGGGGTGTTACAACTCTCCCCCACTTAGATTATTTTCGTCCTCGAAAATTCGCATCAACATCTCCCTAACTCACCGGCTGGCTACGACAATTGACATCCTCACGGTTATGCTCTAACTAGTCCGTACCCACGATTACAATTAATTCCCCCAACGACAAACAACAAAACTCGCAACAAGGTCTCCGTCGAAGATCGACAAGGGACACAAAGAACACACCAGGCAACATAATAGAAATAATAAGACACACGGGACAGTCAACAATCAGAAATAGGTACAACTCATAAAAATAGGGGCAGTGCATAAGATTAGGAACAATAACAGAAGTCTTCTGAAACAACAACGAGACTCCCCAGGGAACAGCAGTCAAAGCATTAAAAGATTTTTCGTAAAAGCTCAGCGTCGACCTCTTAAAATAGTTCGGACATATCAACATAAGAAAGTACATGCGACTTAACAATCCACAGCAACAGCAATTAATTCGACATTTTATGTAAAACACAAAGAGCTCAATACCAACTAAAACACATGTGAACATTTAAACAACATGACAATTCATTTAGAAGCACGCAGCAATAAGGTCAACAATAAGGATCACAACAGCAAAACACAGTTCTCACACTGTGTACACAATAGGGCACACAGCACTAGTAGGGAAATCTCCCCCACTAGTTCACTTACCAATAGAAACTTTCCGGTGTACCTGCAACACAAACAACGGTCAGCACTGAAAAGACAACAGTTGGTCACTATCTGACACAACGACTCGACGACTCGGCCGGACAGACCAACCATTGCTCTGATACCAACTTGTAACACCCGATTCTACCCCTTTCATTTATAACAATTATCAGAGTGCACAAATTATTTTTCTTGAAACGGAATGCTACAATCACTTCAAAAACACGTCATTTGTTTAACTTAAATTAAAAACATTACGTGGCATCATGGGCGGCCATTACTCAAAAATACAGTTACAACGTTAAAACAAAATCCAACAAGTCGTACAAGACAAAATCACTATCTAATAAGACGCCCCCCAGGTGCTACGTATCAGAGCGACTCGAACTCAAGGGAATGAAGGTCAAAGCCTTCAAGTACGGTTACCTGTAAGGTAAAAATCAACAAAAGGGGTGAGTCTCAAACCCTATAATAAAGTACATAAGGAGTAGTATATACAGATACAGGACTACATCAATCACAGCAATATTCACTTTAATCACCAGTTCAGTCAATCGACATTAATCACCAATTCAGCACCAACTAATTATTCACCAAACAATCACCAAATAAATAATCTCCAACACATTCACCAGCTGTATGTTTAATGTATGCGATGCAACCCAAAACTCCACTGGGCATATGCATGTGGATCCATTCACCAAAATGAGCCTTGAGGGCATTCACCAAAATTTATAATAAGGCCGAAGCCCGAGGCCGAAGCCTATTCACCAGAGATCATGCATATGGTCATGCGACACCATGACAATGCATCACACACCAGAATCACCAAATAAATAATGCCATAGCATATTCACCAACAGTTGTTTATTCACCAACACCCAAAAGAGGATTACAGGCCCCATTCACCAATAATAATATACACCATATATATATATATATATATATATATATATATATATATATATATATTTGCATACCACCCTATTACACAGCACATTATTTTCACCGTGACAACACCATTTAAAATTACAAAGAACAGCACCTTAGTCTCATGAAGAACACCAACATTTTATTTAAGAGGAACAGCAGTGATTTCCAACCCAAACAACAACTAGTACACAGTCACTTGGGACTTTCAGAAAACGACTGGGGAAAAATATTAATTTTTGGTTTTGGCCTGGACAAACAGATAGACAATTAAATAAGCGTCGTAACGCACTTTGAAACACCTAAAACGGACACCCGAGTCAAAAGTTACGTTAAAAACAAATTTGGAAGAAATTAGGCAACACTGCTGGGAACTGGCGCCTTAGGCGCCCAGCGCCCAGGCAACGCGCACAACAGCGCCCAGCGCGCAACACAGCGCATCCGCGCGCACAACAGGCGCCCAGCGCCCAGGCGCGCGCCACACACACACACGCACGCAAGCAGGCGCCAGCGCCCAGCGCGCAACACAGCGCACGCACAACAGGCGCCCAGCGCCCAGGCGCGCGCCACACTTGCCCAGCACACACACACAGCGCCTTGGCGCCCAGCACAGGCACCTGGCGCCCAGCACAGGCACCTGGCGCCCAGCACACTGTCAAAACCAGATTTTTGTATAAATTCAGCCCAAACATCATTTCTTCTCAATTTTAAAACATCAAAATTATATTTCTCTTCCACCCTCTAAAATCCTCACTCACCCAAAAATCAATTTTATTTGAAATCACCAAAATCATATGGACAACCATCATTACCATCACCATGGCACCTATACACACACCCACACCAAAGCATCACTAACACACACACTAACTTGGCACTTGGCACACAAACATATCATAAGATGCACTTAGCATATGGCACACCAACACACACAAAATACACTTAGCCAATACACAATAATTTGGCACGGGGCGCCTAGCACAAGGGCGCCTACTTCCATGACCAAAATTCCGACAACATCAATACTTGGCGCGGGGCACCCCACTCAAGGGCGCCTAATTCCGTACCTAGACAACAATTTCCGGCAACACTAAAAATACTACAATGGCGCCTTATACGCCTATAACACCCAAAACATCAATTTCACCAACAACAACACATGAGTACCAAATGCTCAATCATCACCAACTATTTCAAACACCACAAAATTACTCCGAACTCAATTAATTAAGCCCAACATTATCATTTATACATTTATTCGAGCACTTAGTACGCAATTCGAATTTCATCGCTTATATGGACAATTCGCAAAACATCAACAAGCCATATAGTGATCAATACATACATACAACTCATCAATATCAAAATCAATACAAAAACGACATAGATCCTAACCCCTACATACATCCCATTATGTTCCCCATTATAAGGCAAGACCCACCCTTACCTTAGTTTCACCGAAGATAGAGATCCCTCCACGAGCACACCGAGTAACCACAGCAACCGAGCTCCTCTCCTCTCCTATGGAAGTCGCACCCCTCTCTTCTTCTTTCTTCTCTCCCTTGCGCTATTTTTCTTCTCTTTCTTTCTCTCCTTTGCGTTTTCTTTCTTTCTTTCTCACGCCCCTTCTCTCTTTTTTTCTCAAGTGATGCGCCTCTCCCCCAACCCCTAGTCACATACGCCTAAGCCAACCCTGGGCCTGGATCACGGGCCTCCATCCACTTAAGCCCATTTGAATAATTAAATATCACCACCCTCTAAAATAATTAAAACCACCCAATATTATTATTATTATTATCATCATTATTATTATTATTATTATTTCTATCACCAACTCCTATTTAATTTAATTAACTAAATACTAAATAACTATTTAATTAATTTCGGGGTGTTACAATCGTCATCCCCCAAAACCCACCACCACCCTCTCAATCTCTCTCCACCGCGCACCATCACCACCACTACGACGTCTCTCTCCTCGCTGACCAAAGATGAAGATTTTTTTGACAAAAGTGCACTTTGGACCTTTATGTTTTGCCAAAATTTAGTTCTTTATGTTTTTTCCTAGTGACTAATACCATCTAAGCAAGCCATAGGGGTGTTCGCGGGTCAGTTTGGATCAGATTTGACCAAATATGTTGCCCGAACATATTATAATTATTCGGTTTGGGTTGGTTCGGATTTTACATTTTTTTTCCCAAAATCCAAACCAAACCAAACCGATATTGGACCGGTTGGTTTGGATTGCGCTCACGGGTCATTCACTAAAATATTAATTTTCTAAAATATAAAAATCAACACTTTTTATGATATTTCAACACTTTAAATCCTAAAAAAAATTGAAATTACACGAAATCAAACTCAAATCCACTAATAGTCTTCTCATTCATAGTATTAAAATTTTACAACTTAATCATAAATTATTAAGGTAAAAATTCTAAGCAAATAAAATCGTGTACATCTAAAATTACAAAATTATTATGACCTAATATGGGTTGAATCGGGTTCGCGAATTTGATTTTTAAAATCCGTTGCCCGAACCAAACAACTACGGGTTGGTTTGGATTTGTTCGATTTTGACCCGAACACGAAAAATATCTGAACCAAACATATCGGTTTGGGATTGAATTGTGGGTTGGTTTGGATTTGCCCGAAACCATTGAACACCCCTAAGCCACATCACCTGTTAACGGCCAGCGTAGCATTTATTAACACTAGTGAATGAATAGTTAAAAAAGGACTGTTTTGACACAGATTTGAAACATAAAGAAACGAAGTGAGAAAAAACATAAAGTACCAAACTGAAATTTTTATTAAAAGTATTAAAGGACCAAAAATACATTTTGGCCAATAAAAAACATCCAAAAACACACTAATTAGCGTCGTGCTTTACATATTTTATCACAAAATTTAATTATTTTTGCCCAAACTAAGTATTAAGGATCGAACCTAGCATATTTGAACAACTAAAACTTTTTCCAACCACTAAAGTACCCTAAAACACAATGAAAGACGTTGTGCTTTATTCAATTTTTCACGAAATTAATTTTTTGGTAGAAACCGACTTTGCATTATTTAACGGCTAAAAATTTTTCCAAACCCTAAAATACTCTAAATCACATTGTTTAGCATCACACTATACATATTTATTTGAAAACCCCAATTTTTTGCCATAGAATTTTTCAGTTTATTTTTTTTACTTTTGTTAAATAAAATAACTAAATATCTAATTTTTTAATTTTTTTGTTAAAAAATTAGCTAAATTATTTAAAGAAATTATCTAAATATTTGTTAAATAAATTATATAATTAGTAATTGTTAACATCCAAAGAAATTTAAGTTGTTGGCCGAGGGAAAAGAAGAGACCGAGAATAGGATTAGGCCGATGCAAGTTATAAAAACATTGGGGCATGGATATAGATATTTTCCAAGTGAATGAATACAGGGGAAAAGGCTCGTTATGAATACATAAGAGGGATATCAAGAAGGCTGAGTCCCTGAGGGAATGATAACGTAGGCTGAGGTGAAATGGAACTCGCTTGGAGAGTACCTCTTCTACTGGCCAGCTTGGCTGGGGCACCAACGGCCAAAGGCCGAAGAAGCAACGTGTCGAGGAGGTTGTAGCCGAGGCAAAGAAGTATTAATTTTATAATGTGTTTAGTTTGGTAAAACAAGTATTTATTTAAATATTACAAAATTAAAAATAACTAATGATATAATTTGAATAGAAGTAACTGGATTTCATTAAAAATTAGAAAATAAAAAAAAAACAAGAACAAAGGGGACATTTAATTTCCCTCCAGATCCCTCCTAATGTTGTGAGGGAAATTATTCATGTTATTTTGCGCATTCCTACAAAGACCACATCTCTTAGGGTGTCATGTACTCCTTTCCCGATGATTCATTTCACTATGAATGCAGGTAGAATGTGGACAACCATTTGATCTCTCCACATCCTTGGACAATGGTACAATTCAATTTCGATGTAGTGCAATGCTTGAAATTCGTCACAGTCACACCATTTGTTTACGAGGTCTACCATTAATGTCCCTACATGTTGCCTGCTTAACGGGTGTGCAATTTTTTTGACTCAGAAGATACTATGATCGATTATTAATGTGAAATTTATGCACGTTCGATACTGCTCATTCTTTGTTAATGTTTTCCATGTGTAGCAATCGAAAAATCAGGAGAGATACTTAAGGTTTGAAATGGAGCCGCCGCCAAAGTTAGGAAAACATTGATAAATCCCTTTTGAAGGGGTAACGGTCATTGCAGACCAGATTTGAGTTCCGGAGTCAATTATGTGTGGCGATGAGATTAGCACCCCTGTGGCATACTTTCTAAGAAATGTTGTCTTATAATTAATTGTTTAAAAACAATTAATTTAAAAGAATTGTTTATTTTACCCTTCTATTGTAAACTAATAGAAAAACGAACTAAAAGAAAACACTTGATAAAATTTATTTATTTTTTTGCTTGACAAGGATTGGCCCCCGACCCTTTGTATCTCCATGTGCAATGGAAAATGAAAAGCTATATAGTTCTTGAGTAGGAAAAAATTTGTGTGTTGGTATTTTTTATTAATGTTTTTTATTGTTTTTATAAAAATTTTAGGATTTTTTAGCTGTACAACTCATTTGTCCTAAAAAGCATATTAATTTGGCTGTACAACTAACTTAATCCCATATTTTTTTAAGTGTTTATAAAAATATTTTTGTACAGAAAAGATGCTTTTATTTTTTGAATTAGAGATATAGGAGAAAAATAAATGAATTAGAGAGGAGAAGACCCATGGTTAAGGAAAGTAAAATATGCGGTGCACATAAGGATTACTAACATAAATTTATTTAACAATAATAAATTAAAAGAAAAGTAAATAACAACAAAAAGGATGAGTTACCTGAGGGAGCAGCAGCCATGCAACAGCGAATCTGGCGAGAGAAGAAGACGTGAGGTTTCTGTGGTGGTCCAAGCGATTTGGACAGTGAACGGTGTTGTTGGCCGTGAGTAGTGTTGATGGCTGAATGAGGGACACAACGGCGATGAGGCTTGAACCGAGGATCGGATATTGGTTTCGTCGGCAACAGCCAATAACATCGTGTACCATGGCCGGAAGTAAGTGTTCACTTCTAATTTTTAGATCCTTGTTTCTATGCCTATGTTGCATATTTCTAATTTTTGTATAAAGTTTGTTTCTATTTTTATATTGTATGCAATCTTTTTCCAGGTTTGATTTGCTTTCTCTTTGATTTTAGGCTTAAATATGTTTTTATTTCCTTTAAATATAGAGATTTTTTATTTTAGTCCTTGCAATTTTTTTTCAAAATACTCCGTGCAACTTTAAATTTTTTCAATAACGTCCTTCTGTTTCTCCATACCATGTAATTAATTAATTTTTTTCATTTTACATTTGCTTATGTGGCATTGCCATGTAATTTTTTTCATTATAATTACTTAATCGTTCAGAGAATAGAATCTCATCTTCAGATGGACCGTCGAAGCCACTGTCCCAAGTTGTTCTAAAGTTGGCGTACCGATAATACAGTTGTAGACCGATTTATAATTACCTACATGGAGAAATTAGAACATATACATTAATCCCTAACCCCAAATTCCAAATCAAACCCATAAGCAATTTCAAACCCAAACCATAAATCAAACCTCAAGTTTCTTCCTTCATCTCGTCGTCTTTCTCTTGACACTCTCATGCCCCCTCCACAACCCCGAACTCGTATTAGAAGCTGAAGAAGGAGAATCCAACAACTCAACTTCAAAAAATTCCAATGAAAATTCGTATTTCCCAAAACGTGGTCAAACCCTTGAACTAGTTTGTGAGTCCCCGCTTTCAAAGGTAAAGGTCTTTCCGCAAGGTCACTCAAACTGGCTTCGTCGTCATGTGCGACTCTACCCCTTCTTAACGGGCATTTCATTGCCCGTGTCACTCAATGTCACTCAAATTGGCTCTGTAGTCATGTGCGACTCTTCCCTTCTAGACGAGCACTCCATTGCCTGTGTCACTCACAAAAAGGGAATTACGATGAGGCAACTAAGCTCAAAACTGGGAGCATCAGCGATCTCATCTTTTTCACTAATCCTTTAGAAACTGCTCCAACCATTCACTAATGCCTTCTAAACGCCGAACTCCAGTATTCGTCCTTCCTCCGTGCTCGCCAACATCTGAAGGTCATGTTCAGACCATCTGTGATGAACAACCGGCCAATCAAGTACCACTGCTTGTCGTGCCCCTCGCCACGACCGAGCCGACCCCTACTATAGCACCCATGGTGCCTCTCCCCACGCAAATTGTTCAGAACCTGATTTCCCTTCTCAGCGACCACACTAGGAGTATTGCCGGCCACAATTCCCAAAGGGCCGGTGACAAAAGAAATGAAACTATTGTCCGAGTGAACACCGCTCCAGTCCCTAGAAGAAGGCACCCACAGTATCCACTAAGAACAATTGCTTCCAGGCTCCACCATTCACCCCGACAAAGTCATCGACCTCGCCAGCATCGTCATTGACGAGGGAGAGACTCAAGATCACCTCTAACTTTCCCAACGATGTTGTACTCCGCTCATCAGGAGAGGGAGCCATCCAACCACACTTCATCCTTGGCATCCTCCTCACCACGTCGTCGTGAACGTGGTCAAGGTAGGTCACCTTGGATTACCAAGTGAGTTCCAAACAGACAAACCAAATCGCTAGCTAGGAAGGATAGGCTCAACAACTCCCTTAAGGATGGTCCGAGATGCCCAGGGTCCTCTAGACCTCGACCACTTTCTCGGCAGATAAACGAGTACCCTATTCCTAAATCGTTTAAAAAGTTGTTTATCCTTAACATGTATGATGAATCTAGAGACCCAGAAGATCATCTCGACTACTTCGAACTAATACTTCTCTATCAAGACGTTGAAGACGAGGTCAAATGTAAGATCTTCCCATTAACCCTCACTAAGGAAGCTTTAGCTTGGTATTGTGCCCTTAAGCTGAACTCAATAACCTCATGGTCTTAATTCACCAAAATCTTTTCCGCCCACTTCACAACTTCGAGGGTGAAGACAGAGTCAGAAAATGTGCTCAACGCAATTCGCCTTCACGAGAACGAGACCTTGAGGGAGTATATTGAAAGGCCTAATGATGAGGCCCTGAACGTATATGGTTTGGACGACAAGATGAGATGGTGGGTCATGGAGGACGGCCTCCGCCCGGGAAGTTTATTCCAAATTGACGTAGGGGTCAACCGACCTTGTAACTTGAAGGAATTCCTCCAAAGGTCATCCAAATATATGGAATATGAGGAGGACAAGCTAGCAACATCAGCCTTAAGCAAACCAGCAGCGCGAAAAGAAGCCCAGCCTAAGGAAATTAAACATTTAAAAAAAATCAAAGCAATTCCCAGCGTGAACCTCCTAATCGGGGTCCACTCTTTGCTTAGCATACACCTCTTAACACCATAAGGGATAAGATCTTAGCCGAATGCACCAATGCTGAG
This sequence comes from Astragalus membranaceus, assembly GCA_039519185.1. NCBI lineage: Eukaryota > Viridiplantae > Streptophyta > Magnoliopsida > Fabales > Fabaceae > Astragalus > Astragalus membranaceus. Next base: position 157,822,170 of record CM076847.1, read on the forward strand.
CTTCTAGGGATAAAACCCCAGATCCTATTCCATTAAGGAAATGAACATTGAAGAAAAAGGTATTGTCGCTATCACTGAAGCAATGACCATGATATTAACAAGTGCAATGCTTTAAGGGATGATGTCGGAGAACTCGTCAATAAGGGGAAATTTGAACAGTATGTGTAGAAGGACGAGGAGCACCATCGTTCTCGCTCTCTGCGGAATGGGAAGGTCGTGGTGAATGAGGTAGAAAAGGCCCCAAAGAAAGATAGCAGCGAGTCCGAAGCAAAGGAAGACAATAGAAGGTCTAACGTTTGTTTAGTGGTCATGATAATCTGTGGTGGTTACTCCGTGGAAGGTGGGGAAACCAAGAAGATGATGAAGAGCAAGTGGAAAGAGATATTAAGTGTAGCTTCGACCTCCACAACCGAAGTCGATAGTGGCCGACCTCCCCTGACCTTTGAAGACAAGGATCACCTGGATGGGAAACCAAATAAATACATCCCTTTGATTATCCAAGCCGCCATGGCAAATTCCGAGGTTAGAAGCATCTTTAGACCAGGGAAGCTCAACAGATATAATGTTTGTAAAACTGATGACCAAGTTGAGGATTTCCAAGGAAGAGCTCACCCCCTATCGAGGATCTGACCTCTCAGGTTTTAATGGCTCAAAAACAAGGCCTAATGGCTACATAGAGCAAATGGTGACATATGTCAATGAGCCCCACACTCACCCCCTTTTCTAGTCATGCCTTGCCGATCAGTCTATAACTGTATCATTGGGAGGCCGACTTTGGGGAAATTGGAGGTTGTAGCCTCGACATTGTTTAAATATGCACACATTAATAAGGAAAATTGGAGTGTTAGATGGCGCAGAGGAAGGATGGAAGAGGAAGAGAGGAAGATACAATGACTCTTTTATCCTTTATTTAAAAAAATTAAACTCAACCATTGATAAATAAAATATTTAGAATATATCAAAACTAACGGTGAGAAAGAGGTGGTGCATCAATGCATCATGTTTTAGATGGTCCATGGGATACGAAGCCAATATAATATATTTTAAATTATCATTTGGTTCTTTTCAACACCAAAAAAATACTCCTTCCATGACAAAATATAAGTAAAAATGGGTCTTTGGAAGTTGATATTTTTGGACCAAATACTTCAACTTCTGTTGACCCAAATTTGCTTATATTCTCTTATGCAGGGAGTATGTATAATCTTTTATAATCTACTTTTTTATGAAAATTGCTTAAAGGATATATTATTTCTTTGAAGCCATTTTAATAAAAAGTCATTTCCTTTTGAGAAATGATATTTCATATTTGAACACTAATTTAGAACACATAAATTCGACAATTTTTAAATTGTTAGCGAAATTCCTATTTGCGGTTAATAAAGTATTCGATTTGGTTATGGAGTATATCATGTATTAGACTATTAGTTGCAACTCATTAATCTTCGATCGAACTTCATTAATCATGAATTTAAGTACTATATATTAATTATGATTTTCAAATGTAGGAGAGAAGTCATAATTTAAGACAATATTTTGTGTCACTAGCTTTACTAGCTTACTGATGATAAGTTTCAACTATACCAAATTGTATCATAACTATATCAATGGCATTGCCCAATTAATTTCTAGTGGGATTTAGTAACCCTAGTCACTCCTTCACTTTATAACTACTTTATGTCCTTTGACATCAGCCATATGTTTAACCAAACTATACATTTGCCTATTTTTGAACAATTCTCCACTCTCTCTCTCTCTCTCTCTCTCTCTCTCTCTCTCTCTCTCTCTCTCTCTCTCTCTCTCTCTCTCTCTCTCTCTCTCTCTCTCTCTCTCTCTCTCTCTCTCTCTCTCTCTCTCTCTCTCTCTCTCTCTCTCTCTCTCTCTCTCTCTCTCTCTCTCTCTCTCTCTCCACACCCGTCCCATGTCACATAGGAGAGACTATAGTCGTTGAGGCATGGGCAGTTGAATTGATGTAACTAATAAGTATGTTGATACTTACTTGGTAATCATTCTCCATCCATTCATTCAATCTACTTTCGAAACCATTCTGATTCACTCTATATTTAAAGGCCTCAAGCCCACCTTATTATTCACTCCTTCTCAATCTCACTTAAACTTGTTCATTTTCTTCTTTAGAATTTGGTTTCAGCTTCAGACATACAGTAAATATGGAGATTCATCTCATTCAGATCATTGCCTTTCTCGTGGTGAGCTTCAACACCTAAACCTAACAACTTCTCAAGAAATAGTTATGCTTTTTATTATTTCTTTGTAACTTCTATTTGTGAAAGTAACTATGTTAATATATTCCCAAATGCAGCTTGGGCTAGTGGCAAGTGATGCTGCAGCATTACCTCCTCAACTTTACTGGAAGTCCATGCTTCCCACAACTCCAATGCCAAAAGCCATCACTAATCTGCTACACCCTGCAGGTCAGTACCTTAAAAATGCGACCAATTTGGATAAACAACTTAATTAAGCGTTTATAGTATAAACATTTATTATATAAGTGATTTTTGTTTAAGCTATTTCTATAACAAAATATATAATAAAGTTAAACCGTTTCTATATAAGTTATAAGTTTTTTTCCAAAACTTTTTGTATGGACAAATGTTAGTAGTTAATTAGTTAGGGGGGAGGGAAATATTAGTTTCCAGAATCTAAACCTTGAAACTCTTGTTTATACTCCTTCAATGTTGCTTAGTTCGACAACTCGCCTACCTACTTGGGACAATTTTTCTCCACGGCTATTCTTGACAGCTTATGGAAATATGCTGAAAACAACTTATGGACTTCTCTTAAGCTGTTTCCATAGGCTCTCTCAAATAAACTCATAAGTGTTTATATCAGTAGATAAACTCAAATAAGTTAATCCAAACAGACAGTATGTCTATAGATGGAGTCTTACTTTCACTTGTTTCATTGCATGCTCTATCAACAATTAAAGAAATGACAGATCAAAAAAACTAAAATCATTTCATAAATGTATTAATTAATTATTTGTGAATTTATAAAATTAATTCCTTTACACTGAATGCAGATTGGAGAGAAGAGAAAGACACCTCAGTGGGAGTAGGGTACGGTGGTGTAAATGTTGGAGTAGAAAAAGGATATGGTTATGGAGGAAGTGGCACTAATGTGAATGTTGGTTCTGGTTATTCACCATTTGTTTACAACTATGCTGCCAAAGAAACCCAATTACATGATAACCCCAATGTAGCCCTCTTCTTGTTAGAAAAAGACTTACAACATGGAACAAAATTGAACTTACACTTCACCAAGAACTCAAATGCTTATTCATCCAAATTCTTACCCCGCCAAGTTGCTAATACCATACCCTTTTCATCAAACAAAGTGAAAGACATACTCAACAAGTTTTCCATCAAACAAGGGTCAGAAGAAGCTGAGATTGTGAAGAATAGTATCAAAGAATGTGAAGAGTCTGGGATTAAAGGTGAAGAAAAGCTTTGTGTAACTTCTTTGGAGTCTATGGTTGATTTCACCACTTCAAAGCTTGGTAAAAATGTTGAAGCTGTTTCTACAGAAGTTAACAAAGAAACTGAAAAGTTACAACAATATACTATAACACAAGGAGTGAAGAAATTGGGAGAGAAGGAAAAGGCTGTGGTGTGCCACAAGGAGAAATACCCTTATGCAGTATTTTACTGTCACAAAACAGAAACTACTAAAGCTTTTTCTGTGCCATTGGAAGGTGTTGATGGAAGTAGAGTGAAAGCTATTGCTGTTTGTCACACTGATACATCTGAATGGAATCCAAAGCATTTGGCATTTCAAGTACTCAAAGTTGAACCAGGGACTGTTCCTGTTTGCCATTTTCTTCCTGAGGATCATGTTGTTTGGGTTTCCAAGTAGAAACAAATTGGTCCTATTGGTGAAGAGTGTGAATAAGTTTGCAGTTTTAATAGCATGTAATGATCTATGAAACTGATTCTAGTATTGTACTATCTTGTTTTACTTTTACAGTTTTAGATATGCTATATTTGCTATGATGTATTCCATGTGTGCTAATTTATAATACATTGAAGCTTTTTTTTATATTACATAATACAGTGAAGCTTTTGTTATTCGAATGAAAGCCATGCAGTCTCGATTCAACCTATTGAGTATGTGGATAATGTCTAGCTTTCATAACCATACAAGGCAGTTCACTTCAACTTTATTTTTCTCTGAACATGAAATCACAATACTAAATTTTACATGTTAATCATTAGAATGGGTCGTACAAATCTTCCCACCGACATAAACTCTACTTCAAAAACCAACTTTCAACTAGAGATGTCAATTCATCTCATACCTATTGGACACCTGCAAAAATTATCCATGGCGAGCAAATAATTATCGGCATAAATGAGTACGAGCTTAAGTACTACAGTGTCTCCCGCACCCGCATACATATATATTATTAATATTACAAGTTTAACTATACAATTTTTTTTGACAATAATTTAACTATAAAAAAAACTATACAATTTTAAATACCATCATTTTGGATAATTGGGATATTTTTATTTTGCTAAATGCTACCATTTGTAATCTTTCAATACATAGATTTGGAAAGAAAAAAATCAATTATTTTTAACTAAATTATGGTGTTTTTTAAGTTTTTTTATTATTTTTTTCATTTTTTTGCAGTTAAAGTGTGGGTAACGAGTGCATATACAAGAACTTAAGTGTCTAGAGGGTATGCAAACAAATACTAAAAATGAAGTGTGGGTAACGAGTGCATATACAAGAACTTAAGTGTCTAGAGGGTATGCAAACAAATACTAAAAATGTTATTCATGCATGTGCAAGCTTGGGTACGGACACTATAGTACCTTGTCTAGAGGTTGCTCATTGTCAACCCTACTTTCAACTTTCAACCACATATAGAATATAATTAAGTCCAAAAAAGAACTAATAAATTTAGTAAAAAAATAAATAAATCTTTTCTAAACTGTTTTTTCCATCTGGTTCATTGGCATATCCCATAGATAAGTTATGAAATAATAATTTGAATAAACTACTACAAATGGAAACTTATTTCACTATACATTAACTTGAATGATACTGTATGGGAAGACATGACAGCGTACGTCATTTTTCTTTCCAACTCGGACTCTAATTGAATATATACAAATCTCTACAAAATTTTGGCTTTCCTATCCTAATCCTATGTAAAAAAAAAAATGATGTCAAGATAGCAGTATTGCCCCTTGCCGTGCATTGAAACTCATTTTGCTTTTTACTCAACTGATTGTCGGTTGTATGCCTCACCATCATAACTGATTTGTCCGGGATGATTCCCCTGCATTCCAAATTTCGACTCTCTGAATCAATCATGGTGAATGCACCCCCCAGCATCATCAAATACTTTTTCATACTGTCACGAACAAAAAATAGTCTGTGTTTTAGGATTCAGTGATGAGAGCATCATCCTTAAATTTATCAGGTGTAAATGGCTCCAAAGATCCCCATGTTCTTCCAACCATAAGTTTGACATTCAGAGGAACTGCAGAAGCATACGTGTAAACATTAAAAGAGGATATTTGACTTGAGTCCATATACAATCAGAACCTCAAGTACTTTTTCAACTTATATCTTAATTCTCAAAGGAATAAATTGTTTTTGGAATACAAACCAAGAAGTGAGACAGCATTCTCCATGCTGGTCTGCAACAGTAGGGCAGCTTCTTTTACCACAGAAGGATCAACTTCCAGCACTAATTCATCGTGTACCTAGTTAGCATTAGCTAAAATAATTAAAACAAAGAAAGAAGCAAACAATAATAAGAGAATACAAATCCTTTAAAATTAACCTGTAACAGAATCCGGCAACGATCTTTAAGCATGTGGAACTGGCTTGCAACCGAAGAACTGGACTCTGGGCTATCAACCCCAGTGGCAATTACAGAATAAATTTTGATCATTGCAATTTTAATTATGTCAGCAGCAGACCCCTGGGAGGAGGGAAAGGAAACAACATTAAAATGAATACCGATAGGTCTGAACTCTGAAGGAAACATGTTTCAATCTTGAAGAGAAAGAAAACTTATATTATACCTGACAAATGGAATTGACAGCTTGCCTCTGAGCTTTTGATTTTTCTGTACTGGTGCCAAATTTTATCTTTGACAAATATCGCTTCCTTCCCTTAAGAGTCTCCACATATCTGGATCATGCATACATAAACGTAATCCAAATTACAACCCAAAAGTAAATCAAGTTTAACAAGAAAACATATACAAACAAAGTATCAGAACAAGACACCTATACCATTGATATGCTTAGATTTCTAGGTCATTACATATAGAGATCCCAATAAAAGGTAAAACTTCAACGGAGACAAATATTTAGAATACCAATAAAACAATTAAATTGTCAGAAAAAGATAAAAAAAAAACAGAAAATAAGCAATATCAGGGTTCAAACTAAAGTGTATCCAACACTAATAATGTTCGCTTATCATTGCTAAAGGAATGAGTTAGGATATGCAAAAGTGGAACAAGATCTCCTTACCCTTTACTACGACAAAATGCAACAGCTTTGTGAAGCCATGAAGCAACACCAGGAAAAGTGCTTTTGAAGTTACGAATCCTTTCAGCAGCTTCATCAGAAGAGCAATCCAGTTGTTCTGCAAGGCTATTGGGACCCATACCATAAAGAATGCCATAAACCATCTTTTTGGTCTGCTCTCTCTGCTGAGAATTCACAGAAACCTCAGGACACCCAATCCATCTTGCTGCTATCATTGTAAAGACATCACCATCAAGCTTACTGAGAAGTTCAATAAGTGAAGAGTCTTTAGAGAAGTGTGCCATCAACCTCAATTCTATCTGAGAATAATCTGCTGTTAGCAGTAACCAGTTGTCCTGCAGTCAAACGAGATAAATAAGAATACACAAGGATACCAAATAATAATATAACACAAAATTAGAAAACAAAAAGAAGAAGGTAGGTTTGAAGTTTTCAATGAACGGTGGAAGACTCTGATACTTGAGCAAAAGTGAGAGTAAGAATATAGAGAGAAAGTGTGAGAAGGCAAGGCCCACAAGTGTGGAAGGTTTGTTTACATTAGGAGGCATGAAACGAATCTACATATACTTAGGTTGTTAGTTTGTCACAAGAATGGGTCACAGGGTGTGCCGTAGAGGAGAGGGCTATCATAGTAGGTATTCAATTACACCTGGTCTGAGGAGGGAGGGAGGGAGGGAGAGAGAGAGGGAGAGGGAGAGAGAGAGAGAGAGAGAGAGAGAGAGAGAGAGCAGTCTTTCAATGGGACCAGTTACTACAGTATTCTTGTAAGCTTTGAGAGCAAATCAGTTTCAATAAAAACATCTGCAATCAGATTATCATTTCTAGTTTCGTGTCACTTTTCCTTCATTTCATCAGTGTATTTCCATGTCAATAAAGGTTAAATTACTTTGCCAATCCTTACAGTCTCGTTAAATTTTTAAATAGATCCCTATAATTCCAAAGTTTCTGATGGAATGTGTTGAAGATACTGGGTTTTAGATAAAGAGAAAAGAGAAAGAATGGAGACCCAAAACTATGATTATGGTTGGATATGATTGATGGTGTTATTTGATGACACAAAAAGATTAAACATTAACCCTTATATTAATGCAAGACTCCAAATCCTAAAATAATAAGGCAAATAATATATATAACCAAGAAATGAGGAAACTAATCCTGAGATAGATAATATCAAGATATTATAATATATTGTCATATCTTCTAACACCCCCTCAAGCTAGAGCTTACTATATTATAAGTTTGTTACAAATATACCCTTTAAGAAACACAAATATAGTCAAACTATAAAATTGAACACTTTAGACAAGCGGAGACAAATAGATTTTCTGGGACAGCCAGAGGTCTGGTAGATAGCTCATCAGTGGTGCTGGAAGCCATGATTCCGCAGAAAAGAGAGAGAAACAAGCAAGAAATAACAATGACTGTATAGGCTATTTGAAAAAAAAAATCCAGAGACTTTTCCGGCCAAAACCACCATTATAAAGTGTGCCATCCAGTTATCTACTTCATCTGGTCTTATATATAAGCAAAAAAAAAAACTACTTCACACTCCTTAAGAAATGTAGCTAATCTCATTCAATTTTCTCCATACGTTGCAGAACTCATCAATAAAATAATGGCAAGACTGGTCACTGACACTGAGAATTGTACAGTTGTGATACCATCTTAAAGCAATAGGGTTTTAGATAAAAAGGGAAGAGAAAAAATAAAGAATGTAAATTATGATTATGGTTTGACATGATTGATGGTTTTCTGATGAGACAAAAAGATTAAGTACTATGCCCTCTTTTTAGTAATATAAGACTCTAAATCCTAACTAAATAGGGAAACAAATCATGATAATAACATATAAATATGGAAATTAATCCTATCAAAGATAATATCAAGATGTTATAATATATATCCTAACGGAAACCTTAAAATTTAAAAAAAAAAATCAGATAAGTCCACCTATGATTAATAAGTCATCAACTTTTTTATAGTAGACCAATTTGAAAACTTGGATAAGCTGTAACTGTAACTATTTTTTGAAAGATGACTGTAGAATTTGACTTTATTTTTCATTCAAAATTTCAAATATGTTCATTTAATTTACTAGGAGTTAATGATGACTGGTCATTAGGGATTTTATTAAAATTATCAAAAATATGAAAATTTCGAAAAATTTGAACTATAAGGACCTAATACAAAATCCAATAGAACTGTAAGAATATAATTTAATCCAGTATAACTTAATCTAGAATTGAATTTCTTTTCAAGGAAGGATATACACCAAAAGTTTCTGGCTGGCATGACATGTAAAAAACAGGTTTATAATAATATCAACAGCCAAGTAACTTGTAAACAAAATTTAAAGGCATATGTACCCGAGTAGGAACAAAGAAGTCACGGGCATTGATTCTACAATAACCCTCATCAGCATCACCTCCATTTTTATCCCCCTTTGTTTTAAACTCCACTGCATGCTCAACACACTGCATTACCCAAAAAATATAGCAGTTAGCTTTTATTTGAATATAGCAGTTAGCTGAAAGACTAAAAGAAAACAAGAAATAAAAAAGAACCGAAACCTGAAGATTAGGTTCCTCCATTGAAAGCCGACCAGTTGCCGTCGATGTCTGGAGCCAATGACCATGTAACGTGTACTTCTGTGTGATTACGGAAAGCCTAGCCAGGGAACAAATTGATCCTAGTGTAGAGTTCAAGAGCTTTGCCAATGTTCGATGCTCTTTGATGATTGGAACAATAGGATGTTCATGCCTGAAATAATAATCAAATATCCTAGAATACAAGTTTGCAGATACAGAATACAAAGGAAAATTTCTACATACTGCACATAATGCAAACACAAATTCTAAAACTTCAATATAGCGTAATCAAAATAATTGTGAACATTGTAGCTATTGTAAGATATAAAATGAATGTTTGAAAGTAAATTAATTATTTTTCTATAGGTGCAATCAATAATGAATCATTAGGGAGATAATAGGGTAGCCTCAATGTATGATACCAGAACAAATGCGTATAATAATTTAGCAAGTGGTGACAGAAACCTCCACGCAAACTAACATATTACATGTACCAGGGCACCTACTCTCTCTATTGTGTTTTTTTGTTGCCCCCTGTGAAAACCCAATAGATCCCAGTCGGACACCCCCTTTTAATATTTCCTATGATTATCAACAAGTTCAAGGATATTGGACACAACAATCATATTGAGGTGTTACATTTCATCGGCAGTGCTCCTTATCTGGTTCAATGAGACAAGACAAAACACATTGAGATAAATTGCCACTTTATTAAGGAAAATTTAGATACTGGATTGATAGCAACAGAGTATATTCCTTCTTTGTACTAGCTGGTTGATGTGTTAACAGTGGCTTGCCAACAAAACATCTCAACCAACTTACTTGCAAGCTAGGAATGATAAATAAATATTCATTCACCAACTTGAGAGAGTGTTGCAAATAACAGTTATTTGTCATTATTAGCAATCATTGTAGTAGGCCTGTTAATCAGGCCCGCTAGGTTTAGCTAGTCATAGCTTGTTTGTCTAAATAATAATGATTAGTGAATGTAATTACATACATACAATTAAAATAATTTTGAAAATAATTTTCTACAATAAGGTTCTATTTAAAATGGATCACAAGCAACAGGGAAAATGAAACTTCCTCAATACCTCAGCGCATCCAAACAGTGCTTGTCAGTACTTGGATGTTGTTTTCCCTTATTTCTCCCTTCAGGTATGGGCAGTTTCAAGTGTTCATACAACACCTTTGCAATATCAGCCGGCATATGCAATGAAAATGTCGTCCCAGCCAGACTATAAGCTTCCTTCTCAAGATGCTTCAGTCTTTTCACCAACAACTTCCGAGCCTGGATGCATCTCTCCAAATCAACACCAATTCCCCAAAGCTCCATGTCAGCAAGAACGTTCACCTAACATGTGTTAACAGTAGCATCATATACTTTAAGCATGCAACCAGTTAAAGATCCAACACTGGCTCTGTATATAGGCAAAATAATTCTAATTGAACCATTTAAACTCACTGACAAAAAAACAAAAATAAATAAGAAATTAACTTGGTACAAGATAATAATACTCTTCCAACTTTTTTGCCGACTCCTGTTTCAAGGCTGATCACTTTCTCCTCCTTATTTTCTATTAAGCTATGGTGACAATTTTGAGCTCAAAAGGACAAAAAATGCAACTAAAACATAATGTAGGCAAAGAAGAAATGAATTTCTCAAAATATAACATTGGATTGTAAGTTTGTATTATGCATATCATGCCCACAAAACTTCAAATCAATCCAAAACTGTTCAGTGAAAACAACACAACCTAGCCCACCTCTGTGACCCAACCTGTCCCAGACTATCTAGGCCACGTTTAACCCATCCAATAAAAGTAGGGTCAAGATAAGGTTTCATTTTATGAACCTACAGATTCGGGTTACCTGGCTCTTTTAAGTGTGGTGTTTAATTTTTTTTAATTGTTTCATGCCTTCATTTATTTGAAAACACATTCGACACATAAAGAGTTTCCCTTACCATTACCCTAAATTTATAAGTGAGTAAAAAGACATTGTGAATATTGAGAGAAACTTCAATCCATAAGATATAATTATTAATTGCCTTGGCACTTAATAATTATATGAATTATTTAGTCCCTCACTATTAGTTGCCTTGGCAATTTCAGCAACATGGGGATATCGACTCCCAAGTTCAAACCCGGGTGCGAGCGGTGGTAGTGTGTGCGTGATGTTTATTTGTCATTTCATCTAGTAGACCATAAAAAATTCTATAAATTATTTAGCTTATTCTTACCGACCTTGGTCTCGTCCTACTAAAGCTTGGGCTTAATTAGATTCCTACAATAACATACCGGGTTTTTTCAGATCTAGGGTAAGGTTTATGACTAAAAGATTAACTCAATCAAACTTTAAGGTCGAGTGAAGGACAGACATAACTCGTCTCATAGCCACCCCTAGGATTAAATCCAATACAGTAACGCAGAAGACCTTGGACTCAAAGTGTAGAAAGTGCATAATGTCAATATTGTGTTCAAATTCAAATTTTATTTAGTAGAGTTGGAGTAGCAAAGATCACACACTTGGTCACAGACCCTAATACCATTTCAAAAACAATCTCTCCCAAAAGTTTAAGCAATTAAATTAACGTTGTGAATAATTTCTATATCAAATATAATATTTTTGGAGTTTTGCACTTGTTGCAGGCATTATACATCTTGAAAACAAAACTCACGTAAAAGGACAAGCTGTGTCAAGTGAATGTTTAAGATGTCTCCAGCACATGTCAAAAAGGTCCTAATTGAATCCAAAAGTTGTTCAAAACTAATTTTCTTCTTTTGATAAATGTTAAATATTAGAACTTATAATTTACTATGTATGACTTGTACAAAAGCACAAAAGGGTTTAAGATAAATAGCACGTACAAAAGCTTCAAAGATTCTTACCAGTGGAACTTCTATTCCCATAAGCACTTCTACAAGTTCCTCAGAAGCAAGTAATTTCCAAAGAACGGAACATAATGCTCGTGTTTGAGCAACCCGACGGCAGCAACCATTATGAGCAGCTCTTCGCATCTGATTCCTCCACCTGCCACACTGATTAGCTGATGCCGCATCCTCAGGGGATAATCTTTTCTTTACCTCCTAAATTATCAACTGTGAATTTTAATACTAGTGCACTATATTATCAAATATCAAATCCTCACAAATTGACACCAAAGCTGTGCACATGTTTGTAAACTTATGCAGTACAACTATTAATGTTATACCTTTTCGAGGTTTAGAGTAGAGCTCCTCTCTTCATCAGGCCAAAGAATCCAAGCCACAATGCACATGTCAACTGCCTCTTTAACATGGATCGGGGGCAATAATATATAAGAATTGTCTACAACTTCAAGGTCCATATTTTTACCAAGAGTGTCCAAGCAACCAAATCTCTGAACTGAAACTGAAGGCTTTTTTAGCACCTGAATTTGAATCTTCAAATTCCATGCAAACTTTCTGACATTTTTCTTCCCTATTATTTTACTAATCCTGTTCCATCTATGCATGGCATTCACCAAGTCTTGCTTAGAATTAGAAGACGAAGCTTTCTGCTTATAACTGCATGCACTCGGGGAGAAACTGTCACCTTTTTTATTGTCAGACAACAGAATATCCCTGGGAAGATTAATGTAGTACACAGGAGAGTTTTCCCAACAGACGGCAATGCCATGTACTTCGAAAGGGGCAGCAGAGTGTAATTCCAATCGTTTGATGTAATGGATATCAAAGTGGAACTCTGGCATAGTGTCCCATAGATCCAAAAATGAATCAAGCCCGCCGGGACTACTAACTGCATTAATGGGGCCCTTCTGCCTGGAAATATCTACATTACCACTAGCCAAATTCCCCCTCTGTTCCTCTGTACCATAAGCATGGCATCCATCAGGTATACCGGATTTATCATTTTGCTTCTGTATCTGAACAGAGGGGGTGGTCATATCTGGATTGTTGGTAGAGTTAAAAGGCATATCGAGCTCGTTTGTTGTTGGTCCCACAAATGGAACAGTAGACAAGTTACATGGTATCCCACTGCCTGATTTTCCTTCCACTGAAGCCAGAGCACCATTGTAAGATGATTTAATCACATCTTCTCTTTCTTTCTCTAAAACAACTACATTAGAATTATCAATGTGTTTGGCATCAACAAAGCTATGGCTGGTGTCAGCTGTGTCACTCCCAGAGGTACTTGCAGCTTCTTGCCTGATAGAATCGCGGGCAGCAGAGGATAATATGGGTGGAGCCAACTGTGGGACACTGTATCCCAGTGATTTAAAGGCTGAGAAAGCAGCAAGCCTTGCTTCTTCAGCTTTATCAAGAACGATCTTGCGAGCACCATTCTTTATCTTCTTTGCTACACCAAATTGTAAGCTCCTTCGTGCAGAACCTTCTAAAAAAGTGAAATTAACTTTCAATGTTAAAATAAACAAATAAATCTGTAGAACCTCTACAGACATCAATTTAAGAGATTGACACAACAAACTGAATCAGAGAAATAAAGAGTTGAAGACAAAAAAAAAGTCATACTTGGAAAATTGAAAATATAATGCTTTGCTAATGACCTTTTAAGGAAAACGTTTTCAAGAAACGGTGATAGAAATGAAGCATAAAAGACTTTAACCCAGTATTTTACAAACCATGTAGAATTTCAAAGAGTAAAGCACCAATAACAGAACCTCAACCTTTTTTGGAACATAAAAACGTTAAACCAATTACAGACAATTTTCACAAATCACCTTCTGTGGCCCACGATGAAGATTCAAAAACTGCTTTTACTATTTCAGGAATTGATGCTTCAGCAATTGCAAGAGGTGTACGTAAACCTGCTTTATAGAGCGCTCTAGCTCGAGAGCCCTGCAAATTAAATGACAGAAACACGGCAAAAGAGTCGGTACTACACAAGCCAACAACAATAAACCATAAGTTATTTATAGGTAAGGAGTATGTAAAACTGTCAAGGAACTAGACAGTTCTTACTTTAACATAGGGAATGGTGGTAAGCTCCACAACTTCTGCTCGAACTCCAAATGATACACGATTTTGAAACTTAGCAACTAAGCCCTCGAGATCATGCCACCCAAGCCTCTCACAGAATACAGCAACCATAGATGCAAACCTACCAGCATTCTCTTGCAAGGCTTGAACCATTCCTCTAGCAACTTTAAATGCTTCACAAACCTCACCCACAGGAATTTCCTGCATAAATCACATTTATTCATAAATTGATATAAGCTCTAATGAATTTTCGAGATTAGATGAAAAAGGAAAAAGAGTGATAGGAAGGAGCACAAAAACGTACTTCACTAATAAGACTCTTAATGCTTACAAAACACTGATCTAATGCCCATATTTATATTTATAATTTTATACTAATAATAATGTGGGTTACTGGGTTAGTGCAAGTGTTGTACAATTACAGACCAATATAGCATCCACAACATATTGACACAAAAGTACTCTTCAACAAAAGATGCCTTAATATTATAACACACCTTTTCAAACTACTAAAGTATCGACTGTTTAGTTACTTGTCTTGGTAATCTTGTGGTATTATCAGTTCTTCAACAAAGTATTACTAAACAAAATTAATTGTTTACTGGGCAGGCACTGTCATTGATGACTCTTTGTGATTCCAATTTACTCCTGCTGCAAACCCTCTCTTAAAGGTTGCTGACTAACATAGTATTACACCAGTACTTCATCAATATTATCAATATCAAACAGAATTTTTGGTCCCCACTCCCTTATACAGTGCAATTATTTTATTCTTCCCGCCTTTCATGCCCTCCCTTCTCTTTTGTTCTTTGGTTCCCCTCTTTCCTATTCGAAGACAGTGCTCTCTCTTTGGTCCCCACTTGCTTCTCCAGTGTCTTACTGCTACTCTCACTTTGATTTATGACTTGAATCTTGAATTAGTTAGATGTTTATATATGATATGTCACCTTACAAGTCGGTTTTGTAAGGATGAGTTAGGCCCAAAACCCTAAGAACTAAAAATTTATTAATTAATAAAAAATCGAGGTATTTGAGTACATGTGATAGAGAAAGCACCTGAACTAGAAGGGACAAGATGAGAGCAACATAGAATCTTCTACAGACACGAAGTGTTTGATCATCTGAGTTAGCTGCCCTATTAGAGATCTCATGTTGATTTTGCCGCTTATTGTGCAACCCTCTTGTACTATCTCTTGACTTGTTTGAAAAACGTATCGGTGCACCATGTGCCATACGCATCAGGAATGGTTCTGTCACTCCTACTCGATTGCCAACTGACTGCAAACATTTTATATTAACAATATTTAAAAATATGCTAAGTTTCCATTATTATTTCAAATCTGCAAATGCAAACATAAAAGACTCAACGATTGATATATAGTGCTGGAACAACAATTCAAACTATAATACCCTTTGTGCATATAAGAGAATATTATAATAAGAATGGCATGTGTACATATCTTTCTGTAGAAAATTTTCCATTTTTCTTCCCATTCATAATGGTTTCTTTTATATTTAATGCTTTTAAAAAGTAATGAGATGAGATGTCATTTATGCGACATATGAGATATGGTAAGTGATGGTAAACATCTGATGAACTCTAATAGGTTTTATAAAATAAAATTGCTGGCTGAAAATAAAGAACGGGAAAATTCATTATAAGTATAACACAAACCCACCTGATCAATAGGAGACAATTTCACAAAATGCTCATAGTACAATTCCCAATCTGGCTCAACGTCAACATTGATTGGTGTCACCAGGTAAACCAAGTGCAAGTCAGATGCAAGGACAAATCCTTCCCTTGCCCTTGAAAGATCAGCTAAGACAATCTAAAGAACCAACCACAGTATGGGTTAATGCCAATCACATGACAATACTACCACATTTTATGTAGTTAAATTTAAACCATTCACAGGACAGGACAGTCAAAACCAATAATGCAGGGAAAGCAAGTATAGCCATAAACCCCAAGCTAATAAAAAAAGAACAATAGTAAAGCAATAAACTGAAGTATAGACAGAAACATTTACAAGTGATTCTTCTGGACAGAGAGAACTGCCAAAGGATGCACGTCCAAGAGGTGTGGTACTGTAGAGTTTAGTGTCTTCATTCCATTCAAGAAACTTTCTTTGGCACAACCATCGTAGGGATTCTTGGGCAGATTTCACCACATCCAGAAATGGTTTTGTGGAATTCAAAAGGGTACATCTAACATACCGGTGAATGTCCCTAGCAGTTTGAACTATTCCTCCAGCCACCACTTCTAAGATTGCATGAGTCATTCCATTGATATCTTCTGATAAACAGGAATGTAACGGTGGACAGTTTTCATTCAGAAGTCCCATAACTCTTTTTATCTCTTCTGGTTTGCAGATGAGTACCTATGTAGGTCCAAAAAACATATCACTCCGACGTAATTAAAATTCAAGACTACAGTCAAAGCCACATAGATATGCCCAAATAAATTATGATATCAATGTTGAAAGGAAAAAAATGAAAGAAAAAGAAAAAAGAATCATATGGTAAGTACAACTAGGAAAGAATCAAAAACAAAAAGGATGTGCAAAAAAAAGTATAATATGCATCGAAAAACGAAAATCTCCACAATCAATCAGCATGAAAGCCTGGAAAAAATACATAGACACTACCATGTAATAGTAGAAAGGATAACAAAAAAGTCATACACTTTCTCCTTTTGTATCAATTCCAGTTCGACCAGCACGACCAGCCATCTGCTTGTATCTCGTCCCATCAATAAAATCACAACCAATTTTAGGTTGGCGGAAAATTACTCTCCTAGCTGGTAGATTAACTCCAGCTGCTAGCGTCGATGTGGCTGTTAAGACCCGTAAAAGGCCTCTCCGGTAACAGGTTTCAACAATTTCTCGTTCCTCAACCTATTAGAACAACAGTGAAACACAACAATTCCAATTTTTTCCATCAAGAAAAAATATGAACTTCAACTCCCAAAAAAAGTTTGTAATTATAAATGTAAGTGGAAGTCACAACACCAGGAGAATGGAAATACCGTAAGGCCAGCATGGTGAAAGGCAACACCAGCCGGAAGAGTTTCTTCTAATATGGGGTCCAACCCAGCAGGGCACTTTCTCAAAGAGTTAATAGCAGAAGTAATATCAGCAAACTCACAATCATTCTCCTTAATGTCAACAGTAAAGCTTTTAAGGAACTTTGCAACATGTCTTGCAGTTGATTCACAACCCTTTCGGCTAGAGCAAAATATTAACACTGACTGTCCCTCTTGAACAACCTGAAAAAAATAACAATTATCAATTATGCATAATTGTCCATCTTGAAAAATTACAAGTCTAGAAGTTGTAGCCAAGACTTCAAATCACCTACCTCATTACATAGTTCAACAACGTGGTCTGGATCCTTACCAGCAAGGTCAGCTACTTTAGGCATTGTTCTACAAAGTTCCATATTCTTGTTATAAATGGAATTACCAACTTTAAAATATTCTTCTAGAGGAACTGGCCTGAATTCTGTCTGGTATAGTGCTGCCTTGATGCAATTTGCAACAAACAGATTAATAAGAACTTGAAGAGGGAAAGTTGACTGAATATTATTTTAGAATTGATTGATTTTATAAAACAACACAACTTACAATTTATAGACTTATGTACACAAATTCTATCGATTGATATCCCAAAAGGCCAAAACTAAAGAAAGAGAATCTGTCTCCTAATAATACAAAATATGCAAACCAGCCGTAGAAATAAGAGAAAATAAATCTATACAGAGAAAAGGCAACAAGAGAAGAACTTTCTATAATACAACATAAGATGATAATCACAAAAGGATTCATTTATACAAAGACATAGTTTCAAAGTAGGTGGATAAATGAAGGTAAAAGACATAGTTTCGTAGTTCATCTTTTTATCATAGGGAAAAATTTATACTTAACGTGTTCTTTTTTATATGACGATGGATATATAAATATTGATCTTCAATTTAGATTTTTTAAATGATGCTCATATGTAATTTAGTTTAAGAATAAATCCTCAATTTAGTCTCTAAGGTATCACACTCTCTCCTATTTAGTCTCTAAACTATGAAAACCTATTAAATAGTCACTAAAATTTATCTCCACCCATCAACATAGTCTCTAAGCAGCAAATTTTAGGGACTAATCGATGGACAAAGATAAACCTAAGCAACTATTTAATAGATTTTTATAATTTAGGGACTAAATAGGTGATAGATTTTTATAGTTGAATAACCAACTTGAGAGTCTACATTTAATTTTTGGTGGGTGTATATATAAATATATAGGGAGTGTATCAAAATTTTACAACGAGAGGGTGAGAGGAACAAATTGTGGTCATAGATCAAATCATGAATGGTTAAGATTAAATCAAAAAGTCATGTGATTCTTTTAAGTGGTCATGTGATCATTAAACAACTTTTATTTCTCTCACCTTCTCATATTAAAACTCATCTCAGTTGATACATCTTAGTTTTATATATATATATATATATATATATATATATATTATATTTGTGTGTCGTAGTGTCCTGTGTTTTGGACATTACAAGTGTCTACATGCCCATGCTTCACAAGACATGTAAAGTGCTGCTAACATCGCAAACATCAGGTGGATTTAGGTCTTTGAAAAGCTAAATATCAATTTTTCTAAAGATCATTCAGATCAAATTTCAACAAATTGAAGCAATCATACTACCAAAAGTCACACAAAAAAAACAAGAGAGCAGGCCAAGAGAAAGAGGAAGTGCAATAGTTGATGTATATGGGAATAAGTGACACTTGTAATTATGCTTACTTGAAGCCAGTCAGCAACTGCTGCAACATTTGGCATTGTCGCACTCATCCCAACAATTTGCAGACCTTGAGCAGGATCAGCCTTATCACTGCTTCCACCTGAACTCTCTCCATCACTTGATTTTGAAACACCCTCCCCTGCTGCATAACGAAGCTTTGTCAACATAAGTTCTAGAAGATAACCTCTACGTGGATCACCAACCTGTTAATAGATGTAGAGAAGAATAAGCCATGAGAAGCTTCCAGGTATACCTTAGCTATTTTATTCATAATAAATATAAAAAAAATAAGAAATAAAAATCTGAAGGGGGGGGGGGGGGGGGTAGCATGTAATAGAATTTGTGACAAATAACTACAAAAGTAATGACTGGTGATACCATATGCAGTTCATCTATCACAATGATTCCCATTTCTGACAGACGGCCCTCTTCCAATAATCTATTAATTAGTGAGTTTGCCTTCTCTATTGTGCAGACAGCTACAGAAGTATCTTTAGGAAGTGTTCCACCACCTTGGTTTCCATAATAACTGCGAACATGTTTACCAAGTGGCTCAAGAAGCCGTTCAAGGTGTTCTGCCTGCATGAATCAAAATGACCATAAAAAACTTGAGTAGATTGAATTTAGAAAACATATTTTAAACCAAATCCCTTAGCTGCATCAACGGCCTAAAACATAATATTTAAATTGCAACAGAAAAGAGGACAAAAAAATCAACCTTTTCTGCACAAATTGATACATACGGAAGAACAAGTAATGCAATTTTTCCGGTTGTTATAACCCTCCGCAGCATTAAAATCTCAGCAACAATACTCTTACCAGCACTGTGGCAAAAGAAACATTTCATAAATGCCTTCTTCAAATAAAAGACAAAGAGATAGCATGAGAAGGACACACAGAAAGAGAACAGAGAGAAATTGAAAGGATTCCAACTGATATTAGAGAGAAAACAACCAAACAGAATCAAAAATAGACTTGTATTGCATTCCTGGTTTAGAGTTCCAGCAAACTCCAGAGCAATTCGAGAGTGCCCTGAATCTCCTTACAATTTTATTTCATTCCTAACTGATTATCTAACTCCCCCTCCTATCCATTTATTGGCAACATGCCTTATTTCTATTAACTAACCAATTTTTATTGGTCTATTAACAAAACACTGGGTTATTAATAAAACTGGGTTTCTATTAACTAACTAAAGGTTGATCATTTCCTTCCATCCTCCGTGTGTTCGTCAATTTCCTTCCTTTCCTCTTTTCACACACCCCATCGGTCTTATACTTCGAATTGTTCGCATGATTTTCGTCCACTGAGAGAACTTCTTCGATGCCGTTCTTTGACCATGGCGGTTTTGGATTCTTGTTTCCAACCCAATCGCAAAGCGGAAACTGTTTCTGCTTCCATGATGAAGCTTGATTCTAGCGGTCTTGGTTGCCGCGACATATTAACCCACTTGCGCACAATCAGTCTTGTCGCGGTAGTTGCGAGTTCATTCTGTCCTCGTCTTTTCAACTCTGCACTTCTGCTGATGACGCCCCCCTAATTACTTTGCTCGCAGTTCTGCCCCAGTTCTTCCCTCTTCGTCTTTCCTTTGTTGTGATCTCCATCATCTTTATTGCTCGCTCAATATTCTGTCTAGACCAAATCTGGGGGTTGTGCTACTCTGCCTTTGCCATTTCAGCATCACAACTCCTTTTCTTGTTGTCTTTCTTAGTTTCCAAATTTGAAGACTGGCTTTTCCTAAGAAATTTCTTTCATCTTTTCCTTCCTCAGGATTGGGATTACCAAGAACTTGTTTTTCGTCTTGGGATTTTTATTGCTGTTGTTAGGGAGCACCACTGGTTTTGGCTTTGCATGGCTCGAGTCTTCCATGTTGCGTTCTAGCAATGCTACCAAGATTTCAATTTTCATCTTCGTTAAAGCTTTGTCAGAGACTCGTTGTATCCGAACCTCCGATTCTTGAAATCGCCTTTCCAACACCTCCACTCGTGAATCCATTGTGATGGAATCAGATTTCTTGCGTACCATGAATTTCCTTGCGGATCGAAATTTGCTTTGATACCAGTTGAAAGGATTCTAATGGATATTAGGGAGAAAACAACGAAACAGAATCAAAAATGGACTTGTATTGCATTCCTGGTTTAGAGTTTGACTTCCAGCAAACTCCAGAGCAATTAGAGAGTGCCCTGAATCTCTCCTTTCAATTCAGTTCTTTCCTAACTGATTAAATAACTCCCCGTCCTATCCATTTATTGGCAACATGTCTTATTTCTATTAACTAACTAATTGTTATTGGACTATCAACAAAACACTGGCTAGATGTAACTAGAAGGCAGTATGAGAAAGGAATGGGAAATGAAACAATACATTTTCATTGATCACACAAGAAAGAGCGTACAGTTATAGACTAAAACAGTAGTGGTCATTGCCAAAATTGAGATTCTAGTATTCTCTTTAAATGAAATCCTTATTGTGGAAAATGAAACTTATTATATTACGCACAAGTCCACCATATCATAGAAGAAAACCTTACTCCTCATCCTGTTCCCAAATTCATGTCCCAGCCAACTAATTCTTCAAACATTATATCAATGAAAATGGCAGAATTATGACATAAGGTTTGCAGTAATTGCAAATTGTAAGAAAACACATTCAAATCAAATGTGCTTAACACATTTAACATGTGTATAGTGTACATAGTCGATGCTGACTATTAGGAATATAATTAGGGATTATTAGGAGATTCATTTTATGATTATAAATACACCCATGTCTGGTCAGTCGACACCAACATTCAAAAACAGTCTTTAAACGAGTAAATGAGAGAATACCTTGTAGAAGCACAATATACAAGATTTCTTCTTTGTAGGACACCATTTACCCGAAGGCAATCAACCTGAAAGGTGGAAAATAAATATATATCCTTATTAAACTTACATATGCAAAAAATTAAAAGATTGTAAAACAAACCATTTAAAAAAATCCGTGTGGTTCAGTAATGTTGTCCTCCCAGACACGGAGCAAAGGAAACAAAAAGCCAAAAAATGGACTAGAGATAAGGTCTCACAAACAAGAGTTTATAAGCAAGGGGCACCTATCACCTTACAAGGCGGTTTTGTGGGGTTGAATTAGGCCAAAAATCATAAATTGACATCAAAGCCTATCTTAGATCTTTGTTAGGCCACCCAGCACACACACTAAACCCAATAATCTTGGGCATGAGGGAGTATATTGAGAAAAACCCAAGTCTCACATTGACTAGAAAAAAGTCCTCACAAGAGTTTATAAGAAAAGAACACCACTTCCAAGCCGGTTATGTGAAGTTGAGTTAGGCCAAAAATTCTAATAGAACTAAATCAAAGTGAGCCTAACTCAGCGACGGCCCACAAAGCAAGAACAGAAGGAAAAAGAAAGGTAAACTGGTAAATAAAACAGCAGCCAGGACTAACGAAAGTAGTTAAAGCAATATATGCACAGAAAATATTGTATAGTTAATCAGTAAGATCATGCAAAATGCATCTGTACCTGCCAATTGTAAAGCTTAGAAATTCCTTTCTTTCGGTATTGGCTGCATATTTCAGGTGGAAGCCAGCTATGTAGGTCTAAATAATCATTAAGTGACACACTACTTGAAGGCGTACTAGCTTCATCAGATGTATGTGCCCTAATTGTTGCCCTGGTATCATTGTTGGGTGAATTAGAATTATTAGGTGTTATACTAAAATTATCCTTACCCACTCTTTTGCCTAATGCATCCACTATAGTCTTCTCTTGCATTTCATTCGCCTTTTCATATGTATGACTTGTTACAGAACCAGATTCATATTGTTTTCCAGCTCTACAAGTAACATTGACCAGATTATTGACATGACAGTTTTGTAGGGTATTTTCATCCAAATTATTGTCCTCGAAAGAAAAATCAAAATGCTTAACAGGAAGGCCGGACGTTTTTTTCATAGAATCTTTTGAGTGCATCGCAGCCAACCCTAAAGGAGTACTCATTTCCCTATTCCAGATCCTGTTTTTACTTTGATCGAATATTTTCCTTGGCTTGCCATCATAATTGTGTAAATTACATGAGTTCTTCATCTCAATTTCATCTTCCACCACATTACTTTCTCCTATAACCATAGAAGAATCATTACCAACGGGAATACACAAACCATCCGCAAGTTGAATTGCTTCATTCCAAAAAGCCTCTCCTGGCGAAAACATTGAGCTTCCACGTGTTGATTTTGGAGTCCCTTTAGCATATGCTTTAACAATCAAAGATCCTGGTGTCTGGCACTCAGCCATATTCATAGACTGCTTAGGTGTATTTGTATAAGTACATTTTCTTAAGCCCATGTCCAAGGCAGTATCTCCACCATCAGAAACCTGCCACTCAGAAGGCAAAGCATTTAAACATCAAAATATATATCATACATTGAAGTAAGAATCTGGCTACAAAATCCAAACTAGTATGAAACTGGTTTCAACCTTTGCAGAGCAGCCCGATTTACATGCATTGGTATTACCAACAACGCTGGGCGTGACGTCTTCATAGAATTTGTTGCTCGAGATGTTTTCACCACCAAAACATGGCTCACTAGTGTCATCACACTTTTGCAGTAAACTACTATTTCCCCCTACTGATGGCAGGGAATCATGTCTCTTGTTTCCGCCTTTTACTTTCATCTCCAACGGTGAACTATTGCTTGGGGGCACCTCCCTGAATGTGGTATAATTTTAGAGTTCAATATTAATTATTAATTATTAATAACTATTAATAACACTAACAATAAAAGAAAGATGAAATAAACTATCAACACCAATTCTTATTACACATCACAAATGTCCATGCAAACTGTGATACTCACAAAGAGATACAGCTATCCCAAAAAAGTACCTGCAAAAGAGAGACAAAAATTCTGCTTTAAACTGTGTGATCTCCGCCTTTTCAGCACCATGTCTAAGATCACTACAGTTGTTTTCCTGGACATGACCATCAACCATAACCACTTCATTCACGAGGCCCAGCCGAGTATCTCGAGAATGATGGAGCCCCTGAGCTTCTGAAACAGCCTGCTTATCAAGTCCATTATCAATAGAACTGCCAATCTCTGATGCTAAATTTCTCCTAACTGAATCATGCCTTGTCAAATCTTTTCCGTCACCCTGCGACGACGACGTAACCAAGTAACCATCCAATGATCCCTTGGCACTTGGAGATCCATCAACCTCAAGCCTTGCACCTTTTTCAAATCTTCCAGCCTTAGAAACAGGTGAAGCAGCTTTCCTTTTCTTCGTAGCATAAAACTATGCACACAAAATTAACAAGTAAAAAACAATCCAACAGCTAAGTTTGCCAAAAAAAAATTAACTCGTAAATCCAAAATTAAGCATCGACATTCAAGAATTCAAGAATTGCAATTTCTCTTCTTTCTCTTTCTTTTTATTGCAATTAATCGCTTAGGTTTCAATTCTAACAAACATGGAGTGTGTAATGTGGTTGTTAACGGTGTCGTTTAGGATTTTGAAAGTGTGGAATAGAATTAGGGACGAACCTGGTTGATGCGATTCCGAGGCGAAGGAGAAGCCATGGTCGAAGGGTTTGGAATGTGCGGAGAAAGAAGACTATGTCGCTCTTTTTCTCCGTCGTGTAGTAATTGAGAGAATCATTCGTTGCGACGTCGAAGAATCCTTTAAATCCTTGCGCCGAGCGCCAAGTTGAAAGAGAACGAAGTGGTTCACTGTGACGGAATGGCGCTACTTGAAATGAAGAAATTGAAATTGAAATTTTTGGGGAATGGGTGTGTTTGGTTTTGGGGATAGTGTTATTCCTATACGAACATGAAGGATGTTTGGATAAATAGACCGTTGTGAAATATAACGGAAGTAAATATAATAATGTGTTTGGATAAATATCCCCCATTTTTTTTACCATGTCATTGGTGCGAAGTTTTTACTGGCTTTGCCGATTACTAATCTACACCGGGGAACTGGCTGGCCACGAGTACTCGGCTTTGCCGGCCCGTGTGGTTCTCCCCTCCCAATAGAGTTTTTTTTTATATTTCCCAACAGAGTTTTTGTCACACTCAAGATTCGAATCCGTGTGGTTATCCCCCATTAATTGTTTTATAAAAATTTAATTAGTTACACAATTAGCATAAAAAAAAAACATCATTGCGTTTTGTAAAAAAAAAAACAACATCGTGTAAGTTGAAACATTATTAAAAATTTGTGGATTAAAGGGGTGAAAAAATTATGGCAAAATTATTTTCGGTGTCCCTTAACTTATTTTCAGATTTCAAATCAGTCATTTATGTTTTTTTTTCCCGAATTGGTCCATTATGTTTTAAAACTAATGCACCGTTACTCTTTCCGTCCATCACCGTTAAAAAAATCATATGTGGCCATTGTATTGCTTAAGTGATCCATTAATCATAGGTTGAGTCATACTTTTTGTAAAAAAAAAAAAAGAAAGCCAAGTCAGATTTCTTCCCAACAAAATAACTCTTCAACACCATCATCTTCTTCCTCGGATCTGGAGAGATAAACTCATCATCTTCCTCAGATCAGCATCATCAATCTTCTTCCTCAGATCAGTATCATCAATTTTCAAAACTCATCATCAATCTTCAAAAACCCAACATTAAAGCAAAGAACAGAATGCTTATGGAATGAAATCGAATTCGAATGAAAGCGCAGTACCACCTTCCTCAGATTCCATTAGGGTTCAGTGAAATCAACGAAAACTCAAATCGAAATCAACCAAATCAGATGGTGGGATGCTTTTTTTGCTTTTTTTTACTTAAAAAATATAGACGCGCCATCATTTTTATTTAAAAAGTTATTAAAAATGCTTATTTGGAGTTGATACGTCAGCAACTTAACAACCACATGGTTTTTTTAAAACGGAAAGTCAAAAAAAGGGTAACACTGTTTTAGTTTTAAAACATAAGGGACCAACTTGGAGAAAAAAATATAAAGCACTAATTCAAAATTTGAAAGTAAGTTGAGTGACCCCGGGAGCAATTTTGCCAAAAATTAAAAGAAAGAAGGAGACATGGAATGGATTGGAAGAAGGAAAGGCAGCATAATCTAAGGAAAGTGATAAGTTATGGAGATTCACCACAATGGTAAGGATATCATTATAAGAAACAAACAAGTTTTGTTCATCCAAAAACACTAGTACAACTGGCAAAGCCAACATTGTTAGTTTTTTATAATGATATTCTGAGTTAGTCGGATAAGACCTCCCATTATAAGAAACTAACTCAATGGGCCTTGAATTCATTGTTAGTTTCTTATAATGATATCCTGAGTTAGTTTTCGGCCAACTCACTATTTTTGGATGAACAAAAACACTAACAATGAGTTAGTTTCTTATATTGATATCCGTACTTGGAATGGGAGGTCATGTCTCCTGAGTTCAAGGCCCATATTGAATATCCGGTCAAGGCCAGGTTGGGTTTTCCGTTGTGGCTGACGTCGTTCAACTACTTATGGATTACGCTAAGTTAAGACAAGTGATAAGATAATAAAAATACCGAGAGGTTATAGGTGAGGGGGTCCCGAAAGAACTCACTGAGATTTCTAATCTCACTATTTATGTTATGTTTTCAGATTGACAGGTTCAGATCAAGCGAAGCAATGAGAAGTAGCAGTTGTTGTAGCTACTTGGTTCATGGAATCTTTAGAGATCAAAGTTACTTGTTTTGTATCACCCTATTTTGTTGCTTGGTGAGGTGATTGTATTAGGATTAAACCGCTATTTTGGATTTGAACTATGTTGTGTAATGACTTATGTAACTGTTTTTCAGTAAGTCATTAAGTACCATTTTCGGTCGACATTAAGTCATCAGTAAGTTATGTGATGGATTATTCTGTCTAGCTATGTTTTATTCAAATCCCGAATCGGTTTAGTACTCTGATTTATTAAGTGTTTCGATTTCCTTTTATTTCTTCCAAGGTTGAAATAATAAGGATGTTACATCTACTTTACGTGCACTACAAGAAAACCGTGTATTACCAGCGGATTTTTTCCGTTGGTACGGTTCCGACGGAAATTTGGCATTTCCGGTGGATTTTTTCCGGCGGTATATTTTCGGCGGAAAAATAGTATTTTCGACGGATTTTTTTCCCTCTGTACCTTTTCGGCGGATTGTTCTCAAAAAAAATTGTTTAAATTACCAGTGGATTTTTTTAAAAAAACAAATTTAAAAATACGCCAAAATTTTACTGGCGGGTTTTTTAAATTACCAGCGATTTTTTTAAAAAAAAATTAAAAATCCACCAGCAATTTCAAAAAACCGCCGGAAAAATACAGAGGGAAAAAAATTCGTCGGAACCGTCCGAAAATGCCTATAAATAAAACTTTCTCCTACACTCTTTTCATTCTCTCATTTCACTCTTTATTTCCTTCTCATTCTCTTTTACATTTTCTCTATCTTATCTTTCTTCTTCTTTCTCATACTCTTCGATCTCCATAAACTTCTCTAAACATGTCTCTTCTACATTTTACCCTTTATTCTTCTTTCTCATTCCTTCTCTATTCTTCATTCTTATTCCTTCTTACTCATTCATTCTCATTCTCCCCTATATTATTATTTCTGATCATACTCTCCTTCATTTTTATTCCCTCTTTCTTATTCTCTCCTATATTATTTCTTCTCATACTTTCTTTCATTCTTATTCCTTCCTACTTCTTCATTCTCATTCCTCTATTCCTTCTCATTCTCTCCTATATAACTTTTTCTCATATTCTCCTTCATTTTCATTCTTTCTTACTTCTTACTAAATTAAATATTAAATTCAAAAATTCAAAAAATTTAAAAAAATCCGCCGAAAATTACTATCAGAAAATCCGCTAGAATTACAACTCACTTCCATGGCCATCTCTGGAATGCACCCTCAATTGAAGGAAAAGCTTGTGAGACAAGCTTGCAGCGACCTCAGTGGCCTTGCCTCCAGGGCTATCCAAATTGAACAGTTCATACAAGAGAAAGAAAGGAAGAGGGCCAGTAGGGGGTCGAGGACCTCAGTTAGTGTCAGTGGTTGACATTGAAGAAGATTCTGACTATGATGAATCAGCCGATTACACGGCAGACATCATGGTGACCGAGATATGCTTACTTGTGTCCTGCTCTTAAGCCTGCTAAGGACCATCTCTAACTGATCCTCTAATTGAACCTGGTTTAGATCTTTCTCCTTCTCCTTGTTGAGACATTGTAATTCTATAGCTTTGGAGTCTTTGTTTCTGGAGTCTAAGCAACTTCCTAAATATTCTTTCTATTTCAGGATCTAATCTGAATTCTGGTGATTTGGTCCTGTGCATATGCTAGAGCATCCTGTGCTCCTGCATTCAGAAACAAAATACCAGAGTAATAAACACTAATTTACTCTATATCTAAACAACAAAAATTAATGGCAATCCCTGGCAACGCTGCCAAAAACTTGGTGTGCGAAAAAGATAATGTGCAAGTATACACAGTCGACAACAAGTAATAAAGTGAAAGTAGACTATCGCTCCCACAGGGATTGGATTAATTCTTAAGGTTTAAATAGATAGAGAAATTAGTATTAAGTAACCAAGTAACAAACAATATTGATGGTGTGGAGACAGAAAGTAAACAACTAAATAAAATGGAGAATGTAGTCAAAGGAGAAAGATAGTTGAGATGTTCTTTACCAAATAAGTCACTTTTAATAGTTTTGTGTTTATATGTAATGCAGGTGCACTGAATGCTGTTGCATTAGAAATGTGCTTTTCAGTCACTGTCTTCAGAGTTTCATTACAAACTCTTATGTTTAAGTTGCTAAATAAGTTCACTCCTGTATTTTAAGTATCCACAGTATCACCCTATGGACTATGCTATCCTATGTCTAGGTTTTAGCATGGTTTCAACAAAGTTTCCTTAATTAAAACACTTACCCATATTAGTTCTTGAGTTCTAGTTATAAACCATGTCTGTATTTATAACTCTACTTGTTCTAAGTGATCAATCTCAAGTGTTGAAAGAAGTATAAAACAAGAACTAAAATGCACACATCACATATGATCAAAATAACTTATTTAAAAGATCATTATAAGGTTAGAACATCCCAACTAAAAGAGTTTAGTTCATGCTAGACATTATAAGGCATATATAAACAGAATATATCATATTCATATATTTGATATCACAAAAGGAAAACAACAAAGTAAAACACGGTTGGAGTTCCTTTGCATGAAGTTGCTAGGGTTGCCTTTAGTCACTTCAGCCCAAAAAGTAATGCAAATCCTTCACTCAACCAAGAAGGGAGGTCCTCTAATGGATGGCCAAGTGTCCCTAGGTGAGTGACTCTTCAAAGCTATCTTTTATGGTAGGCGCCAAAATCTGTGACTTGCATGTGCTTTCGTGACTAAGCATGACATCATCAGCTGAGTGCTTGAGCGTCTCGATGTTCTAGAATTTTTTCAAGCATTGTAGTCTGTTTTGAGTGTAGGTGCATTGTTGAGTTGCTAATGCAGGGGCATCACATGCAAGTGCATCGAACAAACACATCAAAAATACCAAAATATATGCAACATGCTAAGTTATATGCATAACTCTCTTTTAACTTTGAATGTTGTTATTTTATTTATAAAACTTTATTTACTATATATTTTTACTTAGAACTGAGCAATTATTTAGGTTTAGATGCATAAATAACTCTATATAAAATAGAGTTATCACAAGTGGCACAATTCATTCAATCATGCCACCGCCAATTGCATTATCTTTCGTCGAGCCATTCAGGAAGCTATCAGAAAAGGGAGATTTAAGATGGCCGATAAAGGAGTATCAGAAATGACCGTTGACACTGATCCCTTCCCCAGCATGAACATCAACATGGTCTCCCTCTCGGGGAGCGACCGGGGAAAGGGAAAGAAGAAGTATGTGTGGGTCCCCAAACAAGAAGTGCCTCCTGTTTACCGTATTTTTTGGTAAACACCGCTAGTTACAAATTAATGTTGCTTGCAGGATCAACTAGAAAATCCTAGAATATTTGTGTTAATGTTTTTCCAGAAATTATGAGTGTTCTTGAGGTTTAAACTTGAAAGCATGAAGATAACCGTCGAAGTTATCTCCGGAAAGGATAATTCTGAGTAGAAGGCAAAGAGAAAACAAATAAATGCAGAAACTTGAAAGCATGAAGATAACCGTTGAAGTTATCTCCGGAAGGGAGAATTCTGAGTAGAAAGCAAAGAGAAAACAAATAAAATGCAGAAGCTTGAAGAGAATAACAGTAAAATTGCATTAATTGTAAAGAGAATGGTGCACAAGTTCATACGTTGTTCTCTGACTCGTTTTCTCTGTGATGTTGGAAGTTTTGAGTTTCAGAATTCTGTATGTGAGTTTGTGACCCGTTTTTCCAATGAAAAACAACTATTTATACAAAGAGGGAAACGCAATAATTAACTAATTGTACATAGAATTTAAAAAATGGCAATTGCCATGTCTTCGACCACAATAACTGCTATGCTGTTTTGACAACGAGCATTTGACTTCTGATCTATCACTAACTTTCTTCTCGCCGAACCATTGACTTCAATTCTTCAATTTCCACTAAGTTAAGCACTGTGTCCAACCTTCTTGGGAAAACTTCTCACTGTCGAAATCAACACCTTTCCTCTTGAAATTAGCAAGTCAAACCTCGTTGACTGCATTTAATTGAACCTATCGAAAATGCAGGCTAATACCTCCAGAAAGAAGAGTCTCAGCCTTCAACCGATTGGGACCTCCTGCTAAGGGATCCACAGTGGCCGAGCGCGTAGCTCTCCTTCAAGACAGATTGCAGGTAGGGGAGTCGAGCCAACGTAAAGAACCCCAGAAGAGACTTCCCAAGCCAGGAAGGCTAGTTCACGATCTCAGGGAGCTTCACTTTTCCAAACTCAATCCTAAGAGGCGAGCACCTCGACCCAAAGATCTGAAACCCCAACACCTCCTGCTTGGGGGGAATGGTCAGTCAGTTGATAAATCTATCAAGCAAGTCGCTGTTCCAGGTCCAGGGGAGACGCCCCACTCAAAGGAAGAAAGGAGGGCCTGTGCAGATCACTACGGTGCAGACTCGATGTCAGTGGACATCACGGTGTTGAATGATCGTGAGTTAAAAGCTACTAAATCTGTGAAACCCCCCTCGGGGGTACCCCAGGACCAGTGGATGACAAAAGTAGTATCAGAGGTTTCACCCCCCAAGGCGGCCTCCAAATCTCGCTCGCAGAAGAGGAGGCTGTAGAGGGTAAGGGTCTTCCACAGAATGAGGGAAACGTTGCAGATGCTCACCTCAGCCGGGAAGGGAAATACGCAGAGTATTCCTGCTGCCTCAGTAGCCACGACGCTAGAACATGCTTTCCCAAAACCTACCGAGGATAGAACTCTAGAGCAACAAGACACTAAGTTAGTTGATCCCGCCACATCCACTGATAGGGATGAACATCCTAATGCCATGATAGGGATGGTGGACGCAATTGGCAGCCCTCTCATTGAAGCAGTAATGGAACGTCTGTATGGCCCTCACATCCCTGGACGACCTCAGCCAATTAGTACCCTCCCTAGCGAGGGAATAATGACTGAGGAAGAAATTACAGAAGATGATCTCTTAGGCGAAGAAGAAGAAAACCCCTTTAGCCCACTGAACTTTGATGGCAATTCCATAACAGAGTCAATCCTAGATGACATCATGGACGGAGACGACAGAGATTTCTTTGCTGGCATAGAAATGGTGGGACTCCTACGAGGAAATAGGGACCAACCAAAGGCCCTCGAAGGGGATGTTTTTGCTGAAGAGGCCGAATGGGCTGCCTTGACAGAGCCCGAGGGGCTAGTTACAGAAGGAATGTTGTTTGAAAATCCCACGACAGACATGACCATACACTTGAAGCCCCTCTATATTAAAGCCCACCTGAATGGGAAACTATTTAATCGGGTCTTCGTAGAGGCGGAGCTGTTTTGAACATCATGCCACTGACAAGAATGAAGAAGCTAGGTAAGAATGCTGTGGATCTCATCCCTACGACCATGACCATGACTAGTTTCACGGGCCACCCATATCATGCTTTGGGGGTGTTGGTGGCCGACGTAACAGTTGGGCCGAAGGTGACTCGTTCAGCTTTCTTTATCTTCGAGATAAAACCCTCCTATGCTGTAATTCTCGACAGAGACTGGATCCACACTAGCGAATGCGTTCCCTCCACTCTACATCAGAAATTGATGATATGGATAGGTGATAAGGTGGAGATAGTCGAGGCTGATCCCAATCTATTCCCTATCGAGGTAAAGATATTCGAGGATGTTTTCTATTCCCCTTACTTGCGCCCTATATCTATTCCAGGAAACTATGAGGAAGGGGGTATAGAGTCGTGTGACTGGACAAAGAAGGGCTTTGAACTCAAAATGTTGGCCGACCCACGACATAACACCGAGAGCAATGATTAGTCTTCCACTAGAAGTACAGAGCCTGTTGGATCAATTGCACCTGTTTCAGGTTGAATCCAGCATTGAGGAGACTATGTTTGGTGCAATACACGAAGAGGATGGGCTCCCAGAATACCTATGTCAGAGGATTTCGGATAACCCCGAGGATGGGATGTTGGCCGAACCTCCTCACATAGATCCCATCCAAAGAAGAGTACCCACGTTTGAAGCTTAAGACCCTCTAGTGAAAGTAAACTTGGGGAGCGAAGATGAACCAAGAATGACCAAGGTCAGTGGCAAGTTGCAACTACAGCAACGAGACCAGGTGGTGGCTTTGATCAAAGAGTATCGCGTCTGCTTTACATGGGATTACCATGAGATGCCGGTTCTCGACAGGGCACATGTAGAACATAGGCTGCCCATCAAGGACGGTTGCAAACCCCATAAACAACCACCGAGAAGATTCAACCCCCAGCTGATGCCCCAGATCAAAGCTGAGGTGGAGAGATTGCTGAAAGCAAGGTTCATAAGAACTGCCAGGTACGTAGAGTGGCTGTCTAATATAGTCCCCGTGATCAAGAAGAATGGCCAGGTGAGGGTATGTATCAATTACAGAGGCCTAAACTTGGCCACTCCGAAAGATGAGTATGGTATGCCTGTGGCCGACATGTTGGTCGACGCCGCGGCTAACAATGCCATCTTAACATTTATGGACGGTTATTCTAGCTATAACCAGATATATGTGGCCGAGGCTGACACCCATAAGACTTCATTCAGGTGCCCCGGTGCCTTAGGCATCTATGAGTGGTTGGTAATGCCTTTCGGCCTCAAAAACGCAGGGGCCACATATCAAAGGGTGATCAACGCCATTTTCTATGACCTGATTGGTAAAAGCAT
Organism: Astragalus membranaceus; assembly: GCA_039519185.1. NCBI lineage: Eukaryota > Viridiplantae > Streptophyta > Magnoliopsida > Fabales > Fabaceae > Astragalus > Astragalus membranaceus. Next base: position 157,855,394 of record CM076847.1, read on the forward strand.
GGAGGTATATATTGATGACGTGGTAGTCAAGTCCAAGAGCTTCGAGGCCCATCTCGTGGAGCTTGAACAGGCTCGCAAACGGATGAGACTCCATAATATTAAAATGAACCCTGCTAAATGTGCTTTTGGCGTATCTGCAGGAAATTTTCTGGGCTTTCTAGTGCACAATCATGGCCTAGAACAAAGAAGGAGTTGCAGAGTTTGCTTGGCAAAATCAACTTCCTGAGGAGATTTATCGCCAACTCGGCTGGGAAGATGAAGGCTTTCTCACCTCTATTGGGGATAAAGAGCACGGAAGAGATGGTCTGGGGAACCAAACAACAGGTGGCCTTTGATCAAATCAAGGCTACCTTAACCCCCTATCTTGGTACATCCGCAGCCTGGCAAGCCTTTTAAGCTATACATTGCGACCGAAGAACGAGCTATCGGTTGTTTGCTGGCTCAAGATGACGATAATGGGGCTGAACGGGCTATATATTATCTCAGTAGGATCCTCAATGATGCCGAAACTAGATATTCTCCTAACCAGATATCCTCCTAGAACAATGGTGGCCCTATACCCAGCCTTTTCAACCTGAAGAGACTCCAATTGTTGCAAAGAAGATTGGGCTCGATCCTGGGTAGTCTTGGCTCGGAACTTGAAATGTTCCCGAGCTGCAATGCTATCTCCCTCAACACCACTTTCTTAACAGAGGGAACGTCAGAGGAGCTGGAAAGCCAGAATAGTGAAGCCCTGAGATTAGCTACCTGGTTAGGATCAGTTGGAATTTCCCCAGCCAAGGAAGCCTCCACCCGACTAAGATCCGCATCTGTAGGGGAGGCAGCCACCATTGGAACATCTAGGCTAAGGAAATAGCATTCCAATTCTTCCTCAATGACACCGGGGGTGGCAAGAGCCTCGGGCTGATGAGAGATGGTGGGGTTGCTCTCCTCAAGAGAATAGGGATCGGCCACAGCGGCATCATGAGGAAATCCCTGCAAAAGGAAACTATAAGAAAGGGTGACGATAGCCATGACCAAAGTACAGAGGTTAAAGGGGGAGACTTACAGAGCCTGAACTTGGGCTATTACAGGTTTCAGCCTGAGAGGGTGGAGGTGATTCCACTGAAGAGCGGAACCTCTGCGGGAGTGCCCAAGAGTTAAAAAGAAACAGGTAAATGACAAAACGCGCAATGCATTAAGAGAGAGAACCTACTTGCAGACGCTTGAAAGGAGGGGAGTGTTCCCTAGTGGTATGAGTGGCAGGAGGAGATGAAGCTGGATTAAGCAGGTCTCGAGTTCTTTTATGGTGAAGGAGCAGAATATCGTCGTCATCATCATCCAAGGTAACTACCTCAGGTGTTTGGGCTACACAAGAATGATGTTATGTCAAATTGTGCCAATAAAATGAAGAGAGTGACGAAGCAAAAGCCAAAATACTTACTGTTGGTAGAAGAGGGCCCAATGGACTTCAGACGAGGTGAAGAGCAATGAGGGGAAGGACTGGAAAGCAATGGTCTTTTCTTCTTTCCTATCTCTGTCGATTTAGCCACCGAATGGATAGCCGTGGGAGGTGGTGGACTCGCACGGGCATCCATCGAAGTAGGCTGAGCGGAGAGGCCCTCAGCCGGTCCCAAGTATCTCTGAAGATATTCGGTGATAGGGAGAGGGAAGAGAGATTCACGAATAAGCGACCACTAGGAAGTATAACTGCTAGTCTGATCAATATGGCGATGATAGGTATCCCAAGAGAAAGAGAGGAACCTTTCTTCCTGGTCTTCCAGACGTCTGGTAAGATCGGTGAGGAGAATCTTTCCTCGGCGGCACTGCACAGCCATGGAATTATGAGGGACCGGAACATGCTGACCGACACCAAACTGTTTGGTGACGAAGTTGGGGTGGTAAGGTTCCAAGGTAAGAGGGTTGGTATTGGAGGAGAGTTGGGCACTAGCGATCAAATCTTGAGCCATAAAAACACAGCTCCAATGAATAACCATATCATAGTGGTCACCGGAGGAGGGGTCCAAATCCTGGGGGGTGAAGATCCATTGGGGGCCGAGGCCCTTCTCCACGGACGGACACCAGCGAAAACCATTGGGGTCTATGTCCAGCAGGATACAAAGCACCTCCACATGCTCCACAGGCAAACTGGGGGTGGCAGCAAGAGCACACCCCAGAACCTCCGAGGAATCTGTAGACATATCAGGAGCAAAATTGGGAAAGTAGAGTTGCGCCCAAAGTTGCAAAAAACAAAAGGGGCCTTCGCTTTAGAATATGAGCCCTTGTCCTCGACTTGCCTCAGAAAGCTATCCATGCTTTTATAGAGGAGAGCGAGGAAGAAGGGACCCCAGGCATACTTCTGGCCTGTCTGCAACAGGTGAACAAAAACAAAAAGTTCCTTGACGACACCAAATGACTTGGTGCTGTAGAAGAACTTGTTGAAAAAGTAAATGGGGAAGGCATGATGCTCCCCATCGGTGACCGGGCCGGAGGATTTGGCGTTCTTAGCCAAGATGTTGGAGAAGGCCGAAGCGTAGGTATACTGGGGGTCAACGCCTAGGAAATCAAGGTCGGCGTGAACTTCAATGCCGCCGGCGGGGAGCCCCAAGATGGCGACCACATCTAGTAAAGTGGGGGTCAGGATGCCCCGTGGGAATACGAAAGCATTTAGAGTGGTCAACCAGAAGGACATCAGAGGGAACAGGAGATTAGCATTGAGGGAAACCTCCTGGGTCGACACCATGATCATGTCATAGATACCCACGCCTTCCAAGTTTCCCCCTTTTGCTTGGCCAAGCGGGCCACCCAGTCATTGTAATCGGAGTTGCTTTTCGGCCATCCCCGGAGATCGTGAAACTTGGCCTCAACGTTGAACCAAGAGGTCATTAGGGGGAGATTGCAGGAGCCGAAACGTTGCTTAAAGACCTCGAAGCTGTGGTCGGAGTTGGTGGCGATAGGGCGAAGAATAGATAGCGGGCCGATGGTGGTGAAAATGGACGAAGAAGCACCCTGAAGAGAAGGGGTAGCAAAGGAAGAAGCGAGTTGTTTGGCTGCCATGGCTGACGAAATATGGCCTGAGAAGAAAGGGGAAGGCAAAGGTTTCTCTCAAAGTGTAGGGATGAGTGAGTATGCAAGGAACCATGTAAAATAGGCATGGTGGCCATTTATAGTCTTGGGGAGGTAACCGACGCGACTTTGTGAACTGCTGCACTGCTTTTTTCGATTGACGCGAAGCGAAATGCCAAGTGTCACAAAATGGCAGTTAGCCACCTCAATCGCCACATTAGGTCATATCAAGGGTTTTTGTCCTATCAGACACGTCCCCGCGAAAAGGGGGGCAATTGTTAACACCCAAAAATAAATTAAGTCATAGGCCGAAGGAGACCAGGACACCAAGGAAAATCACCTGACAATTTATAGAAGATATTTGCAGAAGGAACAATCTTAAAGAAGGGGGCTCGAGGAAAAAGATAATATAAACACCCCGAGGGGTGACTGAGCCCGAGGGATGATGGACAAGCCTGAGGCAAAGCAAGTCTTAACTTATAGAGTGCCTCGGTCACAAAGACTCGGATAAGCCTAAGTTTGATGGCTGCAGGCCGAGGACAAGGATCAGCCGAGGGGGAAATGGCCGAGGTAAAGAGGACTTGCTTGCGAGGCAAAGAAGGGTACGTGGACAGAACGTGGAAGCAGTTGAAGGTTAAGTGTTGTGGATTTTATATACGCAAGTATACGTAGTCACACAAGTAATATACACTACAAGAATAAGGCTATATTGCTACCGATGTTTGCCACAGAGGGATATCCGTCGCTAATTTGCGACGGACTTGCGACGGTTTGCGACGACGAGTGAGTTTAGGAGTTGGGCGCTTAAAATCCCGCTCAAAATTTGCGACGGGAAGGAGCGTTGGTCACTAATTTGCGACGGACAAGGATGATGGTAGCTAATTTGCGACGGATGCGTCGTCGCAAGCCCGTCGCAAACGTTTTTTTCTAGTTTTATCCACACGATCCCTTATCTCTTCTCTCAGACACACAGAACACAGTTCACGCCGCCCTCCTCACTCCTCACACCGTTCGCGTTCTCCGCCGTCCTCACTCCTCACGCCGTTCTCTGCCGTCCTCACTCCTCACGCCGTTCGCGGTCTCCGCCCTCCTCACTCCTCACACCGTTCTCCGCCTGCCTCACTCCTCACGCCGTTCGCGAACTCGTCGCCACCGCTCCACCCTTCGACGCGCGTCTCTTCTTCGGTCGTGGTTCACTGTTTCGTCTCTACCAGGTAAATCGCCTTCCCTTTTCCCTTTTCCCTTTTCCCTTTTCGTCGCTGTGACCCATTTTCTCATTTCACTGTGAAAACCCTAAATTCCCAAATCGCTGCACTCAATATCAGAATCACGAAGAAGAATCAAATCACGCAGAGAAATCGTATCTTGGAGAAGAATCGCTACACCCAGTTTCAGAAATCACGCAGAAGAATCGCTACACCCTTCAGTCTTGTTCTCAGGGTTGCTTCTTCTTCTTCTTTCAGTACTCTTTTAGATTTCACGAAGCAATTTCCATTAGTGCTTATGTCTTTCCTATTTCTTTTTGATGTATTTCATAGTTGGGATCCAAATTGAACACTATGAATGTTTCTTTATCTATAGCATCAGTTTTTGACATTTTTGAAACATTAGCAAATAAGAGAGTTTCAGCATTGTTGTTTTTTGATTGGCTTAAGGTTTCACATCCTGTGCTTTCTTGTGATCCTGAAATAGGTGGTTTAGTTGTTAATAACTGTGGGTTATTGGGAAATTATGAAGCAATGGTTCCAATTTTGAATGAGTTTAACCTTAAAAATATGCGTTTGGGAGCTTTATCATTTAGGTTCTTGTTGGTTTTAGATTTGGATAAAGATTCTACTATGGAATGTGTTAGGAGAGTTGTTGATGTGCTTAATGAGGTCGGTGGAGTGTGTCAAAGTTCTGGAATTCAGTTGTTGATAGACATGTTTAGTTTTTTGGGTTCTTTCGATGTATCATAATTTAGAAAGAGAGAACCTGCAATTTAGAACCCAAATAAAAAGGAGAAAAAGAGAACTGCAATTTAAAATCCACAATTTCGAGGTATGGTATTAGGTATCATCAAAAAGAGAACCTGCAATTTAACCCAAATAAAAAGGAGAAAAAGAGAATTGCAATTTAAAATCCACAATTTCATTTCACACACATAACCCTTCCTGTTTAGTTACAGAGTAACATAAAATTTTGAGCAGACTTAATTTGGATTATTGCCATTGCATAAAATGAATTTTGTACAGAAGCAGTATGTAATTTTATTTTGAATTAAGCGATAAAACTGAATTTCTGAGCATTGAAGGTTGCCATGACAACTTAAGTTGACCGTGGCAGAAAGGAAACAAAAGAAAATCGAGAAAGATACAACAAATATAGGAACTTATAATGAATCCACTAATTCAATTCTATCATTCACCAATGCAAACATCAATCACAATCCTCATTGCTTGCTTTTTCATCACCTTTCCAAACACCTCTCTTGCTAACTTGAAAACTTTCTCCATCTCCACAAGACTACCTCCACCACTACCACTATTCTTCTTCACTTTCTCCATCAAGATCTTAAGTACCCTATGATCACCTCCAACTACATCTGTTATTGCAGTTCTCTTTTTCTCCTTTTTATTTGGGTTAAATTGCAAGTTCTGGAATTCAGTTGTTGATAGACATGTTTAGTTTTATTTGGATTTCATAATTTAGAAACCTACCTCAGTTAAGAAGTTCCAGCAAGTTAGAAAGATGTCATTAACAATTTATTTAGTTCCCACTTAAATTTTTGTCTCTTTCATTTTGTTATTGTTGATCTCTTTCATTATGATCTTCATCTTTGCTTCAACTTAGTTGTTTCATTGACCTATGTTCCAGATTTTTTCTTTTACATTGAGGTGGTTACTGATTTTTCCTGTTCTTATATTCAAACACTATCTATTTTTTAAGCACTATCCTTTTACAACATTGAGTCATTCTTTCCGTGTGTTTGTACGTGGTTCCTGCAGTATTTTTGCTTCATAAATTGTGAATCAATAGTTATTGCCTTATTTTGACATTAATCTGTAACTGTGCAGCGTGCTTCATAAATTGTGAATTATTGCCTTATTTTGACATTAATCTGTAACTGTGCAGCGTGCTTCATAAATTGTGAATCAATAGTTATTGCCTTATTTCAATACAACTATACAAAATTCAGTCTTCAAATTGTTCAGAGTTGGACTTGAAGAAGCTTTGTCAGAATTGAGTTTACCGGAGATTAGTGTAGTTTATGTATGTTTGACATAAACTAGTGGTATATTTTGAGATTTGGTATGTTTGACATAAACTACTTGTATGTTTTGATATATTTTGAGATTTGGTATGTTTGACATAAACTAGTTGTATGTTTTAACATTTTTTGAGATTTGGTATGTTTGACATAAGCTAGTCGTATGTTTTGATATAATTTGAGATTTGGTATGTTTGACAATAGTGTAGTTTATGTATGTATGTATGAATCGGTGAATTGAAGTCTAAAATGAATTGGCAGGTAAGTATTGCAAAGAGGCATGACATTAGTGTAGTTTATATAAGAAATTGTGGATTGAAGTCTGAATTGAATTGCCCAGAACTAATTATTTTTTGCGTAGCGACGGAATTTGCGACAGAATTTTTTTGGTGGTTACTCAATTTGCCACGAAATTTTTGACAATTTGCGACGACAATTTTGATGGTTACTTAAAATAATTTGCCACGGATTTGCGACGGATTTGTGACAAAAATGATATCATGTTTTGCGACGGTTTTGCCACGGAATCTAGTGGCGGATTTGCGACGGTATTGCCACGGAATCTAGTGGCGGATTTGCGACGGTATTGCCACGGAATCTAGTGGCGGATTTGCGACGGCGTTGCGACGGAAAACTTTGCGACGGAAAATTCCGTGGCAAAAGATTTGCGACGAGGGTTTTTGCGACCGAATTTGGTCCGTCGCAAAGTCCGTCAGAAATGCTAGTTTGCGACGGAAATAGGTTAATTTGCGACGGAAATGGCCGTCGCAAAACAGCGATTTTCTTGTAGTGATAGTAGAAAGAAAGGTCGAACCCACAGGGATTGGTCTTAATTTATAGTTGGAATATCTCAGGAAATTAGTGTGTAAAATAAGTCACAATATTGAAAATAGTAAAATAAGGAGAGAAATTGCTTAAGGAATAAACATGGAAACTATATGGTAAAGGATTAGTTGGACTGCTTTTGCTTAGTAAATTCCCCTTGGTCAGTTCCTTAAACATAGCTTGTTCCCAGTCATAATGCTCTTTCATGAATTTTCAGACAGCTTGCTGCTGTAGCCTCAGGTGCTGTAGCATGGAGCCATCATCTGATGCTATAGCAGCAGGCTTCTGTTTTGCCTTGAATTCAGTTGGGAAAGGTCCTGCAGGGGTTCTTCTTTCCTCTTTTCTCTCAATCTCAACTTCGGCCTTAATACACAATTCAGTAATTAAACAAGGGAAATAGAGATTACCCCTGGTTTTAGCTTGCATGCAAGGATCTCCCTGGATATCAGTCTTCCTATATCCACATTCTCTCCTTTCATGATTGTGTCAATTAAGATCAACCTCTCTTTCTCCACTGTGGTTGTGTGGGCAGTAGGCAAGATTGAGTGCCTCACAAAGTTGAACCACATGCTTGCTTCATCAATAAGATAGTTCTTTTTCACCTTGAACTCAGTTCCAAATTGTTCCCATGATGAGTTGTTTAAACATAGCCTGTTCTTTAGTTCCACCATTTCTGCCTTCCCCCAAATTTTGGCCTTTTTCTCAAAGGATGTTCCATGGTACCCTAATCCGTACCAATCATTTATTGCATGAGCATCAAAGGGAACCCTGACATTTCTTACGATGGAGTATGTTGGTGCATGTCCTTCTGCAGGTTCTGGGATTCCTGCATAAAATTCCCTTACTAATGGTGGAATAAATGACTTACGATGCTATGTCAGTTTCTCCCATCCAAGTGCTTCAATGGTTGATGCGAAAGCAGGGGATTGCTTCCCAGATTTGAAGCCTCTTTCATCTATGAAGTCCATGCTCCAAAATTTCTTGTTTGGGGCAGTAGGTGGTGTAACCTTTGATGGTGATTTTTGAGGAACTGGATTCGGGTTGTGTTTTTGTTGCCCTGGGAGATTTGTTTCCAGCAGCTTTCTTCACCATTTTTGAGTTTTGAGTGAGGTGTTTCTGGGTTTGAGAGATGAGGTGAAAAATTAGGGGGTTTGCTTGCGGAAGTTACGATGATGAGATGTTGAAGATGATAAGAATGAAGAGTGGTGTGAGGAGTTATGAGTTAACGTGCAACGTAGTGAGGTGTGGGGAGTTGGGAAAGCTTGAAGTGACTGTCTGTTAGTGTGCATTCAAGGCAGGAGAGAGAAGGTTTGCGTGCTGCTTAGACATGTGCAGAGCAGTTGAGATTGGACTGCCCAAGCCACCTCAATACTTTGACTTGTGCCTTTTCTGAAGAGTGCTATGAGCAATGCTATGGCATCTCATGCTATGGCATCTAGTGCTATAGCATTTCTGCAGCTTCAAAATTTCCTGCAATAATAATAAAAACAAGTGACAAATAACCAAAGAGTTAGTTTCAAAATTGTGGGTTGCCTCCCAGAAGCGCTTAGTTTAAGAGTCATCAGCTTGACTTTTCCTCAGTTTGTTAAGGATCTTGAAGATCAATGGTGAACTTTGGCCTTTCCATTTGTTCACCAAAATATTGCTTGACTCTTTGCCCATTGACCTTGAAGGTGGTGTTTGTGGCCTCATCATACAGATCCATTGCCCCATGGGGGTATATCTTGACAAGTTTAAATGGACCAGACCACATTGACTTGAGCTTTCCAGGGAATAGCTTAAGTCTTGAATTGAACAACAAGACTTGATCACCTTCTTTAAGGTCTCTCTTTTGGATCCTTTGATCATGCCATGCCTTGGTTTTCTCCTTGTAAATTGCAGCATTCTCATAGGCAAAGTGCCTAATTTCTTCCAAGTCATTCAGTTGCAACAATCTTGCTGTTCCTGCCTTGCCATGATCAAAGTTGAGTTTCTTGATGGCCCAATGTGACTTGTGCTGCATCTCCACAGGTTGGTGACAAGCCTAACCATAAACAAGTCTATATGGAGACATGCCCAAAGGAGTCTTGTAAGCTGTTCTGTAGGCCCATAGTGCATCATCTAGTTGCACTGCCCATTCTTTCCTAGCTGGACCAACCATTTTCTCCAGTATCCTCTTGATCTCTCTGTTTGATACTTCTGCCTGACCACTGGTCTGGGGGTGATATGCTGTAGCAACCTTATGTTTCACCCCATACTTAGCTAGCAGAGCTTCAATGAGCTTGTTGCAGAAGTGAGAACCACCATCACTAATTATGGCTCTTGGGGTGCCAAATCTAGTAATGATGTTCTTGTGAATGAACTTGCTCACTGATTTTGCATCATTGTTGGGTAAAGCAACTGCTTCGACCCATTTGGAGACATAGTCTACTGCAACCAGTATGTAAGAATTGCCATGAGAAGGTGGGAATGGTCCCATGAAGTCTATCCCTCAAACATCAAACAACTCCACTTCTAAAAGGTTAGTCAGAGGCATTTCATGCTTGTTGGAAATGTTTCCAGTTCTTTGGCATCTATCACACCTTTTTACCAATTCATGAGCATCCATGAAGAGAGTGGGCCAGAAATATCCAGATTGGAGAACCTTAGCAGCTGTTCTTTGTCCCCCAAAATGTCCTCCATAAGGTGCAGCATGACACTGCTATAGCACTGGGTGCTGTTCTTCTTCTGCAAGACATCTTCTTATCAGTTGGTCTGGACACTCTTTATAAAGGAAGGGCTCATCCCAGTAATACTTTTTAATATCATGGAGAAACTTCTTTCTTTGCTGGTAAGTCAGATTTGGTGGCACAATCCTGCTAACAAGGTAATTGACTATATCTGCAAACCAAGGTGCTATAGCATCAGATGCTATAGCACTGGATGTTGTTACACTGACAATCAGCAGCTTTTCATCAGGGAAGTTCTCCTTGATCTCTAATCCTTGTGTACCTGCACTATCACGTTCTATTCTAGACAAATGGTCAACAAATTGGTTCTCCACCCCCTTTTTATTACGAATTTCCAAATCAAATTCCTGGAGGAGGAGAACCCATCTTATTAGCCTAGGTTTTGCATCTTTTTTTGAAATCAAATACTTGATGGCTGAATGGTCTGTATAAACAATGACCTTTGTGCCTACCAAGTATGATCTGAATTTATCAAATGCAAACACTACAGCTAACAATTCTTTCTCAGTGACTGTATAATTTAATTGAGCTTCTACAAGTGTTTTGCTAGCATAATAGATAGAATGAAATACCTTGTCATACATTTGCCCTAGGACAGCTCCCACAGCATAATCACTAGCATCACACATGAGCTCAAAAGGCTTGTTCCAGTCAGGTGTCACAATGATTGGTGCTGTGGCCAAGGCTGTCTTCAGTTTCTGGAATGCTTGTTGACATGATTCATCAAAGATAAAGGGTGTGTCATGTTGTAGCAGCTGACACAATGGCTTTGATATTTTGGAGAAATCCTTAATGAATCTTCTGTAAAATCCAGCATGTCCTAAGAAACTTCTAACACCCCTTACAGTTGCTGGTGGAGGAAGCTTGTCAATGACCTCTATTTTGGCTTTATCTACTTCCAATCCTCTTTTGGAGATTTTTTGGCCCAAAACAATACCTTCTTGGACCATGAAATGGCGTTTTTCCCAATTCAAGACCAAGTTGGTCTTTTCACATCTCACAAGAATTTCTTCTAAATTGAGCAGACAGTTCTGGAAGTCTTCTCCAAACACAGAGAAGTCATCCATGAAAACCTCCATGGATTTTTCAATGAAGTCTGAAAATGTTGCCATCATGCATCTCTAAAAGGTAGCAGGGGCATTGCATAGCCCAAATGGCATTCTTCTGAAGGCAAATGTTCCATAAGGACATGTGAATGTTTTTTTCTCTTGATCTTTAGGCAGTATGGCTATTTGGTTATAACCAGAGTAGCCATCTAAGAAGCAGTAGAATTCTTTGCCTGCAAGCCTGTCTAGATTTTGATCAATGAAGGGTAGAGGGAAGTGATCCTTTTTGGTGGCCTTATTAAGCTTCCTGTAGTCCATGCATATCCTCCATCCTATCACTATTCTTGTTGGAATCAGCTCATTTTTATCATTTGCTATCACAGTGACTCCTCCTTTCTTGGGAACACACTGCACTGGGCTCACCCAAGCACTATCAGAAATTGGATAGATAATGCCAGCATCCAACCATTTGATAATTTCCTTTTTAACCACCTCCTTCATGATAGGATTAAGTCCCCTTTGCCCTTCAATGCTATTTCTAGCATTGTCATCTAAAACTATTCTGTGCATGCAGATTGTTGGACTGATTCCCTTGATGTCTGCCATCTGCCATGCTATAGCTTTCTTATGCCTCTTTAAGGTAGTAATGAGATCGAGTTCCTGATCTTGTGTGAGATCAGAAGCAATGATTATTGGAAGAGTGTCATTTTCCCCTAAATAGGCATATTTGAGGTGCTTAGGTAATTCCTTGAGCTCCAAGGAGGGTGGTTGTTCAATGGAGGGAACATTCTTCTTGAGGCTTGAGTTTTCAATATCTAGTGATTCATATTTTTTTACCCAAGCTTCCCTGAATTTTGGTTCCTGTTGAATGGCTCCCTGTTCTACAAGTTCTGTCTTCTCATTTTCATCAAAAATTCTGCCCAAGTGGTCTTGTTGCTTGTGAAAGTGTTTCTAGACCACTTGATCAAGAGAGATAACAAATGAGCATTCTTCTGTACCTGGATCTGGATACTTCATAGCATTCAGAACCTTGAACTTCACCTCTTGGTCATTGACCCTCATAGTCAATTCCCCTTTTTGCACATCAATTAAGGTCCTTCCAGTGGCTAAGAATGACCTGCCTAGTATGATGGGGACTTCCTTATCTGCATCAAAGTCAAGAACAACAAAATCTACAGGGAAAACAAACTTGTCAACTTTGATTAGTACATCTTCAATTATGCCTTCAGGATAAGCTAAAGATCTATCAGCTAATTGAAGTGTAACAGTAGTAGGTCTGGCAGTTCCTATACCCAACTGAGTGTATATGGACTTAGGCATCAAGTTTATACTTGCTCCTAAGTCACATAAAGCTCTGCCATTGTAAAATTTTCCAATGGAGCAGGGTATTGTGAAACTGCCAGGGTCCTTGAGTTTCCTTGAAAGTTTATTTTGAATAATTGAACTACTTTCACCAGTCATTGCCACAGTTTCAAATTCACCAAGTCTTCTTCTTTTGGTGAGGACATCCTTCAAGAATTTTGCATAGTTTGGCATTTGTTGAAGTGCCTCCACCAAAGGGACATTGATGTGCAATTGTTTTAGCACCTCTAGGAATTTACTGAATTGTTTGTCCTCATGAGCCTTCCTCAGCCTTTGTGGAAAAGGAGGAGGTGGATACTCAGGAACAATTTTCTGTGAAGAGCTAGGTGCAGCATCAGATACTATAGCCTCAGGTGCTATAGCATCAGTATTCTTTTTTTCTTTTTCTGGTTTTTCATTTTTTTGTGTTTCTAAATTCTCATCAGCTGGAATCTCTGATGATCCTTTCAAATCCTTACCACTCCTTAATGAAATATCTTTTACCTGTTCTTTTCCATGGACATGTGAAATGGATGCCTCAGTTGTTGATGGAAAGGCTCCACTAGGCCTCTGAGTTAGAGCAGTAGCAATCTGTCCCACTTGATTTTCAAGGTTCTTGATAACAGTACGATGAAATATAATTGAAGCCTTAGTGTCTTTCATGAAGTCTTTGGTATCCTTCACAAAATCCTTCAATATGGTCTCCAAGGAGTTGTCAACATGATGACTATTCTGCCTTTGTTGTTGCTGAGCAGGGAATCCTGGTGGTGCATTTGGTGCTGCAGCAGTAGATGAACTTGCTGCATTATTGTTCCATCTGAAGTTGGGATGGTTTCTCCACCCAGGATTGTAGGAGTTTGAATATGGGTTATTGTTTTTATTGAATCCCACATAGTTCACAGATACAGGATTGCTTGGGAATTCTTCATAAATGTGCCCTCCTCCACAATAGACACAACTGGTTTCACAAGGAGGGGCTTGTTTAATGGTAGCAGCAGCTTCTGTTGACTCACAGTTCTGAGGAGATGTTATAGCATTGAAAGTGGTGAGATTCTTGACCATGTTAGTGAGGGAAGCTACTTGAGCTGTTAGCTTTGTCACTTCATTGACTTCTAGTACCCCAGCCTTCTTTTGAGGTGTGGCCCTGACTGTAGGCCAGGAGTAACTATTTGCTGCTATCTCATCAATAAGGTCACAAGCATCATTGTAAGATGACTTCAGCAAAACTCCTCCAGAAGAAGCATCTAGCATCAATCTGGTTTGTGGCTCCAATCCATTGTCAAATGTCTCCATTTGGATAATGACAGGTATGCCATGGTGATGACATTTTCTCAACAGCTCTTTGTATCTTTCCCATGCTTCATACAATGATTCATTATCCATTTGTTTGAATGAAGTGATTTCATTTCTCATTTTGGCATTGTTGCTAGGTGGAAAATATTTTGCCAAAAATTTCTCTGCTAGCTCACTCCAAGTATGGTTGAGTTAGGTTCTAATGAGTTTAGCCAAGCTTTTGCCCTGTCCTTTAAAGAACAAGGGAAAAGCTTGAGTCTAAAGGCATCATCAGAAACTCCAGGGAAAGATAAATTACTACAGATCTCCAAAAATTGTTTTGAGTGCATATGTGGATCATCATTTATGGTTCCACCATACTGACCAATTGTTTGAAGCATTTGAAACATCATTGGTTTAAATTCAAAATGGGTTGTATTAAGTTGAGACCTTACTATGCTAGTTTGCATAGCTTAAGGGTTAAAAACAACATAATCCCTCATTGGCCTGTCCCTATCATTAACCATACCTTCTGGTCCTATCTGAATGAATTGTTGCCTGTACCATTCTTCTGGGTCATGCACAGGGCCTGAATAATCTGTGACTGGTCCTCTCCCTGTGAATGCAGGAATTTCAGTTTGAGTGCCATGTTGGGTTCCACCATGTTGGGAACCTCTACCTCTGCCACATCTTCCTCCTCTATGGGAGCTTCTGCCAAAGTTATGTTCTGACATGGCTGCTCTCTGCTGTAACCTTTGCTGCCTTCGCAATGCTCTGAACCTCCTTTCTATTTTAGGATCAAATTGAAATTCTGGTGAATTGAGCCTGTGCATATGCTATAGCATCATGTGCTGTAGCATCAGAAACAAACACCAGAGTAAAAGCTACACTATTATGCTAAGAATTTCAACAGTAAAATTAATTTCAATCCCCGGCAACGGCGCCAAAAACTTGTTGTGGATTTTATATACGCAAGTATACGTAGTCACACAAGTAATATAGTAGAAAGAAAGGTCGAACCCACAGGGATTGGTCTTAATTTATAGTTGGAATATCTCAGGAAATTAGTGTGTAAAATAAGTCACAATATTGAAAATAGTAAAATAAGGAGAGAAATTGCTTAAGGAATAAATATGGAAACTATATGGTAAAGGATTAGTTGGACTGCTTTTGCTTAGTAAATTTCTCTTCTGTGTTAATGCTATAGCATCTGATGCTATAGCATTGAGTGCTATAGCATAAGCTGCGTGCCTTTCGGTCACTTTCACCAAGGTTTCGTGACAAAATCTTATGTCTAGGCTTCAAGTAAGTTCACCTTTGTATCTTTAAGAACCCATAGTGTTCACTCTATGAACTAAGCCCTCCTATGTCTAGGTTTGGGCAAGGGTTGTTCTAAATGTCTTTAAAACTACCACTCACTCACATTAATCTTTGAGATCTTTTCATAAACCATTCCTGAATTCATGAATCTACCTATTTTAGTTGGCCAATACCAAAACAGGTTTGGAAATATTTAAACACAAAGATTAAAATGCATACATCAAATACTATATCATTAACACATTAGAATGTCATTACATAGCTTAGCAATCCAACCAAAAGGTGTTTAGCTCATGATAAATAATGTCAACAACTTACAAACAAAGGAGTTCATATCACCAGGACAAGAAATAGAAGAAGAATGTGCAGAAGATACACTCATTCAACTTCCACGCGTGTGCTGACAATGCTATAGCATGAACCAGGCAGAATCTTCAAGTGGTTTGAGGATGGATCTTTAATGGGTGCAGCGAAGCTGTTTTGTTACTTGTATGTTCCTTCTCAAAACCAGAGAATTTTCGTGCTCCAGGATGTATCCTCTAGTGCAGAAGTTAGGCTTCCTTTTATAGTTGAGTTTTCCCTCCTTTCTTGCAAGTGGGTGAACAAGTGGGTCTTCTTTTCACCAACTAAAGGTGTTGTCCCCTCATGGTAGACAAGTGGTGAAGTGCAAGTGGTAGGAGGGTGGCTGCATCAGCATGGATTGTGGCAATAGGGAGGCGCTGACTGGACAGGTTAGGATTCACTGCAGATCTGCTTTCTGCTGCTGTCTTCAAGTGGGTCCCAGCTCTACTGCGCACAGGGATGCTATAGCATCTGATGCTATAGCACTTAGACAGAAAACATTAGATATTTCACAAGGGCACCATTTGTGCCAAATATAATCCAATTCAGATCTTGATTCCCTTTTTCCTAATTAAACACAAATATTTGCATAATTCCTAGTCTAAGCATGCAAAATCACAATGATTTATGAATAGAAGTGCATAAATAACTCTACAAATGGAGAGTTATCATTAAGCGAAGAGGAGAAGCGACAAGGAATGGAGCGAAGAGGTTTTAACACCTCACTAATCGTGCTAGTGGGATCGTGGGTAATGACTCTGATTTCTTCGGGCTAGGAGCGAGATTAGGCGTTGATCTTCAATTGATCCAACGGTAGGCAAATGTTGGCTCGCTAAGTGGCCGACGAGGGTCTATGTATATATATAGAGAAGAGTAACTTGTACAAAACACACACAATCAATCAATACAAAACTTATTTTTCTCGCAATTTATCTTCATCGCACTTTACTTTACTTTACTTTTATGCATTAGCTAATAGATAATCCAATCCCTGTGTCCCCTCTACCCAATCTGACACTCTTTGGCGGAGTTTGGAAACCCACAGTTGGGGAGCAGAGTTCCCTCCTCAACACAATCGCTCGAAGAACAGATGAATCAAAGACTGTCCAAACCTCTGGCCGAATCCACGGCTAGGACCTAAGAGTTTGACGACAACAGTTTCTAGTCATAAAGATTTCTATAACAATTTCAGAATTATCATAGCCTCATCCTAAAGATAAGCTTCAACCACACTATTTGGAATTTTATTATCCATACCTTTGTCCCTAAGATTCATGGGTCAAACCATTGTATTTGGCAAGCTATTATTCGTTCACATTGTATATGAGTTTAAGTCCTTACAATCATAATCTAGTTAATCACGTGTCTTATTCATATAAAAATTATCTCATACACTTTTATGATTATCTCTTAGGTTTCCAACACATCTGAGAACACCTCAATCGGACACCCGAATCAAAAGTTCTTACTAAAATAGTGTTAACACATTGTTACTAAAAAAATTGCACCTAGTCACGAGGCAACCATGTCCCATCACAAGGCGATATGGCACAGAATTAAGGCTTACGAGGCAATATGGCACATAATTAAGGCAAATAATAGAGTAATTTTTTTTGGTTCGGACCATCGCTGGCTACCCAGAGTGTTTCAATGCTTTCAATGAAAGACTAATCTCCGCTCGGGATAAAGTTTTGCACAGGCCAACACCGAGTTTGTCCACTGCGGGAATCAAATCCGGGAGGACCGGCTCGACCCCCCGTGTCCTAGGGTAGATTAAGCCACTATGCCAATGGTGTTGGTTAATGGAGTAAATTTTTTATAGGCAAAATGAACTTCAACAAAAGAAAATAAAAAATACTACTCCCTCCGTAACAAAATAAGAGCAAAAAGTCTGTATTTGGTTTAAATTTAGACCAAATATATAGATTTGTTTTTGCTTAAATTTTGTTAATGAGTAAGTAAGAGTTTAGATACAAACAATAATTAAGGAAAATTTCATCGAACACTAGTTTTATACACTACAACATGCCAAAATAAAAGTGGGAAAACAATTACGAATAACATTAAAACATAAACAAATTATTATATACAGAAAAAACAGAACCAAATTATTATAAAGTAAAGGCTAAATTGTTCTTTTGGTCCTTTATCTTTGACTTTGGTTTCACTTTGGTCATTTATCTTATTTTTTCTCGTTTTGGTCCCTCATCTTCCATTTTTGTGTCATTTTGGTTCTTTTTTGATATTTTCCATCCATTAACTTAACAGACGCCACACTGACAGTTAATTGCTGACGTAGCGACTTAAGTGTTTGGCCTGACTTGGAACTCATTAAGTGATGTGGCAAATGGGGGACCAAATTGAAACTAAAAAAACATAAATGACCAAATTGACATAAACACAAGAACTTCGATCTTCATCTTCTTCCTCCAAACACCATCTCCATCTTCATCTTCTCCGGCGAGCCACCACCACCACCACAAATCAATCACTCTTCAACTCTTAATCCCTAACCTCTCTCCCTCAAACCCAAAACCCCAGTTTCTCAAACTTAATCTCTAACCTCTCATCCACCACCACCATCTCCAGAGGGGTAATTGTTCTCAAAACTCAGAATGTGTAATGCTCATTATTGCTCACCTTTGAGATTTGTGCCATAAAAAGCAAAATACCAATTTATCACTACCTAGAGGTGTTGATATAACGGTGTTGATTACTCATTCATCTGTTTATTTAAGAATTATTAGAGTACATTTTGAAAATAATGGCTACATTACATACCCTTTATTAGTTTCCTTGTTGAGAACTTCAAGCAAATTGTCAACACCATTTTTATGGCATAAATCTCAATGGTGAGAAATAATAAACCTCCAATTTAGTATAACAATAAACCTCCAATTTGATTCATAAACTATCACATTCTCTCTTATTCGGTCTCTGAATTATGAAAATATAACATATAGTCTTGAAACTATTCTAAATTCATAAAGTAGTCCCAGATGATTTTATAATAGTTTGGGGACTACTTATTATAATTTTATAGTTCAAGGACAAAATATGAGAGAGAATGATAGTTTAGTACTATATAAGTTGAGGATTTATTCTAAGCATAGCCTAAGTTCAATTTTTAGTGTTGGGATATGAAGTATTCAGATGAAATGGATTGATAAGCTTGTCTCCCATTGTTTTGGCATCAAAACTTACTCTATTCTTCTTCTTGAAGTTAACAATAGAGATTGGGCTATTGCTTTTTGAATACAATTCAAATGATTTGGAATTAGGATTTACAAAAACTAGAGGATAAAACTTTCTAACAATACCCACACTCTCTCCTTCTTTTGCATATTCTCAGTGTTGAAGGCATTAATTTTTACTTTTGTCTACAAGGCTTGTTGTGTGGTGTCGTGGGTTAATCACCCCTGAGAGTGTGAGACAAACATTCTTTCCAAATCTTAATTGGGACACAAGAATTTTTAGTCTTGGCAACATCCTTAATTCCTTATTACTATGAGATTCGCAAATTGGGGTTTTTGGGGTTCAGATCCTCTCCAGTTACTGGACAGTTCGAGTAGGAGAGAGATAGACTCTTGGAATAAAATAATATTATTTTTTAAAAATAATATTATTTCAAGAGTCTATCTCTCTCCTATCGGAACTGTCCAGTAAATAGAGAGGATCTCAATCCGGTTTTTGAGGTTTGCATCTAAATATGAACCAAGAACATTAACTAGGACAATCATTATTGGGACAACAAGAATACTATTGTCAAGGAGTTTAATAATTAGAAATATAACTGAGTGCTTTTAAAATAAGTGAAAACTGCCCGTTATTCCTTATAAAAGAGGGATGATTAAATGAAAGAGTAACGATAAGACAAAGGGTGAGAGAAGGACGCATGAGATTTATACTACTTCGTTATTACCTCACAATTGTGTTTAGTCCATTCACACACCTTGAAGAATTTTTTTTACTATAATCATCACGATTAAAGACTCAAGAGTATAGTTTTGACTTTTGACTAACCTTAATCTATAACTTATTTATTTATTGGTTGAATATCCTCGACCGGATTCGAACCAGATATTAGAAGGTCAGACATAAATTTCAAACCCACCAACCACTTGGGAAACCAGCGCCTTAGTCTACAATTTAATACAACTTGTGAGTATCTTTCGGCTAGCCTTAACCAATCTACTTTCTATATAATCAAAACATATGCTAGCACATTTACATTTTTAGACATCACCAAATTTTGACATTTGTCACAATTTAGGGGCAAAATAGACAATTCACCACATAAAGACAAAATGCTACAGTATCACTACAGTGCGCTACAGTGACGTTTCTGACGCGTTACAGTACCGCTTATGTCACTCTACAGTACGCTACAGTGACGTTTCTGACGCGCTACAGTACCAATACATTTGTTTTTTAAATTCAATTTTTTTCAAAAAAATTGATTTTTTTTTAAAAAAATTTATACACTATTTTTTTTAATTTTTTTAAAAAACGGTTGTCAATATTTTTATAAAAACAATTAGTCACTATAAATCAATTTTCACTATTTTTATAATCTACTCAAACTACGAAAATTAATAAAATAATTAGTCACTATAAATCAATTAGCCACTATCCATTGTCAAAAAAAGAATTGTAAAAAAGCTTTAACCCCTACCAAAAATTACAAAATAACTACTAAAACTAATCAATTTAACCACTTTTGTTAAAATCCATCAATTTAACCACTACAAAAAATTACCAAATAACTATTTTATAATTACTAAAAAAGAGTAAAATGCCAACGGAGTGGCAACGAGAGCGCCAATGGGAGTGGCGAGAGCGCCAACGGGAGTGGCAACGATAGAGGGACAAAAAAGTGAGGGACAAAAAATTGAATGAAAACTGCAATTAGAAACTGCAACTGACGCAGCAAAAGGACAAAAAACAGCAAATTTTAAAACCAACTTTTTTTCAGTTTTTTTTCCAATTTTTCTTTCCATAAAAAATCACTTTTTTGTCAGTTTTTTTTACTAAAAACATAATTTTTTTAACTATTTCTATAATTTATTCAAACTACTAAAATTAATCAATTTAACTACTACCAATTGTTAAAAAAAACATACCTCTATCAATAGTTTCAAAATTATTTATTCCAAAAAAATAAATTATTAAATTAATATCACACTCAATAATTAAATAATTTAAAATTTACTATTTACTATAATCTCTCTATTAAAACTACTAAAATCAATCAATTTTTCATGTAATAAATAAAATCAGTTTAACCACTAACAATTGTAATATTAAATCATATAGAAAAAAAGAGAAATCATGTGGCAACGGGACTGGCAACGAGAGACTGACAACGAGATCGGCAACGAGAGCGGCAACGGAAGTGCCAACAAGAGAGGGATCGAGAGCGCCAACGAGAGTGCCAACAAGAGATCGAGGGACAATGGAATCGACAACGAGAGCGACAACGGGAACATGAGTGGGAACATGAGTGGGAACAAGAGAGGCAAGGAGAGCGCCAACGTGGATGCATATTTTAAAAAATCTTATTTTCTTTTTTCTTCATTTTTACTCCATCTAAAATTTATTATTTACTATAATCTCTCTATTAAAACTATTAAAATCAATCAATTTAACCACTAAGAGAGGTAACGAGAGACTGGCAATGGGAGCTGCAACGGGAGTGGCAACGGGAGAGGTAATGAGAGTGCCAACGAGGATGCATATTTTACCTCTAATGTCCAAATACATTATTATGCATGGATCAATGTAATTCTGATTTTCAATCTCTTTCCACTTTGAATTTCAAATCATACATTTTGGACATTGTTCACAACTTATGATTATCTTCCAAATTACTATTATGACTTCATGACAATACACTGACCATACAGTATCACCCGTGCGTATGCACGGGTAAAATACTAGTACAACACAATATCTTAAAACGAAACCGATGTGTCTTTAAAACAGATGTTACAATATTTAAAGCAATAAAGATGTGTTCTAGATAAGCTTTTAAAAACTCATAATACGAGATTTAAACAACAATGCAACCTAAAAATAAGGTACATAAATTCTATCTGTCTGAGAGAATTGCTTTGAGGTAATTATTTTGAAATTCAAGCAGAGAATTAGTAATGTAAATATGTGTGTCGCTTCTGCCTTCTTTCGTCAAAGAATTAGGTATTAATTTATAGTTATTACATGCCTTGAATGTTGTGGTTCTTCACTTGTGTGTGAGTTTGTCTGTTGAAAATATATTTGTTGGAGAGGATCCTTTTATTTAACACTAAGAGAAGGTCCTCCTAGTTTTGTCAGAAATTTCCTTTATGAAATATTTTGTCTTCTAGATAATGTTCCATTTTTTGAAAGTTTATTCGATGTCGTCTCCACAAATGAACTCATTAGTCACTACTCACTAGTTAAAATATATACTTTCATTTTTAATAATCATATAATATTCAATTTTAAAATAAGATTTATTTTTGTATAGGCATGGTGGTTTTTGTTTTTCGTCCCTGGTAAAAAAAAGCTTAGTCCCAACAAATATAATGTTTTATTTTATCCCAGCAATTTTTTGTTTTGTTTTTCGTTCCTACAGTTTTGAATTTTTTGTTTTTTGTCCTTGTTCTTTTGTTTTAGTCCTTGTAATATTATTTATGTTTGATTTTACTCTTTGAAACTAAAAATAATTTTGATTTTAGTCTCTGAAATATGAATTAAATAATGACTAATTCTAGAGATAGATATTTATTCAAGGGACGAAAACCAATTTAGGAAATTACATGGATGAAAAACAAAAATATATTTTTCTAGGGACGATAGCAAAACAACTCTATATTTGCAGGGACGAAAAATATAATTAAGCCTTTATTTTATTTCGTCAAATTTTGAAAGTCTCTATATGTGTTTACTAAAATTGAAAAGAGCAGTGGCATTGAATATAATACATATGAAATATTTTACTAACTTAAATAATTCTATCAAATCAATTATTAGGAAAGTATTATATAATAAATTCTATTAGTATTTCAATAATTAATAGTATTTTACTCATTATTATTTATCCTTTATTTGACCAATAATAAATGAAACAATTTGACTTGACAAATATAATAATTAATGTGTTCAAATGTAACTTATGGTAATTGTACGAGGAAACGATTGACTTGTTTGAGATATCAATTGTGTATATAAAGACACTTCTTGAGATATAGTTTCTCACAAAATATATCCATGTTTTATGACCTTCATATTGTTTATCGAAAGATTTTACTTCCCCCCTTTCATTTTCTTTTCCACTTGCAAAGGCCTCATTCGTTAACGTTTATACATCATTATATCAAATCAACGAAGTACCAAATGATTATATTATGTTTGCACATAAATCAGGATGAGCCCAGTGCAAAGTAGAACCATAATCCACCTCATCTCTCTAAACAAGGTCTTTGTCCCAATCAATAGTTGGACCAGTAAGTTATACCTGAAGAGTACTCGGTGCTACTGATCAGGAAACTTCCTTTCCAAAGGTTGGTTCGTGAAATAGCTCAGGACATCAAGATGGACCTTCGTTTCCAAAGTCATGACGTCCTAACATTGCAAGAGGCTGCTAGGGCATACCTTGATGGACTCTCTAAGGATATCAAATTGTGTTCCATCGATGCTAAGCATGTCACTATTATGCCTAAGGATATTCAGTTGGAAAGAAGGACTCGTGGTGAGCATGCCTGAGGATGGTGGACTTGGTGTTGTTGGGATAGGTTTTGTTGTATGCCTTATATAAAAAGGTATGATTAAATAAAAGAGTAAAAATGAGACAATGGATAAGAGAATGACACGTGAGATTTGCACTAGTTCACTATCACCTTGATAGCTATGTTTAAGAAAGTAGGGGCATTGAATAAGATATTTATAAAATATTATACTGACTGCAATATTTTTAAATACTACATTGGTTGGTATAATAATTCCAAGGGGTTGTTCTAGTGGAGCATGACGAGATTTGTATTTGGAAAGTCTTGGGTTAAAATCTCCACTAGTTTCCTTGGGATGAGGAAAATGTAATTCTTTTGTAAGTGCATAAAGAGCCCGAAGGTTTTCCCTGTCTTGGCCTGGGTGTCATCCCCTCACCTTACATTTTCTAACCAAAAAACATTGGTAGATATAATAAATTAAATTCTATAAAGATATATTAATTCAATTTCAAATTCTGTATTTATGGTATTTAAGTCGTAGCTTTAAATGTAATATATTTGTTGACTGAATTAAATGTGATATAAATTTTGACTTACTATTAAATACCACTTTTGTTCTTAATTTTTGGTACTTTTAGTGTTTTATTTTTGTTTCAAAACAATAATATTTTTAAAAACCCAAATTTTGATTTCAAATCACCAAAATTTTCCAAATATATTCTTCATATTTATTGAGTCTTTTAGAGACCCAAGACAACTATTAGCTCTTTTATTTTGATTTCAATTATTTCAAGACAATTACAAAGAAGATATTTTAGTACTTAGCCCGCACAAATTAATTGTATCTTAATTTGTGTGTAACAAGCAAAAAGTACTAATGATTAGGAACAGAGGAAATACTACTATAGGTAAGCATTAAATACTTAATGAAATTGAAAGAAATTAATTGCAATATATTCAATATTCATCATTAATACAACTATTAAATGTGATAATTATAAAATATAAAAATTAAAATATTAAATATATGAAAACATGCACCTGAAGAAATTTTAAACACTATAACATAATACAATAATAATCATAGCCAATGAAGGTTGGTGTAACACCCCGGTATTTCTAACGAGTAGAAATACCTAAGTGCACAATCCCTAACACCTCAGAGATATATTTCCTATTAGTTCACTAATTTCCTATCAGTCTATAATTTATTTATTTATTGGTTGAATATCCTCGCCCGGATTCGAACCAGATATTAGAAGGTCAGAACATAAATTTCAAACCCACTGTAACACCCCGATAATTCTAACATGTAGAATCACCGAAATGCACTACATGGCATACATCAGAGTAACTTCCTGTCAATGAAATATTGAACACAACTAAAATTTTCGAAATAAGTATCAATGGTTCAATGAACCTCCATGCATAATCGGAAAGATCTGAAGTCTTGAGACTTAAACATACATTATCCTAGTGTTCAATACTCAAAACATGAAATTAGCGGAAACGATTTATAACTTATACATGATAGTTATACAACCGATAACAAAAGTACTATAGAAGGGCAAGGGCCTAAAACATGAAACATAGACTTCCGGACTCCTCGAGTCACACCGGCTAACCGTGAACCTTCGCCTTAGCTTTCCTTTGCTTCTCTGAAAAACCACAATACATAAATGGTGAGATAAACATTATCTCAGTGAGTCCTATCGAGACCCCTGACCAACTCTAACGGTTTATTATACTTGAATCTGAACTCATGGCCCTAATAAGCGACCACGTGAATACATGGTGTTTTCTCGTAACTTGTAGCCCTAATAAGCGACTACTCGTTACATTTCTGATTTTTCCTGATGTAACCCTAATAAGCGACTACGGATCATATTTTAACATGAACTTAGCACAACACCTCGAAGCCCGCCTTAGCTAAGGTTAGGACGTCTCAGTGAACCCATCCCCACTAATCCAAGTGAGCAACATGAGAGCCTAGGTTCTGGGGCTCACGACTTCCCCTCCCCTAGTATGCTAATAACTGGAGGATCGTCATCCTCGATATACACAAGGTATACCATCTACCTTTCCCCGAGGGAAAGTAACTTGAATTGTGTTTACATGAATTGAGAGTTTTTATGTCTTTATAGACTTGCAATCAATCAGCTTACATGACATGATGAACTTGAAGTTCGTTATCTTAACATGATTGGACTCAAGGTCCGTTAACATTTCTTGACTTATGTTCTCTCGCGTTCTCTAAGTACGGTTTTCCGTTACGTTCATAACACACAAGTTTTCTATCAAACATGTTGAATTCCATGATATCAGTATCTTTACATTGTTGGGGAACCATGAGGAATGGATTAGAAGAGGATTGGAATCATTTGGGATGGATAAAAAGGTACTTTGAATTTGAGGATCAGAAGGTCTCACATGACCCGTGCGTGTAGGCGCACGATCCGTGCGCTGTTGAACAAAGTTGTAGAAGGTTTTCAGAAAGATACGCACGACCCGTGCGTCTAAGCGCACGACCCGTGCGTCTAAGCGCACGATCCGGGCGTTGTTGAATAAAAGTTTCAGAAGGATACGCACGACCCGTGCGACTAGGCGCACGATCCGTGTGTGTTTAAAAATTCAGTTCGTGTAGCATCAGATGGGGGCGCACGACCCGTGCACAGAGGCACACGATCCGTGCGTCTCCATCAGTTTTCCAGAAAACAGACTTTTCATGAGTAAATTCCATTCCGTTCCAATTCCAATTTCTCTTCCGATCGAGACTCAAACTTGAATACACACAGAACAATATAACACAACAATATATTCAAATCAAACTAGTGCATCCAAACAATTACACATGCAATTGATCAATTTAAACTTGTAGTTTTCTGAAAACAGTTTTTCGACCTTATTTCTTCTCGAGACCAATTGAACACAACGCTGGTTTTCGAAACAGCGAACTCAGAACACACAAAATCCCTAAGCGAGTTATAGAACTCACCTCTTTGAGGACAGAAGCTACCAATACCGAAACTCAGCAACAAGGACCACGGCAACTCACGAACTCTCCAACAAACCGCTTCTAGGCAACCCAAAACTGAAACCCAAACCTCCTAGAGCTTGCACTTCGAACCCAGGAACTAAACTGCCTCCTAAGCTGCTCCAACACTCGGTTTAGGTACAGAAGTTGGTTTTAACACTTCCTTCACTCACATGCAACTCAGATTTTTAGAATTTTGGTTAAATGGAGCTTGGTGGGTCTTCAATGGTGATTTGGGCTAGGAGGAGGGGATGACTTCGAAATTACTATCAATGGGAAGAGGAGAATGACAGGAGTTCAGGGTTGGTTTTGGATGCTACATGCATCCACAATTTCGTGATCTCTCTCTTCCTCAACTTTCCCTCTCTCTCACGCCTAACCCTTCCTTTCTCTCTTCCCTGTTTCTGATTTCCAGAAATGGTTCAAAGTGTTTCAGTTTGGTTTTTCAGCTGAAAGGAAATATATATATATGGTATGGGGAAAAGACAGGTTTGCCCCTCACTTAAGCTTCCTATCCCCTATGACTCCCATCAGCCCTAAGCATTCTACTAACATCCAATTAATTATCAATCACACACAATTTGCACATTTAATAAATCAATAAGTCATTTTCAGTATAAATAGTTCCCAACCAACTAAATTAAATCACTAATTATTATTTCATGCCAATTAATTAAAATAGCAAAATAGGGGATGTTACATTCACCCCAACTTTTTAAAAATTTTGTCCTCAAAATTGAACAAACATACCTCACTCGAAAAGATGGGGATATTTCACCCGCATGTTTTCCTCTACTTCCCATGTCGCTTCGTCAGGCGAGGCACCGTCCCAAAGCACCTTGACAATAGGAATTGATCTTGTCCGGAGCGCTTTCACGCCACGTTCGACGATCCTGATTGGAATAGGCTGATAAGATAAATTCGGGTGGATGTCGATCGACTCGAAATTTAACGGCTGACTAGGATCTGGAACATACTTCCTTAGCTGCGATACATGAAACACGTCATGTAATCTGGACAACTCCGGAGGTAAGGCAATGCGATACGCTACTGGTCCAATTCGCTCGGTAATCTGGAAAGGCCCAACATACCGAGGAATGAGCTTCTATGCTCGCAATGCAATACCGGTACCAATGATTGGAGAAAGCCTAAAAAAGACATGGTCTCCTTCGTCAAATTCTAACGGTCTTCTCCTCTTATCGGCGTAACTCTTTTGCCGACTCTGAGCGGTCTTCATCCTTTCTCTTATCTGACGGATCTTCTCCGTAGTCTCGCGGACTAAGTCCGGACCCAATAATCTCTGCTCATCTATATCCCACCAGCACAATGGTGTCCTGCACTTCCTCCCATACAGTGCTTCGTATGGCGCCATCCCAATACTAGAATGGTAGCTGTTGTTGTAGGAAAACTCCACCAATGGAAGATGATCTTCCCATCGGCCTCCACTATCGAGCACACGGGCTCTCAACATATCTTCCAAAGTCTGAATGGTCCTCTCAGTCTGTCCGTCCGTCTGCGGATGATAAGCTGTACTCGCACACACTTTCGTCCCCAATGCCATATTCAATGCCCTCAAAAACCGTGATGTGAACTTGGGATCACGATCACAAACAATGCTTGTGGGAACTCCATGAAGCCTCACAATATTCTTGAGATACTCGTCTGCCAACTTCGCAACTTTGTGATTAGAACGCACCGGAATGAAATGGGCAGATTTGGTCAAACGGTCCACCACTACCCAAATAGAATCATTTACTGCTCGGGACCGTGGTAACCCCATGAAAAAATCCATAGAGATGCTTTCCCACTTCAATTCTGGTATGTTCAAAGGCTGCAACTGACCGGCTGGCTTCTGGTGCTCTATCTTGACCTTTTGACAAGTCAAGCATCGAGACACAAACTCTGCTACATCCACCTTCATACCCGGCCACCAATATAACTGCTTCAAGTCTCTATACATCTTGGTAGACCCAGGATGTATCGAGAACTGACTCTGATGGGCTTCTTCCATAACTTGCTTCTTAATGCCCTCATCATTCGGCACACAGATTCTACCATCAAAGCAAACCATACCATCACTGTCTTCAGTGTAATTCGGCAATCTCTTTTGTGCTTGCAACACTAAATCAACTTCTTGGGCTGAGCGAATCAGATTTCTCAGAGAGCTCGAAATCTGAATGTGGCTCAACACAAGTCTACCCCTCCTTGGCTTCACTTTCAAATTGAGGTCTCGGAATGCTTCCAATAATGCCATCTCATGAATCATCAACTGTGCAGTAAGGATTGACTTTCTACTCAAAGCGTCGGCTACAACGTTAGCCTTTCCCGGATGGTATTTCAACTCAAAATCATAATCCTTCAAGAACTCTACCCATCTCCTCTGCCTATTATTCAGCTCCTTCTGATCGAACAGATACTTAAGGCTCTTGTGGTCACTAAAGACTTCGAAATGAGACCCGTAAAGATAATGTCTCCAAATCTTTAGTGCAAACACAATCGCCGCCAATTCCAAATCACACGTCAGGTAATTCTCTTCATGCGGCTTCAACTGCCTAGAAGCATAAGCAACCACCTGTTGATTCTGCATAAGGACACATCCTAAACCCTTACCAGAGGCGTCACAATAGATTTGGAATCCTAAGGACGGATCTGGAAGAATTAGGACGGGTGCAGAAGTCAAACGACTCTTCAATTCTGCAAAACAATCATCACAGTCTGAGTCCCACACAAACGGCTGATCCTTGCGAGTCAACCGAGTGAGAGGACGGACTAGTTGAGAAAATCATTGAATGAATCTCTGATAATACCCAGCTAATCCCAAGAAACTTCTCACTTCAGTGACTGTTGATGGTTGTTTCCAGTCTACCACAGCTTCAATCTTACTGGGATCCACTGCAACACCGGATAGGGATATCACATGGCCCAAAAACTTCACTTCGGGCATCCAAAAATCACTTTTGGATGGCTTGGCAAACAACTTCTTCTCCCGGAGTACGTTCAGAACAATTCGGAGATGTTGCACATGCTCCTCAACCGTCTTAGAGTACACCAAGATGTCGTCAATGAAAACTACTACAAACTGATCCAAATACGGGTTGAAAGTCCGATTCATATAATCCATGAATATAGTCGGAGCGTTGGTTAAACCGAAGGGCATCACTACAAACTCGTAGTGTCCATATCTAGTACGGAACGCGGTATTCGGAATATCCAAAGCCTGAACTCTTATTTGGTGATAGCCAGATCTCAAATCAATCTTCGAAAAACACAGCAGCTCCTCTCAGTTGATCCAACAAATCATCAATTCTCGGCAAAGGATACTTATTCTTGATTGTTACCTTGTTCAACTGACGGTAATCGATGCACAACCTCATACTTCCATCTTTCTTCTTGACGAGTAACACTGGAGCACCCCATGGCGAGGCACTCGGCCGAATAAACTGCTTTGAAATTAAATCTTCCAATTGGGCTTTCAATTCTTTCAACTCTAAAGGGGACATCCTATACGGAGCTATAGAAATTGGCCCTGTACCAGGGATCAACTCTATTGAGAACTCCACCTCACGATCTGGAGGTAACGAAGAAACTTCATCAGGAAATACGTCTAGAAACTCATTAACAACTTGTACGGAAGATAAATCCAGACCTGTTTCAGACGATGCAGACAACATCAAGACATAAGCTTCAGCGCCTTGGAACAAACAATCACTAGCATCGATGAATGAGATAACAACTTCAGAATTGGCCGGTTGTGGCTCCATTGACTCGGAGGCAAAACCGACAGTCCGATGAAAACAATCAATGGTCACATGGTTGGCGGTCATCCAATTCATACCTAGGACAATGTCCATACCCTTCATTGGCAAACAAATGAAATTTATGACAAAACTCCTGTCTCCGATAGATAGAAGACAGTTCTCACATAAGGACTGGGTTTGAATACTACCCTCGGCGGCAGTCTTAATAGAAAGCGGTTGGGACAACGATGTCAAAGTTAATCCCAATCGGTCAACACAAATTTGAGATATAAAGCAATGAGTCGCACCCGAATCATATAAAATACTAACGGAGTTAGAGAAAAGAGATCCTGTACCCCTTAGTAGATTATCTGACGGTGTGACATTCTGGGCATCTAAGGTATAGACCCTGCCATGAGTTGTAGTAGCGGCACCATCCTCCTGACCCTTCTTCTTTGGACAGTTATTTGCATAATGTCCCTCCTTCTTGCAGTAGTAGCACTGATTCGATCCCACTTGACACTTACCCTGATGGTACCTTCCACAGTTGGAGCACGTACTGAACCTTGGAGAATTAGACGACTGAACTTGCTTCCCTTTGTTGGAGTTGTACATGGGACCCATTTGATTGTTGGACGATCCAACATTCTTCTTACCCTGATTGAATACCTTTCTACTTGCATACAACCTCTTCAAATCACTTTCAGCTATATAAGCTTGCTGAACCATGGCCGCATAATTGGTATATGCAAAAGAACTTAGACTTTGAGCAATGTCTTCCCTTAACCCATACTTGTACCTATCGGTCTTCCACTTGTCATTGGGGGCATAACCAGCCAAACCGAAGAATTGATACAACTCTTCAAACTTGGCAGAGTACTGACCCACCGTTAGACTTCCTTGAGTGATAGTTAAAAACTCATTCTCCTTGTCGAACCTCATTGCCGTCGGAAAGAACTGCTCCAAAAACACTTGTCTGAAATGCTCCCAAGTCTGGGGAGTACCCATAGTCACCATCATAGCCTTAACATTAGTCCACCAGTTGTGAGCTTCCCCTTTTAGCATATGGGATGCCAATCTTAACTTATCCTCATTCGTGACTTGCATAGTCAGGAAAATCTTCTCTATATCATCCAGCCAATGCTGGGCTTCCATGACAACCGGTCCTCCCTTGAACTCAGATGGCTTCATCTTCAGAAATTCCGCATAAACTTGCCTGGGGTTAACTTGCGGCTCTAGGGCCCGCTGAGGTTGAACTTGAGCATTCTGCTGCAACGTTACCATATCTTCCAGCATCTTCTGCTGCCTTTCCATCATGCCTTGCATCCAAGCAGCATGCGGATCGATTGGTGGGGTGTTCCTTGATCCTCCTGCCATAATTCTGCAAACGATACACCAAGTATTAAGTTGATCAGTCTCAATGTCTCTTAGCATCATACGAAGCATAATGGCAGAGTTACTCAAGGGACAAAACCACCCTAACTAATCTAAGCCCGACTAGGTCGAACTACTCTGATACCATAATGTAACACCCCGATAATTCTAACATGTAGAATCACCGAAATGCACTACATGGCATACATCAAAGTAACTTCCTGTCAATGAAATATTGAACACAACTAAAATTTTCGAAATAAGTATCAATGGTTCAATGAACCTCCATGCATAATCGGAAAGATCTGAAGTCTTAAGACTTAAACATACATTATCCTGGTGTTCAATACTCAAAACATGAAATTAGCGGAAACGATTTATAACTTATACATGATAGTTATACAACCGATAACAAAAGTACTATAGAAGGGCAAGGGCCTAAAACATGAAACATAGACTTCCGGACTCCTCGAGTCACACCGGCTAACCGTGAACCTTCGCCTTAGCTTTCCTTTGCTTCTCTGAAAAACCACAATACATAAAGGGTGAGATAAACATTATCTCAGTGAGTCCTATCGAGACCCCTGACCAACTCTAACGGTTTATTATACTTGAATCTGAACTCATGGCCCTAATAAGCGACCACGTGAATACATGGTGTTTTCTCGTAACTTGTAGCCCTAATAAGCGACTACTCGTTACATTTCTGATTTTTCCTGATGTAGCCCTAATAAGCGACTACGGATCATATTTTAACATGAACTTAGCACAACACCTCGAAGCCCGCCTTAGCTAAGGTTAGGACGTCTCAGTGAACCCATCCCCACTAATCCAAGTGAGCAACATGAGAGCCTAGGTTCTGGGGCTCATGACTTCCCCTCCCCTAGTATGATAATAACTGGAGGATCGTCATCCTCGATATACACAAGGTATACCATCTACCTTTCCCCGAGGGAAAGTAACTTGAATTGTGTTTACATGAATTGAGAGTTTTTATGTCTTTATAGACTTACAATCAATTAGCTTACATGACATGATGAACTTGAAGTTCGTTATCTTAACTTGATTGGACTCAAGGTCCGTTAACATTTCTTGACTTATGTTCTCTCGCGTTCTCTAAGTACGGTTTTCCGTTACGTTCATAACACACAAGTTTTCTATCAAACATGTTCAATTCCATGATATCAGTATCTTTACATTGCGTGCGTGTAGGCACACGATCCGTGCGCTGTTGAACAAAGTTGTAGAAGGTTTTCAGAAAGATACGCACGACCCGTGCGTCTAAGCGCACGATCCGGGCGTTGTTGAATAAAAGTTTCAGAAGGATACACACGACCCGTGCGACTAGGCGCACGATCCGTGTGTGTTTAAAAATTCAGTTCGTGTAGCATCAGATGGGGGCGCACGACCCGTGCACAGAGGCACACGATCCGTGCGTCTCCATCAGTTTTCCAGAAAACAGACTTTTCATGAGTAAATTCCATTCCGTTCCGATTCCAATTTCTCTTCCGATCGAGACTCAAACTTGAATACACACAGAACAGTATAAAACAGCAATATATTCAAATCAAACCAGCGCATCCAAACAATTACACATGCAATTGATCAATTTAAACTTGTAGTTTTCTGAAAACAGTTTTTCAACCTTATTTCTTCTCGAGACCAATTGAACACAACGCTGGTTTTCGAAACAGAGAACTCAGAACACACAAAATCCCTAAGCGAGTTATAGAACTCACCTCTTTGAGGACAGAAGCTACCAATACCGAAACTCAGCAACAAGGACCACGGCAACTCACGAACTCTCCAACAAACCGCTTCTAGGCAACCCAAAACTGAAACCCAAACCTCCTTGAGCTTGCACTTCGAACCCAGGAACTAAAATGCCTCCTAAGCTGCTCCAACACTCGGTTTAGGTACATAAGTTGGTTTTAACACTTCCTTCACTCACATGCAACTCAGTTTTTTAGAATTTTGGTTAAATGGAGCTTGGTGGGTCTTCAATGGTGATTTGGGCTAGGAGGAGGGGATGACTTCGAAATTACTATCAATGGGAAGAGGAGAATGACAGGAGTTCAGGGCTGGTTTTGGATGCGACATGCAACCACAATTTCGTGATCTCTCTCTTCCTCAACTTTCCCTCTCTCTCACGCCTAACCCTTCCTTTCTCTCTTCCCTGTTTCTGATTTCCAGAAATGTTTCCAAGTGTTTCAGTTTGGTTTTTCAGCTGAAAGGAAATATATATATGGTATGGGGAAAAGACAGGTTTGCCCCTCACTTAAACTTCCTATCCCCTATGACTCCCATCAGCCCTAAGCATTCTACTAACATCCAATTAATTATCAATCACACACAATTTGCACATTTAATAAATCAATAAGTCATTTTCAGTATAAATAGTTCCCAACCAACTAAATTAAATCACTAATTATTATTTCATGCCAATTAATTAAAATAGCAAAATAGGGGATGTTACACCCACCAACCACTTGGGAAACCAGCGCCTTAGTCTACAATTTAATACAACTTGTGAGTACTAGAAAATGGGTTTTTAGCGTCCATATTTTAGCGTCGGCCACGATACCCACTGTTGCACCCCAAAAAATCCGGTTCGGGACTTTTCGTTTGACAACGTGGAAAAAGTTTGGAGCCACCACCAATATTTTAATTTTAAGACCAAAACATTGAAAAAAGGTCTTTTAAACAAGGCGGATAGTCTTTTGAAAACTAGAGATGTAGGTTCGGGGGTCGGTTAGGTACGGGGAAGGGATTAGCACCCCGCACCTCCTTTCTACCGAAAGGGAACCATTAACTTGATGTGTGGTTTGGACAAAAGTTTGAGTTTGAAAGCGGTTTGTTCTACTTCTTTTCTTTTCTTTCCTTTTCTTTTTATTTCATTTGAGAAATTGTTTTATTGAAAACGGGGGGAAGAAGAATACTTTTGGTATCTTTGAAAAGCGGAACAAAACAAAGATTTTTTAAAAGGGTGCTTGACGGGCTGTGACCCGCTCCTACGTACCCTCACTGGAAGAGGGATCAAAGCTACGTAGTTCTCGCTCTTTGGTTTTGAAAAGGTATTGAGCTTTCGCGAAGACCGAACAACAACGGTTAGAATGGTCTCACTACTAACTCTTTTGAAAATGAAATCATCATTAATGACCTAATCGGCAACGGCGCGATTGGTGTTTAATGACAATTGATTTATTTTTAAGAAATGAATAAGTTTTCGAAAATGGGATAGAGCTTTTGCGAAGACCGAACAACAACGGTTAGAATGGTCTCGCTACTAACTCCTTTTGAAAACAACATCATCATTAACGACCTAATCGGCAACGGCGCGATTGGTGCTTAATGACAATTGATTTATTTTTGTTTTGAAAGTGAAAGTTTCTTTTTGTTTTGAAATGATTTTAGGAAATGGGTTTTAGAAAAGGAGTAGAACATTTCAAGTCAATTCTAAATCCATAACCAAATGCAAATGAATGAATAATACTCAAGCAAACATGAACATATCACTCATTAACCAAGATTAAACATGCCCATACAATCAAAGGATTCAATTATTAAAGATGCAAAACAAAGTTCTCAAAGTAATTGTGTGTGTGTGAGAGGGAATTGCTACACAAGTTGGGAGCAATCTCAAGAGGGGCACATATACCTCTATGCTACACATGTTGGTAGTCTTATAAGGGCACATGATTGTGCAAAAGGGTTTGTGCACAATTAAGTCGAGACATTCAAATGGCATCAAGAACAAAGAAATACAATTAATCATAGGCATAGAGTATTCTAGGTTAGGTGAATGAACATGTGAAAATGAATGCGAGATATCATGTTAATGAATGCATGATCATATGATAATGAATGCAAGACATGATATTAATGGATGCATGAACATGTAAGAGAGTATGAGAATGCAAGAGGCATAAGCATATATGAATGCATGAACATGTAAGCATATGAAAGTATGCAAGTATTAATGTGCAAACATAAGAATGTGTCACACAAGTGATGAAATGCAAAGTGTGAAAATGTTTTGGGTATTTTTGCAAATTGACAAGTAGTAAAAACTTTTAGTAAAAAGTTAGTGAATGGTAAAGTAAAAATGCATGAGGCAAATGGTATTTACTTAATGAAAGGGTAAAGTAAAAATGTAAAAAAAAGTAAATGGTAATTACTTAATGAAATTGTAAAGTAAAAATGTAAAAAGGTGAATGGTAATTACTTAATGAAATGGTAAAGTAAAAATGTAAAAAGGTGGTTAAAAGTCAAAAACACACTAATACAATTACACTTATCTACACAAGATCAAACAACACATTTTGAGCACTAAACTATGCACAAAAATGGGCTCTATGGCCGAACCCCTATATGAGCATAAACACCAAATTTTTCATGCCAAAACTCATAATCAACACATAGAACAAATCATGCAAACCAAGCACATCATGCATTTTATTTACATAAATCAAGGAGTGAAAAGAAAGCAACAAAAACCCTAAATTCTAAGGCTCAAAACCGAAACCCCTACACCCATAAATCAAGCCAAAATTCAACTTGCAAGTTATGATATGAACAAGAAGATGCATATAATATGTGAAAGCCCTCTATTTATGGAAAAGTGAGAAAATGAGTGTGAAAATACAAACTACATGGTTAAAACACAAGAAAATTCCCCTCAAGGCCAAGGACTCATTGCCAACACCCAAGGCTCCCAATGTCCTTGTCATAATGTTGGAAACAAGTCCTCTAAGCCTTTTGAGAAAGGAAAGAGGAGTAGAAGAAAGATTTACATGTTAATAATTAAAATGCAAGAGATAATATGCTTACCTCAAGAAATAACTAGAAAAGGAATAAAGATGTAAAATAGGAGCAAGAACACTTGAAGAACACCTCCAACAATCTAGATCCTCACGCAAATCCTCTTCCTTGGGTGGATTTTGATGAAACTTGGATGATTATGGAAGCTTGGAAGGAGAGTTATTGAAAAATGATGAAGGATTATCAAGCTTTTTTATTTTATGGTTGAAGAAATTGTGTAGGGAAGATGGAGGAGAGGGTTTTTGTTTTTTGAGAGAGAGGAGAGGAGAGTATTGTGTGCTAGGGTCTGAATGAGAGTAGCCTCAAGCTCTCATGGGTTAAGGGTTGTGTGAGGGAAGTAAAGGAATTAGTGTGTATTTTGTGGTGTAGAGAGAAGGAAGGTAAAAACATGTTGTGTATTCAAATGTGTGCTTGATGAAAGGCTTGATGTGAACTTGATGTGGGCTGAAGGTGATGGGAGGTGTGGAGATTGAGGGTGGAGTGAGGGAGATGGTTTGCTTGTGAGATTGGTACTTACTTTGGCCAAAAATGGATAAAAGCAAAAAACACCTAAAAGGACTTAGCCCTAATTCTAAAAATACAATAAACATCCAATATTATTTTATTATTCATTTTTCATTTCTGATTTCAGATTTCATATTTTTAATTATATATATTTTTTTGGGCCTTTTTGAAAAAAACCGTTACAATTGACCAAAATACCCTTTTTGACGCTAAAACCCTAATTTGCCCGAAAAATGCGTTTCCACTTCAAAATGAATCTATAACCCTAGAAATGACCTCTAGAATCTTAGAATGCATGCTCAATGACCTTCATGAGGAATTATCATTTTTATTGTGAAATGACCAAAATACCCTTTTGGACTCAAAAAAACCTGATTTACCCAAAAAGTGCATTTCAACTCTAAAAATGATTTTAGAAACTTTGGAATGACTTTTAGGACTCAAAATGCAATGCATGATGCTTCTCACTCCTCAACTTATTTATTTTTGTGGAAAATTAGGGTTTTGATCTAAGCTGGACAAAATTGGGGTATGACACCCACGCTAATAGCGTCTGCCTAGAGTCGGCTTGACCCACGCAACCCACAAATTTATTTGTTGTTGGAAAAAAAAATTAGCGTCGGCTCTGGCGGACGCTAAATGCTTAATTTTTAAATATTACTATTGTTAGCGTCCGCTCTAGCCGACGCTACCTCTCAGTTTATTTTACTATTATCATTCTCACTCTCACACTCTCGCTCACTGTCACTCTCCTCACCCTATCCTCACTTTCACTATTCTCACTCTCACACTCTCGCTCTCTCGCTCTCGCTCTCACTCTCCTCATCCTCGGTTCCGCCTCCCTCACTCTCAATCACCACCACCTCACCTCCACCCACACTCCCCATCGCCGTGCTCGACTCCTCCCTCACCTACGCCCTCATTCTCCTCAACTTCGGCGAAACCCTAACCTCACCTTTCCCCAATCCCTAGCTCAACTCCGGCCTCCGTCCTCCGCCCTCATTCTCGCAACCACTGTTCGCCGCCATCCACTCATTTTTTCGGCCGCTGAAAGGTTAGTCGTCTCTCCACTTGTTTCAGTTCCAGAACCGTTTGTACCATTTTCGTCTTTTTCATTTTTCTCTATTCTTGATTTCTAGATCACCTCTTCCGGTCACCTCTTCCTCCGCCTCACGCGGTTCATTTGGGTTCTCCATCTGCGCACATTTCTCTCTCTCTCTCTCTCTCACTCACTGCTCACGGTTCGTTCACTCTCTCTCTCTCTCTCTATCTCTCACTCTATCTCTCTCAAAATAATTTTTTTGACAAATTTCCTCACTTGATAGGATTTCTGTATTAACAGTTTTGTTGATTTTGTGTATTTTGGTTTTAGGGTTTATTGATTTTGTGTATTTAGGTTTTTTTTGGGTACAAAATTGAACACATGATCTGATAGATTGTAGATGCATATCACTCTGTCAAGAAACAGGTTAAATTTAATCAAGCTTTACTGCTTGCTTATGACATAGGTTGATGCTCCTCTGTACAAGTCCTTACTGAAGAAGGAGAAGGCTCATAACATGGTGTTAGCCTGTATTTTCGACAGGCTAATATTAAATGCAGTCAACAGGGTTTGACTTAATAATTTCAGAAAGAAGGCAGGTCTTCGACACCAAGATATAATTTCGACTTCAAGAGGTAGTAACCAAGGGAAAGCAGCCTAATGCATAACTTAGCGAATTTGGAAAAAAAGAGGCCACACTTCGACAGAGAGAAGATTAACAAGCAAAGCTATGGAGATCTGTCGAATGGGACATTGCTTCCTTGGTCGAAAAGAAAGAGCAGTTAGATAATCGAAGTAGAAGCACGTCGAAGTAGCAGTTACTCTGCCTTATCTTGTTTTAGAAAACCGCTGAGCGGTTATAGTCTTATTTGTATTATAAATAGAGGTTCTGTAGAGGGGGAAAATGGGTCGCAAATCTCATTACACATATTTCCTAAAACACTCTACTTCCGCAAACAGAGAAAACAAAGTCAACAGGAATTCATGTATGATTCTGCGTACCACTTCTTTATATAATTGTTTTCATTTCTTTTAGATTTCTGCACTTTGTCATCTTCTTCACTTACAATTACTGAAATTTACTGCATTTTGATTCCTCTTCCCGCATTTACAAATTCTTGCACTTTATCGTAAGTTTCTGCACTACTATTAAATATCAACAATTCTTAGTAAAATTTGATCACAAATGGCCTGAGATTCCTAGTTGATCTCGCAAGTAACACGTGTAGTGAAACTAGCGGTGTTTACTAAAAATCGCAGTAAACAAATTGGCACGCCCAGTGGGACATTTGTGCTAACTAATTAAAATTTTTTACTAAAATAACTCTGGGTTTGTTAAACACAGAACCAGTACATCGCACGTTGCATGCGTTTAAGAAGTGGTAGACAGTTACATCAAATGCCACGTTCAAACATTAATGGTGCTTCTACATCGAATGGACATTCCCAGGCGTCAGTTATTGATACCAACGCCACGAACACTCAGGGAACAACCCTTCCTGCACCATCTCCAGGAGTAACCGCTCCCATAACTGCTCCAAACGTGGTCGGCGTAACCGCCCCATTATCGTCTTCGGCAGACATGGGTATAACCGCTGTAACCGCCCCCACTATAACTCCTGGGTCGAACATGATGATTCCCCAGTCATCAACCTTTGGTTCAACTAATCCCTGGATGCCCAATGCTATGGTGGGAAATATGCCATATAATTTTCCCATGAATGGTCGAAATTACCCCTATGGAATGCCAACCGCTATGATGGTAGGACTCCATACAAATGCATCTACGTATGCAGATAACATGGCTTCGAACTTTTCGCCTATGCACAACCCATCAGAAAATATGTATAGTCGAAATATACAACCTTCAATAACCACTTCGTCATTATTGGCATTAAGACAACAAATGGACGATAGTAACCATGATATGGTAAATATGTTAACACAGCAAATAGGTACAGTATTTAATCCCCTGATACAGGACACAAATAATAGTTACCAAATGTTAGCAACACAAATGGGTCGAATTGCTGACTTCTTTGGCACTCCACAAATACAAAACCAGCAAATTCCCCGAGTACAAAACATCAGGCCTGTTGATTTACCTGTCGAAAGGCCTAATAATGCAACCCCCGTGAATCGAGCACAACAATTTGTCGAGGAGCCTATACCTGAAGTGGTACTAGTAAATAGAAATCAAAATGCTGATGAGGTAGTTAGGCAAGTCCAGCAAAATAACCTCGGAATGCAAAATAATTTGGCTAATCTTGTCGAAACTATACTAGCCCAAAATGGTCTTAATTTAGGCTTACACAGACCTAATTTTGTATCTCCCTTGTCTGAATATGTGATGCAAACAGATTTGCCTAGAGGGTGGAAAATTCCTAAGTTCACAAAATTTGCTAGGGAAACCAGCGAATCTACGGTCGAACATATTGCAAGATATTTGACTGAGGCTGGGGAC
Source organism: Astragalus membranaceus (assembly GCA_039519185.1). Taxonomy (NCBI): domain Eukaryota; kingdom Viridiplantae; phylum Streptophyta; class Magnoliopsida; order Fabales; family Fabaceae; genus Astragalus; species Astragalus membranaceus. The sequence goes on from CM076847.1 coordinate 157,895,228, forward strand.
ATTGCGTTAAACGAAAATTTGAAAATGAAATATTTCCCAAATTCTTTGACGAAAAATGCATTTACCTGGTTTACAACATTACCCCCGCACTCCATGTTTAATTGGAACCAATTAGAAAAAGCCTTTCATGAACAATTTTACATGGGACAATCAAAGATTAGCCTTAAAGAATTGGCTAGTGTTCGACGCACAATGCCAGAATCTATTGATGAATATCTCAATAGATTTAGACTACTCAAGGCGAGATGTTTCACTCAAGTGCCTGAGCATGAGTTAGTCGAAATGGCTGCTGGTGGTTTAGATTATTCCATCAGGAAAAAACTGGATACTTTACACCTAAGAGATATGGCTCAATTGGCTGATAGAGTTCGACAAGTTGAAAGACTTAAAGCAGAAAAAGCTTCGACAACCAAGTTTAACAATAAGAAAGAAAAAGTGGCGTTTGTTAATGTTGATAACAATAGCCAAGAATTCGACATAGCTTATGAAAATGTCGAGGAGGAGGTTGATATTGCAGAATTAAAACCCGGGCCTCCATATACATGCAAATTGTTAAACCCCTCAAATGGAAAAAACCCTGTCGAACCAAAAAATGATAAGTTTGTTGCAAAAACATATACCTTCGACGTCACAAAATGTGACCAAATATTTGATCTTTTGGTGACTGATGGTCAAATTCTAGTGCCTAAAGGTCTAAAACTACCACCATTAGAACAACAAAAGAAAAGAGGTTATTGCAAATATCATAATTTCTTGGGTCATAACACCTCCCGATGTGTACTTTTCAGGGATCTAGTTCAGAAAGCATTGAATGATGGAAGGCTGAAATTTGATGACAAAAATAAGTCATCAATGCAGATCGACAGCAATCCTATGCCCACAGCAGAAGCAAACTACACTGAAGTAGATATTTTGATGGTCGAAACCAATGAAGTGGTTGCTGAAAGTCTTGAAGCGAACATCAAAATGGTCACCAATGACCAATATGCTGAAAAAATGCAGGTGGTTTATCCACAAGCTGAAGAAGACTTGATAGACTTCCTCAACAGATGCAAGATAAATAACACCGAGGTGATGCTGTGCCCACGGTGCAGTTCTGTATTCGACAAAGAGCCCGCTAAAAGCCTTGAAAGTGTCACTCCTCAATTCAAGAGAAAAAACAAATGGGTCGATAATAGGCCCAAATTCAGCTTCAACCCAAGAGGTGTGCCATATAAGGTTACATCTTCAACAAGACAAGCTCCGAAGGCTCAAAGGAGAACATTTGTGCCACCTGCAAGGGCCCCTGTCGGAAGATGGGTATACTCAGGAAATAAGGAGACTGAATGTCACCTAAAGATGGCAGGAGAGACTTCCAATGCCATGAATCAAAACAAGGCGCCTAATTCCAATAGGTACGCCTACAGCAATAATTACAAGGGGAAAAACCCCATGACAAGAACGCAATGGCGAAGATACCAACGCCAGATGAAATTGACTGCTGCTGAGAAAAAGGTTAACATCGACACAAGCAAAGGTAAGCAATTAGCTTCCAGTGTCGAATTCCCAAGAAAGTCAATAAAAGAGAGGATATTCCCTCCCCTTGCAGACATCAAAAAAGGTCTTGACTCTGAAGAAGGCCTGCAATTAGATAATGATATGGACTCTGAATTCTTAGATTCAGAACCAGACCTCGACATCATCTGTGTCATTTCAATTCTGCCAATTGAATTCGACGTCGTTTCAGAAGTGACTGAGATCGAACAAGATTTCGATCAAGATATGGCTAAGCACAGGCCAATGTGTTACTACGTATTAAATAATGGCTCCATAGAAGAGCAGAATGCTGTCTTCGAAAGGCCAGATGGAGGGATGAAACACCATCTAAAACCATTGTTTATACAAGCAAAGGTAAACAATGTAGGCGTCAATAAAATATTGGTTGATGGGGGTGCAGCGGTTAACCTGATGCCACAACATGTGCTGGCAAAAGTTGCCAAATCAGAGACTGATTTACGGCCACATAACATAGTCCTCACTAATTATGAGGGAAAATCTGGCTATTCGTTAGGAGCCATAGAAGTGGAGTTGACAGTGGGGAGTGTGAAGAGGAAAACAATGTTCATAGTCATACCCACCAGAGCAAACTTCAATCTACTCCTGGGTAGAGAGTGGATTCATGGAGTAGGAGCAGTGCCCTCAACACTCCACCAGAGACTTTCTATCTGGAGAGAAGATGGCCTGGTCGAAAACATAGAAGCAGACCAGAGTTATTTTTTGGCAGAGGTCGACCATATTACAAGGAGGACCTTTGACAAACAATTGGCGACTATTGCGCCATGCACACCTTCAGACACTGCATATGTCCCTATGGGCAATGTGTTTGAATCCCTAGATCTCCACCCTAACCATGGCTTTATATGGGAAAGGGAAGTGATCGATGAGGCATCACCCTCAATAGGCTTTTGCAAGCCTACTGGGTGGGATGGTCCCTAAACGGTGATGATGTCTATACCCACTGTATGGGAAAAAATTACGGCTTATGTGGCCGAAAATAAACAAAATATGGCTTTGGAGGCCGAATTACAACAAAATATGGTTGAACAAGCCATAAAAGTTAACCCAGAGGTTAACAATAAAGATAAAATGGCCGAAGGCCAGAGACTTGACTGCATCTACGATGATGAACCTTTAGGTTTTGAAAAAGACCCAATGGGTTCGACTAAGAAGATGCAGGCTCAAGACCCTCTTGAAGAAATCGATTTAGCAGATGGCCCCATAAAAAGGCCAACATTTATCAGTGCTAAAATCGACAAGGGTTTGAAAGATCGAACTATCGAGTTACTCAAAGAGTATAAAGATTGCTTCGCTTGGGATTACAATGAGATGCCTGGTCTACGTCGAGAAGTAGTTGAACTGAAACTGCCCATTCGACCAGACAAAAAAACCAGTGAAGCAAACACCAAGGAGGTTCGCACCTCAGGTTTTGTCGAAGATCAAAGAAGAAATCGAAAGATTACTCAAGAGCAACTTCATCAGGACTGCCAGGTATGTTGATTGGCTAGCCAACATTGTTCCTGTTATTAAGAAAAATGGAACATTACGAGTCTGTATAGATTTTCGTGATTTAAATAATGCTACACCCAAAGATCAATACCCTATGCCTGTGGCAGAAATGCTAGTTGATTCGGCAGCAGGATTTGAATATCTAAGTATGCTTGATGGATATTCAGGATATAATCAAATTTTTATTGCCGAAGAAGATGTGTCAAAAACAGCATTTCGATGCCCAGGGGCATTAGGTGTTTATGAATGGGTAGTAATGCCATTTGGTTTAAAAAATGCTGGTGCAACATACCAGAGAGCAATGAATTCTATGTTTCATGATTTTATTGAAAATTTTATGCAAGTATACATAGATGATATTGTTGTCAAATCTTCAACAGAAAATGGCCATTTAGACCATCTTCGACAATCATTCGAAAGAATGAGAAAATATGGATTGAAAATGAATCCAATCAAATGTGCCTTTTGTGTGCGTGCAGGTGACTTCTTGGGCTTTGTTGTTCACAAAAAAGGCATCGAAATTAATCAAAACAAGACGAAGGCAATCATGGAAACGAAAGCCCCTTCGACCAAAAAAGAGCTTCAGTCATTATTAGGGAAGATTAATTTCCTTAGAAGGTTCATCTCCAACCTAAGTGGCAAAACTCAAGTGTTCTCGCCATTGCTTCGACTGAAGAAAGAAGACTTATTCAGGTGGGATCCAGAGCACCAGAAGGCCTTCGACAACATTAAGGCTTATTTAGTTAAACCACCTATATTGTTGCCACCTATCAGAGATAAGGTGATGAAATTGTATATAGCAGCATCAGAGTTAACAATAGGTAGTATGCTAGCACAAGAGGATGATAATGGTGTCGAAAGAGCCATATATTACCTGAGTAGAGTGTTAAATGATGCTGAAACTAGATATCAGCCAATGGAGAAATTGTGCCTTTGTCTGTATTTTTCTTGTACCAAATTAAAGCAATATATCAAACCAGTTGATGTGTATGTGCATTCTCATTTCGATATTATTAAACACATGCTGTCGAAACCAATATTGCATAATAGAATTGGCAAATGGGCACTAGCTTTATCTGAGTATTCATTAACATACCAGCCTTTGAAAGCTATCAAAGGACAAATTGTTGCTGACTTTATTGTTGACCATTCATTGGTCGAAGTGACAGTTAGTCAAATGAATAATCGACCTTGGACACTTTATTTCGATGGATCAAGCCATAAAAATGGTTCTGGAATTGGTATATTAATTGTTTCACCAGTGAACATACCAACAAAGTATAAGTTTAAAATCAAAGAGCGCTGTTCTAACAATGAGGCTGAATATGAAGCCTTAATTGCAGGATTGGAAATCTTGTTAGAATTAGGGGCAAAGGCTGTCGAAATTAAAGGTGACTCTGAATTAGTAGTGAAGCAGTTAACCAAAGAATATAAGTGCATCAAAGAAAATTTAATCTTATATTTCGTCACCGCCAATACTTTGTTAAAACGTTTCGACAATGTTCACATTGAGCATATACCTCGAATTGAGAATCAAGAAGCAAACGACTTGGCACAAATTGCTTCAAGTTATAAAGTCTCTCCAACAAAACTCAATGAGTTAATCGAAATTAAAGAGAAATTGATTTCGGCAGATCGTAAGGACGATGAATTGTCAATGCCAAAACTTGGGGGGGCAGACAGTGTAGAATTACTTCCTCCAATTGAAAATGGCGAAATAGAATTACTTCCTCCAATTGAAAATGGCGAAATTTTTGCCATTGACAATATGTCAAAAGATGACTGGCGAAAACCAATTGTCGAGTACTTGGAAAATCCAACAGGGATAACAAATCGAAAAACCAAGTATAGAGCTCTAAGCTTTGTAATTCTTGGAAACGAATTGTTAAAGAAAACCCCAGAAGGAGTTCTTTTTAAATGCCTTAATGAGAATGAGGCATATTTGGCAACTTCCAATACTCATAGTGGAGCTTGTGGATCTCACCAAGCGGGGCACAAAATGAAATGGCTTTTATTTCGACAAGGAGTATACTGGCCTACTATGCTTAAAGATTGCATAGATTTTGCTAAAGGGTGTCAAGAATGTCAAAGACACGCAGGAATACAACATGTACCTGCAAATGAGTTACACTCAATAATAAAGCCTTGGCCATTTAGAGGATGGGCTTTAGACATAATTGGCGAAATTAAACCAACGTCGTCGAAAGGTCACCGCTACATATTAGTGGGTATCGATTACTTTACTAAGTGGGTCGAAGCTATCCCTTTAGCTAATGTAGACCAAGAGGCAGTAATAGCCTTTATCCAAAACCACATTCTATGCAGGTTTGGAGTTCCAGAAACCATCACTACAGACCAAGGCTCAGTGTTTACTGGTCGAAAAATGGTTGAGTTTGCCTCCATAAGTGGATTTAAGTTATTAAGTTCGACACCATATTATGCTCAGGCAAATGGTCAAGTCGAAGCAGCCAATAAAATTATCATTAATTTGATTAAAAAACATATTGGGCAAAAGCCTAAGAATTGGCACAAAACCCTTGATCAAGCATTATGGGCTTGTCGAAATTCTCCTAGAGAATCAATCAATACTACTCCATTTCGTCTCACTTTTGGGCATGATGCAGTTTTACCAGTCGAAATCTATTTACAATCAACCAGGATCCAAAGGCAATTTGAAATTCCTTCAGATCATTATTGGAGCATGATTTTAGATGAATTGGTTGACATAGATGAAGAAAGGTTACTTGCATTAGATATCCTTATAAGGCAAAAAGAAAGAGTAGCTAAAGCTTATAATAAGAAGGTGAAATTCAAAGCTTTTGTTACAGGAGACTTAGTGTGGAAAGTGATATTACCCATGGATAAAAAAGATAGAGCCTTGGGAAAATGGTCACCAAATTGGGAAGGACCATTTAAAATTTTACAAGTATTCTCAAACGGTGCTTATGAAGTCGAAGAGTTAAGTGCTGATAATCGAATTTTGCGTATAAATGGCAAGTATTTAAAGAGATATAGGCCAATGTTGCAAGAAATCAAAATCACGCAAAATTAAGAGAATGTGAAGATATAAACATGGCACTCATGCCAGGAAATATTGTCAAAATATAGATCGAGTAAAATGCTGTCAGATTACAGATGGAAAGTTAAATTACAAAAGAAGCTTTAAGCCTCTCAAAGGCTGCTCTGGCGTGCCTCAATCTGGTATTTAAAAGAGTTTCTTCTTCCGTTAGCTTCTTAACTGCTTCGTCATGTTTTTGAACCTTCTCCAAGTGTTCGATAGCCAAGGTTGCCTCAGTGCGAAGTGAGTTCTCGACAGAAATTGAAGACTTCTGCTGAACAGAGATTTTCTTCTTTTCTTCCGCTTCAATCTTCGATTGCAACTCCTTGATTTGAGCCTTGTATGTCAAAATGTTTGCATCGCAGTCTTCTATTTCCTTGGAATTAGTTGCTGCTTGAATTTCCAAGGCTGAAATCTTGCTTTCTGAGGTTTCGACGGCGACACTTTCTTCTGTCAGAAGCTCAAGCTCACGTTCTTTGCTCACAATAGTGCTCTTCTTTTTCTGAATATCTCTGGAAATTTGCTCTAGTAAAGGCTCAAATTCAACAATAAAGCATAAAAGAGAGTCACTAGAGCCAGAGTTGTTAAGTTCATTGAGCAAAGACTTGAGTTTGTAATAGAGCATATGATTTGTTTCAATAGCCTCGAATAGATCTATCTCAAAGAGGGTTGTTTGAAGCTCTCGAATCAGGTTTCTTTTAGGACCTTCAGAGGAATTGCCAATAGAAGCGGTCGAAGCACTTGGCTTACTTTCTGTCGAAGATAAACCACTCACCATTCGTTTGAAAGCCTCAAGAGGATCTTTGCGTTTTAAGTCCAAAAATTCTTGTTCTTGAAGGTTAAGAGCGGTGTCATGTGCTGAGGGCACAGAACGTGGAGAATTAGCTATCTCAAGAGATCCACTCCTCTCGTTATCACCATCGTCTTCACTTTCTTCTTCGTCGTACCCTTGCTCTTCCATGTTTGGAGAAGAAGATATACTGATCTCAGCTCCACTGTGGCCAACATCAGGATTTTCATCAACGTCCATAGCAGCAGGCTCCGGGCCATGAGCAGGAATTTCCTGGGCAGTTTCAGCAAGAATAGTCTTTTCGGCCAACGGTGTATCTTCAACAACAGGTGTATGTTGAGGCAAATCTTTTTCTTCGACACCTTCTCCAGAAACATTTATTTTTGAAGGGGAATGAGTGGAGGAAGGCGTAGCCTATTTTGTTGGGACTTCAGTTTCCTAAAAAATGAAGTAAAGTGAGTATTATCACATAAACAAAGTTTTCGGGTCTCCGAAAAACATAGGCTTCAATTTGATCACCTTAGCTATGATGTTCTCAACAAAAGAATGTGCACTCTGGGTTTTCTTGATAAACCTCTTCGGAACTTTTTCTTCTTGTTGTTGTCTTTCGACAGAAGTTTGTTGGGGAACAGTTTTGGAGACATCTTGAGAATGTTTTGTCTTTTTCTCTCTTTCTGTTTCAGGGACTTGAACCTTGATGGGTTTAGTCCTAAGCAGTGGTGTCTCATCAGACTGAAAATACAACAATCGCATAAGCATGAATAAGAAAAGAAAACAAATATAAACAGGCAAAGTTTTGAGAACTTCGACCTCTGAATCGCTCACGACTCGTGGTTTGACATTTCTTGCTTTCTTTGGATTGGATGTTAAAGAGCTGCTTGTTCTTTTTCGACTCTGCAAAACGGATGACTAATTAGTCGAAGAGTATAAGAAGATAACACAACGAGTAAAGATAAATACTTACTTTTTGTTTTTCTTCTTGAAGAGGTTGTTTTCTTTTTGACGAAGCCTCAACATCTTTTTTCTTCGTCTTTGTCGCTGCGCCATCTGTCGAAGACGATGTGATAGGAATGGCTACAAATATTTGACAAACAAGTGTTAATATGAAATACATAGAAAGGAAAATTATTTTTCCTAAGAAGTCTTGTGAATCACCTTCTCTAATGGAGGACAGGATTCGAATATGTTGAATATCTAAATGAAGGTGACCCTCAAAAGTGTATATGTCCTGCTTAGTCGGAACTACTTTCTCAGCTGTTTTGTTGTTCAAAAAATCAAATAGTGCCCTGGTCGAACCACATACGAACCATTCTGGAATGGGTGACCAAAATGCCAGAGCCAGTTCACTGGTTGGTAAGGGTGGAAATCTAATTTTGTTTTGTGTTAAAGCAAAGAAATATTTGTCGGGTACATAAGGTGGAAAAATCATAGTCGGGATTTTATCAAGAATTTTTTGTTTAAAAACTTTTGCAGCTTGAGAAACAGTTCGACGAAGATTAGTCAGATCATATACAGTTTCGAAATATTGTTGAAATGCTTGAATTTCTCGAATATGTATACCTTTCGACTTGGTCTTCTTTTTCTGCGAAGAAGGAAAAGCAGATATTAGTTTGATCAACAGACTAGCCTCTTCGACACCAGTGAATTTCCTGGTGATATACTCTGTCCACCACTGAGAAAATTTGTGGGTGCAAGAGAAAGTTGATTCAAAAGAAAAGGGAGTAAGACGAAAAGAATCAGCAGGAAAGTCATTGAGACGATTTATCCATTCTTCTTCATTTTCAGGGACTAACAGTTCCCTTCTAGACCGGAAAAAAGGGCTGGGTCGAAGTTGACACAACCCAAATTGCCGTGCATATAAACTTGGATGATATGAGAATAAACCAAATTGGTTTGATGACTTCCCAGGAGAGATTCGAGATGACAGCAGTTGAGGAGTTAAAAATGCTTTCCAAATTTGATTGGTTTCTTGCTCCTCATCAGGGTTGGTAGCAGGGAATTCCCTAGTGAACCAATGTGGCCCGTAATTTCTTCCAGCAAAAGGGGCCATAGAAGGAGAAAATTCTGTACAGTTCAGAAACATGTTGAAAGCCTGTGAAAAAAGATCTTCGACAGATACTCCTATTTGTTTAGGTTTCAACAAAGCAAGTCGCACACCTTCGACCCCTCTGTTAGAAATTACGTCAAGATACTCGTCAGGAGTATACATTATCAATTTTGAATCGAAAGTGGCAAGAAGCCACAATTGAAACAGCCAAATTGGTCCAGAGACCAAATATTTCCCTTCTGGTTTGAGTCCTTTCAAATCAAGCGCCCCTTGTTTCAAGTTGTCGAAAAGGGATCCTAAAATAAGGGTAGCCAAGTTAATATTTCGACGTTGATGTAATTGAATGGCTAGGGGGATATACATTTTAGCCACTTGAAGTGACGAAGAACAGAAGACATAAAAAGATAACCAGAAGGTGAGAAAAGCAATATGCTCTTCATCAGAAACATCCTTCGACTCAGTAACGTGTTTTTCTTCAATATAACCTTTAAAGCTAGCCTTTTTGAAGTCAAAATCGAAATCAGTTTGGATAGCAGGGTCGAAAGTTTCTCCTAAAGGCTTTAAACCTGTTATAGCTGCCACATCAAGCAGGGTAGGGGTAAGCATGCCACATTTCAAATGAAGGCTGTTGGTAGTGATATCCCAAAAATGTAGAGCAGAAAGGAGCATTGGGCTTTGATATTTAGGCCCATACCTTGAGATTTGGATCAGATCGAAAATTCCCTGGCTCTTCCAGATATCTCCTTTTTTCGACTCAATTTTGTTGAGCCAGTCGATGTAAGGCATGTTTTTCTCAGTTGGTGGCGAGGATCGAAAAACCCTATTCGGGTTACCCATAAAATCCATCACGTGTGGACCTTCGCTAAAAATCCTAGGGCTGAGTCTATGATAGCTAGGGAAAATGTCCCTAATCCTAGAGGAATCATCATCAGCGAGAGGGAGAGGGCTGAGTCTATGATTTGAAGGTTTAGAGAAGGGGATAAGTACCTGAGACCAGTAAATTTGTGTTTCTTCCAAAGTAAAAGCAGGTTCAGGAACAAGGGTTTTCTTCCCAAGAGTTACGGCAGGAGATTTTATGGTAGAAGAAGATGCCATCGTTGGAAACAGGAAGTTAGTGAAGAAATGGAAGTGCTTAGTAGTGTCCGCTTTGCTTCGTAAGGCGAATAAGGGGAAAGAAATGCAGAAATCAGAAGATGCTTTAATGGAGTTTTTTGCGCAGAGAAGGAGAAGTTGGAAGTTCAGAAAAAAGAAATGAAAGAGTACAACTTCCCTTTTATAGCCGTTTCACCACGTTCAAAAATAAAATAATAATAAATTGCTTTGGCAATCGTGGTGTTAGTGGGAAACGTGAGACAGTTAATTGTGCACGTGGCGCATTCTCGTTGGCACCAGCAAACTCTGTTTTAGCTCAGAAACGTCCCCTCGTATTCTGAAAAAAGATATGCAATGATAGCATGAGATTTCATGGGATAGTCGAAAGAAGTTTCAAAAAGCCGTTTTCTTTTTTCATTCAAGAATTCAGTCGAAAACGTCTTTTTGGGAGGGCAATTTGTTAGCCTGTATTTTCGACAGGCTAATATTAAATGCAGTCAACAGGGTTTGACTTAATAATTTCAGAAAGAAGGCAGGTCTTCGACACCAAGATATAATTTCGACTTCAAGAGGTAGTAACCAAGGGAAAGCAGCCTAATGCATAACTTAGCGAATTTGGAAAAAAAGAGGCCACACTTCGACAGAGAGAAGATTAACAAGCAAAGCTATGGAGATCTGTCGAATGGGACATTGCTTCCTTGGTCGAAAAGAAAGAGCAGTTAGATAATCGAAGTAGAAGCACGTCGAAGTAGCAGTTACTCTGCCTTATCTTGTTTTAGAAAACCGCTGAGCGGTTATAGTCTTATTTGTATTATAAATAGAGGTTCTGTAGAGGGGGAAAAGGGGTCGCAAATCTCATTACACATATTTCCTAAAACACTCTACTTCCGCAAACAGAGAAAACAGAGTCAACAGGAATTCATGTATGATTCTGCGTACCACTTCTTTATATAATTGTTTTCATTTCTTTTAGATTTCTGCACTTTGTCATCTTCTTCACTTACAATTACTGAAATTTACTGCATTTTGATTCCTCTTCCCGCATTTACAAATTCTTGCACTTTATCGCAAGTTTCTGCACTACTATTAAATATCAACAATTCTTAGTAAAATTTGATCACAAATGGCCTGAGATTCCTAGTTGATCTCGCAAGTAACACGTGTAGTGAAACTAGCGGTGTTTACTAAAAATCGCAGTAAACACATGGATATAAATTCTGTGCAGTGGAGCCCTAGGGTAAGTTTCTGAGACAGTACTTTAGTGGAATCATATAATCTCTTTGCACAAATCAATTTGGTGGAATGGTAGATTTCACTGATATTAATTAGGTAATTCTAGTAGCTGATCCTATGATTTTGAAGCATAATGTCTTAAATTTCACTCTAGCTAACTTGTAGTTGATCAATAAAAGTAGTTGTGGTTAAAAGGCTTTCTAAGACTAGTGTAGTGTTTAACTGACAGGGGTTGGCAGAAAATTAACACCAGAAAGGATAGTTAAATTTTCATCTGTAGAGTAAATATAAAATTTGAAGTTATGATGACTTTTGGGAAAAGTTGATTGCTTCTATCAAATACAGTTTAAGCTAGCCTATAAGAACTTGCTTTATGTGTCTTTCTCTTGCATTGGTTTATTAATCAACACATTTTACCTATTGCTTACTAAATAGGAGAAGCCGCTACTAGCCTCTGCAAGTGATGATGGGACAATCAAGGTGTGGAATCTGGTATCACAGTAATGATACTAGTTTCGCATATTAGCTGTATCAGTAGCTGAAATTTATATTTGTGGAGCCCAATAGTAGAAGTGCTAGATGTGTAGGCATCCTGCATCCTCATAGAGTCATATTTCTTTTTCTTTCTCTTAATTGATAGTTTTGAATATTGTATTTTTTAAGGAAGTCGGGAGTATGACTGTAAATTGTAATTACTGTCAACTAAACTTTACATTTTTGCTGAAGAATTACTCAATAATTATTCACCCTACACTGAATTAGTGCTTTTCCTTAGTAATAGAATTCAAAGGCATCGTAATCTTGGTGATCTTAAGCCTATTGAAATGACCTAATACACTGTTAAAGTTGCTTCTCAAGCTTTTGATCGATTTGTTGTTCTGCAAGGAAATCCAGTTGATTTCAGAACAACCTATTCAGGTATCATTTTTTTAGTGCTTGTGTATTTCTAGATTTATGTATTAGTGTGTTGCAAATTTTGGGTTTGGAGTGGGTATGAATGGGACAAATGTGTATTACTTTCCTGTGATCAAGTTAAACTCATGTGCAAGGATAAAGAAAATTGTCTTGATCATAACTCATTGAATAAGTTACTGGTTTTGTTATCTGTATTAAGTCATTGGTTTGATACTTTGGTTCATGGACAATTATGTTTCTTCTAGTCACTAGCACTTGAGGTGCATGTTTATTTCTGGAGATTAGATAGTGTAAATTAACTTGATTCAAAAGTGCTCATTTCATCAATACAATCTCATTTTCATCAATATTATTAATGGACAAATAGGTTGAGTCTTTCTTTACCTGCATTTTCTGGAAATCATTTGATTGAGTAAAGATATAAATGAATGATTGTCACTGCCGCTAAAGGGGGATGGTTTACTCTTGTTTTGAGGTTTATAAGTGCTGCTTGATCTGACTTGTAACACCCCGTTAATTTCTATCTTGTAGAAATTACCGAAGCGCACTACTGGCATACATCAGAGTGACTTTCCTTTTAACATATTGAACACATACTAAACTTCGATGAATCACTCATCAAACGTGCTTAAAATAACTGAACTGTCTATAAATAAAGTCGGTCCTTACACCCTCAACTAGTGTTCAATACTCAAAACCGAAAGTCTGCGGAAGCGATTCACAACTTGAAATACATAAGTCGTACAATCGAGTAGTCTTAAGATACTGAATAGAAATACAGAAATACAAAGGAAACTGAAATACAAGACATAAAAAGATAAAGATCGCAGCTGCTCCTCAAGCATCTTCATAGCCGTGCCTCACGGTCTTCAACTTTCCCTGCTTAACTGAAAAACAACAACAATGGATTGGGTGAGACAACTTGTCTCAGTGAGTCCTATCGCGACCCCTTACTAATTCTCTCGGTTCAATTATGCTTGATTCATTATCTAAAACTCATAGTCCTCAAAGTTGACTATGTGGCTGAACTATGCTCAATCACTGAGCCTAACAATGAACTATGCTCAATCACTGAGCCTAACCATGATTCTTAGCGTGTCACCGGTCACTTGGCATAATAAGCTTCCGGTGAACCCGTCCCCACTAATCACTAGTGGGTCCCTAACGGGGCCTAGGTTCATAAGGGTCATGACTCCCTCTCCCCCAGCACACTAATCTGAAATAGGGTCGTCACCCTGACAATGAACTGTGCTCAATCACTGAGCCTAAACAATGATGCATATACAATATACAATAACAATGAACAATGAAAACTGCTCAATCACTGAGCCTAACCATGATTCTTAGCGTGTCACCGGTCACTTGGCATAATAAGCTTCCGGTGAACCCGTCCCCACTAATCACTAGTGGGTCCCTAACGGGGCCTAGGTTCATAAGGGTCATGACTCCCTCTCCCCCAGCACACTAATCTGAAATAGGGTCGTCACCCTGACAATGAACTGTGCTCAATCACCGAGCCTAAACAATGATGCATATACAATATACAATAACAATGAACAATGAAAACTGCTCAATCACTGAGCCTAACCTGAAAACATATTCAATCACTGAGCGTCATCATGACCTAATCTTATTCTTAACATTAGGTGATCTAGTTATTAACTTAACCTTATACTTTAGTGATCTCTCAGGGATTACTAATGTTTGCTAACTTAACTTAATAACCTTACTCAATGAGTCAGTCTAACACATATATCAATCACACAGTCATAACATGAAACCAATGGTCAATCACATGAGCATTCACTGCACCTGAACATAATCCAAACACAACCAATCACATGGCACTAATATAACCTGGATCCAATCACAGTCAATTACCACTCAATTCAGGGCAATTCAATTATAGAAACATTGGGGAAGGTGGAAGGAGGGATTAGAAAGCAATTGGAATCGTTCGGAATGATTTAAAACACTTTTTAAAATAGGCAACCCGAAGACCACGCACGACTCGTGCGCCCATACACACGATCCGTGCGTGACTATCATTTATCGTATCATTCCGTTCCGATCCCTAATTACTTCCCGATCGACACTACCACTTCAGTCATAGCCACAACAAGATAATAGCACTACTTTTATTACATATTCAGTTAGGCCTTTTTATTATCTTTCCAATGCATCTGAGAACACTGAAATCGGACCACTAGATCAAAAGTTATGGTTAAAACAAGTTTAGGGACTTTTTAGTGAAAACTGCATGGTCACTGCCAATTGGCGCGCCGTTCGCGCGTAAGTCGCGCGTCGCGCGCGACTCTGGGCTGTCTTTCTGCCATCCCGCGCGTCACTCGCGCGCAAGTCGCGCGCCGCGCGCCACTGATGACCTTTCCTAATAATTGATTTTTACCCCAACTTGTGATGCTCATATCTTGAGCTACACAAGTCCAAATGCAACCAAATCAGGACCAAAATGACGAGCATTAAGTCTAGTTTCTGAAACAATTTACCATAAAATTTTAGGATACCTACATCATCCCCAGATTCCCAGAAACTGAACCTATCCTCAGATTGTCTCCAGGATCCTACCCTAACTTGTGATCCTCATATCTTGAGCTACACAAGTCCAAATGCAACCATTCCAAAGCCAAAATGACATGCCCTCAGTCTAGTTTCTAAAATGCTGAGTTTTATAATTTTTCAACTAGCAACACATTCCCAGTTACCAGGAAACCGAACCTATCCAGAATGACTCTACGCAGTGAACTTAGCAACGATTTAAGTATCCAAACAGCAACCAATTCAGCCATTAACACATAATTTCATCAAGGAACAACAGTCCAAAACAATCACAATTCAGTGCAGCAATTCAATTATAAATCAGTCCAGCAGTTTTAACGGTTCCATGACTTAAACGGCATTTTCGCAATACGGTTTCGTACCAGAATTTCACAAATTTGCGACTCAATTAAAATGAAAAGGCTGAAAACAATCCTAGTGAGTATTAGAACTCACCTTTTCGTGACGACGATACACCCGACACCGAAACTTCGCGAATACGGACGAACGGAGAATCACGAATCCGCTCCAGCTACTTCCAGCAACAAACCGCCAATTTGCAACGAGCGTAACTCACTCAAATCTCAACCAAACTTAGCAAAACGAGGGTCTACGGCGAAGGGAATTTTCTCTACTCTCTGATGGAGAAAGATTCACTTACATGCAACCAGTGGTTTGGGAGATATTAACAAAACAAGAGGACTGCTTCGGAACAGTGGCTGATTCTTAATCCGAAAGTTGTGAGTGTGATATCTCTCTCATTTCTAAATGAAAGCATGCGGTTCTTGTGCCCAACATGAAGAGCTTTGTGTCTAGTTTCCAGAGGGACAAGAATCACGATTATCGGAGTTGTGCACAGTGAGATACGAAGAAAATACCAAGGGTAGGTAAAACGGGTTTACAGTAGAACTTGGAACTTTGAGCTTGAATCAACTTTCAACACCAACACCACTCTCCAAGACCCCCAAATCCGACTCTAGCTATAACATTCTGATCTTTCCACTTCATATTACAATGTGACTTTGGAAATGCCTTAATCCAACACCTAATTCGACATGCAATGCTTCACACACTCCAAAAACCTTATTTTTCTTACTTTGAGCTTTGAGCTCCATCAATGGTGAAATGAAGAGGGGGATGGAATGGGTGGTGATTTTAGTATCAAAGGGGAGAGGAGACTGATCAGAACTCAATGGTGTGAAGAAGGGAAACATGCATGAAAGTTTTGGAGCTCACCTCTTCTTTTCTCCTCCTTCGCCTACTCTCTCTCTCTCTCTCCAAGCTTCTTCCTCCTTTCTAAATTCTGTTTTCTTTTTCAGTCAAGATGAGGGAATGTGTAGATCAATGGGGCTGAAGTGTCTTAGCTACAGCTGAGAGGGTTATGGGAAAAGGTAAATTCCCATCTTAGCCTTACTAGGTTTATTCACACCTTGGCTATTACTTATACACTATCCCCATTCAACACAAGTTCATAATCACCAATAATTCATTCTAACTTAATCTATAAATCCAATCCATGACAATCACCTCATCATCAATTAATTAAGCTAAATTGCTCCATTAGCTAATTAATCAAACATAACCTCTTGTCAACTTCCATTAACCAACTTAGCTAAAAATTGAGGATGTTACAATCACCCCAACTTGAAAGATTTTGTCCTCAAAATCGTCCAAGCTATCCCATGAACATTCTCCTGAAGCTTCATGGGCCTTCATCTTCCTTCAAGAGTCAAACCCTAACTCCTCTTAGTGGCACTTAAAGGAATTTCACCCCAACTTGGATTGACCATAGTCAATCCTACCTTCACACATTAACGATCGAAGGAAATCATGATCGCATCAAAGAGCATAAGAAAAGAAGTAAGATATATTTTTAAAAGAGGTTTTGCTCTTTAGTGTAATCAAGTTTCCGTCCATACTTAATGTAACCTGAACTCTCTACCTTATTTCTATGATTGAATCGGTTTCAAGAAATAAACGGTAGTCCACAGCTTCTTCGAACCATCACTGATGCCCACCTGTTGTTCTGGTACGGCGTCTGTAGCCCTCTGCTCCTGTTGTGCGTTCTAATGAAACGAGAAGGCTAAAAGTGTGGGTCGACGAGGAAGCTTCCCCTACCTCTACCAGCCATAATTCTGCGGAATATGCACAAAGTATTGAATTGATCAGGCTCAATGTCTAATAGCATATTAAGAGGAATCACATTTAGAAGACGTAAGAGACTATGGAATTCTAAGCCCGACTAGGTCGAACTGCTCTGATACCAATTGTAACACCCCGTTAATTTCTATCTTGTAGAAATTACCGAAGCGCACTACTGGCATACATCAGAGTGACTTTCCTTTTAACATATTGAACACATACTAAACTTCGATGAATCACTCATCAAACGTGCTTAAAATAACTGAACTGTCTATAAATAAAGTCGGTCCTTACACCCTCAACTAGTGTTCAATACTCAAAACCGAAAGTCTGCGGAAGCGATTCACAACTTGAAATACATAAATCGTACAATCGAGTAGTCTTAAGATACTGAATAGAAATACAGAAATACAAAGGAAACTGAAATACAAGACATAAAAAGATAAAGATCGCGGCTGCTCCTCAAGCATCTTCATAGCCGTGCCTCACGGTCTTCAACTTTCCCTGCTTAACTGAAAAACAACAACAATGGATTGGGTGAGACAACTTGTCTCAGTGAGTCCTATCGCGACCCCTTACTAATTCTCTCGGTTCAATTATGCTTGATTCATTATCTAAAACTCATAGTCCTCAAAGTTGACTATGTGGCTGAACTATGCTCAATCACTGAGCCTAACAATGAACTATGCTCAATCACTGAGCCTAACCATGATTCTTAGCGTGTCACCGGTCACTTGGCATAATAAGCTTCCGGTGAACCCGTCCCCACTAATCACTAGTGGGTCCCTAACGGGGCCTAGGTTCATAAGGGTCATGACTCCCTCTCCCCCAGCACACTAATCTGAAATAGGGTCGTCACCCTGACAATGAACTGTGCTCAATCATTGAGCCTAAACAATGATGCATATACAATATACAATAACAATGAACAATGAAAACTGCTCAATCACTGAGCCTAACCTGAAAACATATTCAATCACTGAGCGTCATCATGACCTAATCTTATTCTTAACATTAGGTGATCTAGTTATTAACTTAACCTTATACTTTAGTGATCTCTCAGGGATTACTAATGTTTGCTAACTTAACTTAATAACCTTACTCAATGAGTCAGTCTAACACATATATCAATCACACAGTCATAACATGAAACCAATGGTCAATCACACGAGCATTCACTGCACCTGAACATAATCCAAACACAACCAATCACATGGCACTAATATAACCTGGATCCAATCACAGTCAATTACCACTCAATTCAGGGCAATTCAATTATAGAAACATTGGGGAAGGTGGAAGGAGGGATTAGAAAGCAATTGGAATCGTTCAGAATGATTTAAAACACTTTTTAAAATAGGCAACCCGAAGACCACGCACGACTCGTGCGCCCATACACACGATCCGTGCGTGACTATCATTTATCGTATCATTCCGTTCCGATCCCTAATTACTTCCCGATCGACACTACCACTTCAGTCATAGCCACAACAAGATAATAGCACTACTTTTATTACATATTCAGTTAGGCCTTTTTATTATCTTTCCAATGCATCTGAGAACACTGAAATCGGACCACTAGATCAAAAGTTATGGTTAAAACAAGTTTAGGGACTTTTTAGTGAAAACTGCATGGTCACTGCTAATTGGCGCGCCGTTCGCGCATAAGTCGCGCGTCGCGCGCGACTCTGGGCTGTCTTTCTGCCATCCCGCGCGTCACTCGCGCGCAAGTCGCGCGCCGCGCGCCACTGATGACCTTTCCTAATAATTGATTTTTACCCCAACTTGTGATGCTCATATCTTGAGCTACACAAGTCCAAATGCAACCAAATCAGGACCAAAATGACGAGCATTAAGTCTAGTTTCTGAAACAATTTAACACAAAATTTTTGGATACCTACATCATCCCCAGATTCCCAGAAACTGAACCTATCCTCAGATTGTCTCCAGGATCCTACCCTAACTTGTGATGCTCATATCTTGAGCTACACAAGTCCAAATGCAACCATTCCAAAGCCAAAATGACATGCCCTCAGTCTAGTTTCTAAAATGCTGAGTTTTATAATTTTTCAATTAGCAACACATTCCCAGTTACCAGGAAACCGAACCTATCCAGAATGACTCTACGCAGTGAACTTAGCAACGATTTAAGTATCCAAACAGCAACCAATTCAGCCATTAACACATAATTTCATCAAGGAACAACAGTCCAAAACAATCACAATTCAGTGCAGCAATTCAATTATAAATCAGTCCAGCAGTTTTAACGGTTCCATGACTTAAACGGCATTTTCGCAATACGGTTTCGTACCAGAATTTCACAAATTTGCGACTCAATTAAAATGAAAAGGCTGAAAACAATCCTAGTGAGTATTAGAACTCACCTTTTCGTGACGACGATACACCCGACACCGAAACTTCGCGAATACGGACGAACGGAGAATCACGAATCCGCTCCAGCTACTTCCAACAACAAACCGCCAATTTGCAACGAGCGTAACTCACTCAAATCTCAACCAAACTTAGCAAAACGAGGGTCTACGGCGAAGGGAATTTTCTCTACTCTCTGATGGAGAAAGATTCACTTACATGCAACCAGTGGTTTGGGAGATATTAACAAAACAAGAGGACTGCTTCGGAACAGTGGCTGATTCTTAATCCGAAAGTTGTGAGTGTGATATCTCTCTCATTTCTCAATGAAATCATGCGGTTCTTGTGCCCAAAATGAAGAGCTTTGTGTCTAGTTTCCAGAGGAACAAGAATCACGATTATCGGAGTTGTGCACAGTGAGATACGAAGAAAATACCAAGGGTAGGTAAAACGGGTTTACAGTAGAACTTGGAACTTTGTGCTTGAATCAACTTTCAACACCAACACCACTCTCCAAGACCCCCAAATCCGACTCTAGCTATAACATTCTGATCTTTCCACTTCATATTACAATGTGACTTTGGAAATGCCTTAATCCAACACCTAATTCGACATGCAATGCTTCACACACTCCAAAAACCTTATTTTTCTTACTTTGAGCTTTGAGCTCCATCAATGGTGAAATGAAGAGGGGGATGGAATGGGTGGTGATTTTAGTATCAAAGGGGAGAGGAGACTGATCAGAACTCAATGGTGTGAAGAAGGGAAACATGCATGAAAGTTTTGGAGCTCACCTCTTCTTTTCTCCTCCTTCGCCTACTCTCTCTCTCTCTCTCTCCAAGCTTCTTCCTCCTTTCTAAATTCTGTTTTCTTTTTCAGTCAAGATGAGGGAATGTGTAGATCAATGGGGCTGAAGTGTCTTAGCTACAGCTGAGAGGGTTATGGGAAAAGGTAAATTCCCATCTTAGCCTTACTAGGTTTATTCACACCTTGGCTATTACTTATACACTATCCCCATTCAACACAAGTTCATAATCACCAATAATTCATTCTAACTTAATCTATAAATCCAATCCATGACAATCACCTCATCATCAATTAATTAAGCTAAATTGCTCCATTAGCTAATTAATCAAACATAACCTCTTGTCAACTTTCATTAACCAACTTAGCTAAAAATTGAGGATGTTACATGACTGGTATGCATTTGACATTGAACTACACTCTAAAGGCACTGATTTAGAAGATATAAGCACTGATTTATAAGTGCTGCTTGAACTGACTGGCATCCATCCTTTGACTCCTCTTGAGGTAATGGGAAAACGGAAATTGGTGATTTGTTTACTTTTCCTTCTGATTTTCTGTGTTTAGCCAAGTGTGGTTGTTTTACTTGTACATTTATTTATGAACTTCTTTTTTTGGAGCAGGTTACAGAGAGAGGAAGCCAAAATCATTGCATGGGAGAATCTGCAGAAAGCAAAGGCCGAAGCTGCAATACGGAAACTTGAGGTGTTTTTATTCATCAAAATTATGTTTGAATTTAACTTCCTCATTCCATGTATTTATTGTCTAAAAACAAAATCGTATTCATAGTATCATGATTAAAACTAAACGAGTTCTTTAAAAGAGGATTCATCAAACGAATTTGTATTCATAATATCATGATGATTATATTTTGCTTTACAATACCTGATGATTATCATAATTTTGTTTGTGGCATAATAATTTGACTTTTGATGGGTTTATTGGTTTCAAGTGAAAACTGACAACAGTTAATCATCCTGTGTAGTAGGCTAGAGTTGGAAGCAATGCACTTTTAGCCATAATTCCAGATCCAGTAACATGTTTTTCCACTGCAAGATACTATCAAAAACAAGTCTTCTCTTTGGACTCAATTGTTTTGCTGCTGCTGTCCAGTAACATGTTTTGCTGCTGTCCTTGTTATGCTTGTATCAATTGTTTCCAATTGATATGATATTTTCTGTTTCCTGTAGTATTTAGTTGGCATGGATTTCAGTTTCCATTTACAAAGTTTGTTGATTACATTTACATTGGATGCTTTTACATGGTATAGTTCTTGCTGGATTTGATGTAGTCCTTTAGTTTACAGTAATATTATGAGGATAAGAGGGATTCTGCTTTCATTTTTAAATAATCAGTGAAGGTTGTTTATTTGCATTTGTTATTTGGTGATTAACATGAAAATTGCATATCTTGTGGCTTTTGTTTCATGATTTTAGCTAAAATAGTGGCTTGTGGTTTCTATAAGTGTTTTTGTATCAGGATGCAATTTTTTTTTTTAAAAAAATTACATTAGCGTGGGCCTAGCTGACGCTACACTTTAAGTTGACTATCCTGTTGTTGACTTTAGCGTCGGCCTGGCCGACGCTAGTTAATTCGTTGACTTTTTTTGATTGACTAAGTAGCGTCGGCCCTGGCACTAGCGTCGGCTTTAGCGTCGGCCAGGCCCACGCTAAAGTAAGCGTCGGCTAAAATTATGGGACGCTACACTTACCTTCGAACATTTTAGCCTCGACACGTGGCCGACGCTACTCCGACGCTAAATCACGGTCAGCGTCCGCTTTTGGCCTGTTAGCGTGGGCTTTTGGCCGACGCTAAAAGCTGTTTTTCTACTTGCAAAGACCTTATTCGTTAACGTTTATACATCATTATATCAAATCAACGAAGTACCAAATGATTATATTATGTTTGCACATAAATCAGGATGAGCCCAGTGCAAAGTAGAACCATAATCCACCTCATCTCTCTAAACAAGGTCTTTGTCCCAATCAATAGTTGGACCAGTAAGTTATACTTGAAGAGTACTCGGTGCTACTGATCAGGAAACTTCCTTTCCAAAGGTTGGTTCGTGAAATAGCTCAGGACATCAAGATGGACCTTCGTTTCCAAAGTCATGACGTCCTAACATTGCAAGGGGCTGCTAGGGCATACCTTGATGGACACTTTAAGGACATCAAATTGTGTTCCATCGATGCTAAGCATGTCACTATTATGCCGAAGGATATTCAGTTGGAAAGAAGGACTCGTGGTGAGCATGCTTGAGGATGGTGGACTTGGTGTTGTTGGGATAGGTTTTGTTGTATGCCTTATATAAAAAGATATGATTAAATAAAAGAGTAAAAATGAGACAATGGATAAGAGAATGACACGTGAGATTTGTACTAGTTCACTATCACCTTGATAGCTATGTTTAAGAAAGTAGGGGCATTGAATAAGATATTTATAAAATATTATACTGACTGCAATATTTTTAAATACTACATTGGTTGGTATAGTAATTCCAAGGGGTTGTTCTAGTGGAGCATGACGGGATTTGTATTTAGAAAGTCTTGGGTTAAAATCTCCACTAGTTTCCTTGGGATGAGGAAAATGTAATTCTTTTGTAAGTGCATCAAAGAGCCCGAAGGTTTTCCCTGTCTTGGCCTGGGTGTCATCCCCTCACCTTAAATTTTCTAACCAAAAAACATTGGTAGGGATAATAAATTAAATTCTATAAAGATATATTAATTCAATTTCAAATTCTGTATTTATGGTATTTAAGTCGTAGCTTTAAATGTAATATATTTGTTGACTGAATTAAATGTGATATAAATTTTGACTTACTATTAAATACCACTTTTGTTCTTAATTTTTGGTACTTTTAGTGTTTTATTTTTGTTTCAAAACAATAATATTTTTAAAAACCCAAATTTTGATTTCAAATCACCAAAATTTTTCAAATATATTCTTCATATTTATTGAGTCTTTTAGAGACCCAATACAACTATTAGTTTTTTTATTTTGATTTCAATTATTTCAAGACAATTACAAAGAATATATTTTAGTACTTAGCCCGCACAAATTAATTGTATCTTAATTTGTGTGTAACAAGCAAAAAGTACTAATGATTAAGAACAGAGGAAATACTACGATAGGTAAGCATTAAATACTTAATGAAATTGAAAGAAATTAATTGCAATATATTCAATATTCATCATTAATACAACTATTAAATGTGATAATTATAAAATATAAAAATTAAAATATTAAATATATGAAAACATGCACCTGAAGAAATTTTATACACTATAACATAATACAATAATAACACCCCAGTATTTCTAACGAGTAGAAATACCTAAGTGCACCATCCCTAACACCTCAGAGATATATTTCCTATTATTTCACTAATTTCCTATAAGTCTATAATTTATTTATTTATTGGTTGAATATCCTCGGCCGGATTCGAACCAGATATTAGAAGGTCAGAACATAAATTTCAAACCCACCAACCACTTGGGAAACCAGCGCCTTAGTCTACAATTTAATACAACTTGTGAGTATCTTTCGGCTAGCCTTAGCTACACAATATCTTAAAACGAAACCGATGTGTCTTTAAAACAGATGTTACAATATTTAAAGCAATAAAGATTTGTTCTAGATAAGCTTTTAAAAACTCTTAATACGAGATTTAAACAACAATGCAAGCTAAAAATAAGGAACATAAATTCTATCTGTCTGAGAGAATTGCTTTGAGGTAATTATTTTGAAATTCAAGCAGAGAATTAGTAATGTAAATATGTGTGTTGCTTCTGCCTTCTTTCTTCAAAGAATTAGGTATTAGTTTATACTATAGTCATTACACTTGAATGTTGTGGTTCTTCACTTGTGTTTGAGTTTGTCTGTTGAAAATATATTTGTTGGAGAGGATCCTTTTATTTAACACTAAGAGAAGGTCCTCGTAGTTTTGTCAGAAATTTCCTTTATGAAATATTTTGTCTTCTAGATAATGTTCCATTTTTTGAAAGTTTATTCGATGTCGTCTCCACAAATGAACTCATTAGTAACTAGTTAAAATATATACTTTCATTTTTATTAATCATATAATATTCAATATTAAAATAAGATTTATTTTTGTATAGGTACGGTGGTTTTTGTTTTTCGTCCCTGCTAAAAAAAGCTTAGTCCCTACAAATATAATGTTTTATTTTGTCCCAGCAATTTTTTGTTTTGTTTTTCGTTCCTACAGTTTTGAATTTTTTGTTTTTCGTCCTTGTTCTTTTGTTTTAGTCCTTGTAATATTATTTATGTTTGATTTTACTCTTTGAAACTAAAAATAATTTTGATTTTAGTCTCTGAAGTATGGATTAAATAATGACTAATTCTAGAGATAGATATTTATTCAAGGGACGAAAAACCAAATTTAGGAAATTACATGGATGAAAAACAAAAATATATTTTTCTAGGGACAATAGCAAAAAAACTCTATATTTGCAGGGTCGAAAAATATAATTAAGCCTTTATTTTATTTCGTCACATTTTGTAAGTCTCTATATGTGTTTACTAAAATTGAAAAGAGCAGTGGCATTGAATATAATACATATGAAATATTTTTCAAACTTAAATAATTCTATCAAATCAATTATTAGGGAAGTATTATATAATAAATTCTATTCGTATTTCAATAATTAATAGTATTTTGCTCATTATTATTTATCCTTTATTTGACCAATAATAAATGAAACAATTTGACTTGACAAATATAATAATTAATGTGTTCAAATGTAACTTATGGTAATTGAAAGAGGAAGCGATTGACTTGTTTGAGATATCAATTGTGTATATAAAGACACTTCTTGAGATATAGTGTCTCACAAAATATATCCATGTTTTATGACCTTCATAATGTTTATCGAAAGTTTTTACTTCCCCCCTTTCATTTTCTTTTCCACTTGCAAAGACCTCATTCGTTAACGTTCATACATCATTATATCAAATCAACGAAGTACCAAATGATTATATTATGTTTGCACATAAATCAGGATGAGCCCAGTGCAAAGTAGAACCATAATCCACCTCATCTCTCTAAACAAGGTCTTTGTCCCAATCAATAGTTGGACCAGTAAGTTATACCTGAAGAGTACTCGGTGCTACTGATCAGGAAACTTCCTTTCCAAAGGTTGGTTCGTGAAATAGCTCAGGACATCAAGATGGACTTTCGTTTCCAAAGTCATGACGTCCTAACATTGCAAGAGGCTGCTAGGGCATACCTTGATGGACTCTCTAAGGACATCAAATTGTGTTCCATCGATGCTAAGCATGTCACTATTATGCCTAAGGATATTCAGTTGGAAAGAAGGACTCGTGGTGAGCATGCTTAAGGATGGTGGACTTGGTGTTGTTGGGATAGGTTTTGTTGTATGCCTTATATTAAAAGGTATGATTAAATAAAAGAGTAAAAATGAGACAATGGATAAGAGAATGGCACGTGAGATTTGTACTAGTTCACTATCACCTTGATAGCTATGTTTAAGAAAGTAGGGGCATTGAATAAGATATTTATAAAATATTATACCGACTACAATATTTTTAAATACTACAATGGTAGGTATAGTAATTCCAATGGGTTGTTCTAGTGGAGCATGACAGAATTTGTATTTGGAAAGTCTTGGGTTAAAATCTCCACTAGTTTCCTTGTGATGAGGAAAATGTAATTCTTTTGTAAGTGCATCAAAGAGCCCAAAGGTTTTCCCTTTTCCCTGTCTTGGCCTGGGTGTCATCCCCTCATCCTAAATTTTCTATCCAAAAAACATTGGTAGGTATAATTCATTAAATTCTATATATAAAGATATATTAATTCAATTTCAAATTCTGTATTTATGGTATTTAAGTCGTAGCTTTAAATGTAATATATTTGTTGACTGAATTAAATGTGATATAAATTTTGACTTACTATTAAATACCATTTGTTTCTAATTTTTCGTACTTTTAGTCTTTTATTTTTGTTTCAAAATAATAGTATTTTTAAAAACCCAATATACAAATCACCAAAATTTTCCAAATATATTCTTCATTTTTATTGAGTCTTTTAGAGACCCAAGACAACTATTAGCTCTTTTATTTTGATTTCAATTATTTCAAGACAATTACAAAGAAGATATTTTAGTACTTAGCCCACACAAATTAATTGTATTTTAATTTGTGTGTAACAAGTAAAAAGTACTAATGATTAGGAACAGAGGAAATACTACGATAGGTAAGCGTTAAATACTTAATGAAATTGAAAGAAATTAATTGCAATATATTAAATATTTATCATTAATACAACTATTAAATGTGATAATTATAAAATATAAAAACTTAAAATATTAAATATATGACAACATGCACCTGAAGAAATTTTATACACTACTAGAGTGTTTGACCCGTGCTATGCACAAGTATGCTTATCCTATTGAAAATTGGTTAAAAGAATTATATTTTGTTTGTTAATTTATGTTTAGATGTTAATGTTTTCATGCAATAAGATTTGTATGGTGTAGTTATACTTAGAGGTGTCAATTTCTCCTTATACGTGGAAATTCTCTTGGAAACTATCCAGTTTAAAGTCCTAAAGATGCATACTTACAACTTAAAAACTAGTGTTCAGTACCCAAATAGAAAGTCCGCGGAAGCGATTTACAACTTAAAAACATAAGTCGTACCATCGTACATCTAAGAAACTGAATTAAAATACAAAAATACAAAGGAAACTGAAATACAAGACATAAAGAAATAAAGATAGCGGCTGCTCCTCAAGCGTCTCCATAGCCGTGCCTCACGGTCTTTAACTTTCCCTGCTTAACTGAAGAACAACAACAATGGATTGGGTGAGACAACTTGTCTCAGTGAGTTCTATCGCGACCCCTTACTAATTCTCTCGGTTCAATTATGCTTGATTCATTATTCTGATTCTAACTCATAGTCCTCAAAATTGACTATGTGGCTAACTAACTGAAGTTGTCCTCATAACCCTCAAGCCGGTTACAAGAAACAACCATAAACTGAACTGATATTTTAGCGTGTCACCGGTCACTTGGCATAATAAGCTCCCGGTGAACCCGTCCGCACTAATCGGCTGGGTCCCTGATGGGGCCTAGGTTCAAAGGGCTCATGACTTCCCCTCCCCTAGCACACTAAACTGAAATAGGGTCGTCACCCTAACTGAACTGATGTATATATTTTAATATACCTGAACTGAACTGAACAATGAACTTATCATAACAATAACTTAACTTAACAAGGAACTGAACTTAACATTAGGTGATCTAATTACTAACTTAATCTTATAATTAAGTGATCTCACATGGCTTACTAAGGTTCTTAACTTAGCTTACACTAATTAACCAGCTAGTCCAAACATAATACATCAATCACACTTAGCATAATCACAACATAATAATCAGTCTCATAACATGAACTTAGCTTAGGCATAACAATCTCATAATTAGGGTCATATCCTCAAGAGCGAGTTAGAATCAATCAAACAATGGTATTGATAGGGTCACATCATCATAGTTGGCTAAGAAGGAGATCGGAAGAGGTTTGGAACCGAAAGGAGCGACGAAACGGAATTTAGGAGTACGGTACCAGAAGGGGGCGCACGATCCGTGCCCAGGGGCGCACGATCCGTGCGTCCTGTTACTTTTCTCAAATTGGCAACCAGAAGGGGACGCACGATCCGTGCCCAGGGGCGCACGGTCCGTGTGTCCTGTGAACTCAGAATAATGTCCTCTTTCGTTCCGTTTCGCTTTCCGATCGTTTCTAATCCGTAACCCGATCGACATCCAACCTTCAAACCGAATTTACACACATAATTCCAGACACAATCCAATCAATTATCATACAGAAATCAACAATCATCACCACAATTCATAAGTACTTAATCAATCACATAATTCGGTCGCCCTAACGATATTTTCATAAAACGGTTTGTACCGGTTTTCGTAAAACGCGACACCTAATACTCAGAACACAAAATACTTGACCGTAAAATCCCTAGTGAGTATAGAACTCACCTTTTGGCGATGAAAATCGCTCCCAACGCCGAAGCTTCGCAAACTCGGACGAACGACGATCCCACGAATCTTCCCGAATCCGCTCCAGCTACTTCCAGCAACAAACCGTCAATTTGCAACGAGCATAGCTAGGTCAATACGTGACCAAAATCCTTAAAATCAGTGCCCATTGTGAAGAGAATTTTGTATACTCTCTGATGGAGAAATATTCACTTGCATGCAACCAGTAGTTTGGGAGATATCAACAGAACAAGAGGCCTGCTTCGGAACAGTGGCTGATTCTTAATCCGAAGGTTGTGAGCATGATATCTCTCTCATTGCTCAATGAAATCAGGCGGTTCTTGTGCCTAAAATGAAGATCTTTGTGTCTAGTTTCCAGAGGGACAAGAATCACGATCATCGGAGTCCTGCACAGTGAGATATGATGAAAATACCAAAGGGTGCTAAAACTGTTTTGTTGCAGAATTTCTGTGACTTGAAGAAACTGATTTCCAAGGCTTTGAACCTCCATCAAATCGACTTCTCCAGCTTCTAGACTCCACCCACAGGCTTACCAATGACAATGTA
Organism: Astragalus membranaceus; assembly: GCA_039519185.1. NCBI lineage: Eukaryota > Viridiplantae > Streptophyta > Magnoliopsida > Fabales > Fabaceae > Astragalus > Astragalus membranaceus. The sequence goes on from CM076847.1 coordinate 157,923,880, forward strand.
GTGATTGAAACCCTCTAATCTTGCTCTAATGATTCGAAATGTGACTTGTTGATGACTTTAAAACCCTTCTCCAAGCCCAAGATGAACATAACTCAAATTCTCCTCAAATGGAGCTTGGGTGTGAAAATGGTGGAAAGAGGATGAGGAGTTCTTTGGTGGTGATGTTAGCATCAAAAGTTAGAGGAGAAGACAAGGATTGTAATGGTGAAGAGAGATTAAACATGCATCAAAGGATGTGACCTCCCCCTCCTCTCTTCTCTCACATTTTCCTCCCTCTCCCCAAGCTCTCTCTCAATTTCTTTCTTTCTCAATTCTGGAAGTGGAATGAAACGTAAAGAGGGAAAATGGACTCACTTTGTTTTACTTCAGCTGGTATTGTCTTTATGTTGGGCTGGCCTATGGTAGTTGGGCTCTTTTTAATTTATAACATTTCAGATTACCATTCATACCTCCCCCTTTTACTTATACACTACACAATTTAATTTAACTAACTAATAATTACCCAAATCAAATCATTTAATTATATTGATTCATAACTCAAACACTTAATATTATTTAGTAACTAAACACATAATCAATCTATCCAACCCATGACAGTCGCCTTATCATCAATTAATTAAGCTAAATTGCTCCAATTAGCTAATTAATCAAACATAACCTCTTACTAACTTCTATTAACTAACTTAGCTAAAATTGGGGATGTTACAATCACCCCAACTTGAAAGATTTTGTCCGCAAAATCGTCCAAGCTACCCAATGAACATTACCCTGAAGCTTTATCAACCTTCATTCTCCTGTAAAAGTCAAACCCTAACTCCTCTTCGTGACACTTAAAGGGATTTCACCCCAACTTGGATTGACCATAGTCAATCCTACCTTCGCACATTAATGATCGAAGGAAATCATGATCGCATCAAAGAGCATAAGGAAGGAAGCAAGATATATTTTTTAAAAGCGGTTTTGCTCTTCAGTGTAATCAGGTTTCCGTCCATACTTAATGTAACCTGAACTCTCTACATGATTCTATGAATGAATCGGTTTCAAGAATTAAACGGTAGCCCACAGCTTCTTCGAACCATCATCGATGCCCACCTGTTGTTCCGGTACGGCGTCTGTAGCCCTCTGCTCCTGCTGCGCGTTCTAACGAAACGAGAAGGCTAGAAGTGTGGGTCGACGGGGACGCTTCCCCTACCTCTACCAGCCATGATTCTGCGAAATATGCACAAAGTATTGAGTTGATCAGGCTCAATGTCTAATAGCATATTAAGAGGAATCACACTTAGAAGACGTAAGAGACTCTTGATTTCTAAGTCCGACTAGGTCGAACTGCTCTGATACCAATTGTAACACCCCGTTAATTTCTATCTTGTAGAAATTACCGAAGCGCACGACTGGTGTAACACCCGTTTCTACCCCTTTCATTTATATCAATTATCAGAGTGCACAAATTATTTTTTCTTGAAACGGAATGCTACAATTACTTCAAAAACACGTCATTTGTTTAACTTAAATTAAAAACATTACGTGGAATCATGGGCGGCCATTACTCAAAAATACAGTTACAACGTTAAAACAAAATCCAACAAGTCGTACAAGACAAAAATCACTATCTAATAAGACGCCCCCAGGTGCTACGTATCAGAGCGACTCGAACTCAAGGGAATGAAGGTCAAAGCCTTCAAGTACGGTTACCTGTAAGGTAAAAATCAACAAAAGGGGTGAGTCTCAAACCCTATAATAAAGTACATAAGGAGTAGTATATACAGATACAGGACTACATCAATCACAGCAATATTCACTTTAATCACCAGTTCAGTCAATCGAAATTAATCACCAAATAAATAATCACCAAGTAATCACCAAATAAATAATCACCAAGTAATCACCAAATAAATAATCACCAATTAATCACCAAATAAATAATCACCAATTAATCACCAAATAAATAATCACCAAGTAATCACCAAATAAATAATCACCAATTAATCACCAAATAAATAATCACCAATTAATCACCAAATAAATAATCACCAAAACATTCACCAACTGTATGTTTAATGTATGAGATGCAACCCAAAACTCCACTGGGCATATGCATGTGGATCCATTCACCAAAACTGAGCCTTGAGGGCATTCACCAAAAATTTGTAATAAGGTCGAAGCCCGAGGCCGAAGCCTATTCACCAAAGATAATGCATATGATTATGCGACACCATGACAATGCAGCACACACCAGAATCACCAAATAAAAGTATGCCACAGCATATTCACCAACAGTTTGTTTATTCATCAACACCCAAAAGAGAATCACATACTCCATTCACCAATAATAATATACACCATATATATATATATATATTTATTTGCATACCACACTGTTACACAGAACACTACTTTCACAGTGACAACACCATTTCAAAATACAAGGATCAGTACCTTAGTCTCATGAAAAACACCAACATTTTATTTAAAAGGAACAGTAGCAATTTCCAAACCAAACAACAACTAGTACACAGTCACTTGGGACTTTCAGAAAACGACCGGGGAAAAATATTAAGTTTTGGTTTTGGCCTGGACAAACAGATAGACAATTAAATAAGCGTCGTAACGCACTTTGAAACACCTAAAACGGACACCCGAGTCAAAAGTTACGTTAAAAACAAATTTAGGAAAAATTAGGCAACACTGCTGGAAACTGGCGCCTTAGGCGCCCAGCGCCCAGGCAACACACGCACTGGCGCCCAGCGCGCAACACACGCACGCCCCGCGCGCACAACAGGCGCCCAGCGCCCAGGCGCGCGCCACACACACACACGCACGCAAGCAGGCGCCCAGCGCCCAGCGCGCAACACAGCGCACGCACAACAGGCGCCCAGCGCCCAGGCGCGCGCCACACTTGCCCAGCACACACAGACAGCGCCCTTGGCGCCCAGCACAGGGCGCCTGGCGCCCAGCACACTGCCAAAACCAGATTTTTATATAAATTCAGCCCAAACATCATTTCTTCTCAATTTTAAAACATCAAAATTATATTTCTTTTCCACCATCTAAAATCCTCACTCACCCAAAAGTCAATTTTATTCGAAATCACCAAAACCATATGGGCAACTATCAAAGCACGCAACACAACATAAAATGCACTTAGCACATGGCACACCAACACAACACAACATACACTTAGCCAAAACACAATAATTTGGCACGGGGCGCCTAGCACAAGGGCGCCTACTTCCATGACCAAAATTCCGACAACGTCAATACTTGGCGCGGGGCACCCCACTCAAGAGCGCCTAATTCCGCACCTAGACAACAATTTCCAGCAACACTAAAAATACTACAATGGCGCCTTATGCGCCTATAACACCCAAAACATCAAATTCACCAATAACAACACATGAGTACCAAATGCTCAATCATCACCAACTATTTCAAACACCACAAAATTACTCCAAACTCAATTAATTAAGCCCAACATTATCATTTATACATTTATTCGAGCACTTAGTACACAATTCGAAATTCATCACTTATATGAACAATTCGCAAAACATCAACAAGCCATATAGTGATCAATACATACATACAACTCATCAATATCAAAATCAATACAAAAACGACATCGATCCTAACCCCTACATACATCCCATTATGTTCCCTATTATAAGGCAAGACCCACCCTTACCTTAGTTTCACCGAAGACGGAGACCCCTCCACGAGCACACCGAGTAACCACAGCAACTGAGCTCCTCTCCTCTCCTATGGAAGTCGCGCCCCTCTCTCCTTCTTTCTTCTCCCTTAGCCGTTTTTCTCTTTTCTTTCTCTCTTCTCACGCTCTCTCCTTTCTCTTCTCTCAACTCACGCTTTCTTTTCTTTTTTCACAAATGAGGCACCACTTCATTAACCTAGCGCCTAGCAGCTCAAGTCTACGGGCTTGGGCTTGGCGCACTGGGCCAATCATAACACCTCCGAAGTACCAACACCACCCCCTTCAGATAAATAAAATAATATAATAATAAGTAAAACCACCCAATATTATTATTATTATTATGATCATCATTATTATTATTATTATTATTATTATTTCTATCACCAACTCCTATTTAATTTAATTAACTAAATACTAAATAACTATTTAATTAATTTCGGGGTGTTACAACTCTCCCCCACTTAGATTATTTTCGTCCTCGAAAATTCGCATCAACATCTCCCTAACTCACCGGCTGGCTACGACAATTGACATCCTCACGGTTATGCTCTAACTAGTCCGTACCCACGATTACAATTAATTCACCCAACAACAAACAACAAAACTCGCAACAAGGTCTCTGTCGAAGATCGACAAGGGACACAAAGAACACACCAGGCAACATAAGACCAATCAGAGAAAAACAACACAAGACTTAAGCATTCACAACATTCAGCAGTATTAAAACAGTGAGCGGCATCGGTATCGACAATAGGTTTAACGGAAACTTTAACGAAACACATACCTCCGAAATGATCATCATTCTTCAGAAGACTCAGTGCCCACCAAGGCAAACACCCTCCCACTAGACTTCTCTTTCTTCGGCTTGGAACACTTAGTACTAATATGTCCCATCTCTCCACAGTTGTAGCAAACAACGTCTCTTTTCTCGCACTTAGCAGCTACGTGGCCTTCCTTGCCACACTTGAAACACTTGAAGGTCATGCAATCGGGACTCTTATGTCCCGGCTTTCCACACTTGTGACACACAATGCCCGCAGTAGCGTCTCCCCCACTTGGCTTCCTGCCCGAACTCTCCTCTCCCTTGCCCTTCCCACCTGAAACATCATAGGGCTTTCCCCTAAACTGAGAATTTCTCTTCTCCTTCACAGCCTTGTAAGCAGCAGAACTGTCTTCCTCATAGATCCTACACTTATCAACCAATCTAGCGAAGACCCGAACCTCTTGATATCCAATTGCTTTCTTTATATCCGGTCGTAGACCACTCTCGAACTTGACACATTTTGAAAATTCAGAATTGGCATCGTTAGCATAATAAGGACAAAATTGAGCCAGCTCCTCAAACTTGGCGGCATAATCAGCCACAGTCTTGTCTCCCTGCTTCAACTCTAAAAACTCCACTTCTTTCTTGGCTCGCACATCCTCAGGGTAATACTTCCTCTTGAACTCTCTTGTGAAAACCTCCCAAGTCACTTCCTCACCAGCATTTTCCAATCTTCGCAGCATTCCCAACCACCAGTCGTCAGCTTCCTCTGCTAGCATATGAGTCCCAAACTTCACTTTCTGAGCCGGAGTACACTCCATGACACGAAAGACCCGCTCTATCTCCTTCAGCCATGACAACGCTCCATCCGGGTTGTACCGACCCTTAAAGGTGGGTGGGTTCTCTCTCTGGAATGTAGCCAAATTGCGCGTCCCGTCATTAACAACACCGGGTATATTACCCATTGCCCCGGCTATAGCCTGCAAGGCAGCAGCAAGTGCAGCATCGTCCCGTCTGGCCATTCTAGCACTGCAATATAAAACAGAATTCAGAAACGAGTAACAAACTCAATGTTACTCAACACGACGACTCAACTACCGGCCGGACAGACCGAACTGCTCTGATACCAACTTGTAACACCCGTTGCTACCCCTTTCATTTATATCAATTATCAGAGTGCACAAATTATTTTTTCTTGAAACGGAATGCTACAATTACTTCAAAAACACGTCATTTGTTTAACTTAAATTAAAAACATTACGTGGCATCATGGGCGGCCATTACTCAAAAATACAGTTACAACGTTAAAACAAAATCCAACAAGTCGTACAAGACAAAAATCACTATCTAATAAGACGCCCCCCAGGTGCTACGTATCAGAGCGACTCGAACTCAAGGGAATGAAGGTCAAAGCCTTCAAGTACGGTTACCTGTAAGGTAAAAATCAACAAAAGGGGTGAGTCTCAAACCCTATAATAAAGTACATAAGGAGTAGTATATACAGATACAGGACTACATCAATCACAGCAATATTCACTTTAATCACCAGTTCAGTCAATCGAAATTAATCACCAAATAAATAATCACCAAGTAATCACCAAATAAATAATCACCAAGTAATCACCAAATAAATAATCACCAATTAATCACCAATTAATCACCAAATAAATAATCACCAAGTAATCACCAAATAAATAATCACCAATTAATCACCAAATAAATAATCACCAATTAATCACCAAATAAATAATCACCAAAACATTCACCAACTGTATGTTTAATGTATGAGATGCAACCCAAAACTCCACTGGGCATATGCATGTGGATCCATTCACCAAAACTGAGCCTTGAGGGCATTCACCAAAAATTTGTAATAAGGTCGAAGCCCGAGGCCGAAGCCTATTCACCAAAGATAATGCATATGATTATGCGACACCATGACAATGCAGCACACACCAGAATCACCAAATAAAAGTATGCCACAGCATATTCACCAACAGTTTGTTTATTCATCAACACCCAAAAGAGAATCACATACTCCATTCACCAATAATAATATACACCATATATATATATATATTTATTTGCATACCACACTGTTACACAGAACACTACTTTCACAGTGACAACACCATTTCAAAATACAAGGATCAGTACCTTAGTCTCATGAAAAACACCAACATTTTATTTAAAAGGAACAGTAGCAATTTCCAAACCAAACAACAACTAGTACACAGTCACTTGGGACTTTCAGAAAACGACCGGGAAAAAATATTAAGTTTTGGTTTTGGCCTGGACAAACAGATAGACAATTAAATAAGCGTCGTAACGCACTTTGAAACACCTAAAACGGACACCCGAGTCAAAAGTTACGTTAAAAACAAATTTAGGAAAAATTAGGCAACACTGCTGGAAACTGGCGCCTTAGGCGCCCAGCGCCCAGGCAACACACGCACTGGCGCCCAGCGCGCAACACACGCACGCCCCGCGCGCACAACAGGCGCCCAGCGCCCAGGCGCGCGCCACACACACACACGCACGCAAGCAGGCGCCTAGCGCCCAACGCGCAACACAGCGCACGCACAACAGGCGCCCAGCGCCCAGGCGCGCGCCACACTTGCCCAGCACACACAGACAGCGCCCTTGGCGCCCAGCACAGGGCGCCTGGCGCCCAGCACACTGCCAAAACCAGATTTTTATATAAATTCAGCCCAAACATCATTTCTTCTCAATTTTAAAACATCAAAATTATATTTCTTTTCCACCATCTAAAATCCTCACTCACCCAAAAGTCAATTTTATTCGAAATCACCAAAACCATATGGGCAACTATCAAAGCACGCAACACAACATAAAATGCACTTAGCACATGGCACACCAACACAACACAACATACACTTAGCCAAAACACAATAATTTGGCACGGGGCGCCTAGCACAAGGGCGCCTACTTCCATGACCAAAATTCCGACAACGTCAATACTTGGCGCGGGGCACCCCACTCAAGAGCGCCTAATTCCGCACCTAGACAACAATTTCCAGCAACACTAAAAATACTACAATGGCGCCTTATGCGCCTATAACACCCAAAACATCAAATTCACCAACAACAACACATGAGTACCAAATGCTCAATCATCACCAACTATTTCAAACACCACAAAATTACTCCAAACTCAATTAATTAAGCCCAACATTATCATTTATACATTTATTCGAGCACTTAGTACGCAATTCGAAATTCATCACTTATATGAACAATTCGCAAAACATCAACAAGCCATATAGTGATCAATACATACATACAACTCATCAATATCAAAATCAATACAAAAACGACATCGATCCTAACCCCTACATACATCCCATTATGTTCCCTATTATAAGGCAAGACCCACCCTTACCTTAGTTTCACCGAAGACGGAGACCCCTCCACGAGCACACCGAGTAACCACAGCAACTGAGCTCCTCTCCTCTCCTATGGAAGTCGCGCCCCTCTCTCCTTCTTTCTTCTCCCTTAGCCGTTTTTCTCTTTTCTTTCTCTCTTCTCACGCTCTCTCCTTTCTCTTCTCTCAACTCACGCTTTCTTTTCTTTTTTCACAAATGAGGCACCACTTCACTAACCTAGCGCCTAGCAGCTCAAGTCTACGGGCTTGGGCTTGGCGCACTGGGCCAATCATAACACCTCCGAAGTACCAACACCACCCCCTTCAGATAAATAAAATAATATAATAATAACTAAAACCACCCAATATTATTATTATTATTTCTATCACCAACTCCTATTTAATTTAATTAACTAAATACTAAATAACTATTTAATTAATTTCGGGGTGTTACAACTGGCATACATCAGAGTAACTTCCTTTTTTAAATACTGAACACATACTAATACTCGATGCTAAAAACCCATCAAGCTCGCTTACATAACTTAACATAAAATACATAAAGCGATCTTACACCACTCAACTAGTGTTCAGTACCCAAATAGAAAGTCTGCGGAAGCGATTTACAACTTAAAAACATAAGTCGTACCATCTTACACTAAGAAACTGAATAAAAATACAGAAATACAAAGGAAACTGAAATACAAGACATAAAGAAATAAAGATAGCGGCTGCTCCTCAAGCGTCTCCATAGCCGTGCCTCACGGTCTTCAACTGTCATTATTCAAATGGAAACTTTTTATAATGGTTTAAAACCCCAAACCAGAATAATGCTTGATGCATCATCTGGGGTTGTGTTATTACACTTGTCTTATAATGGAGCATGTGAATTGATTGATTGAATTGCAACAAACAGTTCTAGTTGACCTACTGAGAGGGTGAGTGCCCAAAAGAGACCATCAGGGGTACATGAAATTAGTGATGTATCAGCCCTATCTGCTCAGTTAGCCTCACTGACAAACATGTTTAAAAACTCCATTTCAACCAGTGCACCTGCACCAAGTGCAGCTGCACCAATAGAAAACACTGTAGCAGCCATAGAACAAGCCCCCCAGGTGATACAAGTTGTGTATATTGTGGGGGAGGCCATTTGAATGAAGAGTGTCCTAGCAACCCTGTCTCTGTCAATTTTGTAGGATATAATAGGAATAACAACCCTTACTCAAACACCTATAATGCTGGTTGGAAGAACCACCCAAACTTTAGGTGGAACAATAACAATACTAGTGCACCTGCACCAAGTGCATCTGCACCAGCCACACCACCAGGATTCCAATCTCAGAATTACCAAAGACAACAAACACCTGCCAATGATAACTCCTTAGAAGCCTTGCTAAAATCCTTCATTAGTGAAACTAGAACAGCTAGGCAAGCACAAGATGCATCTATAAAGAATTTGGAGAATCAAGTGGGACAATTGGCTACAGCTCTGTATCAAAGACCAACAGGTACGCTACCATCAAATACAGAAGCCGCCACATCCCACAGGCCAGGTAAGGAACAAATGAAGGCCATTTCTTTAAGGAATGGAAAAGAACTTTCAGAACCACAAGAGATTGAAGGTACAGGTAAGGGAGAAAAAAATAAAAATGAAAAAAAATACTCAAGATGCAGAAGCACCTGATGCATCTGCATCTCATGAAGTTCCAACTCCAAAGTTAGTCCCTGAATACCCTCCTCCTCCTTTTCCTCAAAGGTTAAAAAAGGCACATGAGGAGGAGCAATTCAGTAAGTTTTTAGATGTTTTAAAACAGTTGCATATCAATGTTCCTTTAATTGAAGCACTTCAGCAAATGCCTAATTATGCTAAATTTATGAAAGACATGCTTTCAAAAAGAAAAAGATTAGGGGATTTTGAAATAGTTGTTATGTCCAAAGAATGTAGTTTGATTTTGCAAAATAAAATTCCAAGAAAATCGAAAGACCCTGGTAGTTTTACAATTCCATTTTCCATAGGCAAATTCTATACCGGTCGTGCATTGTGTGATTTAGGTGCAAGCATAAACTTGATGCCTAAATCTATCTTTACAAAGCTAGGGATTGAAATTGCTAATCCTACCACTGTAACATTATCACTGGCAGGCAGATCAATGGCTTACCCAGAGGGAATTATTGAAGATATTTTGGTAAAGGTTGACAAATTTATATTCCATGCAGATTTTGTTATTCTTGATTTTGTGGCAGATGAAGAAGTGCCAATTATTCTTGGAAGACCATTCTTAGCAACTGGGAAAGCACTGATTGATGTGCAAAAAGGGGGAACTAACCATGAGAGTAAATGATCAAGAGGTGAAATTCAATGTGATGAATGCCCTAAAGTATCCTGCAGAGGAGATTGAAGAGTGTTCAGCTATCAATTCTCTTGACCATTTAGTGCAGAAGCAGTTCCATAAGCAGTATGATCACCTTGCCAGTGCACTTGCACCTGATGTAGATGCACTGCCTGAAGAAGAAATTCTGGAAAAGGACATTTTGCCAAGAGAAGAACCAACACAAAAGGTATGGTCTAGAACTTTTGAATCCCTTAATGTAGAAGACCCTAACCTTAAAAAGAATTTACCCTCAATTGAACAACCTCCAAAATTAGAATTGAAAGAGCTGCCCAAACATTTGAAATATGCTTTCTTAGGGGAAGATGATACACTTCCAGTGATCATTGCCTCTGACTTATCAATAGAGCAGGAGCATGATCTCATTTGTACCTTAAGAAATCATAAAAAACCAATAGGCTGGCAAATGGCGGACATACAAGGAATTAGCCCTTCAATATGCATGCATAGGATAATTTTAGAAGATAATTATGAAAATTACATAGAAGGACAGAGAAGGCTAAATGCAATAATGAAGAGGTTGTAAAGAAAGAAATCATTAAATGATAGATGCTGGAATCATATACCCTATATCAGATAGTGCATGGGTTAGACCTGTACAATGTGTTCCAAAGAAGGGGGGTGTAACAGTTATAGCCAATGAAAAAAATGAGTTAATACCAACAAGAACTGTTACAGGTTGGAGGATATGTATGGATTATAGAAAACTCAATAAGGCCACAAAGAAAGACCATATTCCTTTACCCTTCATTGACCAAATGTTAGATAGGTTAGCAAGTAAGGAGTTTCATTGTTTCTTAGATGGTTATTCAGGATACAATCAAATTGCAATTGAACCTAAGGATCAACAAAAAACTACCTTCACTTGTCCTTATGGCACCTTTGCATTTAGAAGCATGCTTTTTGGACTTTGTAATGCACCTGCAACATTCCAAAGATGCATGATGTCCATATTTTCTGACTTCATTGAGCAATCAATGGAAGTTTTCATGGATGATTTTTCAGTTTTTGGGGAAACATTTCCATTGTGTTTGTCAAATTTAGAAAAAATTCTCCAAAGATGTGAGGAAACAAATCTAGTGCTCAATTGGGAGAAGTGTCATTTTATGGTACAAGAAGGCATTGTGCTTGGGCATAAAGTGTCAAAGAAAGGTCTTGAAGTGGATAAGGCTAAGATAGAGGTCATTGAGAAGTTATCACCTGTAACACCCCGAAATTAACTAAATAGTTATTTAGTATTTATTTAATTAATTAAATAAATAGGAGTTGGTGATAGTAGTAATAATAATAATAATAATAATAATAATAATAATAATGGTGATAATAATAATAATAATATTGGGTGGTTTTAGTTATTAATATATTATTTTTATTTATCTGAATGGGGTGGTGTTGGTACTTCGGAGGTGTTATGATTGGCCCAGTGCGCCAAGCCCAAGCCCGTAGACTTGAGCTGTTAGACGCTAGGTTAGTGAAGTGGCGCCTCATTTGTGAAAAGAAAAGAAAGCGTGAGTGAGAGGAGAGAAAGGAGAGAGCGTGAGAAAGAAAGAAAGAAACGCAAAGGAGAGAAAGAAAAAGAGAAGAAAAATAGCGCAAGGGAGAAGAGAGGAGAAGAGAGAGGCGCAAACCCCAAGGAGGAGGAGAGGAGCTCAGTTGCTGTGGTTACTCGGTGTGCTCGTGGAGGGATCTCTATCTTCGGTGAAACTAAGGTAAGGGTGGGTCTTGCCTTATAATAGGGAACATAATGGGATGTATGTAGGGGTTAGGTCCTATGTCCTGTTTATATTGATTTTTATGTTGTTTATGATATATGAATATGTTGTTGTTATTGTTGTTGCTCATTGTGATGATATGCGAATTGTTGCTCTGTAAGAAGAATTTCGAATTGCGTACTAAGTGCTCGAATAAATGTATAAATGATAATGTTGGGCTTAATTAATTGAGTTTGGAGTAATTTTGTGGTGTTTGAAATAGTTGGTGATGATTGAGCATTTGGTACTCATGTGTTGTTGTTGGTGAATTTGATGTTTTGGGTGTTATAGGCGCATAAGGCGCCATTGTGGTATTTTTAGTGTTGCTGGAAATTGTTGTCTAGGTGCGGAATTAGGCGCTCTTGAGTGGGGTGCCCCGCGCCAAGTATTGACGTTGTCGGAATTTTGGTCATGGAAGTAGGCGCTCTTGTGCTAGGCGCCCCGTGCCACATTATTGTGTATTGGCTAAGTGTATTTTGTGTTGTGTTGGTGTGCCATATGCTAAGTGCATCTTATGATATGTTTGTATGCCAAGTGCCAAGTTAGTGTGTGTGTTGGTGATGCTTGGTGTGGGTGTGTGTATAGGCGCAATGGTGATGGTGATGATGGTTGTCAATATGGTTTTGGTGTTTTCGAATAAAATTGATTTTTTGGGGTGAGTGAGGATTTTAGATGGTGGAAAAGAAATATAATTTTGATGTTTTAAAATTGAGAAAAATTGATGTTTGGGCTGAATTGTGTAAAAATCTGGTTTTGACAGTGTGCTGGGCGCCAGGTGCCTGTGCTGGGCGCCAGGTGCCTGTGCTGGGCGCCAAGGCGCTGTGTGTGTGTGTGCTGGGCAAGTGTGGCGCGCGCCTGGGCGCTGGGCGCCTGTTGTGCGTGCGCTGTGTTGCGCGCTGGGCGCTGGGCGCCTGCTCGCGTGCGTGCGTGTGTGTGGCGCGCGCCTGGGCGCTGGGTGCCTGTTGTGCGCGCGGATGCGCTGTGTTGCGCGCTGGGCGCTGTTGTGCGCGTTGCCTGGGCGCTGGGCGCCTAAGGCGCCAGTTCCCAGCAGTGTTGCCTAATTTCTTCCAAATTTGTTTTTAACGTAACTTTTGACTCGGGTGTCCGTTTTAGGTGTTTCAAAGTGCGTTACGACGCTTATTTAATTTTCTATCTGGTTGTCCAGGCCAAAACCAAAACTTAATATTTTTCCCCGGTCGTTTTCTGAAAGTCCCAAGTGACTGTGTGCTAGTTGTTGTTTGGTTTGGAAATTGCTACTGTTCCTTTATAATAAAATGTTGGTGTTCTTCATGAGACTAAGGTGCTGTTCCTTGTAATTTTAAATGGTGTTGTCACGGTGAAAATGATGTGATGTGTAATAGTGTGTTATGCAAATATATATATATATATATGGTGTATATTATTATTGGCGAATGGGGTCTGTAATCCTCTTTTGATGCGTTGGTGAATATGCTATGGCATTATTTATTTGGTGATTCTGGTGTGTGATGCATGGTCATGGTGTCGCATAATCATATGCATGATTTTGGTGAATAGGCTTCGGCCTCGGGCTTCGGCCTTATTACAAATTTTGGTGAATGCCCTCAAGGCTCATTTTTGGTGAATGGATCCACATGCATATGCCCAGTGGAGTTTTGGGTTGCATCTCATACATTAAACATACATTTGGTGAATGTTAGTGATTATTTATTTGGTGATACTTGGTGAATATTTATTTGGTGATTACTTGGTGATTATTTATTTGGTGATTGTTTGGTGAATATTAAGTTGGTGCTGAACTGGTGATTAAAGTGATTATTGCTGTGTTTTGATGTAGTCCTGTATCTGTATATACTACTCCTTATGTGCTTTATTATAGGGTTTGAGACTCACCCCTTTTGTTGATTTTACCTTACAGGTAACCGTACTTGAAGGCTTTGACCTTCATTTCCTTGAGTTCGAGTCGCTCTGATACGTAGCACCTGGGGGGCGTCTTATTAGATAGTGATTTTGTCTTGTACGACTTGTTGGATTTTGTTTTAACGTTGTAACTGTATTTTTGAGTAATGGCCGCCCATGATGCCACGTAATGTTTTTAATTTAAGTTAAACAAATGACGTGTTTTTGAAGTAATTGTAGCATTCCGTTTCAAGAAAAATAATTTGTGCACTCTGATAATTGTTATAAATGAAAGGGGTAGAAACGGGTGTTACAAGTTGGTATCAGAGCAATGGTTGGTCCGTACGGCCAAGTCGTAGAGTCGTTGTGTCGGTGTACGACCAACTGTTGTCTTTTAAGTGCTGACCCATATTTGCGTTGCAGGTAAACCAGGAACTGCTTATGGTAAGAGAACTAGTGGGGGAGATACCCTGCTAGTAATGTGTGCTGTACCGTTTTCCTGATGCGTGAACCATGTCTTTGTTGTTTTGTTCATAATCTTCTTGTTGTATGAACCTTGAAATTGAATTGAAATACGATGCATGGGATGTTCTAACTTTAATTGAATGTTGAGTTGGAGGTGGTGATTGAATTGTGTGTTTAGGTGATAAACGAAATTGAAAATAAATTGAGAGGATGCTAAGTGTAGTGACTAAAAATTGTATGCTGTCGCTGTTTTGTCAATTTAAAGTATTGCTATTTGCCAACTAAATGAGTTGCTATATTACGGTTTATTTTTATAGAATGAGTTGTTGTTTTATGAAATAAGTGTAGTGCGGTTTTATGAAGATGAAGTGCTGTTTTTATAAATTAGGGTGATGTCTGCCGTTTTAATTGAGGTATGAGCTGCTGCATTTTTTTAAAAATAATTATACGGCCGTTTTACAAAAATGAAGAGCTATTTTTATGCTGAGAAACATGCTGTTTCTTAATAACTTGAAGTGCCGAGTTCCTAAAATTAAAATGATGTTTGTACTCGTGTTTTAATTATATTTGACAATGTGTAATTGATCGATGTTGTAGTGTTAAGTATCCTACCTTCTTTTCTACAAGGCTTGGTATAATACGTCTCACTTACTCCTTTATGACCCCAAAGAAAAAGATTTTTTGAGCTGATTTGAACTATGTGCTTCGTTAAAGTTTTCCGCTAAACCTATTGTCGATACCGATGCCGCTCACTGTTTTAATACTGCTGAATGTTGTGAATGCTTAAGTCTTGTGTTGTTTTCTCTGAGTGGTCTTATGTTGCTTGGTGTGTTCTTTGTGTCCCTTGTCGATCTTCGACAGAGACCTTGTGGCGAGTTTTGTTGTTTGTTGTTGGGTGAATTAATTGTAATCGTGGGTACGGACTAGTTAGAGCATAACCGTGAGGATGTCAATTGTCATAGCCAGCCGGTGAGTTAGGGAGATGTTGATGCGAATTTTCGAGGACGAAAATAATCTAAGTGGGGGAGAGTTGTAACACCCCGAAATTAACTAAATAGTTATTTAGTATTTATTTAATTAATTAAATAAATAGGAGTTGGTGATAGTAGTAATAATAATAATAATAATAATAATAATGGTGATAATAATAATAATAATATTGGGTGGTTTTAGTTATTAATATATTATTTTTATTTATCTGAATGGGGTGGTGTTGGTACTTCGGAGGTGTTATGATTGGCCCAGTGCGCCAAGCCCAAGCCCGTAGACTTGAGCTGTTAGACACTAGGTTAGTGAAGTGGCGCCTCATTTGTGAAAAGAAAAGAAAGCGTGAGTGAGAGGAGAGAAAGGAGAGAGCGTGAGAAAGAAAGAAAGAAACGCAAAGGAGAGAAAGAAAAAGAGAAGAAAAATAGCGCAAGGGAGAAGAGAGGAGAAGAGAGAGGCGCAAACCCCAAGGAGGAGGAGAGGAGCTCAGTTGCTGTGGTTACTCGGTGTGCTCGTGGAGGGATCTCTATCTTCGGTGAAACTAAGGTAAGGGTGGGTCTTGCCTTATAATAGGGAACATAATGGGATGTATGTAGGGGTTAGGTCCTATGTCCTGTTTATATTGATTTTTATGTTGTTTATGATATATGAATATGTTGTTGTTATTGTTGTTGCTCATTGTGATGATATGCGAATTGTTGCTCTGTAAGAAGAATTTCGAATTGCGTACTAAGTGCTCGAATAAATGTATAAATGATAATGTTGGGCTTAATTAATTGAGTTTGGAGTAATTTTGTGGTGTTTGAAATAGTTGGTGATGATTGAGCATTTGGTACTCATGTGTTGTTGTTGGTGAATTTGATGTTTTGGGTGTTATAGGCGCATAAGGCGCCATTGTGGTATTTTTAGTGTTGCTGGAAATTGTTGTCTAGGTGCGGAATTAGGCGCTCTTGAGTGGGGTGCCCCGCGCCAAGTATTGACGTTGTCGGAATTTTGGTCATGGAAGTAGGCGCTCTTGTGCTAGGCGCCCCGTGCCACATTATTGTGAATTGGCTAAGTGTATTTTGTGTTGTGTTGGTGTGCCATATGCTAAGTGCATCTTATGATATGTTTGTATGCCAAGTGCCAAGTTAGTGTGTGTGTTGGTGATGCTTGGTGTGGGTGTGTGTATAGGCGCAATGGTGATGGTGATGATGGTTGTCAATATGGTTTTGGTGTTTTCGAATAAAATTGATTTTTTGGGGTGAGTGAGGATTTTAGATGGTGGAAAAGAAATATAATTTTGATGTTTTAAAATTGAGAAAAATTGATGTTTGGGCTGAATTGTGTAAAAATCTGGTTTTGACAGTGTGCTGGGCGCCAGGTGCCTGTGCTGGGCGCCAGGTGCCTGTGCTGGGCGCCAAGGCGCTGTGTGTGTGTGCTGGGCAAGTGTGGCGCGCGCCTGGGCGCTGGGCGCCTGTTGTGCGTGCGCTGTGTTGCGCGCTGGGCGCTGGGCGCCTGCTCGCGTGCGTGTGTGTGTGTGGCGCGCGCCTGGGCGCTGGGTGCCTGTTGTGCGCGCGGATGCGCTGTGTTGCGCGCTGGGCGCTGTTGTGCGCGTTGCCTGGGCGCTGGGCGCCTAAGGCGCCAGTTCCCAGCAGTGTTGCCTAATTTCTTCCAAATTTGTTTTTAACGTAACTTTTGACTCGGGTGTCCGTTTTAGGTGTTTCAAAGTGCGTTACGACGCTTATTTAATTTTCTATCTGGTTGTCCAGGCCAAAACCAAAACTTAATATTTTTCCTCGGTCGTTTTCTGAAAGTCCCAAGTGACTGTGTGCTAGTTGTTGTTTGGTTTGGAAATTGCTACTGTTCCTTTATAATAAAATGTTGGTGTTCTTCATGAGACTAAGGTGCTGTTCCTTGTAATTTTAAATGGTGTTGTCACGGTGAAAATGATGTGATGTGTAATAGTGTGTTATGCAAATATATATATATATATATGGTGTATATTATTATTGGCGAATGGGGTCTGTAATCCTCTTTTGATGCGTTGGTGAATATGCTATGGCATTATTTATTTGGTGATTCTGGTGTGTGATGCATGGTCATGGTGTCGCATAATCATATGCATGATTTTGGTGAATAGGCTTCGGCCTCGGGCTTCGGCCTTATTACAAATTTTGGTGAATGCCCTCAAGGCTCATTTTTGGTGAATGGATCCACATGCATATGCCCAGTGGAGTTTTGGGTTGCATCTCATACATTAAACATACAGTTGGTGAATGTTAGTGATTATTTATTTGGTGATACTTGGTGAATATTTATTTGGTGATTACTTGGTGATTATTTATTTGGTGATTGTTTGGTGAATATTAAGTTGGTGCTGAACTGGTGATTAAAGTGATTATTGCTGTGTTTTGATGTAGTCCTGTATCTGTATATACTACTCCTTATGTGCTTTATTATAGGGTTTGAGACTCACCCCTTTTGTTGATTTTACCTTACAGGTAACCGTACTTGAAGGCTTTGACCTTCATTTCCTTGAGTTCGAGTCGCTCTGATACGTAGCACCTGGGGGGCGTCTTATTAGATAGTGATTTTGTCTTGTACGACTTGTTGGATTTTGTTTTAACGTTGTAACTGTATTTTTGAGTAATGGCCGCCCATGATGCCACGTAATGTTTTTAATTTAAGTTAAACAAATGACGTGTTTTTGAAGTAATTGTAGCATTCCGTTTCAAGAAAAATAATTTGTGCACTCTGATAATTGTTATAAATGAAAGGGGTAGAAACGGGTGTTACATCACCTCCAACAACTGTCAAAGGAATTAGAAGCTTTATCAAAGATTTCTCAAAGATTTATCAAAGATTTATACAGAAGATTTATCAAAGATTTCTCTAAAATATCCAAGCCATTGTGTAATCTTTTGCAACAAGATACACAATTTAATTTTGATGAATCATGTATGGAAGCATTCCAAAAGCTCAAGAAGGCACTGGTAACTGCACCAGTGATTGTTACGCCAGATTGGAGCAGGCCTTTTGAATTGATGTGTGATGCTAGTGACTTTGCTGTGGGAGCTGTCCTAGGGCAAAGACTTGAAGGTGAAAGTACAGGTACACAAGAAGGAGAGATAAAGGAAAACTTCCCAGATGAAAAATTGTTGGCAATTACCTTGACTGCACCTAGTGCTTCTGCACTAAGTGCAGATGCACCTAGTGCAACTGTACCATGGTATGCTGACATAGTAAATTTCCTTGTAAGCAAAGTTGTACCAGTGGACATGAATTATCAACAACGAAGGAGGTTTTTCCATATAGTCAAACAATACTATTGGGATGATCCCTTTCTCTACAAGATGTGTCCAGATCAGCTAATGAGAAAATGCATCCCAGAAGAAGAACAGCAAGCAGTGCTTATGCACTGTCATGCTGCACCATATGGAGGCCACTTTGGAAGCCATAGAACAGCAGCCAAGGTACTACAGTCAGGTTATTATTGGCCTACTTTGTTTAAAAATGCTTATTTAATGATCAAAACCTGTGATAAATGTCAAAGAGCTGGTAATATTTCTGAAAGACATGAAATGCCTAGAACCAATATTTTAGAAATTGAACTTTTTGATGTATGGGGGATGGATTTCATGGGTCCTTTTCCACCTTCTTTTGGCAATCAATATATCTTGGTAGCTGTTGATTATGTGTCCAAATGGGTAGAGGCAATAGCATTACCTAATAATAATGCCAAATCAGTTAGAAAATTTCTTCAAAGAAACATTTTTACAAGATTTGGCACCCCAAGAGCAATCATCAATGATGAAGGCTCACATTTTTGCAATAAACTCATTGAAAACTTTCTTGCAAAATATGGGATTAAACATAAAATTGCTACAACCTATCACCCACAAACAAGTGGACAAGCTGAATTGTCTAATAGGGAAATAAAAAGAATGCTTGAGAAAATGGTTGGGCCAATAAGAAAAGACTGGTCTTTACACTTAGATGAAGCATTATGGGCTTACAGAACTGCATTTAAAACTCCATTGGGTATGTCCCCCTATAGGATAGTTTATGGCAAAGCATGTCATCTTCCTGTTGAGTTAGAGAACAAGTCATATTGGGCTATCAAAAAGTTAAATTTTGATCTCAACAAGGCAGGAGCACAAAGGTTTTTGGAATTAAATGAATTAGAAGAATTAAGGCAATTCTCTTATGAGAATGCAGAAATTTACAAATCTTTTTTTTTTAAACAAAAGGAAAGGAGCCTCGTTAAAACCTTCTGATGCAAAACCCTCCTTAGAGATAAAAACATCTAGAAGGAAAGAGTACTCCCCCCTATTTCATTAAAAAACAAAAATAAAAAATACAAGAAGCACGAGGGAACATAGACCAAAACCCATGCAAACAAACATTATTGCCTGAAACGAAAATAAGGAAGACCAACCCTATTACGGATAAAATCATCCTTAATAAAATTGGGAATAGAATTCCACCATTGGAAACCAGACAGGTTGATCCCATGAGACGCAAGCTTATCAGCGCAGTGATTCCCTTCCCGAAAAATATGAGTGCAAGTGACAGTCATTGATTTGAGCAGACCCATGCAATTAAGCCAACGATTGCGGAGATTCCAAGGCACAATGGAGTGAGACGAGAAAGCCATAACAGCAAGCTGAGAATCACTCTCAATCCATAAAGGATGTCAACCTTTGCGGAAAGCCACTTCAATGGCGACCATGACACCGACAAGCTCAGCATGAAGAGCGTAATTTGTACCAAGAGGAAGCATAAAACAGCCAAGAGACTCAGCATTACTGTCGCGAAAGATACCCCCACAGACAGTTAAACCAGGAGATCCCCTCGCAGCGCCATCAGTATTACACTTAACCCAAAAGCAAGGAGGAGACTTCCAGATAACCTCTATAGTTGTAGGAGCCTTCCGAGGTTTGCAATCAACCGAAAAACCCTTAAGAATCACAAAGTCCTGCATGGAGTTAGACGTGGAGCCCTTGCTGAGATTACCAGAAATGTTCACATGTTCCATGATCAAGTTTTTCAAGTAACTGGGCAAGATCTTCTTGTTGTCAAAACGAATCTGATTCTGAAAGTACCGAATAGCCCAAAAAGCGTTAATAACAGCAGCGGAAACAACATCCTGCACTTGGTCCGACCAAGGGCGCAGACAGACTTCAATAATCGTCTCCGGGGAGGAAACATCAATATTAAGAGAGAGCTAACCACTAAGCCAATCCCAAAGCTGCTTAGCGAAAGAACACTCACAGAAAAGGTGCAAGGAGGACTCATAATCCGCTTCACAGAGACTACACATGGAAACAGTACCACACCCACGGCTTCTGAGCTGCTCATCAGTTGGCATACGGTGATGGAGGATACGCCACATAAGAAGAGGCTTGGATGGAGGGATAACACTCCGCCAAATATTCTTGAAACACCTACTAGGTTGCCCAATAGGCCTGAAGTAAAGATAAGCAGTTTTAAAAGTAAGCATACCATCGGTAGAGTTTTTCCAAATCAGCTGATCTTGAGAGTCAAATGAAGGCAGATCTTTTTCATGAAGGAGCGAAGCCAGCTGAGGAAAGATATTGGAAAGAGAAGCAGGGATACACCAGTGACCATTCTGAATGAAGTCACAAACACGGGCCTTGAGATAGTGCTGACGATGCTCAGGGACATTAAGAAGATTTACCAGAGGGGCCGACATCCAAGGATCAATCCAAAAGTTGATACAGCCACCTTTACCAATTTGCCAAATGCAGTTTTCTTGGATAGTGGATAGATGATCACGCAAATGACCCCACAAAGAAGAACTAGTATGATAAGAGATCGTAGTATTATTTCTGAAGACCCTAGATCTTAACAGAACAGCCCAGCTGTTCTGGGAAATGCTGAGCTCCCAGCTGAGCTTTAGACAGACTGCCTTATTAGTGTCTTTGAGGGACCTAATCCCAAGACCCCCCTCAGCAGTTGGTCTACAAACCTTATGCCAAGCCACAGTAACCACTTTACGCTGATTGACGTCACCAGACCAAATGAAATTTCTAATCCAAGAGTCCACAGTATTCAACAGAGAGGTAGGCCATTTGTAAGGCTTGGCATGACAAAAAAATCCAAAGGAGAGAACTTAGAGAAGGAGGAATGGTCTTGTTATATAATTCTAGGTTGAAATTGTTCCCTGGAAAGCTTAAATCTAGGTGGTCAGGACCATTTCAATTAGTCAAAATTTACCCCCATGGTGCAGTTGATCTTTATGATGCAGCCACAAATACCACTTTCAAGGTAAATGGCCAAAGAGTAAAAATGTACTTTGGTGAGCATGTGGTGAAGGATAAATTCACCACCCATCTTCAAAATCTCTAAGATAAGGAGATAGTCAGGCTGAAAGACTCTTAAAACAAGCGCTTAAGTACTTTGTTTAATTACTGCAAGTTTTATCCCACATGTACTAACCCCACTCCCTATTTTGCCCACTTTTAAGTTGGGGGGGAGAACTTCACTTTACGCATGTGCTATGTTTAATTAATGTGTGTTTATTTTCAGTATTTTAGTATGTGCAAAATGTTTGTTTTAAGTCCAAGTTATTTGTCTATATGTTATGTGAGTAGTTTTTAAAATTTTCATTTGATGTACTTAACAAAGCTTCTCTTGAAGTAAGTTGAACTGTTTGCAAAATGAGAAATTTTTTCAAAAACAGTAAAGTTCATGAGTCAATTTGTTAATTAAGTATATCAAACTTGTTTTAAAGCAAAAATTTCATTGACTTTGAAACATGATCAACTTGAATTCTTTTTCATAGGCAAATGCTGATTTATGAACTGATTTTTAATGAGGAAAGAAAGAAAAAGAAAAAAGCCTTGTTTTTTTCCAAAATAACCATTGTTATTATTACTTCAACATAAGCAAAGCTGTGTTTTGAAAATAACCTTACTATTTGAAAAAAATTATCTGATGCAAGAGGAATTTTTGGAAAGCTAAGGTCAAAAACAAAGTTTTACTAAAAATATAGAAGAGCATAAGAATTAAGTTTGGGGAAGTTTTTATGAATACTAAGGCAAAGTATGAAAAACTGAGAGTGGTCAATGCAATAGGTTACCAAAAAGTCACTACAAAAAGTGTTTAAATTGTTGTAAAAAGCTATACTTGCCCGAGTCATTAAACTGAACCTGTTCCAATAGTGCATTTGGTTTGAAAAAGAAAAAGAAAAATTCAAAAAGAAAAAAAGGAAAAAGAAAGAAAAGAAAAGCAAACCAAAGAAAAAAAAAGTATGCATAAGGAGGTCAGTAAGGAGGGCAGTATATGCTACAAGCCAGAAAATGTAGTATCAAGTGCATCTGCACTAATACAAAAAGTCAGTGCTTTTGCACCTAGGTGCATCTGCACCAAAAGAACAACCAAAAATAGGAAATATTGCATTGACTCAATAGTTTTGAAATACTCAATCAAAGCCCTTTGTTGTGCTTAGAGCCCCCCAAATCTTGAGGTTATTGTTAGTCTAGTTTGTATTTTGAAACACCTTTGTTTTGACTCTCAGTGGGCACACACGTACACAAATGAGTTTTAATAGCTCTGGATGTTGTGGAAATCAAAGGCACAAAGACAAAATTTTCTGAGAAAAGAGGTTCATGAAAAATGCATTATTTTGAAAAAATCATTCCTTGAAAAGAAGTGAGCTGATTTGTTCTTCTTAGCTATAAAAATCTTATTTGTGTTTTCTTTTGTCATTGCTTGAGGATAAGCAACAATTTAAGTTTGGGGTGTGATAACTCTATTTTAGAGTTATTCATGCACTTAAACTTAGATAATTGCTTAATTTCAAGTATAATATGTGTTAAATATAGTAGTATGAATAAAATAACAATATTTATGGTTTTAAGATGAATGGCTTTCACAACTTAGCATTTTGTATATACATTGGTATGTTTGATGTGTTTGTTTAGTGCATCTGCAGTAGATGCTTCTGCACCAGGAAAAACACAGTGCATCTGCACTAGAAGCATTTCCACAGTGCATCTGCACCTTTCTGCACCAAGACGGATAACCCCACATTGGAAGCACCTCAATTCATACCAATGCATAAACACCTCTATGATATCATGCTTAGTCATAAGTCACATGGAGGCACATTCCCAATTACGAAAGGAGGCGCCTACAATAGATGACCATCATGAAGAGTCATTCATAAAGGACACATGGCCCTCCACAATTGGACCGCTCTTTGAGGTGGAGTGTTGGACTCAATTCCCAACAAACATGTTCTGAAAATAACCATGGTTAACCCCTCTAGGTTAACTTGATATCTAAGGAAACCCTCACTTGAAGGAAAGCTCCAAGGCTATATATTCTCATCATTTCAAAAAATAAGAAGTTCTATAGGATCCGCACATCTACTTTTCTTGCTTTTCATTTTATAGTTCTTAGTAGTAGTTAGGAGTAAGAAGGTAAGGAAGGAATTGACAACTCCCTCTTTCACTTCTTCATCAAGTTAGTTACGTAGAAGGAATCAGTGTATCTGCACTGCTGGGCAAACTTATGCAAGAGTACATCAATCAGTGTAATCTCTATCCTATTGATATCTCTTGTACTTTCCATTATACCAACATGTTTTATTTCATCTATTTTTGTCTTCCAATGCATATTATGAGCTAAACCTCTTTGGTTGAGATGTTCTGACTTTATAATGAACTTTTGAGTAAGTTATTGTGTTTTCAAAGTGGTGTATGCATTTTTGGTTCTTGTGTTATACTACATCCATCTTATTTTAAAGTTGATCACTTAAAATGAGTAGAGTTATATTCACAGACATGGTTTATAACTAAAAATCAAGAACTAATAAGGGTGAGTATTTTAATGAAGGCTTTGTTAACTTGTTTAATAAAGAAAACTTTTTTAAAACCATGTTAAGTCCTAGACATAGGATAACATAGTCCTTAGGGTAATGCAGTGAGTACTTAAAAGGCAGCAGTGTACTTATTTAGCAACTTAGACTAGAATTGTAAGAAGGCAAGAAAGGAATTGACAACTTCTCTCTTTACTTTAAGACAAGGTTTTAAGAGCTTGTAACGAAACTCGGAAGAAAGTAGCTGAATGGCACATACTGGTGCAACTACAATCAAGTGCATCTGCACCACAGAAAACACAATACTCTTGAAAGTGATTTATTTAGTGAAGACATCTCAACTATCATTCTCAACTGATTGCCTCCATATTTTCTTGCACATTTACATTCTGTTTTCCTAAACATTAAACACCCAAAATTGTGAGTAGTGAGGCTGCACTAGTTTATGCTTTCTAAACATACAAAAGTTTAACCAATCCCTGTGGGTTCGACCTTTCTCATCACTATATTACTTGTTTGTGACTGTGTATACTTGCACATATTTTCACACACCAACAATCACTAGTACAAGAAAGGGATACAACGTCGAATAAGTCAGACTTTCCGCACCGGTCATTGTGCAGTGTGGTTTCCACAGGTGTAGTAAGTTGGACTTTTAACGCCAATTCATTAAATAACTGGCATAAAATTGTTGTTTTAAACGCTTAAAAAAACACACAATAATATGGTTTGTAACTCGGTTATTAGTAAAAAACTAACATTATTTTTTTATTGGCTTAAATATATGTTTGGCCCCTGCAAATATGGGCATAATCCATTTAGGACCCTATAAGAAAAGTTTTAAAATGACCCTTGCAAATATTAAGCGTTTACAATTAACCCCCTCTGTTACCTTTCCATTCAAAAAAATTGACGTGGCTAACAGAGATGACATCAGCATGACATCATCAATGATTAACAGAGAAAGATTATCGTTTTCGAATCGTGTCAATCTTTCTCTGTTAATTATTCCCTTTTTTGGAGCAGTATGAAGCAGAACAGAATCATTTCAATCTTTCTCTGTTAATCATTGATGATGTCATGCTGATGTCATCTCCGTTAGCCACGTCAGTTTTTTTGGATGGAAAGTTACATAGGGGCTTAACTGTAAATGCTTAATATTTGCAAGGGCTATTTTAATTTTTTTTACATGGGCCTAAATGGATTCTGGCCATATTTTCAGGGGCCAAACATATATTTAAGTCTTTTTTATATAAATAATACGTTTTTTCAGTTTTCCAGTCCAACAAAATTTTTGGAATCACAAGCAAATTATAAAAGCAAGAACATTTCAAGTAGTAAAAAAGTAGACCTATAGTAATAAACAATTTTTATTCCCGTGAATTCTCATAATATACATTATGTCGGTTTACAATATAAAAGTACCAAATACAGAACTTCAAAGATAAATGCCCAGTTCCGATTCTAAAGGATAACACAGTCAGTTTTGGCAAGGTTACGGCTCCTTTAGATAAGGTTACTACTTTTTCAGGCAAGGTTACTGCTTCTTCAGGCATGTTAAAAACTAAAAGCATAAATACTACATGACACCCCCACACTTATATCACACATTATACTCAATGTAAGCAACAAGTATAACTTAAGAATAAGGAAATAAAACTCCCCCTTCAAGGTGAATAAGTTGAAGCTTGTGCATGGGTGGTATTTGCCAAAGAAGGCTTTTATGGTTACTGTTCACATGTTTGGTCACCTTCTTCTTCCACACATCCAGAATCAAGGGATTAAGTTGTTGATGTGTTTGCCACACTTTCTTCCTAGGAATGTCCGTCAAGGTCCACCAGATACCTTTCCTATGTTTGCTTAGAACTGACGGCAACTTTTCCTCTTGTTTAGATTTAAGGTTAGTTGAAATAATCATAGGTAAATTCACACTTCCCTCTAAATATGCATATTTCAAATTTTCAGGGAGTCGTTTAAGCTCTAGAACAGACGAATGCTCAATGGAGGGCAGAAGTGAAGGAAAATCTGCATAAAAGCATCAGGATATGTATCATCAACCAAATCAGCATGCAATTCAACTTGAAAAAGGGAATGCTCTTCCATGGTGTGTTTCATAGCATCAAAGATGTTAAAATTTACAATGCTATCTCCAAATTCCATGGAAAGAGTTCCAGCATGAACATCAACTTTTGTTTTAGCGGTTTTCAAGAATGCTCTGCCTAAAATGATAGACGACCTGCTACTTGACAAATTACTTACCGCTGAACCAAGGAATGAAACCTCTTTACTCCATACGGAAAATATATAAAGGTTAATTTTGACCCCTGAAGAACCATCCCAAGCTCCACCAATGTCATTCGTCATTTGAAAATTAGTATTACCAAGCTTAAAGTTGTATTGAGATGGTATTTAAAATTTTGAATAAAGTAGTTCAAGGTTTTGGTGATTCATTCGATAAAAGTATAATTAGGGGAACAATTTTTAAAATTTGAACAGGGCCTCCAAATTGTTTGGGACAACCCTGGTTAGCAGCACTACTGAATTGTTTCTAGTTGTGGACTGTTGAGAGTTTATGAACATGTTCTCAATCAGGCTTTTGCAGCATCTGGGGTCTTATCAGCAAGTGCTCCACCATTAGCAGCATCTAGGATGTTTCTTTCCATATGCAGCAAGCCTTCATAAAAGTGTTGGATGAGCAGTTGATCAGAGATCTAATGATGAGGATAGATTGACACTAACTTCTTGAATCTCTCTCATTACTCATTCAAAGACTCTTTGTTAATCTGCCTAATGCCACATATTTCTTTTCTGATCGATGCAGCTCTAGAGGCGGGCAAGAATTTTTTTAGGAACAACATCTTTAGATCATTTCAGTTTGTGACAGAATTTGGTTGAAGGTAGTACAACCAATATTTTGTAGCATCTTCAAGTGAGAATGGGAAAGCTCTTAGCTTGATATAGTCCTCTGTGACACCTTGAGGTTTCATGGTAGAGCACACAACATGGAATTCCTTCAAATGTTTATGAGGATTCTCACCTGCAAGACCATGAAACTTTGGAAGCAAGTGTATTAAACCAAATTTAAGTTCAAATGGTACAGTCACTTTAGGATATTCAATATACAATGCATTATAAGTGACATCAGGTGTAGCAAGTTCTCTTAATGTTCTAGCAGCCATGTTATTATGAGTACTAAAATCAGAAAATAAGACAAAATGACAAATCCGGACAACACCAAGAATAAATGGACAAATCAGAAAATACCAGTTATGTCCTAATCACAAAAATAGAGGGAAATTAACAAAAAATATCAAATAAAATCTAAAAAATATAAGAATAGTACAAAAAATCTCTAAAAATCAATTAAAGATAGCTCAAGTTTTTTTTGGATTTTTTTATAAATATGAAAAAAAATTAAAAAGATTAAAATGTTGTCTAAACAATGTGCAATCTTTTTTTATAAATAGAATCCACTCATTAGTAATAAGAGGGTATTGATCCTAGAATACTTACATTCAACTGGGCAATCTTGATTCATGTGCAATCTTGAGATTTGACAATAGAATCCACTCATTAGTAATAAGTGATCTGAGATAGCTGATTGCAAACTGGGCAATCTTGATTCATGTGCCCAGAATACTTACATTCAAGGTAAGTAAATTTTGACTTGCTTCCTTATCCTTCAACTGTGTCCCTTATATACGATGGTGATGTCTTTCCTTCTATTTGATGATGCTCTTTCTGGAAGGAAGGAAGTAGAATTTGGTTTGCTCATGACATCTTTCGAGATATTTTCCTTATACACTTTTAGAGTCTGCTCAACCAGAGGCCAAGCTCTGATACCAATTGAAGTCAATGAGTGTCACAAGGAAGGGGGGGTTGGAATTGCGACCCTTTTAAAAATTAACCTGAAACAATGTAAACAACATCACAAATGTTGTTAGTCATGGTGAGTGTAAATGGTATGTTGAGAAGGGTCAGTTGAAACAGTCTTCTCAACTGTGATAGTGAGTAGAGAAGGGTGAGATGAAACTATCTTCTCAACTATGTTTCTGAGTTGAGAAGAGTCAGATTGTTCTTTCTTCTCAAAACAACTATCAATAAAAAGAATGAGATGATTTTCAAAATAGCTTTTCCAAGGTAAGATATAGTGTTTAAAATTATTATCTTAAGTGTGAAGTACTTAAGAATAGTGCTTTAAGTTTACCAATTTGAAAACATTTGAGAAGGGCTGTAAAACGGTGTTTTAAGAAAACTGTGTGTCGTTGAGAAGGGTTAGCAGAGTTGTCTTCTCAGTTTTCTAAAACCTTCTCTAAATAGAGAGTTTTAAGTGCATTGTAAAACAACTTAGGAAATCAGTAAATAACACAATGATGTATAGTGGTTCACCTAAAACCCGGGGCTACATCCAATCCTCACACTCAGTGAGTATTTCCACTATTTCCCACATAGTTTACAACTTTACAACCAATCTTGGCTTAAAGTTAGTGGTAGTTTTCTTCACACAACTCTACCTACTGTTTCTAGTGGTAGTTTTCTTCACACAACTCAACCTATTGTTCTCACACCTAATACAACCCTCCCGATCTATTAGGTAGTTTCTAACTCACTTCTCAATTCCTATAGCAACACATGCTACTTGAGATGGTTCTATGGGTTGTACATTTCAGTGTTTGCGTTTTGGTGGGATTACAAGAGCTTGGTTGATGAAAAAGAGATTCAAAAAAATCCTAAACACAAGCTAAAAGATACATACTCAGAAATAAAATGAATCCCTAAATTTATAGCTTGACTTAAGTATGGGAGAGAGAAGACTTTATTCTTGAGAGGTTGGAAAAATTACATTACTCTCTCACAAAAAACTTCAGCAATGATCCTTGATGTTATTTGTAACACCCCTTTCTACCCGTTAATTTAATTGTAAAAAAATCAAAGTTTCGAAAATTCTTTTCATCGCAGGGAATGTTACACATACTCAAATCAAAACATCGTGCTTCCAATAAAACAGTTCAATATCAAATAAGTGCGTAATACGTAGCACGCCCCCAATGGGGAAAAACTCAACATTATTCATTGTCACCACAACCGTGACATTAATAAAACCAACTACGCAGCGGAAAGTATAAATAAGAGAAAAACCATCAAAATAACATATAACAACTAGATAGTCTTAAAAACATCGAGTTCGTTTCCCCCCTGAGTGTGCTACGTATCAGAGCATGACGACCCGACTCAAAATTAGTGAAGGTACCTACGTCTTCACTCGTGATCACCTGCACGTTACCGCATGGGGGTAACATTCAAACAGAAGGGTGAGTCCAATTCAATCCATATAATAAATCACATGATAAGTAATAAGTCAGAGTCACAGCACTAGAGTAATCATATCACAATCAGCAATCACATCATTACAACAACTCATCACTATGTCATGTAAGTATATGAAATGCAACCCACTCGCGGGCATATGCATGAGGTACCTTTTC
This sequence comes from Astragalus membranaceus, assembly GCA_039519185.1. NCBI lineage: Eukaryota > Viridiplantae > Streptophyta > Magnoliopsida > Fabales > Fabaceae > Astragalus > Astragalus membranaceus. Next base: position 157,953,518 of record CM076847.1, read on the forward strand.
ACAAACGTCGCTTAGCCTTTTGGGCCTCATCGTCACTTAGCCTTTTGGGCCTCAAACGTCACTGGGTTTATGCATATGGGATACATGAGACACTATGACATGCACCACGCACAAACACACAATCATGGTCAACTATGCGACCCGTCACTTACCAATTTGCCAAATAAGAGGCACAGCACCTGTCAATTCATAATTACACACAACAACGTCACTTAGCCTTTTGGGGCCTTATCGTCACTTAGCCTTTTGGGCCTCAACGTCACTTATTTTCATCGTCACTTATTCATAAACATCATCAGTTCAAACAATAGCCACTGAGGGCAAAAACGTCATTTACTAGCCACCAAGGGCATCATCGTCATTTACACATCAATATCAACAACATTGGCCACTAAGGGCAAAAAGGTCATTTAACTAGCCACTAAGGGCATCATCATCAAAATCATCACTTTTGACACTAAAACGTTAAAACTGTGGTCATACGCAAAGGGGGATTTTTAAAGACACCAAAACGATTTTTCCATGTCACAGCAACGACCACTGGGAACAGCCCCTTGGGGCGCCCAGCAACCTTCAGAAATAATAAGTTTTTATTTTTAAAAATGGGACACACAGATAGGCAACTGAAAAGCTTCCCAACACTTTTTGAAACACTCAAAACGGATGTCCGAGTCAAAAGATATAGCGAAAACAGTTTTCATAAAAATTTGGGAACATCCTGAAAACTGGCGCCTGGCACCTGGCGCCCAGCGCCCAGCAACACAACACACACACACACACACACACACACACCGCACACACTGGCGCCCAGCACCTGGCAACACGCAACGCACACACACACACACACACACACACACACACACCGCACACACTGGCGCCCAGCGCCCAGCACAACACACACGCAACACTGCAACACGCTGGCGCCCTTGGCGCCTAGCGCCTCCAGCACAACACACACGCAACACTGCAACACGGCGCACAGCGCCCATGGGCGCCCAGCGCCTGCACACTTCCAGCAACACGAAATTCAGCACAATTTCAGCATATATTTTTTTTTCTTCAAATTTTTACATGATCAATCACAACACCAATTACAACAATCATGGACACATATTGAATCATCAAAAATCATCAAAAATTCAGCAACATCACAAGCACACACATGGCGCCCAAGGCGCCCAAACACTAACAACGGATCTTTGAGCAACGAATTCATCAAACAACATGCTAATCGCAATCACCACATGAAATCACGCATAATTCATACTCATGGATTAGATCTAAGCTATTCCTACTTAAAACCTATCATACTTATTATTATAAAAATTGATAGAACTCCCCTTACCTCGAATTCGAAGAGTAGAAGCCCTAGATGTAACACCCCTTTTCTACCCATTAATTTATTTTAATAAAATCAGAGTTTTCAAATTTTAGTTACACCACAAGAGATGTCACACTTACTTCGTTAAACATCACGCGCCAAATTACTCGCTTTTCGAAAACAGTCTTATAATACTTACAAAACGTCATTGTAAATTAAAATACAACCTCACAGCGGAAAATCCAACAAGTTTAATCATAATAGGCATTGCAACCAGGCAAGGCTTATAATACTAAAATCCAACAACAACAACAATCATAAGTAACTTAAACAACGTCATTCCCCCCTAGTGTTACATAATCAGAGCGGACGACCCGACTCAGCTAGTAAAGATACCTAAGCCTTCACTCGAGATCACCTGCACGTTACCGCATAGGGGTAACATTCAAACAGAAGGGGTGAGTTCATCTAACAATATAATAAAGCTTATGATAAGCACTATGCTAGAGATATGACACTATATCAACCACATCACGACACATCAAGTCAGTCATCAAATTAATCACCACAACAAATCATCGCAATGACAGCTATATAAACCACAGCACAAACATCAATTCAATCACTACAAAAGCTCATCACAATGTCATGTAAGCATATGAAGTGCAACCCACTCGCGGGCATATGCATGAGGTACCTTTCACAAACGTCGCTTAGCCTTTCGGGCCTCATCGTCACTTAGCCTTTTGGGCCTCAAACGTCACTGGGTTTATGCACATGGGATGCATGCGACACTATGACATGCACCACGCACAAACACACACAAACACGGTCAACTATGTGACCCGTCACTTACCAGTTTGCCTACTAAGAGGCACAGCACCTGTCAATTCATGATTACACATAACAACGTCACTTAGCCCTTTGGGCCTCATCGTCACTTATTTTAATTCATAATTACACATAACAACGTCGCTTAGCCTTTTGGGCCTCAACGTCGCTTATATTCATCGTCGCTATTAGCCGTTATGGCATCATCATCATTTAGAATCATCATCATCAATATAACATCCATCGTCAATCACAAGCATAGTCACTAAGGGAATTACCGTCAAAATCATCAACTTATCAAGGTACTAGCCACTGAGGGCATCATCGTCAATCAAACATTGGCCACTAAGGGCACTATCATCTATAAACTAGCCACTAAGGGCATCGTCGACAATAAACTAGCCACCAGGGGCATCATCGTCATTTACACATCATTATCATTAAAGTTGGTCTTTAAGGGCAGAAACGTTATTTAGAACATCATCATTGACACCAAAAAGGTTTTAGACACCGAAAACAGTTTTACAACACAACAACGACGACCATCGGGGCAGCCACTTGGGCGCCCAGAACCATCAGAAAGTAATAAGTTTTTGCTTTTAAAATAGGACACACAGATAGACAACGAGATGGGCTTCACAACACTTTTTGAAACGTTTAAAATGGACACCCGAGTCAAAAGTTATAGCGAAAACAGTTTTTATTAAAAATCGGGAACGTCCTGAAAATAGCGCCCAGCGCTCGCAACACGCAACACACACAACACACACACGCACGCACGGCGCCCTTGGCGCCCAGCAAGCACAATTCAACACAACAGCAAGCACAATTCAGCAACACAAACTTTGGCTCATGCGCCCAGCATAAGGGCGCCAATTCCTGCAATGGAAAATTCAACCAAAAACGCAACAACTTGGGACGGGGCGCCCAATCGCGAGGACGCCTAATTCCGTGGCCAAAATTCCAGCAACAACAATGCTTGGCACAGGGCGTCCCACTCAAGCGTGCCTAATTCTGCACCTAGACAACAAAATCCAGCAACATCATGAACACAAAAGTGGCGCCCTATGCGCCTATGACACCAACAACAACGAATTCGAGCAACACAAATTCCTCAAATCACATGCAACATATTAAACACCAAATTCCATCATCAAGGCTCAATTCAACAATGCGAACATCAATTATCATAATCATCCCCAATCCTCATAAATCACAATATCATCAACAATTACTCAAACACTCGGCACGCACAACATGATTTTATTAACAACAAGTCTTCATATGCCTAGGGTTCATCAATAATCACTAAGGATACATAAAAAGGCATACATAGAGCCTAGCCCCTACATAATCCCCAACATAAAAACCCTATTATAGAGAAGATGAGACCCGCCCTTACCTGGTATCCAATTGCGATTGTTCCTTTGGCAAAACGAAAGAACGAGTAATGAGTTCTCGAGCGTGATCTAATTTCGACAGCGAGACTGTTGATTCAAACACATACAATCAAGCAACACTAACATTCAATTAATTATCCAGAATAATATAAATATGTTTGTTTAACTAATTAATCATATTTGCAAAGTGAAGTACATACTTGAAAGTGCAATATGGTATATTAAACAATTATGTCAGATAATTACATGTAACCCTTTTTGGATGCATAATCATTTTAATAGAGTATACTAAAATATGACTGACTTCAATTAGCTAAATATTAAATAGTATCAAAACTAAAAATATTTAGCTATTCTAAACCTTTATAATTTTGTAATAGATGCTAATACTTAAAATAAGGAAATCGCTGGTATAAAGCTAAAGACTATGGTTTAATCTATTAAATATAAGACTTTATAATAATATTCATACAGATATATAGTTTACTTGATAACCTTAAACAAAATGCCTTTTGTAGGAAATCTAAATTCAACAAGATAGCAAAAGAACGTGGAGGAATATGATGGATGTTTACCTAATGGACTGCATTGCGTGAATAAGATGCTCAGCGACTTAAAGATGTTTGCACACATCAAATAAATTCCAATCTCTATTCTTGCTTAGACTTATGTGCAGACAGATTTTCTGCATTCATTCTGTCACGGTGGGGAGGAAGTATGCGAATGGTTCAATATAAAGGAAGGGTGATACATGAGGTGGAAATAAAATAAGTAGAATTCAAATCTTCTGACAATGACAATGCATTCATGGAAACTACATGTCCTTATGTTTAGGTTTGAGAGAATAATAGAGAAGGAGTTATTATATATGTGCATGGGACTTCGGGCGGCTGAAATTCTTGGAGGAAAAGAGGTAAGGAGAGAATAAGGTTAAATTCCAAGGAGTGGGCCTTATCCATAAAAGCCACAAAACTTAGCTCAATGCACTTCGGCCCAATGAAGTAGGACAAGGTTCTTGCAGAGAAAAAGGTTTAAAACCCTTAAGTTATTTTCAAAGCATTTTATTAAAGAATAAAGCTAATTTTAACACTTCTACAATGGAAGCAGATTTTCTAAATTATTCAAATTTATTGAATTAATTAGTTATAACAGAAATAATGAAAATAAGAAATAGTTAGAAGAGATTAAAATGCAACTACTAATATATCATATATTAATTTACAAATTGATGGTACACTAAAATATCACAATAATTACTATGACACATATATACGTAGAGTCATCAGAAGATAATAGGATATAAAAAAAATTGGGGTGTTACACTAGAGACCGTCACCACCAGAACCTCAGCAACAAAATCACGTTCCTCTTTTCTCCTTGGGTTCGCGACTTCTCTTCTCCTCTTCTCCTCTCCAACGGCGCCTGTCCCCTCTCTATTCTCTCCAATTCGCAAAAATGATTCACACAAACCCTAATCTCACAAGACCTTGTGTATTCGCATATCACTTGGATCATGGGCTTGGGCTTTTCACTAAAGCCCAAGTCTAGCTAATTGGCGCCTTCATCTCCTAATACCACCTACACCATTTTAATATAATTTCAAATAATTAAATTAAATTCCTAAATACTTGATTAAAATAAATTAATTAAATATTTAGGGTGTTACAACTCTCCCCCACTTAGAATATTTCATCCTCGAAATTTACCAGATCAAACAACTCTGGGTAGGACTCTCGCATCTTGCTCTCTAGTTCCCAAGTCATACTCTCACCGGTAGCTCCTAGCCAAACCACTTTCACTAATGCAATCTCTTTGCCTCTAAGCGTTCACTTCCCGATCCTCAATCCGTACGGGCATCGTCTCCACAGTGAGATTATCCCGCACCTCTACATCATCCATATGGATCACATGAGATGGATCTGAAACATACTTCCGAAGTTGCGACACATGAAACACGTCGTGCAAATTCGAAAGATTCGGCGGTAAAGCCACCCTATAAGCCACATTCCTGATTCTCTCAGAAATCTGATAAGGACCAACAAAGCGAGGAGTGAGCTTCTTCGATTTCAACGCTCGACCAACACCGGTAATAGGGGAAACCCTCAAGAACACATGCTCACCCTCTTGAAACTCTAAATCTTTCCTCCGCTTGTCATGATAACTCTTCTAACGACTCTGCGAAGCCTTCATCTTTTCACGGATCATCTTGATTTTCTCTGTAGTCTCCCGGACAATCTCTGGTCCCAACACTACACTCTCCCCCGACTCATACCAACACAACGGCGTTCTACACTTTCGACCATACAATGCTTCATACGGTGCCATCCCGATACTGGAATGGTAACTGTTGTTATAGGTAAATTCAATCAGCGCAAGGTAGGAATCCCATGAACCCCATTGTTCCAATACACAAGCCCTCAACAAATCTTCTAACGACTGAATTGTCCTCTCTGACTGACCATCTGTCTGAGGATGATACGCCGAACTCATTTTCAACTTTGAACCCAATTCCTTCTGCAAACCCGTCCAAAACTCAGAAGTGAACCTCGGATCCCTATCTGACACAATACTCTTCGGAACACCGTGCAACTTCACAATTTCTTTGACATAGACCTCTGCCAACCTCGACACCGGATAAGTGATATTAATAGGAACAAAGTGAGCAGACTTCGTTAACCTATCAACGATCACCCAAATAGCGTCATGACCCCTAACTGTATTCGGCAATCCCGTCACAAAGTCCATCGCAATGCTATCCCACTTCCACTCTGGAACTTCCAACGGTTGCATCAGCCCTGCAGGCTTCTGATGTTCAACCTTCGACTTTTGACAGGTCAAACAGGCATACACAAACTGTGCCACATCTCTCTTCATACCATACCACCAAAACATCTTTTTCAGATCTTGATACATTTTCGTCGCTCTAGGATGGATACTCAACTGGCTACGGTGACCCTCCTCCAAAATTGCCTTTCTCATCTTTGCATCATCCGGAACACAGATCCTACCCCGGAACCTCAACACACCACGAGAATCCAATTTGAAATCTTCATCTTCAGATTGGCCAACCCCATTAATCAAATCTACTAATTTGACATCTGACTTCTGAGCCTCTCTGATGCTGCCCAGAAAGTCATTATCGATCTTTAACATTCCCAGCTTGACACTACGAGGTGTCATTTTACAAACCAAACTCAAATCTCGGAATTCCTCAATCAACTCTAATTCTTTCACCATCATTGCCGACATATGCAAAGACTTCCTGCTTAAAGCATCAGCCACGACATTAGCTTTGCCGGGATGATAATTCAGACCGAAGTCATAATCCTTCAAGAGCTCCAACCACCGTCGCTGTCTCATATTCAACTCTTTCTGATCGAACAGATACTTTAGACTCTTATGATCACTGAACACTTCAAACCTCGAACCATAAAGGTAGTGCCTCCAAATCTTAAGCACAAATACCACAGCAGCCAATTCCAAATCATGCGTAGGGTAATTTTTCTCATGAACCCGCAACTGCCTCGACGCATACGCAACGTCTTTCCCATCTTGCATCAGCACACCACCAAGACCCATCTTCGAAGCGTCACAATATACAGCAAACGGTTCCTCCGGATTAGGCAACGTCAAGACAGGCGACATTGTCAATCTCTTTTTCAGTTCCATAAAACTTTCCTCACACCAAGCATCCCAAACGAACACTTTACCCTTACAAGTCAACTGGGTCAACGGAAGGGCCAACTTGGAAAAACCCTCGATGAACCTCCTGTAGTACCCAGCCAAACCCAAAAAGCTTCTAATCTCTGTTGCGGACTTCGGAGCCTCCCACTCCAACACTGCTTCCACTTTTGCCGGATCAACCGCAATACCATTACCAGAAATCACGTGCCCAAGGAAACTCACCTCTTTCAGCCAGAACTCACACTTTGATAACTTAGCATACAACTTTTTCTCTCTCAGAACTTCCAATACTGTCTTCAGGTGCTCAACATGCTCTTCCTCCGACTTAGAATAAACTAGAATGTCATCTATGAAGATCACCACAAACCGATCTAGGTAATTATGGAAAATACGATTCATATATTCCATAAATACACCAGGTGCATTGGTCACACCGAACGGCATCACTGAATATTCATAATGCCCATACCTTGTCCTGAATGCTGTCTTCTGAACATCCTCATCCTTCACTTTAATCTGATGATATCCAGACCTCAAATCAATTTTGCTGAAAACACGGGCACCCACTAGCTGATCCATCAAATCGTCGATCCTCGGAAGCGGATACTTGTTCTTGATAGTTACCTTATTCAACTGACGATAGTCCACACATAACCTCATACTCCCGTCCTTCTTCTTTACCAACAATACCGGAGCTCCCCACGGTGATACACTCGGTCTCACAAACTTTTTCTCAAGCAATTCTTCGAGTTGCGTCTTCAACTCAGACAATTCCGACGCCGACATCCTGTACGGTGCCATAGACACAGGCCTCGTACCAGGTACAAGATCAATCGAGAACTCAACTTCCCTCTCCGGCGGCACACCCGGAATTTTGTCAGGAAAAACCTCAGGAAACTCGCGTACCACTTGCAGTTCTTCAATAACAGCCTGACCCTCAGCAGACAACGATGCCATCAACGAAAATAGCTGAACTCCTTCTTTCCTCAACTTCTTCAACTGTTCAGCAGATACCAAAACAGAATCTTCTTCCCCAAAACTAACCGACTTGCTACGACAGTTGATATGAACGTGGTTATTCTCTAACCAGTCCATGCCCAAGATTACATCCAGACCTCTCAACGGCAAGCAAACAAAATTCACAACAAATTTCCTGCCGAAGATCGACACGGGACACTGAGAACACACCTGGGAAGTAATCACCGACCCCTTCGCAGGAGTATCGACAACCATATCCCCACACATAGCAGATAAAACAAGACCCAATCTTTTACAACAATCAACAGATATAAAGCAATGGGTAGCACCAGTATCAATAAGAGATTTCAGAGAAGTACCGTTAATAAAACACGTACCTCTAATCAGACCATCCTTCTCATCAGGCTCCTCTCCTGCCAATGCGAACACCTTCCCACTCGACCTTTCTTTCTTCGGCTTTGAACATTTTGTACTGATATGCCCAGACTCACCACAGTTGAAGCACACCACATCCTTGACCTTACACTCGGCCGCCATATGACCCTTTTTACCACAACGGTAGCAAACTCTCTCATCAGACCTGCATGTAATACTCTTGTGGCCAGGCTTGCCACACTTAAAACAGACAATGCTAGCAGGAGCATCTCCCCCACTAGAATTCTTACCTCCAACAGCCCTCTGATAACTCTTACCCGTAGGAACCTCATACGGCTTGCTTCGACTCGGAAACTTACCCTTTTTCTCAGACGTAGCTTTGTAATGTGCAGTACTGTCCTCCTCGAAGATCCTACAACTATCAACAAGATCAGCGAACACATGGATCTTCTGGTAACCAATGGCCTTTTTGATATCAGGCCTCAACCCATTCTCGAACTTGATGCATTTTGAGAACTCAGCTGTAGCCTCACTGTAGTGCGGATAGAATTTTGCCAGTTCCACAAACTTCGCCGCATACGCAGTCACAGACATACCACCCTGCTTCAGTTCCAGGAACTTTATCTCTTTCTTTCCTCGGACGTCTTCAGGAAAATATTTTCTCAGAAATTCTCTGCTGAATACCTCCCAAGTAATCTCCTCCTGCACAGCCTCCAACCTATGCCTGGTAGCCAACCACCAGTCGTCGGCCTCCTCGGCTAACATGTGGGTACCAAAACGGACCTTCTGCTCAACAGTGCAGTCCATCACCCTGAAAATCCTCTCGATCTCTTTTAACCAAGCCATAGCACCATCTGGATCATATTTGCCCTTAAAGGTGGGCGGATTCTCTCTCTGGAAAGTAGTCAGACTCCGAAAACCAGCGTTCTCTCCAGCATTATGCTGATTCTGCACAGCCTGAGCCATAGCTTGCAGTGCAGCAGCAAGAGCAGCGTCGTTTCTCCCAGCCATTTCAAACTATCACTGCAGCACAAACCAAAAATTCAGAACTAATCTATTGTCATAAGACACTATGACAGGACAACATTGGCCGAACAGACCGAACTGCTCTGATACCACTAATGTAACACCCCTTTCTACCCGTTAATTTAATTGTAAAAAAATCAGAGTTTCGAAAATTCTTTTCATCGCAGGGAATGTTACACATACTCAAATCAAAACATCGTGCTTCCAATAAAACAGTTCAACATCAAATAAGTGCGTAATACGTAGCACGCCCCCAATGGGGAAAAACTCAACATTATTCATTGTCACCACAACCGTGACATTAATAAAACCAACTACGCAGCGGAAAGTATAAATAAGAGAAAAACCATAAAAATAACATATAACAACTAGATAGTCTTAAAAACATCGAGTTCGTTTCCCCCCCTGAGTGCTACGTATCAGAGCATGACGACCCGACTCAAAATTAGTGAAGGTACCTACGTATTCACTCGTGATCACCTGCACGTTACCGCATGGGGGTAACATTCAAACAGAAGGGTGAGTCCAATTCAATCCATATAATAAATCACATGATAAGTAATAAGTCAGAGTCACAGCACTAGAGTAATCATATCACAATCAGCAATCACATCATTACAACAACTCATCACTATGTCATGTAAGTATATGAAATGCAACCCACTCGCGGGCATATGCATGAGGTACCTTTTCACAAACGTCGCTTAGCCTTTTGGGCCTCATCGTCACTTAGCCTTTTGGGCCTCAAACGTCACTGGGTTTATGCATATGGGATACATGAGACACTATGACATGCACCACGCACAAACACACAATCATGGTCAACTATGCGACCCGTCACTTACCAATTTGCCAAATAAGAGGCACAGCACCTGTCAATTCATAATTACACACAACAACGTCACTTAGCCTTTTGGGGCCTTATCGTCACTTAGCCTTTTGGGCCTCAACGTCACTTATTTTCATCGTCACTTATTCATAAACATCATCAGTTCAAACAATAGCCACTGAGGGCAAAAACGTCATTTACTAGCCACCAAGGGCATCATCGTCATTTACACATCAATATCAACAACATTGGCCACTAAGGGTAAAAAGGTCATTTAACTAGCCACTAAGGGCATCATCGTCAAAATCATCACTTTTGACACTAAAACGTTAAAACTGTGGTCATACGCAAAGGGGTATTTTTAAAGACACCAAAACGATTTTTCCATGTCACAGCAACGACCACCGGGAACAGCCCCTTGGGGCGCCCAGCAACCTTCAGAAATAATAAGTTTTTATTTTTAAAAATGGGACACACAGATAGGCAACTGAAAAAGCTTCCCAACACTTTTTGAAACGCTCAAAACGGATGTCCGAGTCAAAAGATATATCGAAAACAGTTTTCATAAAAATTTGGGAACATCCTGAAAACTGGCGCCTGGCACCTGGCGCCCAGCAACACAACACACACGCAACACTGGCGCCCTTGGCGCCCAGCGGCTGGCGCCTGGCGCCCAGCACCTGGCAACACGCAACGCACACACACACACACACACACCGCACACACTGACGCCCAGCGCCTGGCGCCCAGCGCCCAGCACAACACACACGCAACACTGCAACACGCTGGCGCCCTTGGCGCCCAGCGCCTCCAGCACAACACACACGCAACACCGCAACACGGTGCACATCGCCCATGGGCGCCCAGCGCCTGCACACTTCCAGCAACACGAAATTCAGCACAATTTCAGCATATATTTTTTTTTCTTCAAATTTTTACATGATCAATCACAACACCAATTACAACAATCATGGACACATATTGAATCATCAAAAATCATCCACCAACCATCAAAATTCAGCAACATCACAAGCACACACATGGCGCCCTAGGCGCCCAAACACTAACAACGGATCTTTGAGCAACGAATTCATCAAACAACATGCTAATCGCAATCACCACATGAAATCACGCATAATTCATACTCATGGATTAGATCTAAGCTATTCCTACTTAAAACCTATCATACTTATTATTATAAAAATTGATAGAACTCCCCTTACCTCGAATTCGAAGAGTAGAAGCCCTAGAGACCGTCACCACCAGAACCTCAGCAACAAAATCACGTTCCTTTTTTCTCCTTGGGTTTGCGACTTCTCTTCTCCTATTCTCCTCTCCAACGGCGCCTCTCCCCTCTCTATTCTCTCCAATTCGCAAAATGATTCACACAAACCCTAATCTCACAAGACCTTGTGTATTCGCATATCACTTGGATCATGGGCTTGGGTTTTTCACTTAAGCCCAAGTCTAGCTAATTGGCGCCTTCATCTCCTAATACCACCTACACCATTTTAATATAATTTCAAATAATTAAATTATATCCAATTAATTAAATTAAATTCCTAAATACTTGATTAAAATAAATTAATTAAATATTTAGGGTGTTACATTATTTATAGCCATTGAGTTGAAATATATGTGTATTAACCATTGGTTAATCAATTATACTCGTTGGAGGGGTTTCCCAAGTCAATATAGCTGTTGAGAAGGCTGGATAGAAAGTACAACAGCTTTTTCTGCACTTTCTGCAGAAACAACTGTTTCTGCACTTTCTACAGAAGACAACTATTTACACTATTCACTCTTCATCTTCTTAACCAAGCATTACCATAACACAACATCATCACTAGTGTAAGAAGATTCAAATTCACCTTTCTATCATTTCATCTTCTCTACACTATCCAGTCATTAAGAAGATACCTTCACCAGAGCTAATTAACTATCTATATCTTCTTAGAACACTGACCTACTCTCTCAACCTATATCCATATCCATTCAGATGAATGATTTACTTAAAAGACAGTAACAATCTTCTTATGCCTTTAACACTCTGTTCTTAAGGGAGTTAGTCTAACTATCATCCTTAAGTATTGTAACATCGCCACATTGGCTTAGTTCTTGTTGAGTAATTAGTAGTAATTTGAATAAATCATTACTAATAAAGTTGTTTGATAATACTTGAATTAAAAATTGATTTCCTTATATTGTTTGATTAAATGACTAAGTGATGTACTTGAATGCATTGAGGTGAGTTCTTACCTGGGAGCTTAGAGCTTGACTCGATCTTTCATCTTTCGCTTTCCTTCGTGTCGATTGCGGCAATGAGGTGATTTCTTACTCCGTTCTAGGTTTTTGGTTATGAAAATTGTGTTTCTTGTAGTTGATTTTGTATGACTAGTGTTATTCTTGAAAAACTAAGTTTCGTTTTCGAAAATCTTCAAGAAGAGTCGTTGATGAATTTCGGTATGAAATGCAATAACGTGAATTGCTTGTATAAATTGGTTGATTGATGATGCTTGAGTCTGTTATGAACTGTGGTTGAGTTAGGAATTGGGCGTGACAGGCATCGGAATCGAACAGAATAGCTAATTTTCAAAGCAGTCAAACAGGCCCGGTCTGTGCGCCCCTAGGCCCGGACAGTGTGTCTGGGTCTGATACTCATGTTGCAATTTTTTTTACAATGGGCCCGGACCGTGCGTCAATGAGCCCGGACCGTGCATCAATGAGCCCGGACCAGGCCCCTACTTCTGATCCACTTTTTAAAACACGTCCAACGCTATTCCTTTTGGTTCCAAACCTCTCCCTATCCTTTTCTTAACCCTTCCGATTGATGATTGAATATGTTTGCACTTCGAATTGTTATTTCCATGAAGTGAAATGAATGATATATAATTATAGTGTCGAAACCGTTTGACTAGTTATGTATCGAGAGAGAACATAACATGGTTTAATGAATAAAAAGGACTTGGTGTCCACAAAAAGGATTTGGTATCCACAAAAGGACTTGGTGTCCACAAAAAGGATTTGGTATCCACCCCCCAAAGGATTTGGTATCCACATGAAAGGATTTGGTATCTTATTAATCGGATTTTGGGGTCTGAATGAAAGATTAATAAAACACCGCGAGTTGAGTTGTGAGGGGTCACGAAAGAGCTCACTGAGATTATTATCTCACTGTTTATGTTTGTGGTGTTTACAGATAAACAGGGAAAATCAAAGGAAAAGAAGAATGAATAGAAGCTGATCTAAGTCATGGAGACTTGAGGGATCTTGGAGATCCGATAATTACCTTGCTTAGTTCCCTAGGTTTATTATGTACTTTCGATATTATGACTTGGACCGTGTATCAAATTTGTGTATGGTTTATTTAATTCTAGTTGAGATATTGAACAATAGGTCGGTAATGACTTTGGATTTTTGGTTTATAGTTGTTGAGTAACCCTTTTTGAACTTGTGATGGTTTAAAGGGATAAATGGATGAGTTTTCATCAATGTTTAGTTATGTTCAATGTCTTAATTTAAGATTAGCACTCCGATGTATGCTGAATATGTGCTTTCTGATATTTCTTCCAAGGTCGAAATATTAGGGTGTTATATTTTGGTATCAGAGCAGTTCGGCCTAGTCGGGCTTAGCTTAGTTAGGATTGATGTATTCCTCAAGCAATTCTGTTATGTTTCTTCTTATTATGCTAAGAGAGATTGGGCTTGATTGTAACAGCCCGAAAATAGTAGATTAATTTTCTAGTTAATTAAATGAGGTTTAGGTGGTAGGAGATAATTAATTAATTGATTTAATTAATTATTTAGGGTTTTGAGTGTTAAATAAATAGAATTATTTATTTGGATAATTGGACCTAGGGTTGGGTTTAGATGGTGGTGGCGAGTTGAAGTGGATTTGGAGAAGCCCATGATTAGGTCATTAAGTGGAAGCCCATGTCCATTAAGCTAGGCGCCTATATGATGCCAATCTTAGGGTTTGGTGATTCATTCCAACACTTTAGAAAAAAATAGAGAGAGTGGGACGGCTTGGAGAGAGGAGAGGCGTGACACCCTAAGAGAGAGAAGAAAGGAGAAGGGCGCAAAAACCCTAGAGGAGAGAGAGGAAGATTTCGCATGCACCAAGGAGGGAGAGGAGGATCTTAGTTGCTGAATTTTGATGGTAGCTTGCTCACCAAGAGATAGGTGTTCTTCAATTATGAGGTAAGGGGGCTCTCGTTCATAGTTAATAATTTATAAACCACGAAATCATGGGTACTAGGTGTTAGGAGTAGTTGTTTAAATTGCTGTTGATGTTTATAATATCTATAGGTGGCTGAAGTGTGATGGTTGTTTGTGTTGTTGAATTCACTGTTTTGAGATGTTCTGACATAGGTTTAGTATTTCAGTGACTGAGAACGTTTTACTAATTGAAAAATTATGTGGTTTGTCATTTCGAAAACTTGATTGAATGCTTGTTAATTTGTCGTTGATTTGGTTGCATTTGGAGTTGTAAAACTTGAGTTATAGGTGAAACAAGTTAGGTTAAAATTCTGGGAACGATGTGGGTAGAGGATCAGTATTTCGGTAACTGGGAACGTTGTGTTGACTGAAAAATTATGTGGTTTACTGTTCTGGAAAATAGACTTAATGCTTGTTAATTTGGCACTGGTTTGGTTGCGTTTAGAGTTGTGTAGCTCGAGATATGAATTTCACAAGTTAGGGTAAGATTCTGGAAACAATCTGGATATAGGTTCAGTAAATCTGTGGTCGTGAGTGTTCTATTCGTCTAAAAATTATGGGGTTTGTTTTGTTGGAAAGTAGACTTAATTTCCTACTGAATAGGCACTGATTTCGCTAAATTTCATTGAGAAATGAGGGAGAAGGTTTGATTTCAAAATGACTAATAATTCTGTCCGAATTTTGTGGGATTTGTTGCTCCAAATTTTGTGGGATTTATTGCTCCGAATTTTGTGGGGTTTGTTGCTCCGAATTTTGTGAGATTTTATGCTGCTGTTTATATTGCTCTGCTACTCTATGTGCTGTCTTGGTCCCTATGGGTGTTGTTTAGTCCTTTGGTGACAATGTAGTCGCGTAATTAATTGTGCTTGGTGTGATTGGTGTGCTATCCTTAGAGCTGAAATTTTGGAGATGTATAATGGTGATGTATATAAAATGGTGAGATAAATTATTGGTGAGTTTATTGGTGAGTGCCCTCAAGGCAATGGTCTATGACCTTTCTTTTGGTGTTGGTGAGTTAATAAAACTATTGGTGAGTTAAATAAATTATTGGTGCACATGTTATCGCATTGTTGTGGTGATTTTGGTGTGTATGGTGCATTGTTCATAGCGTCACATAAACCATGTGCATATTTGGTGAGCAGAGGCTTCGGCCTAATTATATTTGGTGAGCAGAGGCTTCGGCCTAATTATATTTGGTGAGCAGAGGCTTCGGCCTAATGGATCCACATGCATATGCCCAGTGGAGTTTTGGGTTGCATCTCATACATTGCATACGCGTCCTGTGTTTGATTGCGTCTTCTTGAACTAATGGTGTAACTGTATTCTGGGTGTAACTGTATTTGGTGTGACGGTACTTGGTGTAACAGTATTCGGCGTAACTGGATTTGGTGTAACTGTATTATTGGTGTAGTAAATTGATGGTATCCCTGGTGTGCCTATTATACTTTGTTTCTTGTTTTATCTATTATTATCTATGTATTGAGACTCACCCTACTGCGTCGTGTTGCCTCGTATGTCGGCAACCTGCAGGTGACGGTGACTGAAGGTGGCTAGAGATTCTTCTTCTAGTATGGTCGAGTCGGCTCTGATACGTAGCACTCGGGAGGGTTGTCCTTGTGTCTTTCCTTATGTGTTATGTATATGCCTTTCTAAGTTGTAAACCTTTTGAAGTATGATTGCCAAGTTAAACCTTTTTATTTCCGCTGCATGTTTTTGAAAAGAAGTTAGTTATAATTAAAGTACTCTGTTTGCGAAGTGGTTTTCCGGTTCGAAAAATGTGACACTCTTTTGGCGCAAAAAACTCTGATATTTTTTTAATAAACCGTTGGGTAGAAAAAGGGGTGTTACATTGATCAACTCAATACTTGGTGCATTGTTTGCAGAATTATGGCAGGAGAATCAAGGAACAATCAACAAATCGATCCGCATTTCGCATGGATGCAAACTATGATGGAGAGGCAACAACAACTGATGCAGCAGATGCTTGACTTCCAACAAAATGCTCATCCTCAACCCCATCAGGTGTCCGAGCCATCGGTGAACCCACGACAAGTTTATTCTGAATTTCTCAAGATGAAACCCTCTGAGTATAAGGGAGGACCAGGAGTAATGGAGGCTCAGCATTGGCTAGATGATATTGAGAAAATCTTACACACAATGCAAATAAATGACGAAGAGAAGGTGAGACTAGCTGCTCTCATGCTGAAAGGAGAGGCGAACAATTGGTGGACAAACGCTCAAGCCATGATGGTGACTATGGAAACTCCTCAAACTTGGGAAAACTTTCAACAGATGTTTTTGGAACAGTTTTTCCCTACTGCAGTAAGGGCCGAGAAGGAGAATGAGTTCCTAACTTTGACACAGGGTAGTTCAACCGTGGGACAGTACACCACTAAGTTCGAGGAGCTGTATCCATTTTTCAGATTGGCTAGCTATGCTTCGGATGACAGGTGGAAGATGGAAAGCTATAAGTTTGGGCTCCGAGAAGATATTGCTCAGAGTCTAAGTTCCTTTGCTTGCACTAGCTATGCAGCTATGGTACAACAAGCTCACATTGCCGAAACTGATTTGAAAAGATTGTATGCTAGTAGAAGAGAATATGGACACAACAAAAGGAATGCAGAATCATCTAAACCTCAAATGGGTCCTAAGAGTGGTATCAACAAGGGTAAGCAGGTACAAAGGTTTGACTATCCAAAGTCCAATGCATGTTCCAGATGTGGAAAGTACCATAAGGGCGAGTGTCACTTCAAGACCAATATTTGTTTCTATTGCAAGAAGGAAGGGCATTATATCAATGATTGTCCAGAAAAGAAGAAGAATGAAGCCGGACACACCACTACAACACATGGAAGGGTTTACACCTTAGATGCACAGAAGGCCAAGACTTCAGATAATCTGCTAAGGGGTATGGGATCTCTCTTTTATAAACCTGTCAGTATTTTATATGATTCGGGTGCCACCCATTGTTTTATATCACAAGTGTGTGTTGATTAGTTGGGTTTAGCTTTAACTTCGCTACCCCACCCGATTACTATTTTAACTGCTACTGAGGGTAGTGCTCAAACCCAAGCTCTGTGTGAAAATTTCCTGCTCACTATAGGAGACATAAATTTTGTAGTAGATTTCATATGTTTGCCTATGAGGGGTATGGACGTCGTATTGGGTATGAGTTGGATGTCTGCTAATCATGTTACGATAGATTGCTTCAACCGCACAATCGGTTTTGCTCCTGAATCGGTAGAATTGCCAAAGACTTCCTCTGAAGCTGTTATTTCATTCACCTCCGCCAATGAGTGCTTGTTCAAGTAGTTAATGAATTTCTTGATGTTTTTTCTGATGAAGTGACTTCTTTACCTCCGGATCGTGAGGTAGAGTTCTCACTAGAATTGGTTTCGGGCACAGGACCAATTTCCATTATTCCTTACCGAATGTTTTCTTTGGAGTTGAGAGAGCTTAAAACCCAACTTGAAGAATTGATCTCTAAGCAGTTTATCTGACTGAGTGCTTCGCCATGGGGTGCTCCGGTGTTACTTGTTAAGAAGAAAGATAGGAGAATGAGGTTATGCATTGATTATCGACAGCTGAATAAAGTAACTATCAAGAACAAGTACCCGTTGCCAAGGATTGACGATCTGTTAGATCAACTCCGAGGAGCCACGGTATTTTCCAAGATCAATTTGAGGTCGGGTTATCATCAGATTAAAGTTAGGGCTTTATATATTCCGAAGACAGCTTTTCGTACAAGATATGGACACTACGAGTTTGTGGTGCTGCCCTTCGGACTAACTAATGCTCCGACTGTATTCATGGATTACATGAACCGAGTCTTTCATCCCTACCTTGACCAGTTTGTAGTGGTATTTATTGATGTTATCCTGGTCTACTCTAAGACCATTGAGGAGCATGTGCAACATCTCTGAATTGTTCTTAATGTACTCCGGGAGAAGCAATTGTATGCTAAACCAACCAAGTGTGACTTTTGGATGCCAGAAGTGAAATTCCTCGGGCATGTTTTATCCCAATCAGGAGTTGCGGTGGATCCTAGCAAAGTTGAAGCACTGATAAATTGGGATCGACCATCTACGGTTGCATAAGTTAGGAGTTTCTTGGGGCTAGCAGGATATTATCGGATATTTATCCAAGGATTCTCACAGTTGGTTCTTCCACTCACTCGGTTAACTCGTAAGGGTCAACCGTTTGTATGGGACGCCGATTTTGAAGAATGTTTCTTAGAGTTAAAAGCCCGTTTGACTTCTACACCAATCCTAATTCTTCCAAATCCATCCCTGGGATTTCAGATTTATAGTGACGCCTCTGGGAAGGGTTTAGGATGTGTCCTTATGCAAAACCATCAACTTGTAGCTTATGCCTCCCGACAGTTGAAGACTCACTAAGAAAACTACCCTACTCATGATTTAGAGTTAGCGGTGATTGTGTATGCCCTGAAAATTTGGAGACATTAACTTTATGGTTCTCGTTTCGAAGTTTTTAGTGATCACAAGAGTTTGAAGTATCTATTTGATCAGAAGGAGCTGAATAACAGACAAAGGAGATGGGTAGAATTTCTTAAGAGCACAACTTTGAGTTGAAGTATCACCCTGGAAAAGCCAATGTGGTAGTAGACGCATTAAGTAGGAAGTCTCTTCACACCGCTGAGTTAATGATGCATGAGATGGCTCTCTTAGAGTCTTTTAGGGATCTCAATTTGAAGGTGAGACCTAGAAGAAACCGTTTGGTGTTGAGTCGCGTTCAAATTTCAAGTTCGTTAAGGAATTTGATTCGATCAGCCCAAGAGATAGATGTAGAGATTCAAGCTCAAAGAGGATTACCTGGTTTCACTGAGGATAATGACAGTGTGATTTACTTCAATGGTAGAATTTGTGTGCCCAATGATGAAGACATTAAGAAGCAAGTGTTAGAAGAAGCTCATAAAAGTCAATATCCCATACATCCTGGGTCTAGCAAGATGTATCGGGATTTGAAGCAGTTGTATTGGTGGCCGGGAATGAAAACGGAGATTGCAGAATTCGTGTCTCGATGCTTAACTTGTCAAAGGGTTAAGATAGAGCACCAAAAGCCTTCAGGCCAGTTGCAAATGTTGAATGTACCTGAATGGAAATGGGAAAGTATTCTATGGATTTTGTGATGGGGCTTCCACGGTCCCAAGCCGGTAATGATTCTATATGGGTGGTTGTAGATCATTTCACCAAGTCGGCTCATTTCATTCCGGTTCGTTCAAACAGCAAGATTTCGACGTTAGCGGATGAGTATCTCAGGAACATAGTGAAGCTTCATGGAATTCCAACTAGTATCATATTCGATCGTGATCCCAAGTTCACTTCACGATTTTGGAGAGCATTGAACATGGCACTGGGAACTAAGGTTTATGCTAGCACCGCTTATCACCCACAGACGGACGGTCAAACAGAGAGAACAATTCAGACCCTAGATGACATGCTTCGGGCCTGTGTGCTCGATAGTGGAGGTAAATGGGAGGATCACCTTCCATTAGTGGAGTTCTTCTACAATAACAGTTATCATTCTAGCATTGGAATGGCTCCGTATGGGGCACTCTACGGTAGAAAGTGTAGGACTCCATTGTGTTGGTGGGATGTTGCGAGCAACGCTTGTTGGAGCCTCATTTGGTTCGAGAAACTACAAATAAGATCCAACAGATAAGGGAAAGAATAAAAACCGCTCAGAGTCGTCAAAAAAGCTATGCCGACAAAAGAAGAAGACCTCTGGAGTTTGATGAGGGTGACCATGTGTTCCTCAGGGTTTCACCTACTATTGGGACCGGTAGAGCATTGCGGGCTTAGAAACTCAGTCCTCGGTATATTGGACCCTTCCAAATTATCGAGCGGATTGGGCCAGTAGCATACCGTATTCCCTCACCGCCAGCCTTATCAAACTTGCACGATGTATTTCATGTGTCTCAGTTGAGGAAATACATCCCCAATCCTAGTCAGCCGTTGAGTTTTGAGATAGTTGATCTTAGATCAGACCTTTCATACCAACCATATCCCAGACAGATTATTGAACATGCTGAAAAGATGTTGTATGTTGGACAGAAAGTACAACAGCTTTTTTTGCACTGCAGAAAAAGCTGTTTCTGCACTTTCTACAGAAGACAACTATTTACACTATTCACTCTTCATCTTCTTAACCAAGCATTACCATAACACAATATCATCACTAGTGTAAGAAGATTCAAATTCACCTTCCTGATCATTTCATCTTCTCTACACTATCCAGTCACTAAGAAGATACCTTCACCAGAGCTAATTAACTATCTATATCTTCTTAGAGCACTGACCTACTCTCTCAACCTATATCCATATCCATTCAGATGAATGTTTTACTTAAAAGACAGTAACAATCTTCTTATGCTTTTAACACTATGTTCTTAAGGGAGTTAGTCTAACTATCATCCTTAAATATTGTAACATCGCCACATTGGCTAAGTTCTTGTTGAGTAATTAGTAGTAATTTGAATAAATCATTAGTAATCAAGTTGTTTGATAATACTTGAATTAATAATTGATTTCCTTATATTGTTTGATTAAGTGACTAAGTGATGTACTTGAATGCATTGTGTGCTAATTGAATTGAACTGGGGTGTTGTATTAGAAATAATGGGGTGTGAGTAGCGTAGGGGCAATAAAGCCATTTCCCTAGTTTTTTTTAACTCAACTCATTAAAACACACACAACACAACACTTTGATAAAAAAAATAGATTTTTAGAAAAGAAAGAGAGAGTGGAAGTCGAGAGAGGGAGAGAACACGAGGAAAGGAGAAGAGAAAAGAGAGGAAACACCAAAACCCTCACAACCATGGCCAATAATTGATCTTCTTCCCTTCTTCTAAATTCCTTGTTACTGACATCACAAGAGCAAAACTTACTTCCAACAAGATTTGATTGAAAACACACCACAAGAAACTAGTTAGTTCATCTCCTCCTTCTCTTTCTTCAAGTTTTGCGGAAATGTTAGTTTGGAAGGCTCCTAGAGGCTTAGCATCAACCACATGGTAGATTGAAGAAGGTTTGAAGCTTGATCTTTGAGTTTGGGGGTACTTGGGAGATTGTTGGTGCCTAGGGTTCGATTTGGGTACTTGGGAGCTTAGAGCTTGACTCGATCTTTCATCTTTCGGTTTCCTTCGTGTCGATTCTGGTATTGATGTGAGTTCTTACTCCGTTCTAGGTTTTTGGTTATGAAAATTGTGTTGCTTGTAGTTGATTTCGTATGACTAGTGTTATTCTCGAAAAACTGATTCGTTTTCGAAAACCGTCAAGAAGAGTCGTTGATGAATTTCGGTACGAAATGCTATAACGTGAATTGTTTGTATAAATTGGTTGATTGATGATGCTTGAGTCTGTTATGAACTATGGTTGAGTTAGGAATTGGGCGTGACAGGCATCGGAATCGAGCGGAATAGCTAATTTCGCTAAAATAGGAAAATTTTCAAAGCAGTCAAACATGGTCGGTCCGTGCACCCCCAGGCCGGACAGTGTGCCTGGGTCTGATACTCATGTTGCAAATTTTTTTCCAGTGGACCCAGACCGTGCGTCAATGAGCCCGGACCGGGCCCCTACTTCTGATCCACTTTTTACAACACGTCCAATGCTATTCCTTTTGGTTCCAAACCTCTCCCTATCCTTTTCTTAACCCTTCCTCATTGATGATTGAATATGTTTGCACTTCGAATTGTTATTTCCATGAAGCGAAATGAATGATATATAATTATAGTGTCGAAACTGTTTGACTAGTTATGTATCGAGAGAGAACATAACATGGTTTAATGAATAAAAAGGACTTGGTGCCACAAAAAGGATTTGGTATCGACAAAAGGATTTTGTGTCCACAAAAAGGATTTGGTATCCACCCTCCCCCCAAAGGATTTGGTATCCACATGAAAGGATTTGGTATCCTATTAATCAGATTTTGGGGTCCGATTGAAAGATTAATAAAACACCGTGAATAGAGTTGTGAGGGGTCACGAAAGAGCTCCCTGAGATTATTATCTCAATGTGTATGTTTGTGGTGTTTACAGATAAACAGGGAAAAGCAAAGGAAAAGAAGAATGATTAGCAGCTGATCTAAGTCATGGAGACTTGAGGGATCTTGGAGATCCGATAATTACCTTGCTTAGTTCCCTAGGTTTATTATGTACTTTCGATATTATGACTTGGATCGTGTATCAAAGTTGTGTATCGTTTATTTAATTCTAGTTGAGATATTGAACAATAGGTGGATAATGACTTTGGACCTTTGATTTATAGTTGTTGAGTATCCCTTTTTGAACTTGTGCTGGTTTAAAGGGATAAGTGGATGAGTTTTCATCAATGTTTAGTTATGTTCAATGTCTTTATTTAGAATTAGCACTCTGATGTATGCTGAATATGTGCTTTCCGATATTTCTTCCAAGGTCGAAATATTAGGGTGTTACAAGTATTTTGGTTGGTCAATGTCAAATAATTTTTAAAGGGTCACAATTCAAACCCCCCTTTCTTGTAACTCCAGTTGACTCTTCTCATAATGGCCCTTCTCATGATGACCCTTCTCATCATGACTCTTCTCATGTTGACCCTTCTCATGATGATCTTCCTCAAGTTAAGCCTTCTGTTTTTGACCCATCTCATCACATCAAGGGTTGTTTTTCTTTGTTGTTTTGATCAACATTTTCATTCTTGTCATTGCTTCAAGTCTTCTCAACATATATGCTTCTTAAAAGTAGATTATCTTCTTAAATTTCATTGAAGAAGAAACATTAGTAGCATATGATCAGAGAACTTGAGCTTCTCACACATGAAGTTTGTTAACCATCAAAACTAGACGAGTTTTTCCCAACACTACGTGGGTCAAAATAATTGAAAAATAGAGAATGCAGTAACAAGGCAGTTAACCTTGATCAATTCACAAGGATCTCTGATTTGAATATTACCGAAAATAAGAACAATAATAAACATAAAAGAGGGGATTTGGTTGAAAAGAGTTAACAAAAGAAAATCAATTAATAAAAAACAACCAATCCAATGGTTTCAAGTGTGTTTCGTTGGATTTATCGCATGTTCCAAATAAAAATTCGTTCCAAATTTCTATTCTTGATTGATCATAAAACTAACAAATCAAGCGTCAATTAGCTTTATATGATTTCCATCTGAATCTAAAAAGCGTTAAAACACAATGTTTGATTAATCATGACATTGAACAAGCGTCACAAAACATGATTAATGTCCTAAGTGAATTCAATCAATCCTATAACAAGTATTGTAGACTCTATCAATTTCTATCCGAACTAAATTAAACAAGCGATAAGATAATTCGAATAATCTCACTAAAGGTTGCAAAACAAAATTACAATAAAACAAGCGTTATAACATAAAACGAATAGCATGCAAGAAATCACAGATGTAACGAAATTGATAGATAAAGAATCAAGAATCAAAAATATAAACAAAACAACGAATTAGCATTGAAATCCGAACCTCAAAATCCTTACACGAAACACCATTCACCAATGGATTGATTTAGGGTTTACGCTTCCATAACAAAGGTTTGCACTGTAGCAGCCCTATTTAAACTCCTAAAACATTAACCTAATTGAGTAAAACGAGTTTTGAACAAAAGCTAACCCAATAGGCACTAAACAATTTTCAACCAAACCCCCCTGTTTTATGTTTATTGATGTTCTTATTTTTGGTAATCTTCGAATTAGAGATCCTTTTGAAATGATCAAGGGTAACGACCTTGTTACTACATTCTTTATTTTTCATTTATTTTTACCCGCGTACGACCGTTGATCAAATTTGTTAAAATAATTGAGAAATAGAGAATGTACTAACAAGGCAGTTAACCTTCGTCGTTTCACAAGGATCTTTGATTTAGAGATTCCCGAAAATAAGAACAACAATAAACATAAAACAAGAGGTTTTTGGTTGACAACAATTTAGCGAAAGAAAATCAATTAATTAAAAACAACCAATCCAATGATTTCGGTGTGTTTCATTCCATTAATCACAAGTTCTAAATAAATATTTGTTCCAAATTTCTATTTTTGATTGATTATTAAACTAATGAATCAAGCGTCAATTAGCTTTACATGAAATCCATCTAAATTAAACAAGCGTTAAAAGAGAGTGTTTTATTAATCATGACAATGAACAAGCGCCACAAAACACGATTAATGTCCTAACCGAATTCAATCAATCCTATAACAAGCGTTATAGACTCTAACAATATCTATGTCCGAACTAAATTAAATCAACCGATAAGATAATTCGAATAATCTCACTAAAGATTGCGAAACATAATTACACTAAATCAAGCATTATAACATAAAATGAACTAGCATTGAAATTCGAAACTCAAAATCTTTACACGAAACACCATTCACCAATGGTGTCCCAATAGGTGTTAAACAACCCAACAAGAATGATTAAGTGACCCAAAAAACCGGTAATCAGCTTTACTTCTTCAATAATACACATTTTAGACCTCCAAGACGTCTGATTTGGGCTTTAAGCTCAACACAAAAGTTATAACTCTACTTCTTAGCTTTCCAACGCATGCTAGCTCTCATCAATCGGATAAACACAGCTGAAGTTATGGCTTGCAGAGTTAGAAAAGGTCAATATGCAAATAATTCCAAAAATTAATCAAGGAAATACATTAACACTCTATTAAGACCCAAAGTTTCGAAACATGCTAAAGAGCAAATATTCGGCATGAGGAGCGTTTAAAATATCAAAGTACAAAGTCGTAAAAGTTGTGCTAAAAAGCACTGATCAGTTAGTTGTAGGATAGTGATCGTGGCCAACAGAGATCACTGTACATAAATACCGAGCTTGTAAATATTCTAGAGACATGACAATCAATCATACTCTTATTTTCATAAAATTTTTACTTCTCTTTTACATTATGCATTGCCTTAGAATAATCCTAGTTTAATCAAATCTCCTCCCATGCCTAATTCTAATACTCTTTGGAGTAGTTAGGAAACCCAGAGGTGAGAAATAAAATTCCTTACTCAGTGTAGTTGCTTGAAGAAATGAAATCACATGGTTCAAGATATTTAGCCGATTCTCGACTAATTTCAAAGTTTGACAACGGGCTCTAAAAACTATGGTAAAAGCGTCGCAAAGGTGAGCTAATCTAATGAAAAGGAAATGGGGGGATTTCAGCTTATAGAAAACAAAATAGGTGCTACAAAGAAAAGTTAAAAAGGACTAATGGTGGTAACTTGAGTGTGGTGCTCCAGGTTGAAGTTACTGCTATACATAGTGTGAGAACAATTTGTTGGTGGGAATAATGCTGCAACTAAGAAGAACAATAAAACATAGAAGATCATTAGTAACAATAATTGTGAATGACATGTAAGATAAATAACAAGGAGAAGGTAATTAAATTCATCATTGCACTAGACTCCAAGGCGTGTATGACACTAAGCTTTAGGTTCGATTCGCCCCCACCAATCACTCTAGATTGGATGCAATAGGATGATCATCGAATCCCCTTCAGGATACAATGGAGTTCCTTGATATGGTCTGCATACCCACACCAAGCATATCGATCAATGGTAGTTTACGGAACAAAGTTTCCTCAATTACTCTCGTGCACTAGAGAAAAGAAGAAATGACTTAGATATAATTTTGGAAAAATTTTGGCATACAAATATATGAATTTCGTATTTGTGTTTATCTGCCCAAAAGTGTCTATATTTATAGAGAAACTCATGCCAATTGGTGTAGGGAAACAACTCTTGAAAAAGGTCTTTGCAATGTTCAATCGGAACCATTAAATCGGATCCGCGATGTTTCAATGACACATTGTGACTGTTGGCCAAGTGGTTAGCGATTGCGCCTCTTCATTATAGGACTTGGGTTCGATTCCTCCTTACGCCACTTTTCATTTTAAATTTGTTAAAATTCGATTTTAATACACACAAAAAGAATAGGATGCAAGAATCGAATCGAACTCAAGTCACACAAGCCAAAGTACCACAACACAACCATTGTACCAAACGGATATATATGTCATTCTGATGCCATTAATTTTATTTAACCATTGCAATCTTCCAAATATATTTTGGAAATTTCTCCAACACATAGCAGGTATCTTCATGAATAACTAGATGCATCATAATCGAACAAACTGCTGCTATAGCTTACCCGGTGAAATCATGAAGATAGAGATCATATTACAGGGTTGATGCTGCAATGCATACCAGCCTCTTGCAACCTCCATGTACTTGATAAATAGTCTAGCTTTGCGAGCAAAAGCAAATGATACTGTATGACCTCTCTACAAGCCTTTATAGAAGCTGGATAGAGTCTCATAATACAATGATGTTGGGACTAGACATATCTAATAGAATTCTTACCTTATTTAAAAGAATGTGTGACGCGTCAATTCAATAGAGGGAAGATGATGAGAGCGAGATTTTAATGGAGAGGAGGACTAAAAATCCTCTTATAAATGGCTCAATTCTAAAGGACTAAATCTCGAATTAAATTTTAATAGAGACTAAACTCAAAGTGTCTAAATTTTATAGGGACCGGAAAATTATTTAATCTTAATATTAAAAATTTTTCAACATACCGGTTCATAAGAGTTGTTAAATCTAGCCCAACCCAATTGGGCCGATCCGATTGGCTCGTATTTTGGATTGAGTTGAGTTCTTACAATGCTGACCCAAAAATAACCGAGTCAATTTGGCCTAGTCCGATTGGCGATTGGCCTACTAGGCTACTTCAGGCCTGATTTTATGTATATTCTTTTAAAAAATTTAATTCTTTTACTTTTTTAAAAGTAGGGTTTGACATGGCCCAATCCAGCCTAATATTTGGGAATTTCTCCCAGCACCCCACCTCATAGCTGCCCATACTTCTCTATTTTTTTTGAAAAAACCAAATTACCCTTAACACTCAAAACTCTATTTCTATATCCTATTTTCACACCCCACTCTCCATCCTCTTTACATCCCCTTCTCAATCTTTTACCACAAGTTCTCCATCATTAAATCAACCAAAAAAGACATTGGAAGGCCTCATTGTCCCTCCAAAACCCGAATAAAGAGACAACTTATCTCTCCCCATCTAGTGTGTTTTTCCTCCCATTTTTGATATGATACACGTGTCCCTTTTCTTCTTGTTTTTGTTCAAATATTTTCTAGCAACTATTATTGATCGGAATACGTAAATCAATTTCGGTAACTAGCTATCTCAACAAAAAAGTTTCAAGTCATTTTAAGCTTCCGAGAACTAGTTGTTGGCCGTGTTGAAAGTACAAATACATATCTCACAACAGAGTTATCGAAATGTATTCATTTTTTATTATTAGGTTTGGCCAACTGAGTTACCAAATGTGTAATTATACTTTTAACACGTTTGACAACTCAGTTGTCGGATGTTATTTGCACTCCCTGGCCCCTGCGGCTCTATTCGCGTAATATCTCGCCGGAGAATGCAACACATACACACTATCCTAATTTTTCTAGGGGTATACGTGACTCCCTATGGCTTTTGTGACATCATTTTGCCTCATTTGCACCTTTTTTTTTTAAGCAAACAAACTTAAGCTATTTCATTCATTAAAAGAGTTGCAATACAATGAGGACTTAACCCGTGAACATGGTGACTAGCAAAAAATTGAGCCGCCCTAGCAAGATTATGAGAAACACAATTGACTTGTCGCCTAACAAAATTGATGGAACAGTTGTAAAGTTGATTAAATAAAATTTGACAATTTGAAATGAGAACACCAAACTCCGTTGCAAATTTGAGTCGCCTAGTGACTGCATCCACGACATGTTTACAATCAAGCTCTATATCAACCCGTTGGATACCCAGCTGCTGTAACCAACGAAGAGCTTCCAAGAGGCCAAACGCTTCGATCTCCGGAGGACTTAGATAACCAGTTAAGCAAATTGTCTTAGCTGAGAGAAATGCACCAGAATGATCACGTAGACATATGCCTATACCACACCATGAGTCTTGCGCAAAACAAGCACCGTCCACGTTGCACTTTACACGTCCCTGCGTTGATTTCGACCATCGGATTACCTGCTGATTTGACGCATGCAATTGTTGGTGCTGCTGGTCGTGATACTGCTGCCAGCCATAGACCAATAACCAGGCATCGTGGACCACATGATTGGCCGGTCTTTCAACTGAATTCCACACGACATCATTACGCCTATGCCAAATACCCCAAATGTCGACTGCAAGTTCAGATACACAGATTTTATCAAGAGTGCTCAGCAGCTTAAAGATGAGCTCCACCACGCCTTCAGTAACCTCAAACTCGCCACTAATCATATCCCATAATCTCGCAGCTTGCCAACCCTGTTGTGCCTTACTACAACCAAAAAACAAATGACATTCGTTCTCCGGAAAATCATTGCACATCGGGCACAAATCAATACATTGAATACCTTTTCTTTGCAGTCTAAGGAAGCCCCTAAGCAGACGCCAAACCAAGATTTTCAATTTGTTTGGCACTTTAAGGGACCAAACATATTTCCAATCGCCGTCAACTTTCAAGTGGGAAGACTCCACAAGGTTTTCCATGGCGTAATAATAAGCTGAATTGACCGAATAGGCTCCATTTCGACTAAGGTCCCAAATCATCTCATCATGGTCCAGAGTAGTGATGCGAGGCATATTTAATATAGTTTGTGTTTCTACAATAGTAAAAATGGAATTTATAAGTGCAACATACCAGGTATTTGTGCTAGTGTCCACAAGATCCGAAACAAAAGAAATAGTTGTGCCTGATGGTTTAGTAGAGGAAACATACGCATTACTTGGGTTACATATCCAAGGATCCTCCCAAATTCAAATACTAGAGCCATCACCAACTCGCCATCTCAATCCAACCTTGATAATTACCCGTGAAGCGCAGATGCTACGCCAAACATAACTTGGGTTATGGCCTATAGCAGCCCCCAAAAAATCCCCTTTTGGGAAGTATTTAGCTTTGAAAACTCGTGAAATTATAGCATCTGGGTTGGTAAGAATTTTCCAACCTTGCTTCCCTAGCATTGACAAGTTAAAAATATGAAAATGCGGAAACCCATACCTCTGTATTCTTTGCGCATAGAAAGCTTGTCGCAGTTTAACCGATTAATACCTTTGCCTTGGGCTCTATTCGGACCCCACCCGAATGAATTAATCATACGGTCCATTTCCTCCCCGAGAGATGTAGGTATAAGAAACGTGCTCATACAGTAAGTTGGGATAGCTTGAGCCACAAACTTTACCAGAATCTCCCTGTCTGCCTTTGAGAGATGCCTGAAAAATTATGAATTTTGTTCCAAATACGATCCCGTATGTAGTTAAATAGCCTTCTTCTTCTGGCCCACCATGGAAGGAAGAACCAAGTACTCTCCGTTTCCTAAACATTCCGACACCCCAAGTAAGGTGGATACCAATTATCGCATGTCACTAGGTGTATTCTTGCTGAAGAAAATTTCAGACTTATGAAGATTTATTGCCAGAACGGAAGCCAGCTCATATGTTGCAAGAATATCTTTCATCAACCTGCTCTCCTTCTCATTGGCCCTGAAAAATAAGAAACAATCGTCAGTAAATAACATGTGCGTAAGGAGTGGTGCTCCCCCACACACTCTAATACCATGCAAATCACCCCTTCCTTCCGCCTTTTTAATAAGCCTAGTAAGGCCCTCAGAAACGATAATAAAGAGATATGGTGATAAGGGGTCCCCTTGCCTAAGCCCTCTCCCTGGTTTTACAGGCCCGACGCTATCATCATTCACAAGACATAACATCATCCACTGCACCCACTTTTCATGAAAACCCATTTTTTGAAGCACCACTCTCAAGTATTGCCAGCTCACTCTATCATATGCTTTGCTAATATCAATTTTAAAAGCGACCTCTCCTTCTTTGCCCCCTACCTTACATTTCATGTGATGAATAGTTTCAATGGCAACCATAGCATTATCAAGAATGGAACGATTCTCAACAAAAGCAGATTGTTCAGCAAAGATGCATTTTGATAGTAAAGGTTTCAACCAGTTAGCAAGCACTTTAGACAAAATTTTATAAATAACATTGCAGAGAGAGATAGGACGAAGGTCCTGCATAAAGGAGGGGTTTTGTTTTTTAGGGATCAAGACAACATTTGTATCATTTAAGTGTGAAGGGAAATACCCTTGATCCAGCCAAGATTGACTTGCATGAAAAACTTCCTTGCTACGAAGGTGCCAAAAATGCTTATAGAAAGCAGGATTCAAGCCATCAGGATTCAAGCCAAAATTGACTTGCATGAAAAACTTCCTCGCCTCATTTGCACCTTATGAAATATTAAAAAATTACGTAATAAAAATAAAATGCTAAAATACAGTTTTGATCCTTTATCTTTCACTCTTTTTTCGTTTAAGTCCTTTATCATTTAAAATGTTCATTTACATCCTTTATCTTTTCAAAATGGTTTAAAATGGTCATTCTGTTAAGTCACAGTTAAATAGGGCTTACGTGGATAGTGACGTGGATAAATTGGGCACGTAAGCAGCTAACTGTGTTATTAGGCCATTATATGTTTTTTTTTATTTTCGTCCTTTGTCTTTTTTAGAATATCCTTTTACATTCTTTATTGTTTTTAAAATATTCGAGTGCTTTATATTTTCACAGTTATTTAAAATGGTCATTCTAGTAAGTGATTGTTAATTATGTTTCCTATTTTTTTTCGTTTTTGTCCTTTATCTTTTTTAAAATGTTTTTTTTATAAGCAATGTTAGTGGGGGTGGGGGAATGTTAGCTTCCGGGAGTTGAACCCGGGACCTCCTTCTTGCACTCATTGGTGCACTCCTTCGATATCCCTTAGCTCGCCAACTGAGCTACCTACTTGAGATTATACATACTCCCCGCATTAAAATGACTTTTTATTAAAATGGCTTCAAAGAAATAATATATCCTTTAAGCAATTTTCATAAAAAAGTAGATTATAAAAGATTATACATACTCCCTGCATAAGAGAATATAAGCAAATTTGAGTCAACAGAAGTTGAAGTATTTGGTCCAAAAACATCAACTTCTAAAGACCCATTTTTGCTTATATTTTGTCATGGAGGGAGTATTTTTTTGGTGTTGAAAAGAATCAAATGATAATTTAAAATATATTATATTGGCTTCGTATCCCATGGACCATCTAAAACATGATTCATTGATGCACCACCTCTTTCTCACCGTTAGTTTTGATATATTCTAAATATTTTATTTATCAATGGTTGAGAATAATTTTTTTAAATAAAGGATAAAAGAGTCATTGTATCTTCCTCAGACTCTTCCTCTTCCACCCTTCCTCTGCGCCATCTAACACTCCAATTTTCCTTATTAATATGTCCTTTATCTTTTTTTATAATTTCCGATTACATCCTTTTACAGTTAATTAAAGGAAATTGATGGATGGTACGAAATGAAAAGTGAAGAACGGCCTAGAACACGACAATGCCTTTCAGTTACCTTTTACCTGGTGAAGTACGTCAAAAACCGAGATTTATCGTTTTATAATTGTGCGGCGTGTGTTAATTCTTACATTTGGTGTAACATTTTCTCGTAACAAATATCATTGCTCTCAATTAATAAAACAAAAGTGACCCGGTTTTTGACCAAATGTATTCACACATGTCGAACAATTTTAAAACGAGATTAGTCAACTTTTGACGTATTTCACTAGGTAAAAGGTAACTGAAAGGAATTGTCGTATTATGGGCCATTCTTCACTTTCTGTTTCGTACTATCCATCAATTTTCTTTAATTAATGGTGAAATGACAAAGTACGTAATCAAGCATTTTAAAAAAGAGAAAGGACGTAAATGAATATTTTTAAAAAGATAAATGAAAAAAATGAAAAATAGAAAACATAATTAATAATAACTAACAAGAAGGACAAAGATAAAGGACGTAAACGATTATTTTTAAAAATATAAAAGATCTAAATGAATATTTAATAAAAGATAAAGGGCGAAAACGAAAAAACATAAAATGGCCAAATAACACAGTCAGGTGCTTACATGGCCAATTTGTCCATGCCACTGTCCATATAAGCCCTATTTAACTTTCACGTAAGTGCGATGATTGCCTTAAACATTAATTCCCTGATTAGGAGCTGTCCAATTTGTGATTCATCCCTAAGCCATCTTGCGCCGCCGCAGCTACTCCCCCTCCGTAGGTTGGCCCTGAGTTCCGGTTCCCACCTTCTAACACCATTATCAGCCTCCATCTCAAATAGCTTATATCGTAGTAATTTTCTAAGTAACCCAATATGCCGTAGATGCAACAGAAAGTCTCCAAGCGCTCATATTTTAGCCCGACATCTCACCCCTTCACCTCCCGATTCCGGAGCTGAACCTTCTTTCACAACAGCTTCCTAACGTCTGTAACATCCCCAAAATAATTAATTCAATTATTTTGAGGTTTAACCCAATTAATTTATTTTAGTGCTTGATTGATAAATTTTGTTAATTGAGTACTAGATAATATTGATTGGTGTAGATTTTTAAGTGAATAATAGGTAGAAATGGATATTTTTGGGATATTAGAGTTGAGTGAGGGCATAGAGGTAAATTACCCCCACACCCTCACTTATGTTATGAAACAAAATAAAAGAAAAGAAAGTGAGAAAAGAGAGAAGAGAGGTCGAGTGAGAGAGGAGGAAAAGAAAGAAAGGAAAGAAGAGAAAGAAGAGAAGAAGAAGAAGAGGGAGCAACACCCACACCCTAGGTTTCAAGTCACCATCCTCACCTCCCCTTCCATTTTCGTTTCCCAGGAGCTAGGTAAGTTCCTCTCCATTTTTCCTTTACTTTTGGGTTTTGAATTTATGAGTTTAGAGAGTGAGGTGAGATGAAATCTTTGATTGTGTGTTGATTTTTATGGTTCCTAGATGATTAGGAGCCAACCCAAGCTAGGTTGAGTGAGGATTGAAGTTCGATTTGGTGTTGGAAGCGAGTTGGTGACTAAGGGTTCGAATTGGGGGTTTTTGAGAAATTTGGTATTTCGGTTTGATCGTCGTTCTCGCCGTTAGAAGGTGAGTTCTTACTCGGTTTAAGTTTTATTCGAGGAAAAACTATTTTGGCATGTGTTATTTTGGTTTGGTACGCGTTTAACGTTTTGTGTTTTCGTTTACAAAACGAGAATTGTTTTTTTGGTCAAACTCGGTTTTTGATTGTTATGATTGATTGTTTGATGTTGATTGGACATGTTTTCGATGTTGTTTTGTGACGGCTATGGACTGTATTTGTGTTAGGAATCGATTGGAACGAGTATCGGAATCGAACGGGAAAGCGGATTTTCACGAAAACGAACAAATTTTCAATGCTGTCAAAGGGGCCCGGTCCGTGCGCCCAGAGGCCCGGACAGTGCGTCCCCTGCTGATGCTCATTTTGCAGATTTTGCAATGAGCCTGGTCCGTGCATGAAGGGGCCCGGTCCGGGCCTAGATCTCTGACACCGAATTTTAAAAGCGTCTGAAGCTATTCCTTTTGATTCCAAACCTCTTCCATTAATCCTTTCCTTAACCCTTCCAAATGATGATTGAATGTTTTTATGTCCCGAATCACTTATTTATATCGGTACAAAACGAGAAATGATATGTTATGTATAAACGCAAACCAATAGTTTTGTATCAAGAGAGAATACAACTAAGTATCATCCATTGATGGTTAAAAAGTTTTTTTGCTTATGTTTGGATGAAATGAATGGTTTTTCAATCATGCATGCAAAGTATATTGATGGTGCAACATACGTAAGTTCACGTTAGGGTTCGTATACAAACCGAGTAATTGTTGTATCGAGTGTGAAAAACAATCAAGTATCAAGAATAGACCTAAAAGTCTAAGTTCATGTAAAAATTAAAGAATGCGACTTCGTGTCGAGTAACAGACTTAATGTACAAAAGGTTAAGAATGCGACTTCGTGTCGAGTAACGGACTTAATGTCCAAGAGGATAAGAATACGACTTTGTGTCGAGTAACGGACTTAATGTCTGCGAGGTCAATAAAATATATTGAGGGGGATGACGATCCCGAGTTCATGTAGCATACCTAGCGGAGGGGAGTCATGAACCCGATGCTAGGGCTCTAGCATTATTCGGTATAGCTATACGAATTGGGGTTTCCGTTGAAATTGGGTATTCTAGAATACCTAGCATTATTTCTCGGTTTATGCTAAGCCACGGACAAGATTAAAAGATAGACATGTTAACTCACAGACAAGAATAATATATGAGCAAGAACAGCTCCTAAGACAAGGAAAACGCCGAGAGAGGAAATGTGGGGGGGTGCGAAAGAACTCATTGAGATTTATAATCTCACTGTTTATGTTGTGGTGTTTTCAGATGTGTAGGGAAAGCAAAGTAGATTGAGGAGAAGTGGCGTATGTTGTAGCTGCTTAGTTAGAGGGAAGATCCTTTGGTGATCTTTATGATGTACTTTGCATATTCCCTCCTCATGTATTATTAGGTTTAAATCCTTGAATTGTAATCAATGTCATATAGTATGTTATAACCGTGTCTTGTAGATGGACCATAGTTATGTTATTTTATCGAATTTGTACCTATTGTGTACTTATTTCGGAATTGTAATTGAGAACTTCCCATCTCAAAGTTATGTAAGTGGTTTTCATCCGCTTTAGTTTTTATTTGGTCCATTGTTATGAGCAGGTTATACTCTGATGTTTATGATTATGTTAATGCCTTTTTTATCACTATGGAGTGAAATTTAAGGTGTTACATTTTGGTATCAGAGCAGTTCGACCTTTTCGGGCATAGAGACCTAACGGTCAGAAGATTAGATAGATTGAGTCAGCTAGGGACTTAGACAATTGACTGTCAGAACCTTCTAGTATTTTGTGTGAGACATTGAGTCTGGATCCACTCAATATTTCATGCAACGTACTGAGAATAATGACAATTGGTTGCCTCGGCCCCGAAAATGTCTGAAACCATAAACCCTAGGATTCTTGGACTTCTTGTTTCATCAGAGTATGCAGCGGAAGTAACAGGCATCCGAGTTGGTTCGAGAAATTTTGGCGACCGTTGTGTCATCACGTAAATCATAGAAGGCCATCCAGAGAGTTATAAGCTGTGAAACCTTCCGGTAGAAGAGGTATTAA
Organism: Astragalus membranaceus; assembly: GCA_039519185.1. Taxonomy (NCBI): domain Eukaryota; kingdom Viridiplantae; phylum Streptophyta; class Magnoliopsida; order Fabales; family Fabaceae; genus Astragalus; species Astragalus membranaceus. The sequence continues at coordinate 157,989,316 of CM076847.1, forward strand.
TGTCCTAGATTTGTTCACGACTAGTGAGCACCGTAAAACACAAATTGCTGCTTGACCAGTCTCAGTTTCTGAAATGACGTCTAGTAGTCAACCCTACCGTGTAGCATAGATTGACTCTAACTTATATTTCAGCCAAGTAAGATCCTTCGGGATAGTCATGGTTCTCGAATAGGTTTCCTTTCCTAAGAAACACCTTTTCCAAAGCTATGAAACCAAACTAGAAAGTTATCATTGCACTTACAGTTTTGATAAGTAGTACCATCCGATGTTTATTAGACTAGTACCTTATCAAAACTCTGAGTTGGGTTCCTATCAAGAAGGGACTAGTAGTTCTTGTTAAGGAAAGTAACCATATCACGATTCTCCGAAAGGGAGCATGTCAGTTTATATCTGTGGGAAATTTTCGCTAGTCTTCCAACTTGTTTTATCCATAACTTTTGATCCGGAACTCCGATTTAGGTATTTCGGGATGCGTTTGGAAACTAACAAAATTGTCTACACATGCCAATGGATTTTGGACTAGGTTTTAACCTGATTCCAGAAAGTAATCCTATTCTACCTAAGCTCTTAGGCTCTAAGTGCTAGTAGAAAGTAAACTGTAGATTGGCATACGAAGTAGCTAGAAAATCCCCAACGAGTAAGACTAAGAAGGTAAGACCCAGATTAGGAAAGATTCCTTTTGGCGTCGTAAAGAGGCTATTTTTCGGAAATGGCCATTAGCAGTTATACCTTCCCTTAGGAAAAATCTTAAGATTTAGTGAAAGTCCTATACGATTAGGCACATAGTTTCCATGTTGAAAAAGGAAAGAGATTGGTTTACCCAAGTGCCAAATGTTGTTGATAGTCTATGTGAAGGTCAAGTTTCGGATTAGGTTGATCATGACAGTTGTAATAATTCCGTCTGTTTAGTGTATGGAATTCGGAAAGATGAAGGACCTAAGGAATGTTCAAAGTAGTTAGAATTCGTTTTCCGAATCAACACAGGATGCACTACTCGTGCGCCCGTTTGATTCCTTAAAAGAATTCTTCTATTTTCATGTTTCTTTGATGCTACAACTATCCCAATACCGTACGTAGTCCAAATGTAAATGATTACACCTAGACTAGTCGACAATACATCATGATAAGATTAAGTTTATAGGATTCTAGTAAACCATGCTTTTAGGGAAACCGTTATGCCTCACCAGTGAGACCTCTATCGTATAGGAATTCTCGTATCTTAGCGTATGGGTAGTTGAGGCCCTAAAAGGGCTATTGGTCCGAAAGGATGAGTGATAGATTCTCATACAAGTTCTATCAAGAAGAATAGCCCATCTTGTAGGACTTCATCTGACCAGAAGATTCCCCAAAGGTCCTTGCACTAGTTCTATAGTTTAGGATTCCATGGTTATTGAGTTTAAAGCTCAATTCATGAGCTATGGAGATTCACTTATACTAGAACTTTGGGTTAGATGGTAGATTGACTCCAATAGGTCATGGAAAACTTATTTTATAAAATCCTATCATCATATGAGTCATTGAGACATTATAGTCGACTCCGATAGGTCATGAAAAGATTATTTTATAAAATCCTATCACTATACGAGTCAGTGAGAACAGTGGTGGTTCCCGAGTCTAGCCCTAGGTACTAGATGTATCTCCAATAGGACCGAAATGTAATGTCCCAAAATTTTCTTCCGTTGCGAAGAAAATTTTGTTAGTGCATTGACTAATAAGGGAAAAATAGAGGTTTTAAGAGTTGAGTTAGGCGTTAGTCCCTGAGTCATGGTGACTACGCAAGTTTCCACTATATGGTGGCAAGATTTTAGTGTGTTAACCTCTCATTTAATGAAGGTTAACAATTAGATTGTATTTATGTGACTTCCGTTTGACAAGTCAAACGCAAATACGGTTATGAAAGGTGATGTCACTGCTGACTGTGTTTTATGTTGTGAATATCCATCAAAAGATAAATTGATGGAACTACTTGCAATTGATTGAAATAAATGTATATTAAAATTTTGAGCATGTTGATGGTGGCATAGAGTACATGAATTTGTGAAATAATGTCAAGAGGTATGCTTTTGTAAAAATTGCATTGTATTTATGAATAAGTGGGTTGTAACTGAAAATTTTCCTAAAGTAAGGATTGATGTGCTGAAATGATGAATTCATAATGAGTTCCTCACATTGTTTGAAGATTGTTAGCATTGCATGTGGTTGTTTGATGATTTGAGTTTATGAAATGGTAGTACAATTTATGAGACTTTGAAAATTCAGGTTCAATGTTTGTGTTATTGAATTCTGATTGACTGTGATAGTTTACCTGAGTTGTGACAAGCGAGAAAGACTGTTTTAAACAAGTTAGGGCTTAAGGTATAGCTTAGGATAAGTGTGGTAACAAACGGAATGCATAAATTTGAAGTAAAAGTTGATTTTGGGAACTGATCAAAGAGCCCGGACCATGCGCCTGAGAGGCACAGACTGTGCGAGATTTTCTGCCAACCCTTTTTCAAATTAAGTCAAAATTATTCCGTTTCGATACCATTGCTTACCTAACCTTATCCTTAACCTAAGTTGAGATAATCGCCATTGAAACTGACTGGTTGGATTCATGTTTAGTGTCTCGAGAGTGATAACCGGTTTACAGGTACGTGTAGAGATAGAGTTGTGTAGTGAGATACCTTTGCATGAAGTATACGCGTTTTTAAGTTCGAATAAACTGAGTATATTTTGGTTGCACTACGAAGAGGAAATGTAATTTTTTAAAAAAAACAACTCTATTGTGAAGTTGATTGTTTTTCAAAAATTATTTAGTGCCATCATGGCCTATTTCTCTGTTTAAGGGAAAGGTTTTTAATAAACCCTCATCTCATTTTTTGAAAGGATTTATTTCGAAAACATGGGAACGAATTAAGAAGTTCCTGCATTTTTAGACACCCCATGAGTTAAGAAATTTCGAGTCAAATTTTCCGTCACAGATTTTCCATTGTGAATAAGAACTGTTATGGATTTTTAAAGGATTGGTTGGGGAGTGAATCAAACTAATTGGAATAAAATTTCAAGTTGTTTTACTACAAATTCAAAGTTTTAAGCAGAATAAAGTTACGAGAGTATTTTCAAACACGGTATCAAGCCTACGTAGGCATATGATAAGTTTCTCACTTTGATTAGTAGCAAGAGAGCGCGGATTATAGCCTTAGACCGTTCTAGGGTAGTAGTGGCACATACTTAGAGTTTGACATAAGCTACATGACATGTACAAACTTAGAAAGAGTTTTTATACTCATCTCGTTATTTCAAGATTGTTTTCCTATAAGTTAAGATCCTTCTGAGAATGTCTATTCTTGGTTAGTCAATCGTAAGACTTGACGAGTTTTTGAGGACAAGTTTTTTCCAAGTTGGGGTGTAATGTAACATCCCCAAAATAATTAATTGAGGTTCAACCCAATTAATTTATTTTAGTGCTTGATTGATAATTTTGTTAATTGAGTACTAGATTAATTATTGATTGGTGTAGGGTTTTAAGTGAATAATAGGTAGAAATGGGTATTTTTGGGATATTAGAATTGAGTGAGGGCATAGAGGTAAATTACCCCCACACCCTCACTTATGTTATAAAACAAAATAAAAGAAAAGAAAGTGAGAAAAGAAAGAAGAGAGGTCGAGTGAGAGAAGAGGAAAAGAAAGAAAGAAAAGAAGAGAAAGAAGAGAAGAAGAAGAAAGGAAGAAGAAGAAGAGGGAGAAACACCCACACCCTAGGTTTCAAGTCACCATCCTCACCTCCCCTTCCATTTTCGTTTCCCATGAGCTAGGTAAGTTCCTCTCCATTTTTCCTTTCCTTTTGGGTTTCGAATTTATGAGTTTAGAGAGTGAGGTGAGATGAAATCTTTGGTTGTGTGTTGATTTTTATGGTTCCTAGATGATTAGAAGCCAACCCAAGCTAGATTGAGTGAGGATTGAAGTTTGATTTGGTGTTGGAATCGAGTTGGTGACTTAGGGTTCGAATTGGGGGTTTTTGAGAAATTTGGTATTTCGGTTTGATCGTCCTTCTCGCCGTTAGAAGGTGAGTTCTTACTCGGTTTAAGTTTTATTCGAGGAAAAATTGTTCTGGCATGGGTTATTTCGGTTTGGTACGCGTTTAAAGTTTTTTGTTTTCGTTTACGGATCGATAATCGTTATTTTGGTCAAATTACTCGGTTTTCGATTGTTATGATTGATTGTTTGATGTTTATTGTACATGTTTTCGATGTTGTTTTGTGACGGTTATGGACTGTATTTGTGTTAGGAATCGATTGGAACGAGTATCGGAATCGAACGGAAAAGCGGATTTTCACGAAAACGAACAAATTTGCAATGCTGTCAAAGGGGCCCGGTCCGTGCGCCCAGAGGCCCGGACTGTGCGTCCCCTGCTGATGCTCATTTTGCAGATTTTGCAATGAGCACGGTCCGTGCGTGAAGGGGCTGGGTCCGGGCCCAGACCTCTAACACCAAATTTTAAAAGCGTCCGAAGCTATTTCTTTTGATTCCGAACTTCTTCCAATCCTTTCCTTAACCCTTCCCATTGATGATTGAATGTTTTTATGTCCCGAATCACTTATTTATATTGGTACAAAACGAGAAATGATATGTTATGTATAAATGCAAACCAATAGTTTTGTATCAAGAGAGAATACAACTAAGTATCATCCATTGATTGGTTAAAAATTTGTTTTGCTTATGTTTGGATGAAATGAATGGTTTTTCAATCATGCAAATTATATTGATGGTGAAACATACGTAAGTTCACGTTAGGGTTCGTATACAAACCGAGTAATTGTTGTACCGAGTGTGAAAAACAATCAAGTATCAAGAATAGACCTAAAAGTCTAAGTTCATGTAATAATTAAAGAATGCGACTTCGTGTCGAGTAACGGACTTAATGTCCAAAAGAATAAGAATGCGACTTCGTGTCGACTAACACACTTAATGTCCAAGAGGATAAGAATACGACTTCGTGTCGAGTAACAGACTTAATGTCCGAGAGGTCAATAAAAGATATTGAGGGGGATGACGATCACGAGTTCATGTAGCATACCTAGCGGAGGGGAGTCATGAACCCGATGCTAGGGCCCTAGCATTATTTGGTATATCTATACGAATTGGGGTTTCCGTTGAAATTGGGTATTCTAGAATACCTAGCATTATTTCTCGGACTATGCTAAGCCACAGACAAGATTAAAAGACAGACATGTTAATTCACAGACAAGAATAAGATATGAGCAAGAACAGCTCCTAAGACAAGGAAAACGTCGAGAGAGGAAATGTGAGGCGGTGCGAAAGAACTCACCGAGATTTATAATCTCACTGTTTATGTTGTGGTGTTTTCAGATGTGCAGGGAAAGCAAAGCAGGTTGAGGAGAAGTGGCGTATGCTGTAGCTACTTAGTTAGAGGGAAGATCCTTTGGTGATTTTATGATGTACTTTGCATATTCCCTCCTCATGTATTATTAGGTTTAAATCCTTGAATTGTAATCAATGTCATATAGTATGTTATAACCGTGTCTTGTAGATGGACCATAGTTATGCTATTTTATCGAATTTGTGCCTATTGTGTACTTATTTCGGAATTGTAATTGAGAAATTCCCATCTCAAAGTTATGTAAGTGGTTTTAACCGCTTTAGTTTTTATTTGGTCCATTGTTATGAGCAGGTTATACTCTGATGTTTATGATTATGTTAATGCCTTTTTGATCACTATGTAGTGAAATGTAAGGTGTTACAACGTCCACCAATACTCTGATTCTCATGAACACCCTCCAAAGGTATGACGTATTCGTCGCATCATACTCAAGAAACGCACCAATACTGTTCCCTATATGTTTCCCCACAGTCTCAGACATAAAGTCAATCGGGACGTTGTGCACCTGGACCCAAAACGATATCTCAAATAAATGGACTTCTTGTGGCACTTGACCTCTCTAGAATAATACTTAGGATTAGGGCATGCTTGCCAAACGACCAAGGCCCTTGTTTGATCACCTATGCACATCAATAGGATGAAAGAACGGAAAAAGAAAGATACCTGGCGCCACTTCTCTGATGGACACTCCCCTTCCCGGCCTCAAAACACCCGCCATGTGCTCCTTCATTATGTGAACCCTAATGGGTCGATTAGTAAGGAACCTCCCCACCAAGGTCAAGGCTGTGTTACCATTGTCACCAACACCCTCCTCTACATCAACCTCCACTTCCACCAAAACGTCACCTTCCACATTTGCCATTGCTATGTGTGTTACGAAGAAAGAAAAACTCGGTGTTTAGAACAAAATAACCAACGAAAGCTAGAACCTTCTCATAGGGAGAGAGACTTCTCACAATGAAGAAACCCTAGGAGAGACTTTACTAGTATTCCTTCATTTTATGCTTTATCGGGTTCTTTAAGCTTATCGGAAAAAAAAACTAACTTAGTTTATCCAAATAAGCTCCCCAAATAAGCTCCCCATTAAAGATGCTTTTAGGATTTTCCACAAATAACAATCACTTTAATTAAATAATAAAAATTAAAAAGTAAGAAAAAACCTATTTTTAAGGTTACGATAAAAAAAGAACCACTTTAACTAGAGACAGAAGATCCCGCCGTCCCAGCACAGAACACATATATAACAACCTAGTCGGTCATATTAGGGTTGCCGTTTGACTTCACCTAATTCTACTTCTCTACTCCATTTTGTGCAAACTTTTCAAAGCACAACATGGCACAAGAAGAAGAAGTTCTCGAATTTCAATGGGGTAAAATGCGAGGAAAAGGTGGGAAAAAAAAAGACATACAATTCTACGAATCATTCACATTCGACAAAGTCGACTACACACTCTTCGATTCCGTTTATCTTCACAACGAAGGTGAACCTGAACCTTACGTTGGTAAAATCATCAAGATTTGGGAGACTCGTGATAAGTCAAGGAAAATTAAAGTTCAGTGGTTTTTTCAGCCTCGTGAAATTTCAAAGTTCTTAGAAGGCATTGAAGTTCGTCAGAATGAATTGTTCCTCGCTTGTGGTGATGGCATTGGCCTCGCTAATGTTAATCCTCTGGTAATTGAATTTATAAAATTCTCTTCTTTTTTTGGTGTTGTATTAGTAATATTTCGTGGTGTAACTGTGAGCAAGAATTGAAACCTTGATGTTAACTATTTCTTTCTGTCTTTGAAATGTTGATATGTTTGTTTGCGATTACTGATCAATGCTTCAATCATTTGGTAACTGAATTTAAAAAAATCTATTTTTTTGGAACAATTCCGCCTTTTAAATTCTTGTGATTCTTGACTTGAGCCGAGAATTGGGGCTGTATCAGTAATATTTCTCAGTGCAACTGTGAACAAGAATTGAAACTTTGCTGTTAACTGTTTTTCTGTCTTTGAAATCTTGATCTGTTTGTTATGATTACTGATTAGTGATCAATGCTTCAATCCTTTGAATCGAGCCGCGAATTAGGGCTGTATCAGTAATATTTCACGGTGCAACTGTGACAAACAACTGAAACCTTTATGTTAACTGTTGTTGCTGTCTTTGAATTGTTGATCTGTTTTTTTATGATTACCAATCAGTGCTTCAATCGTTTGGCAATAGAATTTAAAAAATTCTATTCTCTTTAAAATTTTGGTTTGAGCTGTGAATTGGGGATGTATCAGTAATATTTCACGGTGCAACTAAGAAAAAGAATTGAAATGTTGATCTGTTTATTTATGATTACCAATCAATGCGAAATTTGAGTAGGCTATTAAAGTTATGTTGGTTTGAACTTTGTTGAAGTTATTGGAAGTGTGTTGTTCTAATTGAATTGGCTATTTTTTGTGTGCTACATCAGGAAGTTATTGCTGGGAAATGCAACGTGGTTTGCATTTCTAAGGATGCTAGGAATCCACAACCATCAGATGAAGAAGTTCAAAACTCTGATTTTGTGTTTTATCGTTTCTTTGATGTTGCCCAACGGAAAGTAGTGGATGAGATAGGTGACAACATTCTTGGAGTTCAAGGTATGTGTGTGGTCTTGTTTAATTGACATACTCCCTCTGTAGTAGAATATAAGCAAAAATAGGATTTCTCGAACACTCAGAATAGAATAGCACTTGCGGGTGCGAGGTTATGGGATTTCTCGAACACTCAGAATCCCCATGTGATTCTTTATTACACTTGTTATGCTTTAAGAAATCGGCTAAAACTTGGCTTTTATGAAATGCAGAACTTCACAAGATTGTCCATGGCATGTTCTGTCATAGTATTTTACAATTAACTTAGGTTATTGTCTTCAATTGTTTAATGTAATTGCATAGAGATTTGGAGAAACTTGAGAAGTGAACTTCTTTTCTTTCATATCCATGTTGAATGTTTTTCTTATATTTGGTATGACTAATCACTTCTTTGAGTTGTTGAAAGTCTTAAATTGTTTAATGTAATTCTTCTTTTTTTCTTATATTGTTGCAGCTAAAAATTTCTTTAACAAACAAGATAGTGGGAACAAAATGGCATGACAAGCGATGAAGTGGCTTTTTTCTGAGTAAAAAAAAAATAGTCAGCCTGTAATTAAAAAGTAGCAGTCAAATATATTGATACATCAGTTACAGAAAGGGGATGTTGAATTGAATCTACTTGGAGTAATAATTTGAGTAAGAGCCTACTCAAAAGGAGAAACTTGGTTGTTCAATAATTTTTGCAATGTAGAGGAAGATTCTTCAACGGGTATAGAATTTTTATGTTACAGAGGATTTGCCTTCCATCTAATTGCAGCTTGACAAGAAGCCAATGTCTTCCTATTGGCAAGCAGGTTAAGGAACCATGTATAGAAACAATTTCATTTTATAGCGCAGAGTGCTTCTTGCTAGATTATATACCTTCGAGAACGAATATTGATTCATTTGCGTTTATGATATTTATTTTGTTATAAAATTGGCGCCTTTGAATTATTAGACTTTGATGACATGCATTTCCCTTTTGTATCACTTTTCTCTGTGGTAATTGGTTTCTACTTAGTTCACTTATTATCGTATTTAAACAGTAATGCTTGTTATTACGCATGAGGAGTTTCAAATCTCAAAATAGACATTTGAAACACACACTAACTTGTAATGTCCTATTTGTTCGGTTTTAGGTTTTTTTAGATTCGTCTTTCTTAACTAATGTTTTCAAGTAGTGTCCTATTATTTGTCTCTTGATCTTGTTTCCTAGTTTGATAGATCACGCGATATAATTTTGCACGGCTTCGCTGCAAATACAATATAGGCAACTGTATTATTCAGCCCTGATTTTGGTGAGAAGTAGCCTTTGATATTGTCTTTCCCTAGATGTTTAATGATGTATATACACATTCCCCTCCACATAGAGATTATGAGCTTTGGATTGCTTCAAGGAAAATATTGCATTATTATTTATGATTTAGATCAAGATCTGTTTGGTCATATTTAAATAACAGCAAGAAGTGAAAGCTATTTATTGGAAAATAAGTTTAGGGTTTATTTATGTCAGATTGATGCTATACACAGCTTCAAATGCATGATACAACATTTGGGTTTGTTTCAAGGGCAATAATGACATGATTATTTATGATGTAGGTCAAATTTTGGTTATATTTATACTTTAATTAAAAGCAAGAAGTGAAAACTAGTTATTAGAAAATCAATGAGTATTGTTTATTTATGTCAGATTGATGGTTCTTCCATACTGTCATTTTGGTTCATTGCTAGATTTGCACCTTTAAAATTCTGCAGCTCTGGTTGCTTTCATAGTTAGGAAATCTGCAATTTTACTTAAGTTTTTCAAGGTTTCTCTGTGGTTGTTATTTGCTGTCCTGTTCCGAGGTTGGCACAGCGTTGTCAAATAGCGGCTCTATAGCTGGCTAGCAGAGTTTGAATAAATCGCTATTGTTCGCGATCTTGTGATCTGCCTACTGTCAAATAGCGGCAATTGTGGTGCTATAGTGCTATAACATAGCAGGATTTTTGCAAATCTCTATTTTCTACGATTTGCAATTGACAAACTGAGATGGCATGTTATGCATCCCTTTTACTTGTATAGTTATATATCAAGTCAGACTTTCGTGCTCTGCTAAACTTTGGCACATCTTGTGCTAAAGTTCAGGTTTCATATTTTACTTAATTAATAAATTCAGTTTGCTAACAAAAAAGCACAACTTCAAATGCTTGATATGAGTTTTGGAGTTGTTTCAAAAGACAATAATCACATTAATTTATGATGTAGGTCAAGCTTTGATTATATTTAACTAAAGAAGTGGAAGCTAGTTATTAGCAAATAAAATGTGCAACAGCGAAGGTTTAGTCTCCATAATTGTCATAGAGAATACCTTAGTTTACCAAAAAAAAGTGCAACAGCAGCCCAAAGAATTCAATGTGTCATAAACGGTCTTTAATTTTAGCATGCTCAAAGGAATAATATTAACCTTTTTTTTTTGCAACAAAAGAATAATATTAACTTGGTAGGTGGAGATCAACAAATGAGCAGTTTATTCATATTATTGCAAGAGAAACAATTAAGAATGTTTATTCATTTTATAAGTTAGGTGAAGTAGGATCTTTGTTAGGTGAAGTAGGATATTTGTTAGGTGTCCATGTACGAGGATAATGTTCTCTGTGGCAATATACACAATTTTTCAATCAAGGCTTGTTCTCAAGTTGGTGATGATGTTGCTTCTCAGTCTTTTTTACTTCATCAACATGAACATCATCTTCAACTGATATCTCTACAGCTTGCTGTCCAAAAGGACCAGGCACAATGGTTTCCTTTCCCTTTTTTTGCTCATAGATACGGGCTACAGATGATGATGACGATTTGGCATGTAAACCATGACCAAGTTTCTCGGTCTTTTTCGCTTCATCAACATGAACATCATCTTCAACTTCTATCACTACTGCTTGCTTTCCAAAAGGACCGGGCTCAATAGTTTCCTTTCCCTTTTTATGCTCATCGATATGGATGCTATCGGTTTCTTGCGTCTTCTTCTTTTTCGTCTTCTGAAAGAAGCAAAATAGAGCGAAAGCGAGCAATGAAAGCAAGGCAAGGCCGCCCACAGAGACAACCATGATCACTATGACTATGGGGTTGTTTGGAGAGGGAGATGATGAAAGTTGGGGTGAGGGTGAGGATTGAGTTGAGGCCATATTGGTTCTTATGTTGTGTAATCAATCAATTGATGATGTTCTCAATTTGTTCTTGGTGGAATATGTTGTGGATTAGGTGTCCTTTTGCACTGTGGATTTATAAGAAGTATTTTAAGTATTAAAATTATGTAATTGTTTTGTAACTTGGCTCTCATGCAAAGTTTCTCGAGGGTTGTTTGCAGTGGAAAACACTTCTCTTCGGACTTCCTTGCCTTATTTTAGTTTTATTGCTTGTTGATCTGTTTTTTTTTTTGTTTTTTGTAAAATTGGAAGGATCTGTAGTGTATATGAAGCTGGGAAACTTTGTGCATCCAGGGCAGTATATAACAAGTTTAATTTTTATATAATATTTTACTATCTTGAAAGTTTAGAGTGAGAAAATGACTCTAGGGAGTGGGAGCAGATATCTCCCGCTTCTCGCCCCCCTCCCCCCCCCCCCCCCCCGAAACTCTCCCTTGGCGTCCTATATCCCCACCATGGATACAAAATATTGAAAGTTTCGAATTGACTGCAAGGGAGATTTTCATCTTGTAAGGGTAGAAATTGTCACCCCTATCCATGGCATCATCAATGGGGATCTCAAACTATGCACAGTAGTAAGCATTTCACTCAAAAACTGTGATTGTATCCGGATAAAAACAACCTTTTAATATTTGTAAAGATGATTTATTTCAATCGGTGTTAATAGTGTTGAAGCGTACTTACCCAAAAACAATTGGATAAGATGGTAGGGGTCTCTTCCAACTTAATCAAGGTCCTGTTCGAATCCGTTGGACATGCAACATTGTTAAATCTCTTGAGGGAGAGCTTCGCGGCAGATGATACTCGGTTTATAAAAAAAAGAGTGTAGAAGCGTACCTACGTTTTGTTGCCTCTTTTTGATATCTCATGTGTAAAGTTTCCTTAGATACCACCAATTGTGTAGATGAATATAGAGGAGAAAAACATGAGTGATATTTTTCAATACGTAGTCACTTGTATAGCAATTCGGAGATAACCGTTCCAAAAAATAGAAACTATCCTCATATTTATGAATTAGAGATTAGAGATTAGAGATAACACTTCCACTCTACTTAAAAAAGACATCATCTTTGCGATAGAAGTGCACAACATGGCACTTCTCCAAAATACAGTTGTGAAGAGAATAATGTAAAGACTTTCACATTCTTTCATTTTCTTGTTCTTCTTACTCTACTTTTGATTATTTTATCGGCACGAGATTCTGTAATGTAAATATTTTCAATGACAAAAATATTTTCAAGACTATTATGAATCGATATTATATGTAGACACTCTTATGTTCTTATTTTCAATCCTAACATTTTATTATCTTTTTGTAGTTTCATGTTATCATAATATTATAGCACATGTGAAATGACGTGGATCGTATACCTATTAAAAACAACATTTCTAAGATTTGCAAACAAATATTTGAATAAAGGTTAAAATATTATACCAAGTGGGTGTGACACAAGTGGTAAGTTGCTTGGACCCCTTAAGCATTTGGTCAGGGGTTCGATCCCTAGCCGGTGTGTATGGAGAGACATCGCTAGGGAGAGAGACATCGCTAGGGAGAGCTCAACCCTTAAATGAACTCCAGTACCTCGAGGGATTAGTCTCCACAGTCGCCGTGGAGAATACCCGGGTTTACCCAAAAAAGGTTAAAATGTTATGTATGATTTCTATAATTTTGTTTATTGAAGAAAATTGTGTGTCTCCAATTCTTTATGAATAAAATGGTAAATTTGTTATATGCATAAGTTAATATATAGTTTTATGTTTTGTAATTTGAATGGTCAAAGTTTAATACATTATTTTTGTTTAAATAAATATGAGCGCAACTAAAATTATGCTATAGTAAATTAGAAGTTTGTTTTTTTGACACAAAATCAGAAGTTTGCTATTCACTAATAAAAAATAAAATATTGTTTCAAACATAAGTTTAGTTGTCAACATAGTTTTACTATTCAGTATAAGCTAAATAACACTTTTAGTCCTTTATCTTTGACCAAAGTTTCATTTTGGTCATTTATCCTTTTTTTCTCGTTTTGTTCCCTCATCTTCTATTTCTGTGCCATTTTGGTCCCTATTTGTGTTTTCCGTCCATTGAAATTAACAGACACCACATTGACAGTTAACTGCTAACGGATGTCATAAGTGTCCAGTCTGATGTCTAATTCATTAAATGACGTGACATTTTGTTTTGTTTTTTTAAATCAAAATCAAATTATAAAAAAAATACAAGAAATACAAATAGTAATAAAAATAAAAAATAAATAAAAACATAAAACTACAAATCAAAACTGAAAAATAAAATGACAATTAAGACAAACAAAATCATAAAAAAAAAATTGGGTTTCGTTTAAACCAAATATGGAGTATTTAAAGACCAATTTAAACCAAATATGGTCCAAATGTCCCCAAAAATGTTGAGAAAATTTCTCAATGATCCAAAAAATGTATACTAACCGATGAATGCTTCTGCAGTATTTTCGTATATTTTATAATATTATAATACTAGATTTTGAGACAAGTAACTTGGCTTTTGAACACTGAAAAAGGAACTAACAATTCATTAATTTGAAGTGTTTAACAAACAATGTTGGATCAAGATGCAGAAATTGAAGAACAGCAGTAAGTGCACCAAGAACACAATGATTTCTTGTAACAAGTTTATCTCATGTTATACTGAACAAAATTACTAAAAATTTGTGTCCATTTCGCTTAAAATTTCATAAAAAATCTGGTTATGCAAGTTTTAGGACAAAAAGCACTTATAAGTAAAAGTGATTCTGAAAAACCAAGGTAGAAGATGAAGATTCAAAAGCATCAAGTCAACAATCGCAAATGCTCAAAACAACACCAAATCAAACGAAATTTCACAAAGATTATGAATTCCACCATCAATTTGCACAAAAAAGTAGAACAACCTATCTGAAAATGCATTTTTGGCCGAAAAACGGGTTTGGATTTTGTGAGAGACTAATATGCTCAAATCTCAACCAAATTGCACAAAACCAATTGCAAAATGCTCGTAATTACTACAATAACTGAATGCAACCAAGAGAATTCAATGAAAATGATGCAAAATCAAACACGAAATTGAAATCAGAAACGCAAGGACCTATGGTTTTTAGTTTTATTTAAATTTTCTGTTTTCTGTTTGATGTTTTTGATTTAAAAAAATAAAGAAATGTCACGTCATTTAATGAATTACCAATTAGACATGACACTTCAGACTTATTTATACTAATTTAGTCAAAGTTAACCTTTTGATATCCAATTGGTGAAGTTCTAAGACTTATTAAACTAATTAAATTGAATTTAACCTTTACTTTTCTCTAGTTGTTGTCGTCCTAAGACTTATTCATAGAAATTAAGTCGAATTTTACTATTGGATCTTCGGTTGTTGAGGTCGTCCTAAGACTAAATTATACTAACTAGATCCGATCTAACCATTGGATCTCCATCGGTGATGTTCTAAGACGTAATTGCACTAGTTATGTCGAAATCGAATGTTGGATCCGTATTTGTTACGTCCTAAGACTATATTTTCTTCACAAACCATTGTAAGAGTTTTTGGTGTTATCCATTAGTCTCTTATTTAGGAACCTTTAAATTTCTCCCGGTGAGTAAAGGTAGTGAAGAACAATCTACCTGACATTGTTGGATGGTTACTTATTGGAGAAAACTTTTACTTCATTCAATGAAATTTTTATGATGATTATTATAGAAATAACCAATTCAACACATACACACACTCATTATAAATTTACTGTGGCTGAATGCCAAACATAATTGTTGTTGAACTGGATAGGATTGACTCTTTCATCTTTTAGACATTGTCAAGCTTCATGTCCACGTGTCTCATGTGATGATAAGTACAAGAGCATGTTGAATGATTGAGAAAACAAGGTCTTGGTTAGATACTACTATTTCTCTGGGTTTCAGAACTGCAAGTCTTTCACCTTCGACGCCCCTATTTGCGACCATGTCAGCATATTCGTCAGGGGATATACATTTGAAGTTTCGACTCAAAAGTGGCAAGAAGCCACAACAGAAATAGCCAAATTGGCCCAGAAACCAGATACTTCTCTTCTGGTCGAAGTGCTTTCAAAGCAAGGACCCATTGCCGTAAACTGTCGTAAAGAGACCCTAAAATGAGGGTGGCCAAATTTATCTCTCGACATTCATGCAGCTGAATGGCCAAGGGAATGTACATCTTGGCCACTTGGAGTGAAGAGGAGCAAAATACATAAAAAGATAGCAAAAAAGTGAGAAAGGCGATATGCTCTTCATCGGAGACATCATCAGTGTTGGTGACATGATGGTCTTCAATGTACCCTTTAAAAGTGGCACGCTTGAAGTCAAACTCATGTTGGTCACCAGTGGTAGCGGGGTCGAAAACCTCCCCTAATGGCTTCAAACCCGTGATAGCAGCCACGTCAAGTAAAGTGGGGGTAAGCATGCCACACTTCAAGTGAAGGCTATTGGTGGTAAGCTCCCAGAAATGCAGAGCTGCGATGAGCATTGGGCTCTGGTACTTAGGCCCATATCTTGACAATTGAATCAAGTCGAAGATTCCCTGATTTTTCCAAATGTCTCTCTTTTTCGACCCTACTTTATTGAGCCAGTCGAGATAAGGCATGTTCTTTTCGACTGGTGGAGAAGATCTAAAAACCCTATTTGGGTTACCCATGAAATCCATTATGTGTGGACCCTCTCCAAAGACCCTAGGGCTATACTTGTGATAACTAGGGAATACCTCCTTGATTTTGGTTGAATCGTCACCAGGAAGAGGTAGAGGTCCTAAGAATGCATGCTTTAGAGGTGCAGAAGAGGGGATTAATACCTGAGACTGATAAATCAAGGTTTCCTCTCTGCTTAGAACCGGTTCGGACACCAGAATTTGTTTCACAGGAGCAACAGTAGAAGAAACGATCTTGGAAGAAGACGCCATTGTTGTAGGAATAGAGCTTACAGAGAAAATGGAGTCTTCGTAGGTGTGTTCTGTAGCGAGTACTGGAAAAAGAGAACAGAGGATTCGCAGAGAAGAGGATAATGGGTATTCGCTGGAGAAAAGGGGAAGAATATGAAGATTCTGGAAAAAAGAAAATGGTAGAGCACGGTTACCTTTTATAGCCGTTCTGGCCGAATTTTAAATTGAAAAGAATTAAGGAACGTGGGTACCCACAACGTTGGTGGGGAAACGTGGGATCATGGAAGATCCCAACAGTTACTTTTCACGCGTGGCGTGATATCCATGGGGGAAAGTGACAGCAAACTGTCGACTGGCACAGAAACGTCTCTTGATACTCTGAGAGAAGATATTAAATGATGTGATAAAGATTTAGTACAGAGTAGTCGAAAGACACTTCAAAAAGTCATTTTCTATCTTCGTTCAAGACTCAGTCGAAAAAGTCTTTTTGGGGGGCAATTTGTTAACCTGCATTTTCGACAGGCTAAGCTTAAATGCAGTCAACGAGGTTTGACTTGGTGGATTTAAGAAGAGCGTTGTCGAAAGAAGCTGCAAACAGGGAGAATCAGCGTAGCGCATAACTTAGCGAAATTTGGAAAGCTGAAGCCAGTAATTCGACAGGAAGATGAACAATATACAGATAACAGGTCAAGCCAAAAAGCATTGTCGAAAGGGACAACAACAATGTAGTCGAAAGTTGGAGCAGTTACTTGGTCGAATTAGCCAAACAGTTAGCTTAGTTTTGAAGCCGCTGTGCGGTTATTAGTTTTTCCTTATAAATAGTAGTTCTGTAGATAGAACAAAGGTCGCAAATCATTTCTACAAAGTTCTGAAAACACTCTTACTTCCGCATATCAGAGAAAAACGAGTCAAATCACGAACAATGTATGATCCTGCGTACCAACTATAAATTCAATGCAATGTCTTTACCATTCCTTTAAGATTCCTGCAATTTACTTGCTTTTGATATTCTTTTCTTTGTTTCTTTACGATTCCTGCACTTTACTGTATTTAATCTTATTTTCCTTATTTGTTTAAATTTCTGAAACCCTTTACGTTTCTGCACTTCTTCTGAAACACTTTTCTACTTCACTCTCCTTTTCGTTATCGTTTTTTCTTTTTTTAAACGGTTATCACCATCATTTTCAAACAAACCGTAAGAACCTTAACTATTTTCAATAAAGACTTTAACACGAATGTTCTGAGATGTTTCTAGTTGGTCTCGCGAGCAACACACACGTGTAACTAGTGGTGTTTACCAAAAACCAGGGTAAACAGTAACCCACCCATGCGAGATGCATGAACGTGACATGATGAGATTATCGGTTCAATTAATTTTAATACTAAGAGTACTTGTTTATATTACTTATAGATTTACACTAATGAATCACTAATTAGTACAATACCAAGTCTTGTTTATATTAATAAGTCAAATTTAATCGTTGGATCTCTGATTTAATAAGTCTTGTTTATATTAATAAGTTGTTGTTTCAGTGTTTTCGAAATTATACCGAAGAAATTACTGGGATGAGTCGCGGACTAGGTCGCTCTCTTTAAGACGTTTCGTGGCACTGCTCGATGGTGCAAGCAGACTATCAACCACGACGCCTTCGGTGTGTCATGGGACTTCGTGCGCAAGTTACGAAGCTTCGTGCGCAAGTCATGAATCCTTCGTGCGCAAAAAAAACTTTACACCTCACAGCCCAAGCCCGAGCCCGGCCGGTCGGACGGACGGCGGCGGCGGCGCGCGCGTGTGTGGTGGTCAGTTAGAGTGCGTGCTTGCCTGTTCACAAAACTGGGTACCCCTTGGGCCCCAACCCAAAGGTGTGAACTTCCCACTTATAAGCACTCTTCAAGTGCTTAGTCCAAGCAATGTGGGACTTGGAAAATTCTTTAAATTCACACCAATGTTCCAACAATCCCCCACTTGAATTTAAACAGTTCCAGAAGTAGCGTCAAGCGCCTCCATAAGATTGTGCATAAGCAGAGGTGTCGTACGACTTGAACCTTGCGTAGCGGTTAAGATTTAGATTCAACAAGAGTAACTCGTAGTCTTGAACTCTATCTCTAATCGTCGAAACCACACACAGCCCTTTCCATAGGTGTATTCTCATATGCCCGTGCGTTTATGGCCCTGCACGTCTATCCCAGTTTAGTGAACGCTCTACGAATTTCTGCCCAAAATGCCATAGGAAGCGGCCCCACTTCCACATTCACAAAGGTGAGTCTATTAAGAGTACTCCTGTAGCTAGGTACTCTACTCCACATGGAGTATAGATCTCATTAAGAGTTTCTATTATCTCAACCTTACATCGCTTCAGGAATCATGCTTATTTACTTTTAATAGCATGTTCATCTCCAGTCACTTCACAACTTGTTATTACCCATTGAACCTAATTCTTGGGATCTCCAGTCTTTTAGGTCGGGTTGCCATTGTGAGTGACTCATGGTTCTAAAGGCAGTAGTCCCATCTTTGAGATGTACTTTAAACTTTCTCTCTGGCTAATCCTTTCGTCAAAGGATCGGCTAAATTCTGATCAGTACGTACGTGATCCACTCTCACAGCACCTTTTGTTAGTAGCTCTCTAACTGTGTTGTGCTTACGACGGATTTGTCGTTTCTTACCGTTGTAATAACGGTTCTCTATTTTTGCAATAGCCGCGGTACTATCGCAGTGGATCAACACAGCTGGCATCGGTTTTTCCACAAAGGGAATCTCTACTAGTAGGCATCTTAACCAGCTAGCTTCTTCACTGGCTGTCGCTAGTGCTATCATTTCAGACTCCATAGTGGACTGAGCCAAAATGGTCTGTTTCTTAGATTTCCAGGAAACGGCACCACCGGCTATACTGAATATGTAGCCACTAGTTGCTTTGGAATCATCTGACAGAGTGTTCCAATCAGCGTCACAGTACCCTTCAAGTACAGCTGGAAATCTCTGATAGTGTAATCCTAGATTCATGGTTCTTTTAAGATATCTCATGACTCTTTCAATAGCATGCCAATGCTCGATACTAGGTCGACTAGTAAACCTGGATAGCAATCCCACAACATAGGCGATGTCGGGTCTAGTACAATCAGTAGCATACCATAGGCTGCCAATGATGCTCGCATATTCCGTTTGTCTAACACTGTCACCAGTGTTCTTAAGAAGTTTGACACTTGGATCATAGGGGGAACATGCAGGTTTACAGTCAAAATAATTGTATTTCTTTAAGATCTCCTCAATATAATGAGATTGATCCAAGGAAATTCCTTTCTCGGACCTAGTGATCTTGATCCCGAGGATTACATTAGCTTCTCCGAGGTCTTTCATATCAAAGTTGTTGCACAACAATGATTTCACTTTATTTATGGCATGAATGTTTGATCCAAATATGAGCAGATCGTCTACATAGAGACATATGATAGTGCAAACGTCATTCTCAGTTTTGTAATAAATGCATTTGTCACTTTCATTCACTTTGAACTCATTCGACATAATCAAATTATCGAACTTCTCATGCCATTGTTTGGGAGCTTGTTTGAGACCATACAGAGACTTGTCCAACCTACAGACCTTGTGTTCTTGCCCATGGACTACAAAACCTTCAGGTTGCTCCATATAGATTTCTTCTTCTAATTCGCCATTTAAAAAGGCGGTCTTTACATCCATTTGGTGTACATCTAAGTTATAAATAGAAGCCAGAGCAATTAGTACCCTTATGGATGTAATTCTGGTAACAGGCGAATATGTATCGAAAAAATCTATGTTCTCTATTTTTCTAAAACCTTTGGCTACAAGGCGAGCCTTGTACTTATCAACAGTGCCATCAGGTTTTAGCTTCCTTTTCAGAATCCATTTACAACCAATGGTTTTGCAACCAGGAGGCAAGTCCACTAAGTGTCATGTCTTGTTAGACTCTAGAGAATCCATCTCATCATTTATGGCTTCTTGCCACAAGTCAGCATCCAATGAAGACAGAGCTTCGTGAATGCTAGTAGGATCCTCCTCTAGTGTATAGACCGTGTAGTCGGGTCCATAGTCTTTAGCAACACGTGCTCTCTTACTTCTTCTAGGTTCTATTTCCCTTTCTACGTTGTTTTCAACGCTCCTAGGCACAGGAACCTTACTAGTTCCAGAGCCCCCACTATTTCTTGATTTAAAGGGAAATTTACTTTCATAGAAGTCAACATCGTTTGACTCGATGGTTACTTTTGCATTCAGGTCATAGAATCTTTATGCTTTGCTGTTTACTGCATAACCAATGAATACACATTCATAGGCTCTACTGGCAAGTTTGACTCTTTTTTGGTCTGGGATCCTTACATAGGCCAGACAGCCCCAAGTTCGGAAATAAGACACATTTGGTTGTCTTTTCTTTATCAATTCATAAGGAGAAATTTTATTCCTAGATTTAGGAACTCTGTTCAGTACATAGCATACTGTTATTAAAATTTCACCCCACCAGTGTGATGCAGCGCCCGAATTAAGCATAATCGAAACTGTCAATTCGGTAAGGGTTCTATTTTTCCTTTCTGCTTTACCATTCATTTCAGGTGAATATGGTGCAGTCGTTTCATGTATGATTCCATTCAACTTATAAAAGTCATTAAACAACTGGGAATCATACTCAGTTCCTCTATCGCTTCGAAAACGCTTTATCTTTTTTCAAATTGATTTTCAATTTCCTTTACAAAATTTTGAACATGTCAAGCGCTTCACTTTTATTTTTCATAAGGTATACAAAAGTGTAGTCTGAGCAATCGTCAATAAATGTGATAAAATAGCGTTTACCATTTCTGGTCAAAGTTCCGTCTAGTTCGCAAATATCAGAGTGTATTAAGTCTAATGGCTCTGATTCTCTAATGACGGATTTGTGAGACGACTTTGTAATTTTGGCTTGAGTACAAAGTTCGCATTTATGAAAATCGATTAACAATAGTTTGGGAATTATCCCTAAATTGCTCATATTCGAAATAATGCGCTTATTGACATGACATAAACGAGGGTGCCAAATATTAAAATCACATAACATATACGCAGAAGGAAAAACTTTATTAACTTCAACATTTAGTTCGACATCTCCAATACCTGCAACAGTAGTGGTGTGAGCGTCGCCCAACAGCACTTTCTTATCATCAAACGCCTTGTATGTTTTAAACATAGCACGGTTGTTGCATACATGGCGAGAGGAGCCAGTATCATTCCACCAGTCATCAGATCCACCAACCATGTTGATTTCAGTAATCATAACAGTAAAGTGCTGCTCTTCAGTCAGGTTAGCCTGCAGAGCAGGATTGGGCCTGTTCCTACACTTGCGTGCCATATGACCTGGTCTTCCACACTTGTAACAAAGGAATGGAAGAGCAGCTTTATTCTTTGGTTGTGGTGGTGGCTGAGGTTTGGCATTTGGGGACTTTGGAGTGTTCCCATTCTTGTGGTTGCGGTTCTTTTGAATCTGATTACGGTTCTGATTCTTGAAATGTTTGCCATTTGGCTTCAGAACCGCTCCTGGTCTCTTGTTCGAAACAAACAAGATTTCATCATTCTGATCTTGCTTTCGAGATTCCTCCTCAATCCGGAGTCGAGTAATCAAATTTTCCAAAGAAAACTCTTTGGTCTTGTGTCTGAGAGAATTTTTGAAATCCTTCCAGGCAGGAGGAAGTTTGTCAATAATAACAGCTACTTGAAATTGTTCATCTAAGGCCATGCCTTCAGAGACAATTTCATGAGCTATTTTCTGTATCTCATGTGACTGAGTCTCTACAGATTTATCATCTGTCATTTTGAAGTTGAGGTAGCGGCTCATAGCATATTTTTAGTGCCCGCTTCCTCAGTGTCATACTTCTTTTTCAGAGTATTCCAGACCTCTTTAGCGGACTTGCAAGAGCTGTAATAATCATAAAGATCATCACTCAGTCCATTAAGAATGAAGTTCTTAGAGAGGTAGTCATTGTCGTTCCAAAGCAATATCTCTTTGGCTGTTTTAGTCTGATCTTCATGTTCGGCTGTTTCGTCGACTACTGGAATCTGATCGGTCAAGACATTAGCAACTTTTTTCATAGTTAAGAAAAATTGCATCTTTTGTTGCCAACGCTTGAAGTGGGATCCCTCAAACCGAAATGGTTTGTTGAAGTCGGAAACAGTAGGACCAGTAATCTCTTCGGTAGTCATGGTTGAAAAGAAACGTCTTAAAATTGTTGTTTCAGTGTTTTCGAAATTATACCGAAGAAATTACTGGGATGAGTCGCGGACTAGGTCGCTCTCTTTAAGATGTTTCGTGGCACTGCTCGATGGTGCAAGCAGACTATCAACCACGACGCCCCCAGGATAAAACAGCCCAGTTACGATTATGACTGCACAGTCAGTAATCGCTCGTGATATACACCTCTCAATATGGTTTATAACCACTCAAGAATATGGTTATGAGGGAGAAGAGAAGAGAACTCGGAACTGCTTCGAGTTTTCGGTGTGTCGAACGAATTGGGGGAAGGCCTCTTTTATAGGCTTCAATAACCGGCTTTGTGCGCAAGTCATGGGACTTCGTGCGCAAGTGCGCAAGTCATGGATCCTTCGTGCGCAAGTTACGAAGCTTCGTGCGCAAGTCATGGATCCTTCGTGCGCACGTCTAGCTGACTTGGAGCGCAAGTTCGTAACGGTTCGTCGAATCTGGTTGGTTCAATGTATCTGGACAAGCACGTTCCAAAAAATAAAATATAAGTTTAATTAATTTCGTAAAAAAAACTTTACACCTCGTAGCCCGGCCGGTCGGACGGCGGCGGCGGCGCGCGCGGGTGTGGTGGTCAGTTAGAGTGCGTGCTTGCCCGTTCACAAAACTGGGTACCCCTTGGTCAGTTAGAGTGTGGTGGTCAGGAGCAGGGCGCCTAGTACACAGGCAGCACAGACGGACATGGCGCCCAGGAGCAGGGCGCCTAGGACCACAGCAACAAAAACAGACTTGGCGCCTAGGAGCAGGGCGCCTAAGACAACAACAGCAACATCAGGCTTGGCGCCCAGCAACAGGGCGCCTGAGACAACAACAGCAACATTAGACGTGGCACCCAGCAACAGGGCGCCCGAGACAGCAACAGCAACATCAGACTTGGCGCCCAGCAACAGGGCGCCTAAGACAGCAACAGCACTAGGCGCCTAGGGAGCCAGTTTTAGCAACAGGAACAACACTGAAACACTACTGTGCGCCTAGGGCGCCTCTCCTAGCGACACAAGAAAATTCTGGCACAACACAACAACATCCAGTCATACCCTAATTTTGTCCGGTTAATTTAAAGTTTATTAGAAGAAAAAAAAATCAAAATATTGTTTGTTGTGCATTTTGAGGCTTTAATCGTTAACGCGTGTCATTTAGTGCTCGTTAGCGATTTTGCGTCATTTTTTATTATTAGTAGAACTTATTTATTTATTTTCCATTGCAAGAAAAAGAACTAAAAAATTTGTTTTTTAGCATTTAGTTTTAATTATTATTATTGCTTTAAAAATACAAATATTACAAAATTACAAAAATATAAATTAGATTAGAATTAGAATTAACTGAAAGTAAATAAATATAAAAAATAAATTACAAATCCAAAAAGCTAATGCTATGTCCGTATGTTACAGCCACCTCCTTTTTAAATGTTTATTACTTTTCCCATTTTTAGCCAAAGTTAAAGATAGTTTTACAAGCAACAAGCTTGCTTCACGACATCTCTACTGAACATAGGAACACTCAGCACACATTGGTTTTTTTGCTTCATCAGCTTCTCTTCTTCTCTTTCACAAATCACAGCTTTATATACACCAGTTTTCTGCTTCCCTTGGACAGCTTTGAACACATTGGTTTCTTTGTTTCCCTCTCACAGCCTTACACAACATACCACAAACATCATTCCTCCCCTCTATAAAAGGGTCTGTAGCGACCGAAGAATCCGGAGGAGGGACCCTTCGTTGCTTTTGAACAATGGAGCCGCCATCAATATTTACTTTTAGGGAAACATTGAAAAAACCTTTGTTTTTGGGTTCGGGGGTCGATTAAGTGCGGGGAAGGTACAAGCACCCCGCAACATCCTAAAAAAGGTTACCTTTTAATTTAATGTGCATAAAAAGTTAGTTTTAAATGAAAATACTTTGTTTACCCATTTTTGATTGTTTGCGAAGGGAAAAAAGGAAAGGAAGACTTAATAAAAATTTTAGTTTTTTGCGCTTGACAGGAGTGGGCCCCCGCTCCTACGTATCTCCGGGTGCGATGGAGAAATCAAAGCTACGTAGTTCTCGGGTAGAAAATATTTGTGTGTTGGTATTTTTTATTTATTGAAAAGTTTTTTTTGCGAAAACTAGAGGCCGTTCATGGTGACCAAACAGATAAATCCAGAGTGGTCACCACTGATGGCTTATTCGAAAAAGAAGGTGTTTACCGCGGTCAAACGAGCGAGGCCCAGAGTGACCGCTATAGACAACCGGTTTGTGATTGAGCGTTTATTTGTTTGAAAAAAAAGTTTACTGGGAAGCGTGATTTTTTTTTAAAAAAAAAGGGGAGTTGAGATTATGTTTATTTTTTTTATTAACTGAAAAATTCTAGAAGTTTAGGCGGTTGTTTGCGATGATCAAACGAATGAATTCAGAGTGAACACCGCTACTAAACCGCTTCGGAAAATGGAGGTTAGTCCTATCAGTCGAACAAGCTAGGCTCAGAGTGACCATTAGTAATAACCCCCTTTTTTTTTACGCGAGTTTGATTATTTGAAAGAAAAAAACGGTTCGGAAACGTTATGGTGTGAATAAAAGCGGAATGAGTGATAAAAAGGGGGTGCGAACAACAGGGGTGTTGTATCAAAAATGGGGGTGTTGACAGCAGTTTGACGCTAAAAACGGTTGCTGGGGTTGCGAATAGCGTTTTGACGCTAAAATGATTGTTGGGGGTGCAAATAGCGTTTTGACGCTAAAATGATTGTTGGGGATGCAAATAGCGTTTTGACGCTAAAAAAACGGTTGCTTGATTTTCTTTACTTTTTACCCCTTTATTAATTTGCTCTTAAACATAGAATTCCGAAACGCTTTTTTTTTATACCTATACTAATACGCGTTGGATTTGAAACGGTTTGTTCATTCATAAAGAAATGCCCCTTTTTTAATTTGAAAATAATGGTCACTTTTATTATATTGAAAAGGTGTGTCTTTGCTTTTTTTTTTTTGGAAAATAATTATTATTTGTTATTTTTTTTCTTAACCATTTATTTCAAAAAAACATTTTTTAGTATTATTTTTTTTTTAAAAAAAACTTTATTTAATCCGAAAATAAACAGCAATTTTTTTTAAGGAAAACAGCAATATTTTTTATTAGAAAAAAAAAACAGCAACACTTTTTTTTAAAAAAAACAGCAACACTTTTTATTAGAAAAAAAAACAGCAACACCTTTTTATATACAAAAAACAGCAACACTTTTTTATATACAAAAAAAACAGCAACTATGAAATAAAAAAAAGCAACAATAATATAAGAAAAAAAAATCGAAAAAAGAAAGCAACAATATTTACATAAAAACAGCAACAATATAGTAAAGAAGGAATAACAACAATATTTACATGAGTAAAATTACAGCAACTAACATAACAACAATATATGAATTCGAAAATTACAGGAGAGGCAATACAGTACCTTAACAGAAAAACCCAGAATGTTTGAAGAAAAATTTCTTCTTTGGACCTCCTTAACAGCAACAACAGAATAAAAAAAAACTATAGAGACTCACAAAAAGAGAAGAAAAACGAAAGAAAATGAAAAGAACAAAAACTCTCACTCCTTGTTTTTTTTCTTTCTAAAACTCTCTAGAATCCTTTTTCTTCTTTCAAAAAAAATCCACACCCTTACCCTTGAGTTGTGGCCGAATTTATACTAAAAAGATGGAGCCTATCTTCCTTTGTTTTCTGACTTTCTTCACCTTACCTTGCACAGTAGAGATTTCGTGATTTAGGGTTTTTGGAAGTGGTTGGTGAAAGTTTGTGAGAGGATGGGTTATGATGGTTTTTTTTTGGGTGAGGGGATGGAGTGAGGCCGTGGAGTGAGAGAGGGAAAGAAAGGGTTGAGTGTGTGAGTGGAAGAGAAATGAGTGTGTGGGAATGAGAGGGAGAGGAGGATTCGTGAGATGAAAGAGGGAGAGCATGTGTGAGGGAGAGGTATGTGTGTGCTAGGGTTTGGTGAGTGAGAGTGATGTGAGGGATTGAGTGAGAGAGAGCCGTATGAGAGAAATGAGAAGAGGAAAGATGAATGAGTGGAGTGGAATGATGGGGAGGAAGCGTGAGAGAGGGAAGAGAGAGGGAAGGGAAACGTGAGAGAGAGATGAAGTGTGTGGGAAAGTGGGAATTGAGAAAAAAGAGGAAAGGTGGAGTGTGGGAGAGAGAGAATTGCAAAAATCAAGGAGGGGGAGTTAATGGGTGTGGGGTCGAGTTTGACTAAGGTTAGAGGGGAATGAATGTGGTTCATTTTTGGGTAAAAGGGGGAAAGTGAATGTGGTCAAGTTTTAGGGTTAGGGGGGGAGAGTTAGAATTTTTTTTTTTTTAGGTTTTTTTTTAGTGGTGGCCGAATTTAGGGTTAGGAAGAGGGAAAGTTAGGGTTTGGTGAGTTGGATCATGGGTCATGGGTTTGGTGGATGAGTTAGGGTTAATTGGGCTAGGGTTTTGGAATTGGATTGGGTTTTAGATGGCCCAATCCCGATTGCACCTCTAATCTTTTTTAACAAACCCCCCCTATTTCCTCCTTGGCTTATTTTTTGTTTCTTTACTCCTAATGAAATATTTTTTGATGATTAAAACTCATAGCAATAAAAATAAGAAAATAATACATGACAAAAAAAAATATATTATTTTTAATAAATAAAATCTCTCAATTATGATCGGACAAAATTAGGGTATTACAGCTGCCCCTCTTTATTTATATTTTGCTAGGAAATCGGAGGGGTTCCGAGTTTCTCGAGGAAAATAGAAATAAAGATAACAAGACGCTAATTTTGTCCAGACTGAGACTTTTGGTTTTTTTTTTGAAAACTATGAAAACTGGGTTGACTTGGAGAGAAAGTAAATAAGGATTGCTGGGGATCTGAAGGAGCACTGGGGCTCTGATGGTCTAATTCGGAATCAATGCTTGACGCATCGACTTGAGTTCGACTGAGGGACCGTCAGGGTCTGAGGGGCATGCCTAAGCCTGAGGGACCGATGGGTCTGAAGGAGCGCAACTAGCTATGGTACTAGTAAAAACGATCTGTTTGTGGGGTGGCCCTTTTTCGAGCAGCCGCGAAGGACATACACTGAGTCTTAGGCTGACACAGCTAGTCTGAAGGACCTGGGGTCAGGCGATCCGTCGCGCTCAGTGTCGACTTAGTGATCTGGTGGTATGGTTCGAAGTCGTTGCTTGGATGTGTTAATTCGAATTGACCTGAAGGACCTGGGGTCGGATGATCAGTCGTGCTCAGGGTCGACGTAGTGATCTGAGGGTAGAGTTTGAAGTCGTTGCTTGGACGTGTTGATTCAAACTGAACTGAAGGACCTGGGGTCGGTTGATCGGTCGGTTGCTCGATAACGCGACATGCGATCTGGATTGAAGGACCGTTGTTGGTCTGAGGGATCTCTGCTAGACTTGGTGCTAACATTGTGATTTGGTTTGATGTAGGATCGATGCTCGTTAAAAACTGGAAGGACCGACACTTAAAGTTGAAAAACAGCAGATGCTATGCATATGACATGCATGTAATGTATGCATGTGTGATGATTGGTTTTGAGTGGAATGATGAATGAAATGTAATGGATGACTTTTGTTTTTTTCTTTTTTTTTTGCTTTTGTTTCTTTTTTTTTTTTTGACTATTTTTGCTCTTTTGCTCTTGCTTGTCTCCTTCTTGTTGATCAACTCGCAGGACTTTCGACGTAAGATACGGGAGTTGCCCAAAGTAGTGCTATTGAAGTGCGGCCTATTGTTATCATTCGCCTTTTTGAAGTGATCTTGCATGTATTTATCTTTTTTGCAATTTTATTTATGAGAGATCGCCTCGTTTATGTGACCTTTAGAAATTTCGTAATAATCTGTAATGCTTGTAGTCATGCACATGTTTCACAATTCAATATCAACTACCATAAAATGTCATTTCAAAACAAGGGAAAATAAAGAAGAATGGAAAGTGTTTGACATTAAGACTGGAGCCGAGTGTGCGAAAGGGACACTGGCTTGAGAGCATATTAAGAATTTGAAAACCCTAATCTTTTTGCTTCTGAATTGTGTCTTTTTTGTTGTTTTGCGATTAGGGTTTCGATGTGAAAACCCTAATCTTTTTGCTTCTGAATTGTGTCTTTTCTGTGAATTTCCCGTGTGCTTTTTCTGTGTGAATTTCTGTCTGTCCTCCTCTGTCTGACTTCAACTTGTTTATATAGGCAGATTTTAGGGTTTTTTTCTAATCCTTCTCCAATTTCTTTCCTTTTTCAGGTACTTGGACCTATTGGGGAAACTTGCTCAGCAAGAACAGGCCCAAAGAAGCTGCTGTTGCTGCTGTTGTTTTTTTGTGTTTCGTTTTTTTCTATTTTTTTGTATTTTTATGTATTTTCGGATTATATTATTTGTATTTTTTTGATTTTTTGGATTTTTGGATTATTGTAAATTAATTTTTATTAATTCTGATTTTTATTATATTTTGGGCTGTTGTAATATTTTTAAGATTTTATTTTATTTTATTATCATTTTTTATGGCTTTTTGATCAAAAAGGCTAAATTAGGTCCAAGAAATCAGCCACAGGCCCATTTATCAAAACTGGCCCAAAAGTTAGATGTAGGCCCAAACAACCCAAAACATTAAAAACTAATTCGAAAAAAGCGTAAGCCCACTAAGATAAGTTAACAAAATCAGGCCCAAAAGGTTGGGCATAGGCCCAATTGGACAAATTGGTCCGAGATTAGAAGCAAAACAGTGTTTGAAATGCCATGGGCTTGTGACACGGGGTTAAAGCGATTATGATAAAAGACCGGGCAAAATTAGGGTATAACAGCTGCCCCTCTTTATTTATATTTTACTAGAAAATGTGAATGGTTTTCTGATTTTCGTAGTAGAAATACAAATAAAGATAGATTAGATGCTAATTTTGTTCGCTTAGGGGGAAGATGAGTTAGGGAAAAGAGGGACGATTAACACTTGGCGTGTAAATCGAGAACAATTAAGAAATGATCGCTGGGGATCTGGAGGAGCCTTGGGGCTCTAGAAGAGCATTTGGGCTCTAAGGGAGTACTGGGGCTCCAAGGGGTTGCCTAAACCCTAAAGGACCAATTGGGGTCCGAAGGTGCACTGGGGCTTTGAAGGACCACTGGGGGTCCAAAAGAGCACAAACTAGCAATAGTACTAGTAAAATGGTATGCTCGGGGCGGCCTTTTTCGAGCGGCCGGAGGGGCAAGATCAGGTCATTGACCTAATTTGCTCACCTCCAAGGACGTCCACCATGTCTTAAGCTGACATAGCTAGTCTGAAGGACCTGGGGTCGGATGATCCGTCGCGCTCAGTGGCGACATAGTGATCTTGAGGGTAGAGTTCGAAGTCATTGCTTTGACATACTGGGTCGAACTGAACTGATGGACCTGGGGTCGAATGATCCGTCGGTTGCTCGATAACGCGACGTGCGATCTAGAATGAATGACCATTAGAGGTCTAAATTAAGACAGCTCTGGGGCTGCGAGGGACTGCCGGGGTCCGAGGCTTTGAATTGTGATACGAGACCAATGATTGGAGCACTGACTTTGAGGAAACAAACTACTGGGTTTGACACATGGCGTACTTCTCTAACACATACATAATGAATGCATTTACCTGAGAAGGGAAAAACTATCTATATTTGGCACGTCTAAAAATGCGATGAATGATGCATGCATGCAATATAGGTGTGTGAAATGGTAGGTGTCCGATGGGATGAATGAAACGTATGTGAATGCATGATGGAATGATTTATGCTATGTGGAGGATTTTTCTTTTTTGGTCCTCATTTTTGCTTTTCTTTTGGGGGCTCTCTTTTTTCTGGTCCTTCAACTCGCAGGACTCCCGGCATGGGGTTACGAGGCTCGCAAGTGTATTCGTACTCCTAAGTCAATTGCACATCACTGGGACTTATCATTTGAGATGATCGCGCATTTATTGCTCTATTCCTACGGTTCCTTTCTTCTTTATAGGTGTTTTAATGAAAGACTATATCTCTTCTGTGATTCTCGGAAATTTCGTAATGATTGTAATGCATTTGATTATGCCACATGTTTCTCAATTCAGTATCAATTATCACAAAACATCATTTCAATAATAGACAGAAGTAAAAAGAAAGGAAAGTGTTTGATATTGACATTGGAGGCCAAATGTGCAGAAGGCACACCGACTTAAGATTGCGTTATGAATTTTATTGAAAGAATAGGAAAGCTAAAATACTAAGCAGACTTCTCGGTAGTTAGTGTCCTTGAAGTAACGGTGTCGGCCACCCATGTTCACGACCTTGATCACTCATCATCCGACTTCTGGAAGTGTTGATTGCCCCAATGTTTGTTTAGTCCAACTTCTTGACCCTAATTTTTGCCTGGATTGTCCCTTTTGGATTTTCAATCCACCGGGTCGCTCTAACTTTTGCCTAGGCCGCCTTTTCGGGTTTTCAACCTAGCGAGCTTATTTTTGCTTGGCTCATCTCTCTCATTTTTCTATACTCTTTTTTTAGGCAGCGTTCACCGGGAGTGGGAGGTCTTCCCCGTCCATTTTTGTGAGAATTAAGGCTCTTCCAGAGAATGATCTCTTTACCACGTGAGGTCCTTTATAGTTCGAGGCCCATCTCCTGTGGGAATCCTTTTGGGTATGACTTTCTTAGGCACCAAGTCTCTTTAAAATTGTTGAGGACAGACCTTCTTTTGTTAAGTTTTCTTTGTTCTTTTCTGGTATGGCATAAGACAACCATTCTTTTGTTTGGTGAGGTTTAATGGAAGTACTACTCCCATCGGACGGGGTTTCCCCTGTTGAAGTATGAACTAGGTCTGATCTCCACGTAAGGTGAGATGTCACTATCATCCCTGATATTCTTCATTTGTTGTTGCAACTGCCCCATTTGTTTTTTTTGGCGGTATGGGAAGGGATCATGATGCTCGACTTGGAGTCCTTACATAGTCCTTTCACCATTGTCTGTGACGATCTTTTTTAGGAAAGCCGTAACGGCAGACCAAGTTTCTCGACAACCACGGATTTGTTACACCAGTGGGTGTCTTATGTCAGACAAGGTGTTGTAAGCGAACTTTCTTGATTTGCTATCCTTTGGGTGTGATGTTAATTTTAACACCTTTTTGTCTTCTCATGTGCCCAAGTTGATCATTTCGTTTGATTCCACACGAGGATGGGCCACTTAATTTATCCTTTTGTTCCATTATTCTCATCACCTCTGAAAGAGTTTCCCGGTTATCTTCAACATCTTCCTTGGTTTGATTAATGGGGCGATCAACGTTATGACATGAGTTACCGACGTTGTTATTTTCAAGGACAAGTTATTTAGGTCTGCATTAGTAGAAATTTGAAGAAGGATAAAAGAAAAAGTAAAGTGAGCAAATGAGTAAAAGGAATTTATCGGAGAATTCAAAACGCTATTTTATTAATATTGATACTGGAAAGAAACATGCATGCCCTTGTTGAAATGTCCTAAGGCTTTGGGCGAAGCCTTAGGATTTGCATTACGTAACATTACTTTGAACCGAAAATCACAAGAAAATCAACAATCTCCCAATTCATAAGTGCTTCAAGTGCAGGACAAAGGCGCACAAGGTTGATGATGTTGTTTTGAGCCCTTTGATCGCCTTCAAAAGCATTGACAGATGACTCTTCATGCCCCTGGCAAAAAGTTAGCGCCTCCGTTCGGAGCATCCTCATTGAAGCTCAACCAATTGGATTCGATCAGATCCTGAACCACATGTTTCAGTGCCTTGCAGTTTTCTACTGAATGCCCAATTGCGCCTGCGTGAAATTCGCAAGTGGCGTTCGGGTCATAGCCTCTCGGGAAAGGAGGTTCAATGGGCCTCATCGGGCGGGGGGAGATTAGGTTGTGACTAGTGAGGTGGTCGAACAGATCTGAGTAGGATGCGGGAATTGGATCAAACTGTACATGTCTCCTTTCTGGGTAATTTGGTGGTTTATGGCTTTTAGTGGTTTGGGTAGAGAGGTGCAGGGCTCGAGGATGGTTTTTGGAAGTGTAAGAGGCTTTCACTGATCTTGTTATGGAGTTGGTTTCCCCTTCATTACCTCTGACAAATCCTGCGAAGGGCTTCCTTGGGTTTTTGGTTTCGGCTGAACTGTAAGATATTTTCCCGTTTCTCATTCCGCTTTCCAACCTTTCCCCTATGGTGATCATGTCTGAGAAGTTAGAGGATATACTCCCAATTAATCTGTCATAGAAGGGTGATTGCAACGTATCTATGAACATGGATACCATCTCTTTCTCTAGCAAAGGTGGGGCTACTTGCGCTGCTAACCCTCTCCAGCGTTGAGCGTACTCCTTGAATGATTCGTTGTTTCTTTTCACCATATTCTGCAGCTGTGCTCTATCAGGAGCCATATCGATGTTGTATTTGTACTGCTTTAAGAAAGCGTCGGCCAGATCTTTCCAACATCGAATGTGGGTGCGTTCCAACTGCATGTACCAGCTTGAGGCTGCCTCGGTCAAGCTGTCCTGAAAGTAATGGACGAGCAGTTTGTCGTCGTGTGCAAATGCGGCCATACATAGTCAGATGGCTAGCGGGACAAGCTACCCCTCTGTATTTGTTAAAGTCGGGCACTTTGAACTTGGGTGGGATAATCACATTAGGGACGAGACACAGATCGTATGCATCCCTTGCGCCGACATTGGATCCTTCAATTGCTCTCAGGCGCTCTTCTAGTATCTGATATTTGTCCTCGGGGTGAGAATCCTCCATTGATTTGTTATGAGAGGGTCCTCTCATGTTGTAGTGGGGAGGAACCATCGGCATTGCAGCGGAGTTCAGTGTAGGAGCATGATGAATTACTACTGGTGACGGAGTATACCCCTGTGGAGTGACCTGTGGCGCAGTCGCAGGACTTGAGAAGTGAACTCGCGGTATTTCTACATTTGTATTTTGAGCTGATGGTCCAGCGACTCCCGAAGGTCCTTCCTCTTGATTGGCTTCCATGGTAGGAGGAGCATAACCAGTTGGGAGACCGTAAGGAGGCCATTGGTAGCTCTGGACGTTCACTCCAGCGGTGTATGGAGTCTCAGAGCTGGGAGGAGGAGGGAGACTTGTAGCATTGTTCCCAGTATTCCCTGCCGAAACACCTTCATCTACATTTCTTCTTTCGAGGAGTTTCACGAATTCATACATTTGATCTTTCAACGCCATCATCTCGGTCATCTGTTCTTTCAATACCATCATCTCGTTCATTTGAGCCTTCAGCTTTGTAATGTCTTCTCTTAGAGTCTGATTATCCTCTTCGGCCATTTTTCTTGTTGAGAACTAGTCCGGTAGCAATGTTGATGAACCAGCTTGCCCTTTTACTCTCTGTTTATTTTTCAATTTTTTCGTAAGTACATGAATGAATGAATGTGCATGAAATGCAAATGTATGACGCCGGGGAAATTGTAAGTTTCTGTTTGACGCAAGACTGAAAGAGACTTAAAATTTAATAATGCAAAATGTTTGATCTATCTTGTCAGAAAGAAAGTCTTACAATTCCCTGGCGGTTATAGAAATGTATGAAATGATAATGTGCAATAAAATTATTTTTTTTTGTATGCCATGCAAAAGGGAAAGGTAAAAATGCATGAGCTATGCTAAAAAGTAATTTGCCAAAATAACATATGATTTTTGAAAAAAAAATTTCATTTTAGAGGACCGAAAAAATGTATCAGTGTTTGTTTGAATGCAGGGGTATGAGGCTCCTTTGTGTCCTAAAAGGGTTCCTTAGAGAATAGGTCTAGGGCTTGTCTGTTGAGTGAACCTTTCAAAGGGCAGCTCTAAAGAGTCCTACATAAGGTTCCTAGAGCCAACGACCCCAATTAAGAACACTGATCAACAACAATAGGCAAGCTATTAAGAGTGCCAGCATTCTCAAGAGGGACCAAACTCTAGGTGAGACTTTCGTGACCACCCAACAGGACGCACATCCAGTAGGCCATCACTACGCAGTCTCGTTCTAACTTAGGTTATTCTCCAGTCCGGGTACAGGACTATTCTCACGTGTGTGCAAAAGTGTGATAGCGGAGTGTGTGAAGGAGCAAAATATCAATAATACCCCCCAAGCTGCAAAACAAACAAATACATATACAAAAAAGTGGTCTTCTATCCTAAGGTTTACATATCACATAAATACATAACATGCAACAAGAATAAAAGATGAAAGGGAAGGGTAAAAATAACATTAAATTAACAACTAATCCTACAACTAACTTAGACTAGGTTTGACTCTCTAAATGTCCCCAGTGAAGTCGCCAGCTGTAGCGACCGAAAAATCCGGGAGAGGATTCCTCGAAGGTTCAAAGATGAAGCCGCCACCAAAGTTTAGTTTAAGGGCAAACATTGGAAAATCCCTTTTGGATTGGATAAGGGTCTTTGAGACCAGATTTGGGTTCGGGAGTCGGTTATGCGTGGGGAAGGTATTAGCACCCCACGACATCCTTCCTAAGGAAGGTTACCTGCTAATTAGTTGTAGGAAAGAAAGTTAATTTCGAAAACGTTTATTTTTACCCTTTTGTTGTGAATTGAAAAGAAAGAAGAAAATTGATATTTTATTTAGGAAAATGATTATTTGGGAGAAGACTGAAAATGGTTTTTTATTAGTGCAATTGACAGATGTGGGCCCCCATCTGCTCCTACGTATCTCTTGGTAGAGAATCAAATCACACGTAGTTCTTGGGTAGAAAAAGTTTGTTTGTTTGTGTATTTTATTTAGGGATTTTAGGACTCCTGAGTGATCAGTTCATTTGTCCTGAAATGATGACTAATCCGACTGTACAGTTGGCTTAGTCCCCTATTTTGTGAAAATGGAGTTTTTGGAGTTTGGAAGATAGTTTGATGTGTGGTGGTTTGATTTTATTTGAATAGGGGTTTTGGGACTCTTGATCCGTACGGTTCATTCGTCCTAGAACGCTGACTAACCCGACCGTACAGTCGACTTAATCCCTTATTTTGAAGAAATGTGTTTGTGTTTATTTTAATTTAAGAATTGTTTGTTTTAAATAGGGATTTTAGGTCATGATCCGTAACGGTTCATTAGTGACCTAAAAAGCAGACTAACCCGACTGTACAGTCGACTTAGTCCCCAATTTTATATTTTTGAAGAGAATTTATTCGTTGTTTTTTAGAAAAATGTAAGTTTGTGAAATAAATTGTTTCTTGGTAGAAAAATTTGAAAAGATTAAAAAAGAATGGGGTGTATTTGTAAATAGGGGGGATGTAGCTAACAGGAGGCTGTATTTAGAAAAGGGGTGGTGTAAATAACGAGCCCAGTTCATTTCTGTGAACTGGACTGGGTTTCAAAAGATGGGCTTGCGGGCTGTGATAATGAAACGGATGGGGTGTGAGAAGTAAGCTGAAATGAAAAATAAAAAAATAAAACAAAGTTAAAACAACATCACATATAAAGGCCACTTCATTTTTTTACCCTAAACCTAATTTCTCTTCTCCCTTCACTCCCAGCTGCGCCGCAACCAGAAGGAAAGAGAGCTGCGTAAAGAGAGAGAGAGAGAGCAGCGTAACGAGACTTCCAGCGAGGGAGGAGGCGGGATTTGCGGAGAGAGAGAGTCGCGCAGAGTGAGAGATTGACGCGCAGGGTGAGAGAGGGAGGGATCACGGTGGTGCGATGCTTGCTCACGGCGGTGTGCTGTCGGAAATGTTGCTGACCGAACGTTCCATGGCCGGCGATGACGAGGAGAAAGGCGCGAGGGGGTTCGGTGATTCTATCAGCGTATGTGGGTTGACGGTTTGGCCACGATGACGTCACACGATGGAGACGAAGAGACGCGCAGTGGCCAGAAAAGGGGGTGTGCGGTGGTTGTGGCGGTGACGGCCGTAGGCCACGGTTTTTTACGGCTAGGCTTCAATGGTTACAGCGACGGCATGGCGTTTCACGGTGGTGCGAAGGGGATAACGACGGCTTTTGGTGGCGACGACGGCACGTTTGGTGAGAGCACCACCGTCACGGTGGTCGGAGCTGAACGGTAACTTTCTGATTCTATTTTTCCTCTGTTTTGTTTCCTCCCTACGTCCTATTCTGTTTTTTCTTCTTTCATTCCATTCCCTGATTTTCTGGTTTTTGGCTAACCGATTCCCTTGCTATTTCGTTTTGAAAGATAGATCTCTAACCGATACCCTAATTTCTAACTAATACTAACTACTATTTTTTAAACAGAATACTAACCCTAATTTTTAACTAATCTATTTTAGTATAATTCCTAATAAACCATAATCAGAACACTAAACCGATTTGATTTTATCCCTAATCCTAATTTATTTTGAAAATCTGTCTATAATGTTGTTATATGTTCTATGTACAAGCTTGATGATTTTTTTTTTTAGGAACCTAATCTATTTACAATCCTAATTTACTTATAGTATCGGTACTTCTAAAAACATAACATAAGCTGAACCCTTTTTAGTTCATACGTACAGTTTACTAATTTCATAAGTTGATCATATATTGTTTTTCATCTATGTACAAACCACAACTATAATTCTTTGCAAAATAACCAGTTTATGAATGTGCAAACCAACCTCTTTTCCAGCCTCTAAGAGTCTCGTAATATTGCTCTGCTACTGCTGTTGTTCCTTCTGATTGCTACTGCTGCTCTATTGCTTCTGTTTCCGAATTTTTGTTGTTTTGCGATTAGGGTTTCGATGTGAAAACCCTAATCTTTTTGCTTCTGAATTGTGTCTTTTCTGTGAATTTCCCGTGTGCTTTTTCTGTGTGAATTTCTGTCTGTCCTCCTCTGTCTGACTTCAACTTGTTTATATAGGCAGATTTTAGGGTTTTTTTCTAATCATTCTCCAATTTCTTTCCTTTTTCAGGTACTTGGACCTATTGGGGAAACTTGCTCAGCAAGAACAGGCCCAAAGAAGCTGCTGTTGCTGCTGTTTTTTTTTGTGTTTCGTTTTTTTCTATTTTTTTGTATTTTTATGTATTTTCGGATTATATTATTTGTATTTTTTTGATTTTTTGGATTTTTGGATTATTGTAAATTAATTTTTATTAATTCTGATTTTTATTATATTTTGGGCTGTTGTAATATTTTTAAGATCTGATTTTATTTTATTATCATTTTTTATGGCTTTTTGATCAAAAAGGCTAAATTAGGTCCAAGAAATCAGCCACAGGCCCATTTATCAAAACTGGCCCAAAAGTTAGATGTAGGCCCAAACAACCCAAAACATTAAAAACTAATTCGAAAAAAGCGTAAGCCCACTAAGATAAGTTAACAAAATCAGGCCCAAAAGGTTGGGCATAGGCCCAATTGGACAAATTGGTCCGAGATTAGAAGCAAAACAGTGTTTGAAATGCCATGGGCTTGTGACACGGGGTTAAAGCGATTATGATAAAAGACCGGGCAAAATTTGGGTATAACAACTTAAATGACTAAGTTGTTAAAAAAAACTATTATAGTACGTATCTCGACAAACACAACATTTTAATATTTGTAAGTGTTGGATTAGTGATGTCATAAGACTTATTTATACTAATTAACTCGAATTTTACTGTTGGATCCCCCGAGTTGGTGATGTCCTAAGACTTAATTATAATAATTAGGTACAATTTAATTGTTGGATATATGATCAGTGACGTACTAAGAGTTAATTATGCTAATTATAGGTTGAGTTTAAATGTTGAATCTCCGTGTAACATCCGCAAAATAATTAATAGAATTATTTGGATGTTAACCCAATTGAATTATTTAAGTACTTGACTGGTAAATTTATTGAGTGCTAAAATTATTTATTGGTTGTCATCGAATCGTTAACCTGATAATACGGGTCAATGACGATTTAGAATCGGAATTAGAGATTAAGGGCAATATGATAATTTGACCACGTTACCACTTATATATTAAATATATATATATATATATATATATATATATATATATATATATATATATATATATATATATATATATATATATATCTGTGTGTGTGTGTGTGTGTGAGCGAAAAGAAAGAAAGAATTAAAAAAAAGAAGCATACGCGAGAGAGAGAAACTGAGAAGAGAAGAAAGGAAAGAAAGAAAAGAAGAAAGGAGAAGAGAAAGAGGTTTGAAGGAAGAAGAGGAAAAATGGAAGATTTAAGCTCATCAAAACGACTTCCTTCCAACACGAAAAAAATTCAGCGTTACTTCCTCTTCGATTTGGTACCAAAATCATCATCATCAACTCACTCTCTCTCACTTTGTCATTTTCGAATTTAAGAGGAAAATGGAGGTTTTAGTTGTTGAAGCTCAAAGGAAAGCTTTGGATGGTGTTTGGGAGCGAGCTCAAGGTGGATTGCGCAAATATTGAAGTCCGATTTGGGGTTTGTGAAGAATCGAGAGGTTAGGGTTCAAATTGGGGTTATGTGTGAATAGTGAATTGAAGCTTGAAGACGATGAATAGTAATTTCATGGAGGTTTTGTGATTGATTGTAGGTTCAAAGGTTGGGAGCGGATTCAATTGTCGTCGGAGCGTAAAGTTTATACGGGGAACGTTCGTGTTGTTATGTCGGAAAAGCGATTTCGTGGAAAGTCTCGGCTATTTGTGATTTTCATCACAATCGGTGAGTTTTACTCACGTTTAGGATTATTTCGTTTTACAATAAATTTTACGTGATTTGGTTTCGAAAGATTTGGACTTAAAAACCGTTATTTGGAAATATGTCGTATTTTTATAAAATTCGTTTAGTTTGAGTTTTTGATTGGATTGATTGATTGTGTGGTATTGATTGGGTCTGTTTTGATGGTTGTTTGAACTGTTTTTAATCGGAAAAAGAATCGGAATTGAGCGGAATAACGAATTTCGCAAGAAAACGGAAAACCTGCACTTTTCTGCAGACGGTCGCGTCGTGACCCGTCCCCATCGCGTCGCGACCAAGCCCAGTTTTGTCACGCAATTGTTTCTGTCGCTTTTCGCGTCGCGACGGTAGCAGTTCGCGTCGCGACGCTTTGCAGATTTTCAGCAACTGTACACTGATTTTGTTTTCCCGATAACTTTTGATCCGGGAACCCGATTGAGGTGTTCTAAGATGCGTTTGAAAGCTTGTTCAGAGGGCTAACTGAATATTCTATTTTTAAGGCAAAATTAACTGCTTTTGGAGACGTAAAATGTGTTGAAAAGTGATGAATTAGTATGCGAGAGTGAACGTGGATTTAAATTGTAACGTGAATTAAATGTTCAATTGATTGTTTGAGGTAAAGAATCCTGAGTTCATGTGTCTGTAGATATATATATTATATCGAGTTGGGTGACGACCCATGTTGACATACTAGGCGGGGTAGTCATGAACCCTTACCCTAGGCTCCGTGCCGTTAGGAAACACTATTGGTTATGGGGTTCGCCGGAAGATACAAGGAGATTGCGGCCGGTGTTGTGTTAAAAATTTATTGTACTACGTTCACCAGAAGATGCAAGTGGATTGCGGCTGGTGGTACGTAGAAAGGCCTAGGATGCTAGTTCATCGGGAAAAGCAAGTGGATTGCGGTCGGTGTCTTACTAGGTCAAAGCCTTATTGTATGGTTCACCGGGATTAGCAAGTGGATTGCGGTCGGTGTCGTGTCAAATCTTAAAAATGTTTTAAAAGGACCGAGAGTGATAGTAGGGGTCTCGGTAGAACTCACTGAGATTGTATCTCATTGTTTATATGTTGTTGTTTTACAGAGAAACAGGGACAGCAGAAATCCAAGAAGCACGAATAGGTTGAGCTCAGGCGATTGCTGATGACTTAGCTATTATGCTTAAGTTTTCATTTCCTTTTGTTGTCTATGTACTACAACTCTATGTATTGGTATTATAATTTTATTCCGCTTTCTTGTATGATATTGAGCACTATAGTTTGCTGAAGGTTATGGTCAGGGAACCTGTTCGGTCTTATTTGTATTTAAGACTGTTTTGTTGTTATTCAGCGAGAACTATATTGCAGTGTTCAGTATCTAGTCAGGAATTTTATATCTCTGATGAAATAGGGATGGTGCACTTGGGTATTTTTACATGTTGTAGATGGTAATTAATTATAAACCTTTAAATAAAGTTGTAAAAAATTATCCTTACCCTTTACCAAGAAAGGATATGATTTATGAAAAGATAAAAAATGGAAAGATATTTTCCAAATTTGATTTAAAATCAGGTTTCTATCAAATACTATTAAAAGAAGAGAGTAAAGAATGTACAACTTTCAGTACCCCTCAAGGTAGATATGAATGGAATGTTTTACCTATGGGATTGAAAACTAGCCCAGGGATTTTTCAAGAAAGATTAGACATGATTTTTAAAGACTGTTATGATTTTATTATTATATATATAGACGATATTCTTATATATAGTAAAAACATTGAAGATCATAATAAACTAGCAGGTGTATTCACCAACTTGTCTTTGAATGAGCTAATGAACTTTAGCTTTCTTGGTTCTCTTTTTTCGCTTCCCAAAAAACTGGGACTTGGTTTTTCAATTGGCTTCTCTTTAGGAGATACCGGGTATCGATGTGAATCAAATACCTTAAGTATTTCCATCTTGGTATTGATAAAATATTCGGAAAAACTTTCCATCTTGGAGTCGATTTTGACGAAATACTTATCAATTTCAGAGGCCATCAAGTGAAGTTGATGGTTTATTTCCTCAAGCTTGTCGGATATGACCTTTTTCTGGTCTTCTTGGTATTGATCTTGATCACCCATCCGGTCTGGACAATTGATCTGCAAAACAATTGTTAATCTCTTTTATATATATTACTTTAAAGGTAAATGGACTTACCTTCATTTGCCATCTAATTGTTCTTCGGTTGACAATATTATCTTTGATTTTGTTTTTTAAAAAGACTTTTACTTGAGTATTATCAGTTTTGATAATAAAGTCTTTTCTAGCTAACCATATTTTAAGAAGCTTTCACCTAAAATGAGTTCTATAGCATCCTCTGAGTTTAACGGATATATAAATGCTCACGAAGAAGATGATAACAATTACCATATAGATAATATAGATTATGAGGAATACATGAATGAAATAAATGGGGTAAACGAATAAATAGAAAATATAAACGAAGATTTAGAAAATGAAATAGAGGAACCTGCCATTCCCTTTTTTACTTTAGAACAAGCTTTTAAGAACTTAGATTTAAGAGAAGAGGAAACTATTTTCATAAACCCTGTAAATGTAAGATATGGAAGTAAGGGAGTAAAAGAATTTAACACTATTATAGATTTCATATCTATAATAATAGATAATAAAAAAAGAGTAAATGAAAGCAAAAAACAAGTTCATAAAGGAGAAGGAAGTGGAGTGTAAGGTGAAAGACCCATCATTGTTGTTTAGTGCTATGTATGTTTGTGGATGAAAGTTGTCTCAAAGTAGGTTTTTTTTTTTGGTAAACCCGGGTATCCTCCACGGCGACCGTGGCGACTAATCCCTCGAGGTACTAGAGTTCATTTAAGGGCTGACATCTCCCAAGCGATGTCTCTCCATACACACCGGCCAGGGATTGAACCACTGACCAAATGCTTAATGGGCCCAAACAACTTACCACTTGTGTCATACCCACTTGGTCTCAAGGTAGGTTTTGTTAACACATGTCATACGATATAGCAAGGAACATCTCATTCTCATTGCATACGGTCTATCTATGAGTTTGCATACTTTGTCCTTAACCATTATGTTTGGCTAGTTGTAACTAAACTCAGCCGAGACTATCATTCCAACACTAGGAGTTTGTTTGGTATGGTTTGTTGTGGTAGTTGTATGCGTAGGCTTCGCCCGTGTAATGAACAGGATACCTTTGAAAAAATTAAAAATATATTTCACAATATAAAGTTAACCGCAAAATTTATGAAGAAAATATTTTAATAGAAATGTTTAAATAATGTACTTCTCCATTTTCAGAAGTGACAGTTTCAATGACAAAGCCTTCTAGAATGACAAGACCGGTTTCATTAAGTTTTCACACCAAGTAGCATGAAGAGTACGTAATATTTGTGCTTAGTACTAACTATAAAAAAAATATTGTCGATATTATCAATTATTTGCTCAATGTTTGCACTTTCTACTCCAGTGATAAAGGTTAATCTTTTATTACAATAGGAATAATTCTCTTTTTTTAACTCCAACTATGAAACATATCATACAACTTGTTGAGAACATGATCGGTATTTGGGCCGGACAAACAGTCGGTTTGATCAGATTTGAGCTCAACATGCTCAATCCAGTTCAAACCGAAACATCATATGAACCACCTATTTCCGACCAATTGCTAGTTCGGATATTATGGTTTCGGTTTTACGGGTTAACGAATTATTCGGGTGGGTTTAAACAGGTTTGTCTTGACATTCAAAGTCTAAACAAAAATGTAGATAACAGAGAAGATGTTGCATAGACCCATCCCCATTTGAGTTGCAAAAATGTAGAGCAAGATGTTTTGGAAAAGAAGAAGCTTTGAAGAGAGAAACAATTACTTTATCACACGTCCCAAAACAATTAAATTATTATTATTATTATATGAAATGAAATATGAATTGTTAAAATATATTATAATTAAAATTTTGCCGAATCAATATTGCAATAAGTCTACACTTTTCAATATTTGATGTTTTTTGCTTTTGTAGTCTCCAAAACGTGGAGTTGATGTGTCGGTGCATATCTGTGTAATGGACGTGACTAGTCCAAAACGTGCAGAGTGACAGTCTCACAGCAAGTCGGTCGGGTATGGGTTTGGATGGATCTAG
The DNA here is from genome assembly GCA_039519185.1 of Astragalus membranaceus. Classification (NCBI taxonomy): domain Eukaryota; kingdom Viridiplantae; phylum Streptophyta; class Magnoliopsida; order Fabales; family Fabaceae; genus Astragalus; species Astragalus membranaceus. The sequence goes on from CM076847.1 coordinate 158,032,336, forward strand.
TTTTAGCCAACCAAATCCGACTAAATAAACCCATATAAACTCAATTTCTTCATATTTATAAAAAAAACACCCGTTTAGACCCGACCGTTTCACCAAACTTTCACTGTATTTAGCGGGTCTCGGTCGGTTTCAAAAACTTGTCCACCCCTAATCGGTATGTGCATTCCATTCACAACATTCAACTCCCAATGTAATATCTAGATGCTCCAACCATGGAAGCACAAGTGAAAGAGAGAGAATGGCTACAACCACCCATATGAAAAGCAATCCATTCAAATAAGATTTTCAGTTCATGTAACCAATGCAGAACAAGTCAAATTCATTCAAGATTATAAAGCTATATCACACTGCCAGATGTCAAACCCCATTAGCAAAAAGGGAAAGTTGTTGAACGGTCGCCATTCCCACACCATAGAGGTCCAACACAGAATTAATTGTAAACAGATTATATAGGCTTGATCTTGAAGTGAAGTGAAATAAGAGAGAAGACAAAACACTTCAAATCCTGCAGACAGAAATTATAATTATAATTATAATACAAATAAACTGAAGGCATTAGCTCAAATAAAGCAAATTGATTTGTATTGATAATATCTAAAGGCATAAACAGTTACGAGACTGTTTGGGAGAGCTTGGATTAATTTATTCTATCTTCTATTATAAAAAATAGCTTATGCATTAAGCGTTTATAGCATAGTAGTCAAAATCGAGATTTTGCCTAATATCGGGAGGGGGATAGCGAAATCGCAAACCGTAAATCGCAAGTAGAATCGGAAGATTCTACCAAAAAAAAGTTGTACGAATTTGTAGAATCGGGAGGGGCAAACAAAATCGTAAACTCGTAAATCGCAAGTAGAATCGAAAGATTCTACCGAAATGTAGATATTACTATAAACTAATATAGCTCATAGAGTAATAATAATAATAACAGAATAATAACAGAAAGGGGGTATTTCAGTTAAAAAGTGGGTGTGGTTAGAAAAAAGAGCTAAAAGTGTCATTTACACGGTTTTGGCCAAGCCCATTACCTAACCCTATTTTGTCTAAACCCTAATTTTGTGCCACTTCTATTCAGCGGCCGCACAGCGTGAAAGCATCTGACTTCAGATCTTCTTCCAAAGCCATCAACGTTTTCTCATTTCTTCATCTATCTTCTTCAGATCTTCTTCTTCTATCTTCTTCCAACGCGATCCTGAAATGAATCGTGGCTGCCAACACCTGTTTGCTTGCGCAAAAACGAAGTGGGTCGCGCAAAATCCGACCCGGTTCAACAGTTAATGTTTTTTGCGATTTTGCTCAGCAAAATCGTGTTTCTGCTCGTGAAATCGCACGAGATTGCCATAATCGTTCGATTCTACTGAAAATCCGACTTTCCTTACGATTCGAATCGTGGAGGCCAACCAGACTCGTGCGATTTTACGATTAAAATCTCGATTTTAACTACTATGGTTTATAGCATAAATGCTTAATTAAGTTGCTTATTCAAACAAAACCATAATTAATAATTAATATTAATTAAATAAAAAAGAAAAACATGAAAAAGAACAGAACAGCCCACAAGAAATTCATGAAAACAACCAATCAGCTTACCTGAACAAGATAGTAAAAGATGCGAAGCCCTTCTGGATCTGCACTGCTCTGAACATCCACGAGGGATCCAATCTTGGAGGTGGTGAAGGATATGTGCTCATTCCCCATCACAATCTCCAGTTCCTGCCGCCCAACCCTGTCTGGTTCTGGCCAGTTGTTATCATCTTCCTTCATTATCTGAAGAAAGGCACCAACCAATGCAAAAAGAAACACACAAAAAACAAATTACAACCAACACACAATTCAATGGCCAATTCACTTGTTTTTAAATTTTCATTTTCTATTTTCCAAGAGATGATATAGAAATTGAGATGAGATGTATAGACAAAGGAGCATCTTATTTGAGAATGGTAAAAATACTACAAAGTTGTTTACAGCAGTTCTAAAATGCTATTGCTTCTTGCACAATTAATTCGCACTTTATATATCATCTCTTTGGCTATTTGTATTTTGTGTAACTTATTGAAAACAGATTATTTAAAAAAAAATAAAAATAAGATAGGGTACATAAAATAAACAAGTACCAAGTTTTCTTTTGGGAAATGTGAAGGAGGAAAAAGGAAAGGTGAAGTTAGGGTTAGGGTTACTTGCCTCGCTATCAGAAATGATACGACGACACTCGCGAAGAACAGCAGGAGTGAGGTAAACCTCCTTACGAATGATGGTGTCGTTTTTGTAATTGGAGTTGTTAGCGTAACGGAGCTTGCCATCAGGTCTGAACTCAAACTCCAAGAACTCGTGACCGAATTTCCCTTTGTGTCCCACGTAGTATCTCAGATAGAATTCCTCATTCTCCTCTTCGCTTCCCATCTCGACAAAACCCTGATTCACGTCATTATAAACTTATTAAGTGATTATCCACTTTCAATATATGAATAAAATTAACAAAAATAGACAAATTATAATAGTCTCTAATCACACAAGGGAAGCAAGAAAAATAACTTTGACATCCCCACCAACTGGTTCACGTCATTTCAACAAAGACCACAAACTAATCCCAAACCCCACAATTTAACACCAAAAAAGGGTACAAAACAGTTCTTTTAATCTTAAATTTAAAAACAGGGGAGTAACCAGAAATAATAAATGAAATTTTCCATCAATAACAACTCACTGCCACAGAAAAATTGAATTAAAAATAGAAGTGCTCATGCAAATTTGTTTGCTCATGAGAAAGAAATTTTCCATCAATAACAACTCACTGCCACTGCCACAGAAAGAAATTATCACAGGAGAGCTTATGATGTATAAGTTGTTTGCTTTTGGATGTGTACGTTGAAAAGTGATAATGCAAATTTGGATGTCTAATTACAAAAGCTAGTAGTAATTTACCTTACAAAAGCTAGTTTCAGATCCATTCCCAAAATTCAAAAAGAAAACATTTGACGTTTTAAGGATAAGAAACCCAAAGAAGAAGAAACCCAATACTTACAAACTGGACGCTGGTTAGAAACGAAACGATGAAGAACGCCGCGGTGGAGGTGAATATTTGCTGGGAAACAAACAAATGCAAAGAGAAATATGAGAAACGCGGGCGTCGTAGCGTAGCGTAGCTTGCTAATGGGAAGGCAGCCGCTTGCTGCAGTGCAGTTTGCTCTGTGCTTTTTTTTTGCTCTATGCTATGTGAGGCTCTGCGTAGGGAGTTAGGGTTTCTTCTGAGTGACAGACAGTGTGTTGATTTGTTTGTGCTAGAGTGTGTTGGGCTAGTTTTTTGACAAAAAAGTGTTGTGCCAAGTTAACTAAATTTTTTAAAAAATGGTCCAGTAGCCCGGCCGTGGTGTACGCTTTTGACAAAAAAATCAATAAAATAAATAAACCAACAAACTAAATCAACTTTCAAATCTAAAAAGGGTTTTACTTTTCCCACACCCCCTCCTACTCAAAACACACCCCTTCACCCTACACATTTACTAAACTAACCCCACTTAAAATTGATTTTCCCCCTTTACCCCTCTCCCTCTTCTTCTCCTTCAACACAACACACCCCTCTAAAATCCCAAACCTCCCCCCCCCCTCTCCACTCCAAACCCACCCATCCTCACCTTCATCATTCACTCCTATTCAACTACCCAACATTGGCAACTAGCTCAAGGTAATAACCCTACCAAACTTTTTTCATTTTGGTTCTGTTTTCAGTTTTTCACGCCATTTTTATTTTCTGTATTCGCGCTCAGTTCGAACATGGTCGTTCGAACATGTTCGAATGATCGTGTTCGAACAAGTGTTTAATGGGGTGTGACTTTGCTAGGTTCGAACACCATCATTCGAACGTGTTCGCATAAGGGCGTTCGAACAGCGTTCGCATAAGGCCGTTCGAACAGTAGCAGATGAGATGACAACTGACATCGTAGAATCCCAAGATTTTACTAGTTCGTTCAAAACGGATACGGTAATAATGAATTAGTTGTTTTAATTTTAGCGAACTATTCAATTTATTTAACTGACACTTAGTAATTGAATTTCAGTTATTCCCTAGTCGTGAGGAGCTGCTGACGTGGGTGCGTGCGGTTGGAAAATCTCTTGGGATGGTGATTGTTATAGGAAGATCTGACACCGGACGACGATCAGGTAAACAATACTGCATGTTGATTTGTGATAAAGCTGGATCTTACAAGACAAATGTTGAGGAAGGCACGAACACTAGAAAATGTTGTTGTCAGTTCAGACTGAAAGGGAAATTTATTAAGAAGCTTGGAGGATGGATTTTGAGGGTTATGAATGGAACTCATAACCATGGTATGGCTACTTATCATGAAGGACGTCCGTACATTGGTAGGTTATCTTCAGAAGAGAAGGATCTAGTGGCTAGAATGACTAGGAACCATACTCGGCCAAAATTGATACTGAATGAGCTGAAATTGATGAAGCCTGATGATAACTATACGGTTGTGAAACAAATTTACAACTGTCGTCAAAGGCAAAGGTCGGCTATGCGTGAGGGTAGGACTGAGCTCCAACAACTGATGTTTTATTTGCAACGCGATAATTATGTTTACTGGACTCGACTTGCAGAGGGAACTGCCGTTGTGAAGGACATCTTTTGGGCACATCCAGATTCCATTGAGCTTCTAAACACCTTCCCGGTTGTTTTGTTGATTGATTCCACCTATAAAACCAACCGGTACAGGTATCCGTTGGTTGAGATCTTTGGTGTAACATCAACAGAGAAGACTTACTCTGCTGCATTTGCTTATGTCAATTGGGAGAGGATGGATAACTTTGCATGGGTTCTTGAGAAATTGAGGGGTTTATTTAGGAGACAGGATGAAGTACCACAAGTCATACTTACGGACAGAGACACGGGTATGATGAATGCTCTGGCAGGAATATTTCCAACATCTGCAAACTTGTTGTGCCAATTTCACATTAAGAAAAATGTGAGGGCCAAAGCAAGGCTCATTGTGAAAGACCAGTCTGTTGTTAATGACATTATGGGTGCATTTCAATCTGTTGTGCATGCGAAGACCACAGAAGAGTATGATTATGAGTTGGGTCTGTTTAACGACTTGGCAGGACCTTATCCCAGTTTCATAGAGTATGTCAGGACCACCTGGCTAGACCCCTTCAAGGAAAAATTCATTGATGCATGGATAAATAACCATATGCACCTTGGCAACACTACCACCAACAGAGTTGAGTCTGCACACTCTCACTTGAAGCAAATATTACGAGACAGTAGGGGAGATTTGTGTAAGTGCTGGGATGGAATGCAGACCATGCTTAGGATACAACATTCTGACCTTAAAATGCACTTTGAGCATAGTTTGAGTAGAGTGAAAGTACACCACTTGAAGAAGAAGATTTTTGATGAAATTAAGGGTTTAGTTTCATCTAATGCTATAGACCATATTTTGGATGAGATGCAACACACTGGATCCGTTTCACTTAACCCATCATTATGTCAACACACGCTCCGGACCACACACGGGCTACCATGTGCATGTGAGCTTTCAAGGTATGATGTACAAACTCATAATTATATTGTGTCTACAAAAAAAACTTGTTTATGTCAATTGGGTTGTCACTAAATCAATGTCGCATTTTTTGTAGGGTTATGATGGACTGCACTCCAATTCCCTTGAGCATGATTCACCAACATTGGCAGAGGTTGAATTTCAAAATACAGACAGAGGTAATGGATGATGAGTTGAGTGTAGACATTGAACTTGAAGCTATCAAAAGAAGGTTTGAGGCCTCTGATCACGCCGGTAGAGTTATGATTAAAGCAAAAGCACGTGAATTGGCATTCCCAGACACGACTTCCATGTGTCCACCTCCGGATACGATCATTACAAAGGGAGCACCAAAAAAAGATAAGAAAGGGAAAGTTGATTACTCAACAAAGCGAGACAAGTCTTTTTGGGAGCATGTAGATGACAAATTTGACTCCCCCGATGGTTCATCTAGTGGATGTTTTGCTCAGTCTCGTAAACGCCCTACTCCTCCCCAAAGTAGGAGTGGAACGCCTACAAACCCACACAGTTCGGGTTCCACTCCTACTTTGTCAACATGTCCAGCACCTAATCCATCAGAAAGCAAAAAGAGAACTCAAGCTGACAGTGCTACTACAATCCCTACTCCTCCACTACATAAGAAACCAACACCCACACCTATTGTTACAGAAGCTGCTGCTACTACTGTTTCAACAGCTCTTATTTTGACACCAACACTTACTTTGACACCAGCTCCTCATCCAAAACCCACACCTATGGATGCTGCACACATTGATGTTTTTAATACTTACATAATAGGGATGCCAGAATACATGCGTTCCTATGTTCAAAAAATTGTTAATGTGGTAGGTGATGGAAATTGTGGCTTCCGGTGTATTGCTGCATTTCTTGGTAGGGGTGAGGAGGCTTGGCAGTCAGTCAGAACTGATCTGATGGAGGAGCTTAACCAATACAATGACTTCTACACTAGACTGTATGGTGGTATTGGTAAGGTCACATTTTTGATGAGGGCATTGTTGAGGGCACATCATGGACATAATGTTGAAGATAATTGGATGACTACACCAGATATGGGGTATCTAATCAGTAACAAGTACAAAGTCGTCCTGACTTGTTGGTCACCTAATTGTTGTTACACAATGTTGTATAATTTTGGTACATAATGTTAAAGTTAAGTTTATATTTTGAAATCACCAAAACTGTGTGCTGATTTATTTAGTTTCTGTTTCTGCATAACAGTGGTTCGCATGTGGCCATTCGAACGCCTGTTCGAACGCACCCATTCGAACACGTTCGAATAAAGTCATTCGAGGCAGCCAAAACACACCCTTTGTACAATCAGTTAACAATATTCCTTAACACGGATGACATTATTCGAACAGGTTCGAATGATGTCATGCGAACAGTACCAATTCTTTAACACGCACAATGTCGTTCGAACTGGTTCGCATAACCTCGTTCGAACAGTCACTTAACCCGTGTTACACGAGCGTCCCACGCGAGGTCATTTTGGGGAAAAATAAGTTGGGGGGTGTGCGAGGAGTAGGAGGGGGTGTGGGGAAAGCAAGTCTCATCTAAAAATGTGGTGTCCACTACAAGGCCACTACAATTGTTACATATGGACTTATTTGGTCCATCAAGAACAAGAAGCTTCGGAGGTAATGTGTATGCTTTAGTTATTGTTGACGATTTTTCTAGATATACTTGGACATTCTTTTTAGTGCAGAAAAGTGATGCATTCAAGACATTCAAGAAATATGCAAAACAAATCCAAAATGAGAAATCACTAACAATTGCCTCCATAAGAAGCGACCATGGTGGAGAATTCCAAAATGCTTCCTTTGAAGACTTTTGTGAAGAATATGGAAAATCTCACAACTTCTCAGCACCAAGAACTCCTCAACAAAATGGTGTTGTAGAAAGAAAGAATAGGTCATTGGTGGAACTTGCAAGGACAATGCTTAGCGACTCAAATCTTCCAAAATATTTTTGGGCGGATGCGGTAAGCACGGCATGTTTTGTAAGTAATCGTGTTAATATTAGACCGATTCTTAAGAAGACCCCCTATGAGCTCTTTAAAGGAAGGAAACCAAACATTGCTTATTTTCACATCTTTGGATGCAAATGCTTTGTCCTCAATAATGACAAAGACAATCTTGGTAAGTTCGATGAAAAATCGGATGAAGGTATATTTCTTGGTTACTCCCTCACTAGTAAAGCATATAGAATATATAATAAAAGAACTTTAACTATAGAAGAATCTATGCATGTTTCTTTTGATGAAACTAACACCTCTAAGGAGGACATAGTTGTTTGTGATGATGATGATGTTATAGATCTACCCTCGGAAGAAGCTCCTAATGATCAAAGTGTGAGTCAACCGGAACATCAAAAGGAAGAACTTTCACAACAAGATACAAATCATAGTGATCTTCCACAAGAATGGAGAACCCATCGTGATCATCCAATTGATAAAGTTATTGGTGACATAAGCAAAGGAGTTTCAACAAGGCTAAAACTCCAAGATGCTTGCTTAAACATGGCGTTTGTCTCTCAAATAGAACCTTCCAAAGTTGATGAAGCCTTAGGAGACGACCAATGGATAATTGCTATGCAAGAAGAATTAAACCAATTTGAAAGGAATCAAGTTTGGGAACTTGTACCTAGGCCAAGCAATAAACACATCATAGGAACAAGAGGGGTGTTTAAGAATAAACTTGATGAAAACGGTATAATTGTTCGAAACAAAGCAAGATTGGTGGCCCAAGGATATAATCAAGAGGAAGGAATCGATTTTGAAGAAACATTCGCTCCGGTAGCAAGGTTAGAAGCTATTCGTTTATTACTTGCTTATGCATGTTCACTAAATTTTCAGCTTTTCCAAATGGACGTCAAAAGCGCATTCTTGAATGGATACATCAATGAAGAAGTCTATGTCAAACAACCTCCTGGTTTTGAAGACTTCAAGAATCCTTCACATGTCTTTAAGTTGAAGAAAGCTCTTTATGGCTTAAAACAAGCACCAAGAGCATGGTATGATAGACTTAGCAATTTTCTATGTGAAAAAGGTTTTGAAAAAGGTAAAGTAGACAAAACCTTGTTCATTAAGAAAATCAAAGGTAATACTCTATTAGCTCAAGTCTATGTTGATGATATAATTTTTGGTTCAACTAACAAAGATCTTTGTGAAGAATTATCATTGATGATGCAAGGAGAATTTGAGATGTCTATGATGGGCAAGATGAACTATTTTCTTGGACTGCAGTTTAAGCAATTAAAGAATGGTATCTTCATCAATCAATCAAAGTATTGCAAAGAATTATTGAAAAGATTTGATATGGATAATTGCAAAGCAATGACTACTCCAATGGGATCCGGAACTTATGTGGATCGAGATGAATCCGGTGTTTCAATTGATATCACTAAATATCGAGGTATGATTGGCTCTTTACTATATTTGACGGCAAGCACTACAAAAAAATTAGTCATTAGCGAGGGACAGTTCCCTCGCAAAATGACCTGATTCCCTCACTAATGGTTATTTGCGAGGGACTTAGCGAGGGACTGGTTCCCTCGCTAATTCCCTCCTCGCAAATGGGATTAGCGAGGGAAGTTGGATCCCTCGCTAATTAGCGAGGGACTATGCCGTCGCTAGTTCCCCCGCTAATGACTGCAGCTTTTCAGGTGATGGGACTCAGTTGCAGGGGTTGGTAAATGCGCAGGAATTAGCGACGGCTTTTTCCCTCGCTAATTCCCTCGCTAATGACTGCAGTTTTCAAAAAAAAAATGACACGTGTCCAGTGCTGAATGGCTTGTTTTTTTATATATATTAATTAATGAACATTATATTATATTATTAATTTTGTGGTGATGTGTGGTGGTGGTGGTGGTGGCGTGGTGGTGGTGTGGTGGTGGTGGTGGCGTGGTGGTGGTGATGGGTGGTTTAGAGTAGAGAGAAGGAGAAGAGTAAGGGAGAAAGAGAGAGAGAGAGGAGTGAGAGTGGTAGTGGTGGCGTGGTGGTGGTGTGGTGGTGGCGTGGTGGTGGTGGTGATGGGTGGTTTAGAGTAGAGAGAGAAGGAGAAGAGTAAGAGAGAGAGAGAGGGAGAAAGAGAGAAGAGTGAGAGTGGTGGTGGTGGGGTGGTGGGGTGGTGGTGGTGAAGAGTAAGAAAGAGTGAGTGAGAGTGGTAGGAGGTATGTGGTGGTGGTGGTGGTGGAAGAGTGAAGAGAGAAGAAGAGTGTGAGAGGAGGTGGTGATGATGGTGGTGGTGGTGGTGTTGGAAGAGTGAAGAGAGAAGAAGGGTGTGAGAGGAAGTGGAAGGGGGAAGAGGAAGGGAAGAGGAATGGTGAAGAGTGAGTGAGTGAGAAAGAAGAGTGAAGGTGTAAACGGATATAAAGGAAAAAAGAAAAAAATTTGCGAGGGAATTAGCGAGGGAACTGTCTCATCATCTGAAAAGTTAACGTTAGCGAGGGAATTAGCGAGGGAACTGTCCCTCGCTAATTTCTGCACCTTTACCAACCCCTGCGCTGAGTCCCATCATCTGAAAAGCAAAATTTAGCGAGGGAATTAGCGAGGGCAGTCATTAGCGAGGGACAGTTCCCTCGCTAATTCCCTCACTAATGACAAAAAAATTGACAGCTCTATGCCCTCGCTAATTCCCTCGCTAATGACTGTTTTTGCGAGGGACAACAAGTCCCTCGCTAATGTCCGTCGCTAATTAGTGTTTTTTTTGTAGTGAAGTCGTCCTGACATAATGTTTAGTGTGTGTTTATGTGCTCGATTTCAAGCAAATCCTAAGGAGTCACATCTCACCGCTGTCAAAAGAATCATGAAGTATCTCAAAGGAACAACAAACGTTGGCTTATGGTATCCAAAAGGTAGTGTTTGTAATTTAGTTGGATATTCTGACGCGGATTATGCAGGATGTAAAACTGATAGAAAAAGCACAAGTGGTACTTGTCATATTCTTGGAAATGCATTAGTATCTTGGGCTTGCAAGAAACAAGCTTGTGTCGCTCTTAGCACGGCCGAAGCAGAATATATAGCAGCAGGAAGTTGTTGTGCACAAATACTGTGGCTTAAGCAACAACTTCGTGACTTCGGACTTGATCTAGGATGCATTCCTCTACGATGTGATAACACAAGTGCAATCAACATTACAAAGAATCCTGTCATGCATTCAAGAACCAAACACATAGACATACGACACCATTTTCTTCGTGATCATGTGCTTCATGGAGATGTCGAAGTTACATTTGTGGATACGCATAATCAATTAGCAGATATCTTCACAAAGCCTCTCGCAAGAGAACCGTTTTACAAAATTCGGCGAGAACTTGGGATTTTAGATGAAGGAGATGTGTAATTCGTCTATTCTCATTCATTATATATTATATAATAAAGTCAAGTTTTTCCCATCCTTTTTGTTAATGACAAAGGGGGAGAAAAATATGGCTCTGTTTTGGTTTCTCTAACAAATTTTGCAGATTTCAAAACTCTCTAATTATGGATTAAGGGGGAGCTTTAATCCAGGGGAGCAGTCTTGTGTAGAGAAACAAAAGTACAACTAATTTTCACATATCGGGTTGTCATCATCAAAAAGGGGGAGAATGTGAAGACATAGCTTCTCAGTGGTTTTGATGAAGACAACAACAATCAAGAGATCATTTGTGCAAGAGGAAATGGATCAAATATGTTAAAAGTTTCAATTTGCTCAAAGTTATCAAAGTGCAAGAATTGTCTATAATTGATCAAAGGTATATGACATTCACATCTTACTTTTGATTACAAGTGTTCAAGCTATCATACATGCATGCCATGAGTTTTAAATATATATATATATATAATAATAATAAAATAAAATATTATTATATATATTTGAGTTTTCAAAAACAAATATATGAACGTATATAACGTTAAAGATTTATACTTGATAAACGTTAAACTTGGCACTTTATAATTGAAAGGAAGCAAAATGCTTCCAAAATGCTTCCATTTATTTGCCACGTTATAATTGAAACGTTGAATTGGAACGTTATACACTCATATATGCATGGCAACGTGTTACAGCCAATTAGTTTTTCTTTTGATTTCAAACGTTATGCCTTGAGTTTCCTTTTGATTACCAACGTTATAATTGGTACCGTTGAAGACTTGGTTTAAACGTTATTGAAATCATTCAAAAAAAATATGAACGTTATACATGCATGCATGCATGCCGTGTTGCTTTCAAAAAAATTTTTTGAACCTTTGGCACTTTGACAATGGCAACTTTTGGCAAATGGTACTCTTTTGAAAAAGTGTTTTAAGGCCTATATAAACTTCAGTATTTCAATTCTCAAACAACCAATCTCTCTGGCTATAATTTTTACATTCATACATTCTATTGAAACTTTCAAAAGTTCTAAGTGTTCAAACCAGATTTTTATAGTGAAACTTTTGTTCCAAAACTTTCATTCAAAGTCATAAGTTTCATATCATACATAAAGAACACTTGTATATCATTGTGAGACTTGGTTGTCACAAGAGAAAAGATCAATCTTGTATTGATACATATTATTTCAAACACTTTCTACAAAAATTCAGATTTGTATAAACTTGACCTTGCATTCCAGGATTGTTGGAGCAAGTGTGTGCATTGAAGAGGATTGTTCTTCTTGCACTTAGTGCTTAGATCTTAAAGGTTTTAAGAGCCTTTGATCTCCCTATAGGTTAGATAGTAAGCATCACAATTGGTGTGAATAGGTTGTACAATCATTCTAACTATAGTGAAATCTCTTGCTAGTTGGCGAGGGGACTAGACGTACTCTCCGGATTGTGGAGGGGAACTAGTATAATTCTCTTGTGTCCTTTTACTTTCCAGCACTTTACCTTTTTCCATACACTCACCATAAAACAAGATTTTATCAAACCAACCTTAAAACAGAAAAAATCTCTAAGTACCTAATTCACCCCCCCTCTTAGGCGCAATCTATACTCACATTTTCTTTTAAGGACAAAGTACAATTTAGGCTCTGTTGGTGTTGTGCTTAATATATATACACAAAGGTATGACAAGTGTACACAATCGTAACATGTAATAAAGAAGTAAGTTAAGATCGTACCCATAGGTATTGGATTAATTTCAAAGTTTAAAGTAATAGCTTTAGTGAGGAGTAACAAAATATCACAATATTAAGGAATGCAAGAATGTAAAAGACAGGAAATAAACAAGCAAGTAAGTTGAATTGGGATGAAATATATGATGAAAGAGTAGTTGGAATGCTTTCCACTAGTAACTCACTTTTAACAGCATTGTGTTCCATATGGTGCTGGAGCATTGAATGTTGTAGCATTGGATGTGTGCCTTTCGGTCAATATCGTCAGAGTTTCATTACAAGAGACAACATGTCTGCGCCCTTAAGTAGGTTCTCTCCTGTATATGAAGTACCCACAGTATCACCCCTATGGACTATGTTGTCTATGTCTGGGTTGAGCACGGAATTACAAAGTTTCCTTTGTTAAAACCCACATTAGTTCTTGAGTCCCAATTATAAACCATGTCTGAATTTATACTTTGAATTCACTTTTAGCTGATCAATTCTAAAGGATGAATGTGAAAGAATTAAGCATGCAAGAACTAAAATGCAAATATTAATATATAACACAACGCTTAGTTAAATGATCATTACAAAGTGTATAGCATCCCAACTACAAATGGAATTAGCTCATGCTTGACATTACTGAAATCATAAACATGTTCATATAACTAACAAATACAAAAGACAATGAATAGAGTAGAGAGAACACATATGATTGCCCCTACATCAGCTAGCTCAGTAATGTTGCAGCATTGCCTTCCTTGTAGTTGCTTGAGGACGAAGGAAGAAGTTGTCAAGTCCTTCCCTCTCCTTTCCAAACAAGCCCCAAATGATTTTAAGTGATATTTTTAGGTGAATTATTGTCTGCTTGTGAATGAGGAGGTGAAGAGTATTTATAGCCTTAAAAAAGGTAGTCCATTTAACTTGAAAAAGTAAGTTCTTTGAACTTGTTGCTACTTGCTTCAATTTTGACTTGATTTGATTGAGAGATTGCCACCAAAGAGGTCATATGACGTGTGGATAAGTGTCCCTAAAAAGTACAATTTTTATAGTGGATAAGCTCATTGTAGGTGTTTGGCAGGACTGCTTATAGTGGATAAGCTCATATTTATTTATTGATCTAACTTTAAATTAATTAAGACTCTTTTTCATCTTTTTAGAACAGTTTACAACACTTACAATCTGCGCACTAACCATTTGCGTTAGACCCCAGTATCTAGAAATTTGAATTTTATTTTGCAACAACACTTTTTTTTTTGCTTTTGAATAAATTCCTATGAAGGGCAATTTGGGAGATACAATTTCCTTTTTATCTACTTTATGAAAATCGAATGAAATTAACAAATTTTCTTAAAAGCTGTGGGCTAATTTTTTTGGTTGATTCTATCATCACCCACTTTTGGCTATCCACACCCTAAATTTTTAAAAATAAATTTTTAATAACAAAAATCCCCTTACAACTTACAACAATATTGAACTTAATTTATTGTGGTTATTTTTGAAATCAACCTTTGTGAAGCGAGTTCACTATAACTATCGTGAGCTAAATTCACTATAGCTATAGTGAACTTAGTTTACTATGGTTCTTTTTTAACTAAACAACCATCGTGAGTTGAGTTTACTTTAGTTATAATGAACTCAGTTTACTGTGATTTTTTTGACAAGCCAATATTCGTGAACTAACTTTACTATGACTATAGTGAACTCAGTTCCCGAAGGTTTTTTTTTATAATATCTCTAGTAAATTAAATTCACAGTTGTTATAGTGAACTCAGTTCATTATAACACTCGTGAATTGAGTTCACGAACATCTTTAACAATTTGACAAAAAAATAGGAGTTGCAGAATACATGAAAGTAATCAATGCAGAAGGAAGGAAAACACAAAGCTGAAGACGGAACTCAACAAACCAAGAAGACAAAGTAAAAACCAAAGGAGAAGGAAAACACTAGTGCAAAAAAGGGATTTAAAGTCAGGCGAAAAGGGGATTTAAAGTCAGGCGGGCGCTTGACTTTTATTAAGTCGACTTTGTATGTCTGGAGTTTTAAAGTCAAGCGATAGCCTGACTTCGTAAGTATGTTTTAAAGTCAAACATTTATTGCGCCTGACTTCGTAAGTATGTTTTAAAGTCAAGCATTTATTCTTGCATGACTTCGTATGTATGATTTAAAGTCAAGCATTTATTTTTGCCTGACTTCGTATGTATGATTTAAAGTCAAGCACGTATTATTGCCTGACTTCGTAAGTATGTTTTAAAGTCAAGCATTTATGGTCTGACTTCGTAAGTATGATTTAAAGTCAAACACGTATTATTGCCTGACTTCGTAAGTATGTTTTAAAGTCAAACATTTATGGCCTGACTTCGTAAGTTTTTTTTTTCTTTTTCAAATAGTCAGGCATTATTGCGCTTGACTTTAAAAGTTTTTTTTCTTTTTTTCAAATAGTCACGCATTATTGCGCCTGACTTTAAAAGTTTTTTTTTTTTTTCAAATTTTGGTTTAATCTCTTATATACACCCTGGTTATACGATTTTGGTTTAATCTTCCTACATTTACACCCAAAACACATTAGAAGTACAAAATTACTATATAATAACTTTTATTAAGTTACTCTATACAAATTTACAAATATTATTCATCATAAGTAGTCTTAATTCATCAAATAAAACATGAATGATATAGTTTCATAATACTACTAGTTTTCAAACTAAAACTAAATCTAAAATATCTAAGTTGAAGTGTGAAAGGTACAAGTTTTTGCACTTAACAAGGAATCTGAGAGGAAGAAAACCCTTGCACTTATGTTGTTGTTTTACTCCAAATTCTTCACCAGCTTTAGAATGTGAGCTGAAAACTGAGTCTAAATCTTCAAGTTCTTTGCTTTTTGTAAGCTGTGTATCTACCCATTGTTCTAACCAGTACCTCCATCTTCCATTTACTTTACTTCTTTCTGATTCTGCTGATCTCTGAAGGGCTTTTTGCACTTAACTGCTGATCTACAACAACACAGTTAGCAAATTAGATCAGTGATAGAGAAAGATGCAAAGTAGAAGAATCAATTTGCCAAAGAAAACAAACTGAATACTTATCAGCCATGACCTATCAAGCAAATCAAATATAATGAAGAATCAATTCATATCCCTATTACATCCTAATAGCTAATAATAACATGTCTTTCTATGTAAACAAACAAGAATTCAGTTTTTGTAATTTATAGTAACTCAATGAAATAGCAATCATGTTTAGCTATTATATTCATCTCAATATTCATCTCATAAAAGAATGTAAGTTATACCTCTGCGAGATCCTCAGCGAGGCTCTGAAGCTGACCAGTAACTTCAAATTAACTTCTGCATATCAATCTCTTCAAAAATTCACTAATTCAACTTATCTACAAATATCATGAACATAAACTCATTTTTCTGTTTTATATGAATTTTATTCCAAAAAGAGAAAGCGAAAATAGAGAATAAGATGGAAACTGAATTTGAAGAAAAGTTATTCAAAGTAAGATTCATATACCAAACATTCAAAACTCTAACCAAACATTCAAAACTCTAACCAAACATTTTAAAATCAAAGCTCAAGCAAACCCTAGAAAAAAGTACCTTAATGGAGTGATTTCCTTCTGCGATTTCAGTTCAGTATTCTGTCCTGTTCTTCTTCTTCCTTTGTTATTTTATCTTTGGCTAAATCTGAATCCAATGGAAAAGATAGAGGGTGAGCATTAATTTGTTAGAGCATCAAAACCTGAAGATAGGGGAAAGCACAAACAACGTAAGCATTACTGTTAAGTGTGTAAATTAGTGAATGTGTATATCAAATTATACAGGCAGCAGATTAAAAACACAATAGTATACCTTTGTCATAAACCTTAGTCCTAATGGTCCACTCCATCAAATTAGGCTCTATAACAACACTGCAAATAACAAGGCCATTAGTCAAAGGAAAGAAACTAAAGTTAACTGCTATAGCATACCAAAATTATTTTTTTCCTTTCTTCCCACAATCTATCAAAAACATGGTTGCACTTGGTATTGAACCTGTTGAACATACAGCACACAACATTCATAAGTAGTTTGTTCTTTTGTCTTCTAGCACTACTCATTATTATGTTACTCAAAAACTTAAAAATTAACATTTATGATCTCTCTAAATGAATACATGAATATATACCTTCAAGCTGCTGGTATTTTATCAGGAATATACATTTCCTTTGTAAAGAGGATAATAACTTAATAAATACCTAATAGAACCAGCACACAGAATAAGAGATGAAACTGGAAATTACTCTTGTATTAATAATATAGAGATAAACTCCTTTGTGAATTACGAGCATTACCTACATGGTATGAAAACTGGCCAAGTGCTTCAATAAAGGGCATAGACTCAATATCCCCTGCATTAAAGAGAAATCATTGTGATCAATTTAATTAAATGAAGGCTTCACAATACTATTTCCTCTCACTATTTGCGAAATAGAAGCCACTATGAATGAACCTTTGAATTATAATAATACTGCATGCAAAGATAAAACCAACTTACCAGGATGAATGTCAAATCCAAAAACCTGTGCAGGGCAAGATAAAGGCTTGAATTATCAGTGACAGGAATATGAAAAATGTTTATTGTATTTATTAAGTTTAACCAACTAGGAAGCTACCTCACTAACACGGCTTTGCAAAGCCAAGGCCAAGACTTCGCGTCCCTGATTATCAATGTTGCAACTTTCAATCCTTGATCACGTGGTGTAGGTTTTTGATTTCTTATGTCAAATGAAGAGGTGTTAAGCCTGATAGAGGAAGAGGAAACATGAAATGTTTGATCCCAACAACTGAACAACTTGAAGAATAACTCAATAATATAATTATAATTATATTATATTAAAGTAAGAAATAAAGGTTGCAAACATCATTGCACCTCAGTCTCCAACAAATAGATTGTTAGTCGTATATTAACTCAATTGTAGTGTATTTGTAGAATAAAGCAACAAAAATCATCAGATCTAAGGGAATCATGTCAGATCCGATGCGTCAGATCCGAGGCGTGTTGAGAGGAGAAGAGAGGAGAGAAGAGCAGAGTAGTGGCGTTCCCGAGAGGAGACTGTCCTGAGAGTGAGAATGGAGAGTGCTCTGAGAGTTAGAATGGAGATGAGAGTGAGAATGGTGATGCTAGGGTTCGCATACTGCGTTTCGTTTGAGAGTGAGAAGGCGTGAGAACACGAGAATTAATATACTTCTGAAAGTTCAAGAACAACTCACCCAAGAATGTACATATCACTTGGATCTTCAGAACAAAGCCAATCATCAATCTCAAGATCCTCATTTGGAGTTTTTCCAGTAACATTCCAAGTGCCAATTGTGACCCTGAAGAATAACCAAATTTAAGATATATTTCATTAATAAATACCATTAAATTAGTAACTCTAATGACATGCTGCATAATCAGGTTATTGTCATATTCATACCTCACTTCCTTAGTATCTATGTACTGAGCACGCAGAGTTTCTGATTTCCCTCTTCTGTGTCTTGTCTTGGAGCCCTTAGAAAACACATCTGAATTACAAATATCAAATCACATAAATTTACATTAGATTACTATCCTTTGTTTCAAGGTATTCTATTCTTTTTAATCCTATATTTTCATCTGAAGCAGAACAAAAAAGAAAAAAAAAAGTTGTGTGTAGCCAGCCAAGTTTGACTTTAGTCAAAAACACAACTTTTCAATCTCTGCAGTCCAACAAAAAAAGGTGGTAATGAATCTATGCATGCCATGACAAGATTTCTTGATTTCACAACAAGCTACTACTCTAAATTTTAACCAGTAATCAATGACAGAAAGTCAAACAATTTTAGCACTGGAATTTATTGAAACAAATTTGTTTTCCCCCATGTGTGTTCTTAAGAATAAATGGATAGCTGAAATGGAATCATATTGTTACCTGCTTTTTGAGTTGAGAATTTAGATTGAATCCCTTGTGTTCTAAGTTCACAAACATGCATTCTTGTTTCTTTAGTAGGGGAACAAGCTGTATGAGAAGAATTGAAAGAATTAATAAAGAGAAAAAAATTGAAAAGAGAAAGAAAATGATCATCTAAACTAGAAAAGAAGAATACAAAAGAATCAACCAAATGCATACAATCATCTTCACTCTCAGTTTCAGTGTCCACTTCATCTTCACTAAAATCATTCACCTTAGGCTTAATATTAATTCATGAGGGAGATCAGCAGTCATGAAAGCCTTAACAGATGGATGATTGCCTTGAATTAACAACTATTGAGCATTCAGGGTAAGTGGACAGAATTGTGAAGTGAGAAGTAAAACTATCACACCTTCCATCTCTTTCCATAAAAGCAGCAGGCACAGTTCATTTATTCTCCTCTTGATCCCTTTCTGATTGGATAAAATATCAATCCGTATTTAGGGTTGCTTCCAGCTCTCTGAATCATGAGAGTCAGCCACAGTTCCTCCATACATGGGTGCAAATGCTGCAATGAAATAAATAAGGATTGATGAAAACTAAACCCTTTTTACATAGAAAATGGACAGAATGTTGTTAGAATTGAACCCAAGAAAACAAAATTACAAACGGAAACAAGAGATGGTTTGCTTTAGAGATGTTCTTGAATTACAAACTTGCTTTCAAAGTAAAAACACTCAATCACGACTCATTTTAATTTAATCATATCAACTTTACAAAATCAAGTTCATTCATAATCAGTTTTAATGAACACTTTCCCAAACACACACTGAATCTGATGTCTGGTTAAAAGAAGCCAGGCTGTTTGAGATAATTGCAATAGATTAAACCTAGGCTAACTTCATTTGTAGTTCATCTAGAAAAGTTGATGTCACATTAAACTCAATCCACTATCTGCGAGCTAGCAGAATTAAAAACACACAAACATGGTAAACTCAATTCACTAGCTAGTTAGCCTCTCTGCATGTCAAACATAAAAAAACCCAGAAAAAAATCGGCTCAGCACCATGATGATTCCACTCTCTGAAAGGAAGTGCCATGCACAGTCTAAAAAAAAATCCACAAAATTGTCCATTGAAAAAGGTTGCATACAAGTTAACTAATTTTTTTGATGCAGCATGAGAATGAGTGTAAATGGCAGAATCTTAACAAACCTTTCTCCCTCATTCTTCTCTCTCTGCCATACTCAAATTTGTCGCGAATAAGGCTAACTTTCTCCAATGTATCATCAGATTGCCTGTTTCTCCCAAAATTGTCATCCTACATTACAATACAATCACCAAAGAGATAGTAATGCATAGAAAACAGCACGCAAAAATCAATTGATATGGAAGATAATGAAGAGGTACCCTTACTATACTTCCTAAGAGGGGCTTGCTCTCAGTTTACAATAAACTAGAAAAGAAAAACCTAAAAAGGGTACTGACTACTGAATATTGTTCCTTTTCCATTATAGATGGCATGAAAAAAGACCCATCAGCTCTCAGAAGATAAATTTTACTTTAAAAATCCAAAAGTATAATTTATACACAAAACTTTGATATGGCGAAAGGAAAAACCTCCCCAAAGAAAACTTTGATAAGACAAAAAAGCAAAACACTGTTATCTCTTAGTGCATTTTATTATGCAAGGCTCGCTGATCAAACAATATATCCTTAGAAACTGATGAATTAATAATTCTATAGAATATTCAAGTTATTCAATTGTACCTTGGTAAACTGCATCTGGGGCCTTCTATTCCTGAAATGCCATAACAGATAAGACAAGGATTAGATGAATAGACACCATCTCCATAACAGATAAGACAAGGATTAGATGAATGCACACAATTTTGAACAGAAACTCAGGCACAATGGGAATATATAGATAACAACAACAAAAAAGACTCCTCAAAAAAATATTAAAAGAACTACTATGACTCAGCTTCAGCATGAAAATCTCAATTTCTTCAGCAATCAAAATCATGCACGTGACATTATGACAAAAAAAACCATTATATTCTTCCGAGTAGGAAAGGAGAAAAATGATGGAGGCAAACCTGTATGGGGAGAAATCTTCATCATCATCTTCTGCAGACTCATAGTTTGCATGGTCCTGAGCAAGCTTATTAGAATAACCCTGGTCCCAGTGAAGTCTCTCCCAGTTTTCTGAGTTCATTATATAGTTCATTATTTGCATCCACTTACCCTCATTTTGCCCTTACTCTGAAACTGAAACTTCAACAACAAAATCATATTAATCTCAGTGAATCTGAAACTTACACTGAGTAACAAAACAACAAAATCGTAGTCTATGGTGGAGAGGAAGCTTACACTGAGTAACAAAACAACAAAACACATCTCCGGAGCGTTGGTGCGATTTCCGGCACGGCGGAGCTCCGGTGGAGAGTTCTCCGAACTTAAAATTTCTTGAGGGGTTTTCATGCGGACGCTTAGGGGATACCAAATATCAAACTCGTTTTTTCATTGGATGTAGCGACAACCAGAAGTAGAACCCGTTGAACCACCAGAGGTAGAAGACGAATACGAAGGAGATTGGGTGGAGCACTGCCAACAATCGTTGCTAGGGTTTTAGCCACCAGAAGCATAACGAAGATTGGCAACGATCTGGGAACGATTTGTCAACGATTTGGCAACGATTTGTCTTCTCGTTGCTAGGGTGCTGATTTGGGAACGATTGGCAACGATTTGGCAACGATTTGTCTTCTCCTGGCAACGATTTGTCTTCTCCTGGCAACGATTGGCACGGGAACGATTGGCACGGGAACGATTGGCACGGGAACGTTGAGAGGAGAGAATGATGTCTGAGAGAGAGAGTGGGGGATCAGGGATAAGAGGGGGGAGATTCGACGGGGGTAGAGGAAAGGTAACTAGGGTTCGCGTGAGAGAGTGAGAATGGAGAGGAGAGTCTTCTGAAAGTGAGGCGTAAGTGAAATTATTTTTTTCTATTTTGGTACTTTAGAAGTCAGGCGAATACACGCCTGACTTCTAAAGTATTAAAATAGAAAAAAAATAATTTCACCCTTAATTACAAGTTTGCCACCGCGTCACTTATGTAGTCAGGCGAATACACGCCTGACTTCTAAAGTCAAATTTTTTCCCTATTCGTTCACTTTAGAAGTCAGGCGTGTATCCGCTTGACTTTAAAACTCGCGAGTTTTGCTTCTTAATTACAAGTTTGCCACCGTGTTTACTTATGTAGTCAGGCATCTGAGCGCCTGACTTTAAATGTCTAATTCTAATCTCATTTTTGCACTAGTGAAAAGATTGAAATCGAAGGCGTGAAGGATAAGATGGAAGGAGAGGTGGTGCTCGTGGAGAAGATAGGGGAGAGGTGTTACTCTGCTAATGTGGCTTTGTGATATCGCGAGGAAGAAGAGGAGAGTTTCTCCTCTGCTCGTGTTGCTATGAGATATCATGAGGAAGGAGAAGAGAAGCGTGCTCATGAACAGGAAATCGCTCGTGAATTCGAAGAGGAGAAAAGTTAGGGTTTGGGAAATTTGAGTAATTAACAAAGTCAATTTGCTAATTAGCTAGGAGAAGGGGGTGTGTATAGCTAAGAAGGTGGTGGAGATAGAACCACTCAAATTTTTTTTCTTATATCTAATATTGGACGAAGGTGGTGTGTATAGCCGAGACTAGAGGTGTCAATTTGGCCCAAGCCCCCAAGCCCAGCCCCATTGGCCCCCAATCAAGCCCCATAAAATTGAAGCCCCCTATTAATGGGGCTTTTTTTAGCCCCAGCCCACACTTTTAAATTTTTTAGTGGGTTGGGGCCAGGGCTTTGTGGGCTGGCCCCCAAATTTTATTCTCATTTTTTTCCCACTATTTACACCTCTACTTTCATTCTTTCACCTCCATTCCTCTTCTCCTTCCCTCTTACCACCACATTCTTCTCCCTCTCACCACAACCACCACCACCATCTCCCACTCACCACCACCACCTCATTTTCCCTCCCACCACCACCACCTCCTTATCCCTCTCGCCACCACCACCTCCTTATCCCTCTCGCCACCACCACCACCTCATTTTCCTCTCACCAACCACCACCACCTATTTTTCCACTATTTACACATCCACTTTCATTCTTTCACCCCCTTCCTCTTCTCCCTCACTCACCACCACCTCCTTCTCCCTCTCACCACAACCACCATCATCACTATCTCACACTCACCACCACCACCACCACCACCACCACCAAGAGTGGGTCATTATTTGCAAAATAAATATTCAGGGCCCATGGGCTAAACTAGGCCATCAAAGTTGAGTGGGTCATTTTTTGCAAAATAAATATTCAGGGCCTATGGGCGGGGCTGGGCCCACATGGGCCTTATGGGCTTGGGGCCTATGTGGGACCTTAGGATGGTGGGCTTTTTGGCCCATGGGTTTTTTGATCCATGGGCCATGTGGGCCTAGGGTGGGCTGGCCCACGTGGGCCAAATTGACAGCTCTAGCCGAGACCTCTATAAAAACACCAAATGTCGAAAAAGTAACGACATCGTTACCTCACTCCCCTTGTGATGAGTGGAAAACAAACAGAATCAGCGCCCACAGTTTTATAATCTATGAATCAAATTCTCTCCTTTTTTCACACACAAAATAGACCAGAAAGAGAAGAAAACTGCTATAACCCCGTGCAATCCACGCTATAAAATATAAGGAAATCGCCGTCAACTTAACTGACGGCCCAATTCACACTTGAGTTAAGACTCAACTGTCGTTTTGATCAAACCCTGTCGTCGTTTTCAAGATGCAGAGTCTACAAGAAAAGGCTTTTGAATGGAGCGGAGTTCCAAGGGACGAAGCTTTCGCCATCGACGACACCAATCTTTTCCAAAAACTCGGCCTTCAAACATTCATTAACCTCTCCACCAATTTCTACAGTAGGGTTTATGATGACGAGGAAGAATGGTTTCGTTCAATATTTGCGAATTCCGAGAAAGAAAATGCTATTCAGAATCAATATGAGTTCTTTGTGCAAAGAATGGGAGGTCCTCCTCTTTTTTCACAGAGAAGAGGTACTACTACTATTTTCTTTAACTCGT
Organism: Astragalus membranaceus; assembly: GCA_039519185.1. NCBI lineage: Eukaryota > Viridiplantae > Streptophyta > Magnoliopsida > Fabales > Fabaceae > Astragalus > Astragalus membranaceus. The sequence goes on from CM076847.1 coordinate 158,055,981, forward strand.
TGCTCTTTACATTTGAGCTTCAATTTAAATATTTTGCGTCTGTTTAATTGATTGCTCTTGTATTCAATTTTGTATTTTGTATTTTGTATTTGTATAATCTTGTTTTACAGTTTATTTTACCATGTTTGAGGAATTTGTTACTTGAATGAATGATGGATCGTAATAATCCTAAGTGATTTTTTTTTTCTGTATTTTATTTTGTATACATGTTTGGATTGATTTATTTGGGCTTATCTACTGGATTGAACACATGTGAAGCTGTTAGGGAGAGCTTATGTAAACAACTTATCGCATGTTTGCCTAAATTACTTGAATGAATGAGAGATGTTGTTTCTGTTTGTTTTTTCTTACATAAAATGTCTTTGTTGATGGGATGCTAATTTCTAAACACATGCTCTTGGTATCCTTAAATGATGTTTGCTAAGCAAAATGTGTAGAGAGGAAGATAATAGCTGTGGCATATAGTAGCACTGATTAGTGGTTGTTGGAAGAGTTAGATTGACCCATGTAATTGTAAACCACCGAAACTTCGGATTGAAGGCATGTCCGGTGTTTGGCACGACACTGACACATGTTATTACATTCAATCACTTCCATTTTCTCAAATCATGATCTGTGTCTAGGTGTCAGTGTGATGTCCAGTGTCTGTGTGTGTTGGTCCCTCATAGAATGTAAGATATAAATCCAGAGTATGTACTGAAGCAACAGAATATGTCAAATTTACCAAAGATTTAGTCAAAATATACAGTGTCTTGTGAGGTTGCACTTTACAATTTCCGTGGGAAAAGATAATCGGGAGAGTTCCTAAACTGCACGATATCCAGGATAAGCCAGTTGGAATGGAATTAGAAAGCAAAAGATAATTGAGCTCTAATTAGTGTTTGTGAACTTGACTCTTTACGATTTTGAATTAAAGGACATGATCTTATTATTGAGAGAAAAGCTCAATTTTCTTGATGAATTGTGGTGGGTGAGGTTGAGGAACCTGAGGGTAATGGTAGGTTCTTGTGTGATTAAATGTCTGCCTTTTTTTTTTTAATAAGTCTATGAGCCAGATTTGATTAGCTTCTCCATAAGTATAATAAAAAATAAAGTTAGAGAGTTTACAATAACTAAGTTTTATGTTGCTGAAATATGGAGCCTCTTTCATGGCTTTGGGATGGCTTGGAAGTATGGTGCTAGGAAGGTGATGGTTGAATCAGACAATGGCCCTAGCAGTAGATACAGCAATTTTTTTGCTCGGATAGTAGAGTGGATCAAGAAGGACTAGGTTCTTACCTTTCATCATACCTTTGAAGAAGGTAATATGTGTGCGGATCGGTTTTTTATCCAAAGTTTAGATCAACCTCTAGGTGTTCATGCATGCCTTTTGTAATCCACCTACGGGATTAGAGATCTTGTAACTAGATGATGTTAAGGGGCTACCATACCCGTTATGCAACTTCTTAGTTTTCTTTTTCCCTTCGGGCTGTTGCACACCAAAAAAAAAGTTTTTTAAGTAATAACTTTTCAAATGAGTTGAATTTAACTTCTGCATCTCAATTATTTGAGGAGCTCTCTCTTTTAACATGTCTATAAGTATTTAATCTTATAAAGACTTTTTGGAAGTAAAAAACTACAAATTCATTTTAATCAAGGAGCTCTCGTATCGCAGGTCAGAAGTTAATCCAAAGTGGAGTCATGTCCTGTTTTTCAAGATTAAGAAGAATCCAAATCCATTAGGAATAAAGCTACTCTAGAATCTAGATGAGTTTTAGCAGCTTGCTAACTGAGATAGTGATTAATAAAATGTTTACATGATTATGAAGAAGTTTCAGCAATAATCATTTGCAATTTCATCCACTGATTATTTATGTTCTCTGTCCTATTTTAAAGGCATGTTTAAATCTCGTATTTTCCAGTATCAACTAGATTATTGGAAAAAAATGGATGTCATATGGTAAAGAAAACAAAATGTGATAACAGAAAAGGAAAAGAAGTCATGAGATTTGGGTAGTAAGTTTTGTATTAGTCTCTGTATGGTGGGAACTTGCTGCTTCTATTCATCAAGTAAATTTTGAAGTTTGAACATAAAATCTTGGGTTCCTTTCTTGATATATGGCAGGGCATCCAGCGCTAATTGGTCGACATCGACCATTCCCTGTCACGCATCGAGCTGCAGAGAGGTGGTTACATCACATGCAACAAGCATTGGACACTACTCCTGATATAGATGATGATTCAAAGATCAAAATGATGAACTTCTTCAGGTTTATTTTCTAAACTCAAATTTCAACTTCTTGCCAATGGTTTAGTTACCCATGATAACATCCATAATACTGTTGTTTTTTAGGCACACTGCATACTTTTTGGTGGCTGGAGATGAGCTAAAGAATCAAAACCAACAGATGCCATGCAAACATGCAGCTGGAAAAGATAATTCATGAAACTTTGTATTAGTTTTATTTTATTATTTTGTCTTATTATCCTTGACTCATGATTCATAAAACTTTCAATCATAAATGATAGAAGAGTTATCTAAGGATTGCACAGATGGAAAGGAAGTCACACCACACTCACATTATGATTGTAAGCCTACAATTTGATGAGATGCACTAAACAGACACAAATATTGATCTTGAATTACCTTCTAATTGCAATTCTCTAAGCAAATGGCAAGTCTAACATCTATTGACAAAGGGTTTATTTATGACAGATAACTTGATATAATTTAATTTATCATAATGTGAATTTGATGTTCAAAATTTTAAATTTCGTTGGCTGTTAAAATTAGCCACTCTTGATGAAGGTTTCTAACTTGGATATTAAGCCTATGTTAGGTAAGGCTAATTAGCTAGCTTATAGCTTATTAAATTTGTTCATAAAATTGTTTTAATAATGGAGAGGTGTTTGGTAAACAATTTTTTCACATTAGGACTCTGTTTGGTAAAGTAAAGAAGCTACTTCATAGCTTATTGGATTTAGCTTATAAGCTTCTGAAGGAATCATGTTTGGTAAGAAAATGTGTCTAACATGAGGTATACTCCAAGTAGCATATAAAAAAAAACCATAACCTAGGTTTAGTTTGGTAAGGATAATTTATAGTTCCCTCTTAAACCCCCCTCCCAAACAAACCCTACGAGTGGTCTTATTATGTATCTTCAATTAAGCTTCAAAGCGTTTTATTTTAGATTGAGAATGAACATTGGACAACCCGCAAAATTTATAAATCTGCACCTTTGGTAATTAGGTGAGTTAAGTCATACCTATCAGTCCAAGCCTTAGAAATAACCATTGCTTTTGCTTTAACTTCATTCTTTGTGACTTAGAAATAACCATTGTAAAATCTTCAGCAACCTAAGGGAATTCAGTTTCATCAGTGGCAGTAAATATCATCCTCCACAACATCACCCCAAGAGGTTTAAGAACTCTGAAATCATTGGCAAACATTTTGAGCTGTGCTTACATCATGATCTGCCACTAATAGAAGAAAAAATTCTGCACTTCATGAGACACAATTTGGGACAAGCTGAAGTGTCAACAATGTCTGAATTAAAACATCACTAGGAGACGATTTGGCACCTTGTACCTCTTCCCAAAAGAGTGAATGCTCATTTTCCTGTTCGGTTGGTCATGTGCTTATCTCGCAACTGTTAGCGATCTAGTGTCCAGTCATATCTCGAGTCCTTTAGCCATCGGCCTAGTTGACGCGACAATTATATTTATCCAATTCAAATCTTTGAAGAACTGGAACACTAGCTGTGATAATCCTTTGGGGATAATCCAAATCTTAGGATTGTCAATCGCAGGATCATAACTAGTCGGAATTTCAGTTAAATCATCACCAAAACCCTTCCCTTACCCTTATCCAATTCCACTGGTTTAGTGTCCTACTTTGGAACATAAGCTGGCTTAGTTTTCTACATAGGAACTGGATCTTTTTGAGTCACGGTTTAGTTAATTCCATTCGTTTTCTTGCAATTATTCAAAATATTCCCAAATGGAGTGGCAATATGAGTAGGAAGCCTTTTCTAAGCAATCCCAACAAAGAAAGCTAAACCATTTCTTTTAACCATAATTTGATTATGGGAGATCTTTTGAAATTAGTGGGTCCTCGAGGATATGCGGGAGGTGCGACTGCACAGGACCTCAAAATTTAGAGGGTACCAACTTTTTTTGGTGTACATATATAAATTAAAAAATTATATAATTAACATGTCCATTTTTTAAGCAATAAATAGATAGACATAAAAAACTTACCAAACTTAACAGATTGACCTACATATACATATCGAATAAACAATTATAGTCATATATACTAAAATAATTCTCTCAAATTCCAACCCAAATTTCACCGGCACTTAAAACATAGAAACCCTAAGGAAGAAGAACTGGAAATGTTACTATTGCTGGCGGTGCAAGCCTGAAAGGTAGCAAATTCCATTCTGAATTTCTCAATCATATTGATCCTGTCCTCGACTTTGAGTTGCAGATTTTGGGTTTCACATTATCATATTCCCTTTTGTTATTTTAACTAGTTTCAATTGAAACAAATAATTTCAATATATATATATATATATATATATATATATATAACTTATAAAAATAGGAATATAAATTCAGACTTCGCACAGGGCACCCAAAATCTCAAGAACGGACTTGCTTGAAGATTAAGGTCCCCTAAAATAAATAATTTTTTTACAATAAAAAATAAATATTTATTTATATATCAGACAACATTTATATACCGGACCGCAAGTATGGACCAATGAGTACCCAAAATGTACCAATGTGTACTCAAATGAAGTATCCATTTTTTAAAAAAAATATATATTTTTGGCATGTAACCACAAGAAAAGCTACGGGTATGGTACGTGCATGTCTTTTTTTGTCCACTTAGATAAAGTGTCAAATAAACATGCACGTCTTTAACTTTAGACTACCTATGCTTATGAGAAAACCCTTGCAAAGTGGCCAATACTGTTGCACTCATAAATTGAAATCGTAGTTTCAACACCACTAACTACGATGAGAAAACCCTTGCAAAGTGGCCTATACTTTTTTTTGACCAAATAATAATCTATACTTATATATCATGAAACTTTCTCAATTAACTATTTTTTTTTTTGGTGTACTACTCTTTTAGACCACCTTTGAATCAACTAACTTTTTACTTTTGAATCATCTACCTTTTAAAAATAATTTTTTTATCTAAATATAATATTAATAAAATTAAAGTTATCAAATTGAATTCTTTTGACGAGCATTATCAAGTTGAATTTGTAAATTCAATTATCAATTTGAATTTGTAAATCCAAATTACCAATTTAAAATTATGAGTTTGATGAGAGACTGGAGGATAGTTTGACTTTTTTTAATGACACATGTCTGGTTCATTGCCCATTGTTGTTTTTTATTTTACAGAATAAACTCTTAGTTAATACATACAAATACATAACAATATATAATATGGATTTCCTCAAAACTAACATTAAATAATAATTCCAATAAAATATAAATACACGAGCTAACATGATAGAAAAAATGTGATCGTCTTTCCGCTAGTCAACTATATATATATATATATATATATATATATATATATATATATATATATATATATATATATATATATATATATAAGAAAATATAGGGTTGGTGAAATTACCAAATTGCCTATTTAACTTTTTACTTTTTAAGGGATTTTTTGGAAATTTATTGTCAAAATCGGAGACACGATATTGATCACGCAGTTCGGCCAAACGTTGCCTACGTCTGCGACTACAGAGTAGCTGTAGTTCTGTTTTATTGATTGTGTGTCTTAATTCTTTGAGTACAAACACTAATGAGTTTAAATATGCTATTCTATGAAAATCTAACGGATCTGAGCCGAATACATATGTAAATAAATCTACAAATCTACTATTTACAACCTTCTTTATTTCCTTATTCACATTTATAATTATTCTATTTCATTTTTTATGGATCCCACTTTCTCCCGTCACCACTTAAATTTTTTATCTCACATTTAAATCCACTTTTTTTACTTCTCTCTCACTCTTATCTTTCTCATTTTTGTCTTTATCTCTCCCACCTCTATTCTTTCTCTCCCTCTCTCTCTCACCCACTCTTCACATTTCAATTTTTTTAATATATCTATTTACTCAAAATACTAATCATCAACTATCAATTATCTATTTAATCAACTCAACCACTATTAAAAATACCAAACTACTCATGTCTTATCTTTCTCAATTTTCTCTCTATCTCTTCCACTTCTACCCTCTCTCTCTCTCATCAAATTTTATATTTATATTCTATCTACAACCTATTTAATCAAAGTACTAATCATCAACTATCAATTTATCAACTACAACTTATCTATTTTATCTACTCAACTACTACCACAAATACCATACTACACATGTCTAAAATATTGGACAAGAAAATATCTTTACTATTTTTTTTGACAATAATATATTTACTATTATAAATGGAAGGTTTATTTTTTCTTTTATAAATCTTTTTTTATCTTTCTTTTGAGTTTTAATGGGTAAACATTACATGTTGATGATATAATTTCATTATTTTTGATTTCTTATGGCGAAATGTAACACATTGTTAATATAATTATTTTTATTTTTTAGTTTCAGCGGGTAAACATTATATGTTGCTAGAATTTCATTTAGTTTTTTATGGTGGAACGTTACACATTATCAGAATAATTATTCTTTATTCTGCATTTGATTCAATGGGAAAAAGTTACATGTTGTTATCATAATTTTATGGCTGAGAAAATGTATTTTGTAACGATAAAAAAATGTAAAGTTGTAAAAATTCATTTCTTAATAACTTGAAAGAATTATTGTAATTGAATTCTCCCTAAATCTATTCCTGCAAAGAATATGATGTTACCCGTGCATATGCACGGGTATACTTCTAGTAGTATATAAAACATAGTCGGCTTATAGTTATTATGTTAGTCTTTCCGTCGCAAGCAAATAATTTGAAGGCCAAACTACATTTCTGGTACTTTATCTTTGGCCAAAAATGTCAGTTTGGTCTTTTATCTTTTTTTTCTCACGTTGGACTTTTATCTTTCAAATTTGTGTCAAAATGGTTCTTTATGTTTGATATGCTTCACTTTGGTCCTTCAAGTTGTATGATAAATTTCAGTTTGACCCTTCATACTATAAATTAAAGAATAAAGGCTTAATTACAGTTTTGGTCCCCTTATTATGACCAACTCACGATTTTGGTCCCTAAAGTTTTAATTTGACAAATTTGACCCCCCTATTTTCCCAATTTGACGAATTTGATCCCCCTCTTAATTTGGTCAAAATTAAGACTCAATTTTGACTGACTCATCCTACGTGGCAGTCCACGTAGACTGCCACGTAGGCACACCCCCACCCCCACCTTCCTTCTTCTTCCTCGTGATCCTCCCACCCCCACCCCCTTCGCACCACCCACCACCCACCTCACAATGTCTCTCTCTCTCTCCTTTCTCTCTCACCGTCAGTCTCTCTCTCTCTCTCTCTCTCTCTCTCTCTCTCTCTCTCTCTCTCTCTCTCCTTTCTCATCTCCACGACGCCTCCACCCCCAAAATAGCAAAACCTAATTTCACTCCTCTCTCCCCCTCAGCGTCGTTCCCCACTCTCTCTTCTCCCACCGTTTGCTCTCTCTCCCTCAAACGTGACTCCGTTTTCGTCTCCCCCCGATCTCCTCTCTTCTCCTCTTACATACCCTAATTTCACTCCTCTGTCACCACCGCCGATGAACGAAGGGGAAACAGAGGTTCGATGGTTCGGTGTTGTTGATGGTGGAGGTAACAGAGGTTGTGGGGCTGGATGCGTGATGGTGAAGTGAGGGTGAGGCTACGGTGGTGGCGACGGTGAGATGGTGGTTCGCGAGGAGAGAGAGAGAGTGTGGTGTGGTAGTTGTTCGGTGGGAGGGGAAAGAGGAACAGTGGAGAGGTGGAGAGGTTCAGGAGGAAGAAGAAGGTGGGGGTGGGGGGTGCGCCTACGTGGCAGTCCACGTGGGCTGCCACGTAGGATAAGTCAGTCAAAATTGACTTTCAATTTTGACCAATTAAGAGGGGGACCTTGATTTTACAAATTGGGAAAATAAGGAGACCAAAATCGTCAAATTAAAACTTTAGGGGACCAAAATCGTGAATTGGGGAAAATAGGGGGACCAAAACTGTAATTAAGCCAAGAATAAACATGAAGGACCAAGCTGAAACATATCGTACCACTTGAAGGACCAGAATAATATCAAAAATAAAATACCACTTTGACACAGATTTGAAAAATAAAAGACTAAAGTGGGAAAACAAAAGGTACAAATTGATATTTTGGTCAAAGATAAAAGTCTAAAAATGCATTACGACCTATTTTGAATGTATCTTGTGTGGAAGCAAAAATTATCTTTGCTAACAATAATCCTCGTCTTATTCTTCATCCGTTTTTACTATTCCAATAACTTTTGCAACCCAGCTAGTAATTTTTAATTTGAAGTGCTTGACAAGTAGCCTAACAAGCATGACTTTGTAGCAATTTACTTAAAGTTTGGGTTCTTCCTTGCTTCTTAGTGACGAACGCATTTCAACTACTTCACCTTTAAAATCAACTAGTCGTTGCAAGATATGCAATCTTAATTAATCTTGATGGAGAAAGAAATTGAAAGGCAAGTCTATTGCACGTATATTGTGTCAATTATGCAATTATATCCTGATATTTAATTCCCTGTGTTTAAATGAAATTTGACTCTATGTATTTTTTACTAGAAGAAAAGAAACATCTCACATCATTTCAATAACCTTGATTTCTATACTTCTGTGGAACATATAACTGTTTCAAAATAGATGACACTCGCGTAATTTGTGTGTGTTTTTTTTGTGAGATAAGCAGAATGCATTTATTTAATATTGTGGAAGTTTATTTCACCGTTAGGTTAACATTAAGTCATTAATTGAATGGATACGCAATCTTAATATATGATTTACGAGTAATAACGATATGATTGATTCCATAGGTTAACCCAACTCATGCGAAGTCCGATTACACAATATGACAAACTAGTTTAACCATGGTGAGTATCTACGATGCACGAGGGAGATATTTTTTTTGTTGAATGGAATGGGCTATAAGCCCAAAGTGAAAAACAGAGTATCAATTCAGAGTTTGAACCAGCCCACCACTTTCCAAATCCAACAAGGAATGGAGAAAGTTAGGGCAAACCTCGAAAATGCTACACTTTTCGCTACTGAGAGCGCTGCGACGGGCTAAGAGATCTGCCATCTTGTTGGCTTCGCGGCACACGTGACACCAGACCAAATTGCAAGGTTTCGCGGTATGTCCTTGATGCTTTGGACAAGATGATACCGTGAATGGGATAGAGGCGCTGAATCCTTGAGAAGGGAGATGGCCTCCGCGCAATCCGATTCGACGCAGATGTTGCGAAAACCGCGACCCCGAGCGAGACTCATGCCATGGTATATCGCCCATAGTTCAGCTTCCAAGGTAGTGCACTGATCTAATTTGTGAGTGAATGCAAACACAAAGCCTCAGTTGCTGTTTCGGAGCATCCCACCGCAACTAGAGTTTGAACCCGATCCAGAGACCGAGGCATCACAGATGAGAGAGACGCACGCGGAGGGTTTCTGCCAAATAGTAGACCTATCAGCATGGAACGATCAACTAACATCTCTAGTAGCAGTGCGCCACACTTCGGTGTTGTGTATGGCTTCCGTGCGATGAAGAATGCAGTGGAAGAGAGCTTGAGAAAAACAATCGGTGTGGTTGAAGACCATATCGTTCCAAGCTCGCCAAATTTCGTCCAGGGCCACTACTATAAGGCCATACCAGTTGCCATAGGTATGATTTTGTTGCTTATCAGTCATATTTTGTTTGAGCCAATCATGCGAGATACCTTTATTCCCTTGCAATTGCCACCAAACTGTGGCAATCCCTAAAGCAGTGAATGAGATATTCCTCTTTGGTACCACATTTAGGGCAGAGACGGGATGTGGACAGATGTCGCCAAACTCTCTCTAGGTTTGTCAAAAAATTCCCCTGGACCGCCTTCCAAAGGAAAAGGCGGATGCGCTCCAGTCCCTTCCACCGCCAAGCAATCCTGAAGAGGTCCTTATGGGGGATGTCAGGATGATTGTGGATGGCTCCATATACTGATGCGTCAGAACTGGGTTTCCAGAGAAAGTATCTTCTCTACGCCTGGGAGGGGGGGTCATTGCCAGTGATGGCCCGAAGTAAGGTTGGGGGCTGCCCGAATAGCTTTGTACTATCCCATTGACAGGTACCTGAAACAAAAAAAAATAGACAATTATCAGTAGAGTTAGGCAATAAAGGCTGAGGGTACTCTGAGATAAGATGGAATTTTCGTTTCCCACGCTCCAATTAATATTGCTACGGAAAAGCTCCCAATTGGAGAAAAAGCCTTTGCACAAGTTCGATCCGAGCCTCCCCACCGATACTTGTGTCAGACCAAGGTCACACAAAGGGAGTTGTTGTTTTTGCCTAAGTTCTAGCAATTCTTAAGCATGAAAGACCGATTCACAATTCTTGTAGGGCGCAAGCCAAGGCCGCCCTCCTTTTTGGAATTGCAAACGGTGTCTTAGTTAACAAGGTGAATCTTCTGAGCATTTGCTTCATCTCCCCAAATGAAATCCCTACAACATTTGTAAATCTCATCACAAACCCCTTTCGGGGATATTAGCCGCCTGTATGACATAGATAGGCATAGCCTAAATAAATGACTTAGCCAAGGGGACCCTCCCGGCTAAGGAGAGGTTCCTGGCTTTCCAAGCACTAAGACGTTGTTTGACTTTGTCCACTACAAATTGGAAATTACTCTTGGTAACTCTTTTATGTAAGATGGGTATACCTAAATATTTTCCTAGGTCATCAGTGGACGAGAACCCTAGGGTTCTGGAAATCTCCTTCCTCCTATCCCAATGAAATTTTTTAGAGAAAAATACCTGGGTTTTCTCATGGTTCACCTTCTGCCTAGAACTCACACAAAACCTATAGAGGACCTATTGAATCACCGTAGCTTGGTGAACACTAGCTTCTACAAAAAGAATGAGGTCGTCAGCAAAAGCATGGTGATAAATCTTAGGCCATCCCTCTAGACACCTTAATAGGACGCCAAGAGTGGGAGGAAACCGCCCTGTCAAACCAAACGAAATAGTCTCTCCAAACACAGGACAAAGAGGTAGGGAGAGAGAGGATCTCCCTGCCTAATGTCCTTAGTTGATTTGAACATCTCTAGGGCTTTCCCCATTCCACAGCAACCGCATGCGAGAAGTGGAAATGCAAAACCAGATAAGAGAAACAATATGGTGAGGAGAACGAATATCCTCTAAGATTTCCCTATTGAACAACCACCTGATACTATCATAAGTCTTTTCCAAGTCAATTTTAATGGACATCCAACCTTTCTGACCTGATTTCGAACACATGGAGTGAAATATCTCCTGGGCGAAAATGACATTATCTTGACCCTTCCTTCTAGGCATGAACGCAAACTAAGCTGGGCCAACAAGATCAAGCATAATGTCCCAGATCTATCTAGCCACCAACTTAGTGATAGCTTGGTCAGACACGTTGCAAAGGCCAAAGGGTCTAAATAGTTTCATACAGTTAACCACGCCAGTTTTAGGGATAAGGGTTATAAGTGTATCATTAATTTCTTGAATGCTCTCTGGGTTACTGAACACACCTTTAACAAGCTGTAGGAGAGATTCACCAACAATATGCCACTGGGTCTGATAGAAGATTGCTTAAAAACCATCCGGGCCAGGAGCTTTATAGGCTGCCATGCTCTTAATAACTTTCCAGAATTCGTCCATGTCAATATCTTTACCAATATGAAGGACATGCTCCTCAGTGAGCCTATGGAAATGGCCTCCTAGGAAAAGAGAGGAGCAAGTACCATTATCATAGAGTAGCACCTTGTAGTAGTTGGTAGCCAACCTCTCAAGAAGCTGAGGGTTTGTAATCTAATTCTCCTCTGCATTCTGAAGGGAGGTCACATATTTCCTACGCCTTCTAACCTCCATAACCCCGTGAAAGTACTTGGTATTCCTGTCCTTGTGCTCCAACAACTTAGCTCTAGATTTTTGGAACCAAAATAGCTCCTCGTTAGCAAGAACAACTTCATACCGCTTTCAAGTATCCCATTGGAGAGCAATAAGGTGGCTGCTCCACCCTCTATAAATCTTTCTGTCAATATCTCTAAGTTTGTTTCTCATAGTTTTTTTTTCTTTGAAGATATCCACAAAGGTATTAACATTCCAATTCCTTAGGATCCCTGGCAGATTCTGAAGTTGCAAAGACCACTTAGGAGAATTACTGCACCAATTATCCTTCATAAGTTTAAGGAAGGTCTCATGAGTAAGCCAAATAGCTTCAAACCGAATGGGACGCCTACGGCGGTTAGGCCTAGGGGCCACATCCATATTAACAGCAGAGGCCCATGGTCTGATTTAAAGAAGGGGAGGTGATTGAGCTCTCTTATTAATATAATAATAACAAGGCTTGAATATATGTTTAGTCCCTGTAAATATCACTTTGATCCAACTTGGTCCTGCAAAAATATTAGTTTAGCCCCTTCAAAAACCAAATGTATCCAATTAGGTCCTTACTATTAATTTAACTTTAACGGCCTTAATTTAAGTGTGACGTGGATACCTACGTGGATTTTAGGGCTTAAATCAACTTCATCTTAAACTAAATCCCTCTTCTCTCTTCTACCCTCTTACATTTTCTACACCCTCTCCTTCCCCCTCTTCATTTTTCTTTCACACCCACACAAAGCCCTAATGGTAACCATCAATGCTTCTTCAAGTGAAACCTCAAGGCAAGACCAACTCCTTGTTTATGGTTGTGGAGAACCCATGTGTTTATGGATCTCTAACACTGATGAGAACCCACAAAGGAGATTCTGGAAATGTGTTCATTAGGGGGGTAAGCTGTTTTCTTTTCATTCTTTTCTTCCTTTTAATTCTGTTTTTATTTTGGTTAGTTCATTTGAGTTTAAACTGTTCTATTTGGTTGTATGTAGAGGAGAAATAGTTGTAAGTTGTTTATATGGGATGATCAACTGGAGGTGGAGAGAGTGGCCATGGTGAGAGCATCACAAACAAGGAAAGAAATCCCCAAAAGTGGTAGAGTCACCAACAATAATATGTCAATGCAAACCTACAAAAAGCTACAAAAAAGAGGCACTACCCTTTTTTTCTTTTTTTCTTCCTGCTTCTTCACTGCTCCAATGTCCTTCTTCGTGTCTCTTCCTTCTTCTTCGTCTTTCTTCCTTGTTCTTCCTTATCGTCTCAGACTCTCTTCCTTCACCTTCCAATTTTGGATTTTGTTTGTTAGAAACCCTAGAATTGTGAGGACCAAACTGAAATGAAAATGTGAAGAAATGCCAGCTCACAGTAAAAAATGACACTTGTATATGCCACATCACTCATTTAATTGACATGTCATGCTTAAATTAACGAGGTTTACCCTAAACTAACAGTAGGGCCATAACTGGATACATTGTTGGAAAGTAAACTTGATTTGGCCCATTGGACTAATCAAGTGTTAGGCCCATTTGTTTTTAGTGTTTTAGTCTATAGAATATTCTAGAGATTAGTGGAAGGTCGAAGATATAGTTTAAATAAGTAGTAGAGAGAAGTGTGTAGATCTCTCTCTTGGAGTGTCTAGAATATTCTCTAGATGTATGTAGAAACTCACTCACTTGAAGTGTGTAGAATCTTCTTTAGATTGATGTCGAACTCTCCCTTGGAGCCTATAAATAGGAGAGCTAGTCATTTGTAAACCAAGCCAAAATCAAACAAGTTTGCAAGTAAACAAGAAGTTCTAAAGAGCGTCCCTTCATTTTAGAAATCATAGTCTCCTCTTCCCTTCCTCCCAAAGTCTTCCTAAAATCATTCTCTTTTCCAACAAAGTGGTATCAGAGCTAAGGTTCTGATAAGAAATCCTTCCATGGTCATGGCGAGCAATGGTGTATCATCCTTCCAAGTTCCACTTCTAAAAGGGAGCACCTATGATAAGTGGTGCATCAAAATGAAGGCTCTTCTTGGAGCACATGATGTTTGGGAGATTGTTGAAAAAGGTTATAAGGAATCACAAAATGAGGATTCCTTAACTCAAGCACAAAGGGATATTTTGAAGGATTCAAGAAAGAGAGACAAGAAAGCTCTTTTCTTCATCTACCAAGCATTGGATGAAAATGAGTTTGAGAAAATTTCAAATGCCACATCCGCTAAGGAGGCATGCGAGAAGCTTCAAACGTCTTGCAAAGGAGAAGACAAAGTGAAGAAGCTGCATCTCCAAACACTAAGAGGTGAGTTCGAATCCTTACATATGAATGAGTCGGAGTCTATTTTTGAATATTTTTCAAGAGTTATCGCCGTGTCAAATCAATTAAAAAGAAATGGTGAGAAGTTAGAAGACGTAAGGATCATGGAGAAGATATTACGCTCTTTCGATACCAAATTCAAGCATATCGTCACAACGATCGAGGAAACCAAAGACTTGGAGACCATGACGATTGAACAACTCCAAGGATCATTGCAAGCTTATGAGGAGAAACATAAGAAAAAGAAGGAGATCACCGAGCAACTCTTCAAGATGCAACTAAAGGAGAAGGAAGGAAGTCAAGTAAATGAGAGAGGCCTACAAGATCGAGGTCGAGGTTTTGGCCGAGGACAGTTTGGACGCCATACTAATGGACGAGGTGCGATTTTCACCAACAATAATTACAAGAAGGGAGAAAGCTCAACAAGAGGGTGTGGACGAGGATCTCCAAACACAAGGTTTGATAAATCTCAATCTCGATGCTATAATTGTCAAAAGTTTGGCCATTACGCTTCCGAGTGCAGATTTCAAAGAATGGAGTAGAAGAGGAAACAAACTATGTGGGGGAGAAAGACCAGGGGGTTGAAACAGTGCTTCTAGCATGTAGAAGTAACGAAGGAATCCAAGAAAACATGTGGTGCCTTGACACTGGTGCAAGCAACCATATGTGCGGAAAAATATGCATGTTCGTGGACCTTGATGAATCAGTGAGTGGCAATGTCTCATTTGGTGATGATTCTAGAGTTCCGGTGAAAGGCAAAGGTAAGATCTTAATCCGCCTAAAGGATGGAAGACATGATTTTATTTCAAATGTCTACTACGTCCCAAGTATGAGAAACAATATTTTGAGTCTGGGAGAACTCTTAGAAAAAGGCTATGATATTCACATGAAAGATCCCAGTCTTTCCATCAGAGATCAGAGAAACAATCTCATCACCAAGGTACCAATGTCAAGAAATAGGATGTTCTTATTGAATATCTAAAATGATGCGGCAAAGTGTCTCAAAGCTTGCTATAATGATGAAGCATGGCTTTGGCATCTTCGATTTGGGCACTTAAATTTTGGAGGCTTAAGTTTGATGTCGAAAACTAATATGGTGAGAGGGTTGCCATCCATCAACAAACATGATCAACTTTGTGCTTGATGTTTACTTGGAAAGCAGTTCAGGACGAGTTTCCCACAGGAGTCAAACTCAAGAGCCAAAAAGCCGCTCGAGCTCACACATGCTGATGTCTGTGGGCTTGATTTGGGCCTATCACTTGAGCTCATACATTTGGTTTTTGCAGGGGCTAAACTATTTCTTTTTGCAGGGACCAAACTGGATCGTAGTGATATTTATAGGGGTTAATAACAATAAATAAGGTATCAAAATAAGAGATGTTACAAGTTGGATAGTTTCTGAAATTAAAGTTAGGTTTATCTCGTCATCTTCACCAAAACCATGTTTAATCCAGCTTAACTAATGTACAAAGGGGGAATGAAAAGGAAAGCAAAAGGACTCGGCGCATGATACACATGAACAGGTTAGGAAAAGGAATGCTATTATGAATCGAATCACAATGTACAAGCATTTTCCCATGTTTCAGCACAGTCACCATGCGCTGCATCATATTCCTATAGTTCATGAATCCATTCATGACAGCAAAAGCGCTGTCATGCATAGATTTATGAGCCTTTCCCTTGTACTTGAGAGTTTATAACAATGGTTGCTCCCTAACATTTGAAATGTGCACGGGTTTGAGGGAGATTTATCATTCATTCTGTATCATTGATATTTTGCTTGATAGTTTCCAATAAAAGTCTAAAGGGAAAAGTTCCAAGAAACGGAAGGAATAAATCGATTTTCAAGACTCTATTGCATTTGTTTGTGTGTCCAATAGGAAATGCCAATCTTGTGCACAAACTAATCATGTTTTTATTAAATGGAAGACAAGGGAAAGATGGAAAAAATTTTGATATATGAAATGAGCTGAGGGTAGACAAGAGATGCAGAAATTGTAACAAAGAGGAGCAAAGTAAAGACAAAGATTGAAAGAAAAAGGTGAAATTGAAAATGAATTGTGAAGGTGAACATGAAAAGGAAGGGATAAACATTAATTTTAATTTCAAAAATTATCCAACTCAACTTTTAAAGTAAATAAATAAAATAATTATGTGTCAAAAGGCCAAATAAACAAAAGTTTACTACATCAACAGTTTTTTGATTGAGAAGTTAATAGAAGGATGAAGATGAAAACGTCTGAATATGCAGGGACTAAAATCGAATGACTCCATATTTGTAAGGATCTAAAACATATTTAAGCCAAAAAAAAATAAGATAGAATAAGTTTCATTTTGTTGTATTCTATTTCATTTTTACTATTATAGTCTATTCTATCATGAGAGGATAGCTAGGTGGTGAAACACACATAAGTGCTATGTAGAAGAATATGGTAGGCTCCACTTCTCTCCTCTTTATCCCCTTGCCTCGACTTTTCGTACTAAGGACAAAAAAACATATATATTCTATTCCATTTCAGTTAAACATGCACACATACTATAAGGCTATAAGGCTATGTTTAGGTGTTTTGGAGGAGATGCCTTTGACAAAAATAGAGGAAGGGGAAAGGGAAGAAGGGTTAGTCCCCAATTGAAGGAGAAATTCATTTTTCTTCATGATTCTAAAATCTTCTAATATGGAAGAACTCAAAAATGTACTAGAAATATTTTAGAGGGTTTTGAAGGGCTTATAAAAATTCTTCAAATCCCTTCCATTGTTTTATAATATTCTCGGAATTAAAAATTTGTTAGTCATAAATATCACCTTCCTGTTCTCTATAAAAAATAAAAATAATCTCTCAAATAAAATGGGAGTCTCTCTCTCCCCCTCTTCATCTCCCCCAAAGTCATCTTGGATTGGGATTAGCTGTAGTCAGATGTGTTCGTCTCTCTCTCTCCTCTTGCCTGTAAATGTTGAGGATCAAGATTTGATGTTTGGAGATCCAACGGTATATGTATATGGTGACTATTGTGACTCTAATTAAAATTGATTGCAGTGAATCACGGTCAACGTCGTTCCTCTCTAGACAAACTTTTGGAACCACGTTGAGAAACACTTAACTAGACCTGGACAACGGGCGGGTGTGGGCGGGTTCGGGCCCAAATTAAGCAACCGACCAAAACCGTGGTTGAAAAGGCTAGGCCCAAAACCGCCCAAACGTAGCTTTCGGTTTGTGCAGATGCGGGTTTCGGTTTGGGCGGGTGTACCGGGTGGGTTGGCACGGGTTGGGCCAACACTGAGAATAAAGATCTAGAAGTTTAATAAAGATGTGGAAGATGAATTCCAGCAAAAG
Source organism: Astragalus membranaceus (assembly GCA_039519185.1). Classification (NCBI taxonomy): domain Eukaryota; kingdom Viridiplantae; phylum Streptophyta; class Magnoliopsida; order Fabales; family Fabaceae; genus Astragalus; species Astragalus membranaceus. Next base: position 158,073,683 of record CM076847.1, read on the forward strand.
AATTCCAGCAAAAATAGCTCTCACCAATATTGTTCTTTCTCAAAAGAATTCCAGCAAAAGAATTCTCAGCAAAATAGCTCTCAGCAAAATAGATCTGGAAGTTTAATAAAGTTTGATTTGGCCTAAATTAATTTGTTGGCTTTATCATCTCTCTTCAGATTGCCAAGAACTTGGTTACATAGGTACATAGAAAGAATAAACTCACCAAACGCTGCTCTTGTTACTTCTCACGACTGCATCTCTATTCTCCGCCATTCCTTTTTTCCATTGCACTGCGGGTGAAATCATCACCCTCGCTCCCTTCTCTCTCTCGGCTGCCCCTTTCCTCTTCTCTTCCCTGCTTCTCGTTTTCTCTTTCTCTCTCTCTTTGATTTTTTCTTTTTCTCTCACCCACGTTTCTTTATGAGACAGTGACTGGAGGAATATAAATTATAAAATATAAACTAGATAAACAGAGAGGACAATAGCGGGCGGGTGCGGGTACCGATGGGCCTACAAAACACAATCGCACCCGCCAAGCCCAACCCGACACTAACCGATTTTTGCACCCGTTGACCCACTGGCCCGTTTATAACCGCCCATTACAACCCATTTCTTTCGGTTTTGCGGGTTCTTGGGCCGGTTTGCATTTTTTGTCCAGGCTTACCCTTAACGATCACGTCCACTTAAAAAGTAGCAGAGGTAGATAACACGTTTCTGCCATATACTACCACGTTTCTGCCATATACTGCAGTGGGTATGCCTCTGAACACGTTTCAGACAAGATAAACAAATAAACAACTATTTGGTGTCTGCTGGCGGCCATTAATATCGTTCTGGATGTTAAGAGTCAAATAGAGTATGGCTGAAGCTTTGGAATTTAAATTGTGTCCTTTCCTTTTGTCGTATAGGTAAACAACATATCGGTGAAATATAATCTTGAAGTGAAGAAAGTAGACTATATGCAATTACGTAATTACATATATGTAATTACGTAACACTTGTATATGCAAATTAATCAATGTTGATGCAAACAACAAAATCAATCATTAGAACAATAGCTTATTTGTAAGCAATTCTATTTAGTGGTGACCTTCCTACCCGGAATACGAAGGGCCAGATCATGATTTATCATGTCTTTTTTAGCCAATCTGAAATACTCAAAATAAGATTATCTTATTTGAAAAAATTCTAGACCTCTCAAAAACTTTCTTTGCAATTAAGCTCTTCTCGTGAAAATGGTTTTTGGCTAAGGCTAAGTCGTGACATAGTATATGAATAAATTCGACTATTATGGTTGGGCATGTGAAAGTCGGGACATAATATGTGCATAACGTTATCAGGTTGCTTCTCAACATTCCGGGATGGACAAATGATGATATCAAATCTCATTTATGTCATACTTTGTCAAAAAAAAAAAGAGAAAATGAGCTTTATGTTATGAAATTAATCAAAACTAGAATAAAATATAACTATTATAAGAAACTAGAGATGAAGAAGAAATAGACCAAGAGAATGAGATTATAGAAAAGAGCATTTGCATTCTATTCTTGAAAGTATCTTTTATAATGTTACATGATTCCTATTTATAGGATGCAAGTTACAAGCATATGGATGGTCTAGCATAATGTGTCATAATTAAGCATCCTAAGTTAAGACCAATAACAATGAGTAATGGCTTTTACTCATGGGAGTTATAGAGCATCTTATGGAATATGAAAGGACTACGGGAAATGGACATCCCTCAAATATTCATAACACTCCCCCTTGGATATCCATTAAGGATATGCCTCATTAAAACCTTACTTGGAAAAAACCCAATGGAAAAAAAATCCTAGTGAAGGAAAAGGAGTACAATTTCCCTTACGTGGGAACTACCTTGTTAAAAACCTTATTGGAAAACCCAGTGGGACAAAACTACGACAAGGAAAAAAGAGTACAACTTTCTCCCCCTATTTGAAGAATCTCTTAAGAATATGAATTCCAACATTTATATTTTCTCCCCCTAATGCGTATGAAGCAATATACTTCGTGATATATCTTCCTTTCAATTGAGCTTCACAGTCAGTATTGTCTTCAAGACTTGTTCCATGAATTGTTGGTATTTGAGCATGATATGAGGAAGTGATAACTATAGATTGCTATGTAGATCTTGATGATGTCTCAATGCCGCCATATGTAAATAATCAGATATTTCAGAACTGACTTGATCTAGATAAAAAAAATATCTCGTATTTTGTTCTAATGCATTTTGGTTGGTGATGCATTCTATTTCACTAATGAGTATCAAATAATATTATCACATCAATCCATATGACATTTAGTAATATGCGTGCACTAATTTAAAGTCCCTGGGACCGAGATATTTGATATCTTCATGACACACACATCATGTACGCAATAGATATAATTTATCATGATTCAATTAGCTAAATGATCGATCTGCAGGCGAGACAAAACTTTGTTTCCCCAAAAAATTCATTTTAAGATATTTTTCTATATCTTTAATCCTTCTAGGATTTTCTAGGTGGAGATCAATTTAAGGTTCAACTTCTCAATTCTTCAAATATAATTTGAAATCATTCGTCTATAATTCTTTCTTTTATCAAGCTATAGTTTTTGAAAGGTCTTCAGGAGTTCCAATAATAGCAAGTTTATTTCTAGATCTTTTCATAAAACTATATGGACAAGTGATGTCTTTTTTATGTCACTCTTTTTGAATATGCATTGAGACGATTATACCTCATGTGTTCAAGTTATATTATCTCATGGAGAGACTAATTAAATTTGAGTAATCATCTCGAGAGTCCGAACAATATGTCTCGAAAAATTAAATCATTCAGGGATTTTCATATAATTATCATTATCAAGTGAGCCATACAAATAAGTTGTAACACATCCATCATATATGTAAATTGAGTCTTTCACGTGCTACAAGATTATCTAGGTATTAAAAATTATAATTTCACTACATGTGAATTTATCTTTAAAATCAATGTTAGGTATTTGCGAATACTCTTGAACAACAAGCCTAACTAGCTTTACATCTTCAGGTGTACAGACTACAAGTCGAAAAACTTTTTGCTTTGCAAAGCGAACTTAATTAATTTAGCTTCAATTGTGTTTTTCGATTTTGGCTGATCATTGTTTTGTTTAAATTCTTAATAGACTTTTGGTTCATGATCCTCTTCATCACTTATCACATTTAGCGTTATATTTTACACACACAAAATTGTCAATGTTGACTTTGTTTCCGTTCCATAGCTCTTCATTCTTGAAATAACTTATTGAGATCTCATTTCCACAAATTTCAGGTACCGGATGTTCTTCTGGAACTTGAAAAATAGTTATGTTAAATTACGCATTTGGAGTTTCCATATCCTCTTTTGGGCCATCTTGCTTTTAAGCTCATTTCCTTGTTCGAGGATTTTTATTCTTTGGAACCGACTAAACTACATGCTTCATGCGTGGCTAAAATTCATTTGCAATGTTTGAGTGTCTAGCTAATAGGGACATCAATTTTTATTTGCGTATTGTAGCTGGTGAATAATTTACAAAAGTTTGCAAATGAATTATTCTTTGAACTTTTGGTTTACATTGGTTTATAAGAGGATCAAGATAATATAATAATAATTTATTTCAAATAATACTAAATTTCAGCTGCTTATCTCTCAACTTAATGTTGGAAAAACTAATTCATCAAAATGATAACTAGCTGACTAAGCTATAAATACATCTCTGTTTGTTGGCTCAACATACTTTATGATGGATGGAGATTCATATAATCATATGTTCCCAACATTATTTAAGGATCCATCTTATTACGTTGTGATGGAATCATTATAGTATGCACAATACATCAAAAATATCTTAGATGGAGAATATTAGTTCATTGACCAAAAATCAATTGTACATGGGAGAACTTACAGATATATGTTAACTTATTGGCGTGATGCGTATCAATGTATTAGCCTGCATGATTGCATGTTCTCAAGTAGAAATTGGAAGTTCCATCTAATTAGTATTAGTCATATAATTAACTTTAGATGTCTAATGAATGGTTCTTCAAAATCATTTTATGAATGAACATATGTTATGTGATGTTCAATATAAATTCTAATAGTCATAAAATATTTATCAGATGCCTTCAAGTTAACTCACATAATGAGCTCTTACTCGAATTAGTTGAGCAGACAATCTCACAAACTTCTGCTTGTGAGTTGATGACAATTATATATATATATATATATATATATATATATATATATATAGAGAGAGAGAGAGAGAGAGAGAGAGAGAGAGAGAGTCATTTAGTTGATGCCTCAATTAAAATAATAAAATATATAAATGGTCCATGTAAGGCCCCAATTTTATTAAAATCTATTTTGAGATGAATTGGTGAAATGATTGAAGAGATTAGAGAGTTATTGGCGTGAGAACCATGGTATAAATGACTAGAATTGAGGTTAGGTTTTTCGCGGTTTTGTGTTCTCAATCGAACTCCGTTTTGAATGGTTCTTGTTTAGTTGGAGAGTGGGCATAATTCTCTTCAAAGTAGGCATTGGTTTCATAAAATTTCATTAAGAAGTGAGAAAGGAAATTTGGTTGCAAGTTGAGTGAGAAGTTCCGTCCAAGTTTGGTACCTCATTGTAGTATTTTGAAAATCTGTACCAATTGGTTACTTATTTTGGGAATTAAAAATCATAGATAGAAACTACACTCCGAGAGCTTTCCAACGAGTGGTTATTTGTTAAAATCCGATGTCGTTTGCTATTTTAATCAAGAGAAGGAAGAAAAGAGTAGTCTGCGCATGTATGCTGTTGTTGCTGCCATTCTGCGCCTGAGTCACGCTCAAGTCGCGCCCCAAGCGCAAGTGCTGTGTGTGAGCAGCGTGAGTTACTGCCATTTCGCGCCCAAGTCGCGCCTGGCTTGCGCTCCGAGTGCGAGTTCGCGTATATAGCTGCGTTTCTGCGCAGCTAGGGCATTTTTCTTGCTGTTTTCACTCTTTTTATCATATCTTTGTCTCTGGAGCTCCGTTTGTGACGCGGTTTGTTGCGTTCTTCTCGTATCGCAGAGGGCTTCGATAAAAGAGCAGTTCCTGAGTTATAAGACAGGGGAGCTGAGGACGAAATTGGATCTTCCCAAAGCTAAGGTTAGGGTTTTCGCGAGTTGGGGGAGGAATTCCAAGGCTTTGCTCGTGTGTTGCTGTGGTTACTCGTTGGTGTCTTCAATCTTCTTCTACGGAGCTTACGTTTAAGAGGTAAGGGTGAGCGTTTCATTTGACATAATTGGGTAGACATAGGGTCTCGTGGGTTTTGATGAAATTGGAATTTGTTGATGGATTTGATATGTTTGATGGTGTTCGATGGTTTGAAATTTTGAAGAGCTTTGATGTTGTCTTGCTGAATTTGATGTTGTTTCGAATGATTTGATGAATTGTTAGCATAAAATTTGATGATGTTTTGTGAAGACATTTGTGATTTCTCAATGAATTCTTGATAATTTACTTTGATGAGTTTTGATGAACTCGTGATGAAAATACTCGATGATTTCGTGATGGACCTTTGGTGAATGGAAATGATGAATAATTTTGTTTTTGAAGTCGATGTTATGAGTCACCTGTCTCCACTGTTTTTCACTGTTTTTCGCTGTTTTTCTTGCCGTTTTTCCCATTTTTCAAATGTGATATTTTCCAAGGAAAATGTAATGTCTCTCTCTATAAAATGTGAGGTTTTTATCAATCCAAATGTGAAGTTCACTTCTCCACAAATATGAAGTTTTACAATTTAAAATTATGGTGTTGTTCTCAAATGTAAATACAATTTTGATGAATATGACGAGTTCACTCTAAGAGTGATTATGATGATGTGATCTATATGATTTTGATGAATATGACGAGTTCACTCTAAGAGTGATTATGATGATGTGATCTATATGATTTTGATGAATATGTCGGGTTCATTCTAAGAGTATTTTTATGATGATGTGCCTTGAGTGGTGTTTGTTTATGATGACGATGATGAGTACTCCGGGTGAGTGTTTGATGAGTTGCACATGTGTTCATAGAGTCTCATGGCATGTGCATACTATGACGAATAGGCTTCGGCCTCTTATTGATGATGATATGCCTTGAGTGGTTCTTTTTTTTATGATGATGATATGCCTTGAGTGGTTTTTATGACGATATGGTACCATCATGCATATGCCCTGGAGGGGGGTTGCATTTACATGCATTTTCATGACGGTGATTCCTTGAAATTAATTGTGTCTGAATTGATACTCTCTAATGATGAGTTTGATGATATTGCTGATGTCGTATGATTTACCGTCCATATTACTCTGTTTATGCTTGATTATGTTTTATTGAAATTCTCACCCCTTCTGCTTGGAATGTTGCTCTATTGTGGCAACGCTGCAGGTAACCGCGAGTGAAGGACTTGCTGCCTTACTTTTTAGCTTTTTGGGATGTATTTTGTGTCGCTCTCTGATACTGTAACACCTAGGGGGCGTGGGTGAAGTTGGATAATTTGTTTAATTAGTCGAATAATGATCTTTATTGTTATATTGAGACGTGTTTGAGAGTATTTGGTGAGATGGTGTTTATTCCGCTGTGATGTGTTTTATGAGGATTTGATTTTCCATAACGGATGTTTGATTGCACAAATTTGAAGAGTGCATATTGATGAGTTTATTTTAATGAAGTTGTAGCATTTCTTTTCTATCAGTTAAAACAATATTTTTGAAAGAGAATTACTCTGATAAATGACGTGTAATATAAGGGTAGAAAAGGGGTGTTACATTAGTGGTATCAGAGCAGTTCGGTCTGTCCGGCCGGTGGTTGAGTCGTCGAGTTGAGTAGCATTTTAGTTTGTTACTCGTTTCTAAATTCTGTTCTTTGATTGCAGTACTAGAATGGCAGGACGGAACGATGCTGCACTTGCTGCTGCCTTGCAGGCTATAGCTGGGGTTGTGGGTAACATACCCAATGCTATTGGTGATGGGACGCGTAGTTTGGCTACGTTCCAGCGTGAGAACCCTCCTGCTTTTGAAGGCGGGTATAATCCTGATGGTGCCCTTGAGTGGCTAAGTGAGATGGAGCGGATCTTCCGCGTTATGGATTGCACCGATGCTCAGAAAGTTCGCTATGGCACTCATATGTTGAAGAAATAGGCTTATGACTGGTGGAGGACGACTAGCCAGGGGTTGACGGTTGCCAATGAGGGAGTTACTTGGGCTGTGTTTGAGAGGGAATTCAAGAGAAAGTACTATCCGGAGGATGTCTGCGGGAAGAAGGAGGTTGAGTTTCTGAGACTTGAGCAAGGTAGCATGACTGTAACTGAGTATGCTGCAAAGTTTACTGAGTTGTCTAAGTTTTACCCGCATTATGATGGAGAGGGGGCCGAGTTCTCCAAATGTATTAAGTTTGAGAACGGATTGCGTGCTGATATTAAGAGAGCCATAGGGTATCAACAAATCCGCGTATTTCCCTTGTTAGTGAATAGCGCCAGGATTTTTGAGGAGGACAATAATGCCTTCTCTAGAGTTATGAGGGAAAAGCAAAAGAATTTTTCGGGTCGCGGTAAACCATATGAGGCACCTGCTGGTAAGGGCAAGGGGAAGTTTGTTGGTGGGCCTAAGCGAAGTGGGGGAGATGCTGCAGCCAGTGTTACTTGTTACACGTGTGGGAAGGTAGGCCATAAGAGTCCGGATTGTCCAAATAATGAGAAGAAGAGATGTTACAAGTGTGGGAAAGAGGGACACATGGCTTCTAACTGTGATAAGAAGGAGGTGCTATGCTTTAATTGTGGGGAGAGTGGTCACATCAGTACACAGTGCTCAAAAGCCAAGAAGGAGAAGTCATTTGGAAAGGTGTTCGCTCTAGCTGGGTCTGATGTGGTGAATGAAATTCGAGGTACGTGCTATATCAATAATATTCCTCTCATTGCTATTGTTGATACTGATGCTACCCACAGTTTTATTGCTGCTGCTTGTGTTGAGAAATTAAGTCTTGTTTTATCTGATATGTTGAGGGAGATGGTTATCGATACTCCAGCTAAGGGTTCGGTGACTACCTCCGCTGTTTGTGCTAAATGTCCTGTATTTATATATGGTAGAGAATTTTTAGTTGATCTGATTTGTTTGCCGCTGAGTGGAATGGATGTCATTCTGGGTATGGACTGGTTAGTTGATAACCATGTTCATATCAACTGTCGGGAGAGGTCCGTAAGTTTTGAGTCGCTTGAAGAGGAGTCTGGGTTGTTATCTGCGGGTCAGCTGCATAGAGTGATGAGAGAAGAGGTTCAGCTGTTTTCGCTGTTGGTGTCGTTGTCTGCCGAGAGCCAAGCGGAGATTGATGTGTTGCCGGTAGTGCGTGAGTTTTCTGAGGTGTTCCCTGATGAGATTCCGGATGTACCACCAGAGAGAGAGGTGGAGTTTGCTATTGATCTAGTTCCTGGCACTAAGCCTGTGTCTATGGCACCATATAGGATGTCTGCATCTGAGTTGGCAGAATTGAAAAAGCAACCAGAAGATTTATTAGAAAAGAAGTTTGTAAGACCGAGTGTGTCACCTTGGGGAGCTCCTGTGTTGCTGGTGAAAAAGAAAGATGGTAGTATGAGGTTGTGTGTAGACTATCGACAGTTAAATAAAGTTACCATCAAGAACAAGTATCCGTTGCCAAGAATTGATGACTTGATGGATCAGTTAGTGGGTGCTAAAGTATTTAGCAAGATTGACTTAAGGTCTGGTTATCATCAGATCAAGGTCAAGGATGAAGATGTCCAGAAGACGGCATTTAGGACAAGATATGGGCACTATGAGTATTCTGTTATGCCTTTCGGTGTGACTAATGCGCCGGGGGTATTCATGGGATACATGAACCAAATCTTCCGTGAGTACTTGGATAAGTTTGTGGTGGTTTTCATTGATGACATTCTGATTTACTCTAAGTCAGAAGAGGAGCATGCGGAACACTTGAGGTTGGTGTTAGAAATTCTGAGGAGTCGAAAGTTATATGCCAAGTTGTCCAAGTGTGAGTTTTGGTTGAAAAAGGTCAGTTTTCTCGGTCATGTGATTTCTAGGGAGGGGATTGCGGTGGATCCTTCCAAGGTTGATGCAGTGTTGCAATGGGAGTCTCCAAAGTCAGTTACTGAAATAAGGAGTTTTCTGGGATTGGCCGGTTATTATAGAAGATTCATTGAGGGGTTTTCGAAGTTGGCCCTGCCATTAACCTAATTGACTTGCAAGGGCAAGGCTTTTGTTTGGGATGACCGATGTGAAGAAAGTTTCAATGAGCTGAAGAGGAGGTTGACTACATCTCCAGTGTTGACCCTACCTAATCCGGATGAGCCGTTTGTGGTTTACTGTGATGCTTCCAAGATGGGTTTGGGCGGTGTACTTATGCAGAATGGGAAAGTGGTCGCTTATGCGTCGAGACAATTGAGAACTCATGAGAAGAATTACCCCACTCATGACTTAGAGCTTGCTGCTGTGGTATTCGCATTAAAGATATGGAGACATTATTTGTATGGATCGAGGTTTGAAGTGTTCAGCGATCACAAGAGTCTACGGTATCTGTTCGATCAGAAAGAATTGAATATGAGGCAGCGCCGGTGGTTAGAGCTATTGAAAGATTATGATTTTGAGTTGAGTTATCATCCGGGTAAAGCTAATGTAGTTGCAGATGCTCTGAGTCGGAAGACCTTGCATATGTCGGCATTGATGGCTAGAGAGCTTGAGTTGATTGAGCAATTCAGGGACATGAGCTTAGCTTGTGAAGTTACACCTCAGAGTGTCAGATTGGGTATGTTGAAAATTGGCAATGATTTTATGGCTAGTATCCGGGAAGCGCAGAAGTTAGATGTGAAATTGGTTGATTTGATGAGTGGGATTGGTCAATCTGAGAATAAGGATTTCGAGATAGATGCGCAGAATGTGTTGAGGCATCGTGGGAGAATTTGTGTTCCCGAAAATGAGGGGATGAGAAAGGCAATTCTTGAGGAAGGCCATAGAAGTAAGTTGAGTATCCATCCGGGAGCGACAAAAATGTATCAAGATCTGAAAAAGATGTTCTGGTGGCCGGGATTGAAGCGGGATGTGGCGCAGTTTGTGTATTCGTGTTTGACATGTCAGAAATCCAAGGTCGAGCATCAAAAGCCTGCAGGAATGGTGCAACCGTTGAGTATTCCAGAGTGGAAGTGGGACAGTATCTCCATGGATTTTGTGACTGGGTTACCTAATACGGTGAGAGGGCATGATTCAATTTGGGTGGTTGTGGATAGATTGACGAAATCGGCTCATTTTATTCCTATCGGTATTAAGTATCCGGTATCGAGATTGGCTGAGATCTATATTCAGGTGATTGTGAAGCTGCATGGCGTTCCTTTGTGCATTGTGTCGGATAGAGACCCAAGGTTCACTTCGGACTTTTGGAGTAGTTTGCAAAAGGAGTTGGGTTCGAAATTGAGGTTGAGTTCAGCTTATCATCCTCAAACTGATGGGCAAACAGAGAGGACGATTCAATCGTTGGAAGATCTGTTGAGGTCATGTGTTCTAGAGCAGGGAGGTGCGTGGGATACTCATCTCCCGTTAATTGAGTTCACCTACAACAATAGCTATCATTCCAGCATTGGGATGGCACCGTTTGAGGCGTTATATGGTCGGAGGTGTAGGACTCCGGTATGTTGGTATGAGACTGGGGAAAGTTTAATACTTGGACCTGAGCTAGTTAGAGAAACTACTGAAAAAGTGAAGATGATCCGAGAGAAAATGAAAGCGTCGCAGAGTAGGCAGAAGAGCTACCATGATAAGAGAAGGAAAGATTTAGAGTTTGAAGCGGGTGACCACGTGTTCTTGAGGGTCACACCTATGACTGGTGTCGGGCGTGCGCTGAAATCAAAGAAGTTGACTCCTCGTTTCATTGGGCCGTATCAGATTACGGAAAGAGTTGGAAATGTTGCCTATCGGGTGGCCTTGCCACCTAATCTTTCGAACTTGCACGACGTGTTTCACGTATCGCAGCTTCGGAAGTATATTGCAGATCCGTCTCATGTGATCCAACCAGATGATGTAGAGGTGCGGGATAATCTAACTATGGAGACCGTGCCTGTACGAATTGAGGATTGGGAAGTGAAGACCCTTCGAGGTAAGAAGATCAATCTGGTGAAGGTGGTGTGGTTTGGGGCAACTGGTGAAAGCCTGACGTGGGAGCTGGAGGATAAGATGCGAGAGTCGTATCCAGAGTTATTTGAATCAGGTATGTTTTCGAGGACGAAAATAATTCTAAGTGGGGGAGAGTTGTAACGCCCCAATTTTATTAAAATCTATTTTGAGATGAATTGGTGAAATGATTGAAGAGATTAGAGAGTTATTGGCGTGAGAACCATGGTATAAATGACTAGAATTGAGGTTAGGTTTTTCGCGGTTTTGTGTTCTCAATCGAACTCCGTTTTGAATGGTTCTTGTTTAGTTGGAGAGTGGGCATAATTCTCTTCAAAGTAGGCATTGGTTTCATAAAATTTCATTAAGAAGTGAGAAAGGAAATTTGGTTGCAAGTTGAGTGAGAAGTTCCGTCCAAGTTTGGTACCTCATTGTAGTATTTTGAAAATCTGTACCAATTGGTTACTTATTTTGGGAATTAAAAATCATAGATAGAAACTACACTCCGAGAGCTTTCCAACGAGTGGTCATTTGTTAAAATCCGATGTCGTTTGCTATTTTAATCAAGAGAAGGAAGAAAAGAGTAGTCTGCGCATGTATGCTGTTGTTGCTGCCATTCTGCGCCTGAGTCACGCTCAAGTCGCGCCCCAAGCGCAAGTGCTGTGCGTGAGCAGCGTGAGTTACTGCCATTTCGCGCCCAAGTCGCGCCTGGCTTGCGCTCCGAGCGCGAGTTCGCGTATATAGCTGCGTTTCTGCGCAGCTAGGGCATTTTTCTTGCTATTTTCACTCTTTTTATCATATCTTTGTCTCTGGAGCTCCGTTTGTGACGCGGTTTGTTGCGTTCTTCTCGTATCGCAGAGGGCTTCGATAAAAGAGCAGTTCCTGAGTTAGAAGACAGGGGAGCTGAGGACGAAATTGGATCTTCCCAAAGCTAAGGTTAGGGTTTTCGCGAGTTGGGGGAGGAATTCCAAGGCTTTGCTCGTGTGTTGCTATGGTTACTCGTTGGTGTCTTCAATCTTCTTCTACGGAGCTTACGTTTAAGAGGTAAGGGTGAGCGTTTCATTTGACATAATTGGGTAGACATAGGGTCTCGTGGGTTTTGATGAAATTGGAATTTGTTGATGGATTTGATATGTTTGATGGTGTTCGATGGTTTGAAATTTTGAAGAGCTTTGATGTTGTCTTGCTGAATTTGATGTTGTTTCGAATGATTTGATGAATTGTTAGCATAAAATTTGATGATGTTTTGTGAAGACATTTGGTGATTTCTCAATGAATTCTTGATAATTTACTTTGATGAGTTTTGATGAACTCGTGATGAAAATACTCGATGATTTCGTGATGGACCTTTGGTGAATGGAAATGGTGAATAATTTTGTTTTTGAAGTCGATGTTATGAGTCACCTGTCTCCACTGTTTTTCACTGTTTTTCGCTGTTTTTCTTGCCGTTTTTCCCATTTTTCAAATGTGATATTTTCCAAGGAAAATGTGATGTCTCTCTCTATAAAATGTGAGGTTTTTATCAATCCAAATGTGAAGTTCACTTCTCCACAAATATGAAGTTTTACAATTTAAAATTATGGTGTTGTTCTCAAATGTAAATACAATTTTGATGAATATGACGAGTTCACTCTAAGAGTGATTATGATGATGTGATCTATATGATTTTGATGAATATGACGAGTTCACTCTAAGAGTGATTATGATGATGTGATCTATATGATTTTGATGAATATGTCGGGTTCATTCTAAGAGTATTTTTATGACGATGTGCCTTGAGTGGTGTTTGTTTATGATGACGATGATGAGTACTCCGAGTGAGTGTTTGATGAGTTGCACATGTGTTCATAGAGTCTCATGGCATGTGCATACTATGACGAATAGGCTTCGGCCTCTTATTGATGATGATATGCCTTGAGTGGTTCTTTTTTTTATGATGATGATATGCCTTGAGTGGTTTTTATGACGATATGGTACCATCATGCATATGCCCTGGAGGGGGGTTGCATTTACATGCATTTTCATGACGGTGATTCCTTGAAATTAATTGTGTCTGAATTGATACTCTCTAATGATGAGTTTGATGATATTGCTGATGTCGTATGATTTACCGTCCATATTACTCTGTTTATGCTTGATTATGTTTTATTGAAATTCTCACCCCTTCTGCTTGGAATGTTGCTCTATTGTGGCAACGCTGCAGGTAACCGCGAGTGAAGGACTTGCTGCCTTACTTTTTAGCTTTTTGGGATGTATTTTGTGTCGCTCTCTGATACTGTAACACCTAGGGGGCGTGGGTGAAGTTGGATAATTTGTTTAATTAGTCGAATAATGATCTTTATTGTTATATTGAGACGTGTTTGAGAGTATTTGGTGAGATGGTGTTTATTCCGCTGTGATGTGTTTTATGAGGATTTGATTTTCCATAACGGATGTTTGATTGCACAAATTTGAAGAGTGCATATTGATGAGTTTATTTTAATGAAGTTGTAGCATTTCTTTTCTATCAGTTAAAACAATATTTTTGAAAGAGAATTACTCTGATAAATGACGTGTAATATAAGGGTAGAAAAGGGGTGTTACAGTCCACGTGATTATTGATTTTCAAATATTACCTTATATACATTTTAGAGATGTAAGAGACTTATTCCCTCAAATTGTTAACTTACTTTGGGAACTAGTAATACACAAAGATTAATGGATTGAAGAATCGACGAGATTTTCAACACATGTTCACATAAAAATTTTAACTATTTTTTTCTGCATCTTATTAGACCCGGGATGGCCCAACTGGTATTTCCAACAGCAAACTTATTATGATCCATAAACTCCCGGTTTAAGGTAGCACGTGTTGTACTAATATGCGATTTGTACAACCAAAAGAAAAACATGTTTCTTTTCTAATACATTTTTATATTTTCTAAGGTAAGTCTCATGATATACAGACATTGAATATTTTCTTCATTTATTCTTTGACTTGGTATATCCACTTAGATGAGTATCCTTGAAACTTAATTAGCTTCTATGAGACTTGAACGAATATAAAACAAAACAATATCAATGCGTAATTTTGTTCCTCTAAGTAACAATACAATAGAGTCCTTATTATATTTGCAAGCTTCTGGTTGTAAGCCACAAGTAAGTACACATGCTACCATATGACTTGTAAATTGTAAAACTATGTAGAATATTAAACTTTGGATTTAAAATATTTGTTTTTGAAAGTGCATAGCAAACTTTTGGTTTACTTTAGCATAATTTTAATTGCTCTCATATATATTTGAATTGACAAAGAATAAAAGTAATGTATTAAACTCTTATCATTCAAATAACAAAATATAAAAATACCAACTAATGCATATAACAAAAATTACTATTTACAAACAAAGATTTAGGGACATGAGTTTCTTTTTTCTATATGTTTATATGGAATTCAAAGCATGTGAAAGAAAATAAGTTACATATTTCCATGATGCTAAAATACCAAACCATTAGTAGGAATACCAAAGTTCATAACCGCAATCATACTGATGACCTTAAAAAAGGATAATGATAACACCCGTGCTACTACTACTTCTAATGTAAAGCGTAAATTGGTCAAAAAGAAAGCTATGAGATATTTTGTGCTGTAGAACTTAATATTTTGGGTAAGGCATTGTAGTATTGTATAGTTTTGTGTTCTTTTCTTGTGAAATTTAATTTCTTTGAAATTATGTTATGAAAATATGTTGTAAGAGATATGCTTTGATGATTTGTGACAGGTTTTACTAAGATGTACATGAGGATACGAGGTAAACTAAAAAATTTAATAAACAATATTTGGAGCCGGTTATTAGCCATAACAAACTCAAAATATCTTGAAAAACTACATTCAAAGTGTTTATAAAAGAATGGCTTAAATACAGTTTTGGTCCCCCTATTTTAATCAATTCACGATTTTGGTCCCTAAAGTTTTAATTTGACGATTTTGGTCCCCCTATTTTCCCAATTTGAAAAATCATTGTCCCCCTCTTAAATAAGTCAAAATTGAAACTCAATTTTGACTTATTGTCCTATGTGGCAGCCTACGTGGCACCCCCACCCCCCCACCCCCACCCCCACCCCCCACTGTTCATCTTCCCCTCCCCCCTCCCCCACCGTGACCCCCTCCCACCCCCCACCGTGAACCCTCCCACAACCAAATCTCTCTCTCTCCTTCGCATCTTCCCCTCTTCCCCACCCCACCCCACCCCTCCCACCCCCCCCCCCCACCGTGACCCCCTCCCTTCGCACCTCCCTCTCTCTCTCGCTCTCTGTCTCTCCCCTCCCCCCTCGATTTCCCTCTCTCCCTCGCTCACCGTCTCTCCCCTCCCCCCTCGATTTCCCTCTCTCTCGCTCACCGTCGCTCTCTCTCTCCTTCGCATCTCACCCTCGCTTTCCCTCTCTCTCGCTCACCGTCGCTCTCTCTCGCTCACCGTCGCTCTCTCTCTGCGTCTCTCACACTCTCTCTCTCTCTCTCTCTCTCTCTCTCTCTCGCAGATCCGGTGAAGGGGAAAACGCGCCGGTGGGGATGGGGGGTTCACGGTGTGGGTGTGGGGTGGGAGGGGCGAAGGGGAACAGTGGAGGGTGGGGGGGTGGGGTGTGGGGTGGGAGGGGCGAAGGGGAACAGTGGAGGGTGGGGGTGGGGTGGGGGGGTGGGATGTTGGGTGGGAGGGGCGAAGGGGAACAGTGGGGGTGGGGGGGTGGGGGGGGTGGGGGGTGCGCCTACGTGGCAGTCCACGTGGACTGCCGCGTAGGACAATAAGTCAAAATTGAATTCAGTTTTGACCAACTTAAGAGGGGGACTATGATTTTTCAAATTGGGAAAATAGGGGGACCAAAATCGTCAAATTAAAACTTTGGGGACCAAAATCGTGAATTGGTTAAAATAGGGGGACCAAAACTGTATTTAAGCCTAAATGAATCATCAGATTCTCAGACCACATTTATTCAGATTAGTTTGGTGCATATTTTTTTTAAAAAAATATAGTTAGATTGCATTTTTGGATCTTTATGTTTGAGCAAAGTTTCAGTTTGGTTTTTTTATCTTTTTTCCCACTTTGCTCCTTCAATTGGTATGATATGTTTCAGTTTGATCCTCCAAAACAAAAATATAGAAAAATAAAGAACACTATGAATGTTTTCAAGAACACCAAGAATACTTCAATTTCTTGTTTCTTGAATAACTCATGCAACATATGACCAAATTAAATAAAACTAGACTCTAACTTGAATAAAATTTTGCAAGGAAGTTGATGGAACCAAATTTGGCTCAGAAAAATGTTTATGGGAAAAATCACTTCTAGAATCGAAAGCTTGAACTTGAAGTTCAAGAAACATTCAATCTCCACAATGGTGATTTTGTTATAGAGCACCAAATTGAACGATTCTTGAGCCTAAAATACTCGAAAACTCTTTGGGAAACATTTTATTCAGAAAACCGCTTAAACGCAAACACTATGAAGAAGCAACTCACACTATGAATTTTGTTTTGGCTCATATTTGCTCAATTCTTGACCAATTTGCGTCAAATTACTAATTGCGCTCAACTCGTATTAAGTGCAGAAATTGAACTATAGCAAAAGGATGCAAAACAACTGCATTCAACTCATCTTCCTCTTCAAACTTTCGGTTCCAAAAGTAATTTTACGCATAAACACTCTTCTGAGCTTAATTTTTGTTCCGTTGAATCTCTTGTGAAATTTTATTCAAGCTATAGTCCAATTTCACTCAATTGGTCACATATTGCATGAGTTATTCAAGAAACACGAAATTGAAGTGTTTTTGGTGTTCTTGAAGACAATAATTTATAGTGTTTTTCATTTTTGTGTTTTTGTTTTGAAGGACCAAACTAAAACACATCATATCAATTGAACGACCAAACTGGAACATATCAAACATAAAGGACTACTTTGACACAAATTTGAAATATAAATGACCAAAATAATAAAAAATGATAAAAGACCAAACTGAGACTTTGGTCCAAAATAAAGGACAAAAAATGCAATTTAGCCAAAAACTATCAAAACCAAACCTTATTGTATGTTTTTTTTCCTCAAATAAAATTAATTACTTCAAAAATGCAATTTGGTCCCTGAATGTGTGAGACAGTGTCATTATAGTCTCTGGATGTATCAAAACTACAAATACATCCTTTTATAGTGATTTTAGTGACTAAATTAACAAAAAAAAAAATACATTTGAGGACTAAAATAACTAACAAAAAACATATTTGACAATCAAAATGACTAACTAAAAATACACATGAAGATGTGTTAGCAATTCTTGTACATTCAGAAACTACAATGACAACACTTCACACATTTAGGAACAAAATAACTGTTACCCCCCGAATCAAACGGTATTGTACCGTTAACACCCCTAGGTTTTTTACACCGGTGAAATCAATGATTGTCAAATCTAGAAAGTTTTATGAGTAATTATTCAGAGTTGTGTGTTTTAAAAACTGAGTTCTACTCTATGAGTGCGAACTTGTGTAGGGACGAAGTGTAAATGACTCCAAAAAAATACACTTGCGTAGTGTAAAAATTCAAACTGTCCATACACAAAGTGGAACTAATCCAGTTCTAAAATATAGACACGTCTCATCACTATCTCACCCCAAGAAACACATCCCCTGTCACCCGGCAATACAAAACCATATGAAACCCAATTATTTTCTGAACTAGCTAGCGGATTCATATAATAAAAACTAAAGTTAGTTGATTTTTCAGAACATGTAAACATCACGCACCAGATTATATTTTTCGAAGTGCAAGAAAAGTAATCGATCAATTGTGATATAGATATTGATATGCTTCGGTAAATGATATGCTTCGGTAAATGTTCGGTAACTAGAAGTATTTTGGTGGTTGCCGTCGGTAAGTCTATTCCTACCCTGGCAGAAGGTTAGTGAGCGCCGGGGGTACCTGTAAAGCCACTCCGACACTCAAGTCAGTATGAGAATAAACTAGTGAATTTGCAAGGGAATGGTGTGTATCTTGTAAATGGCTATGCTAGCCTGTATTTATAGGAAATCGTGCCCGTTTGTGGGTCGTCGGATCAGTGAAATTGATCTTAACCGTCCAAGCGTGATTGAGCTTGTATGTTGTGGATAAGGGCCAAAGTGATTGGGCCAATTCATATCCATTGCTAAATGCACCTCCTGGGATTGCTAAATGGACCTCTTGGTCCAGTCCAGAACAGTTGCCCCCCAAGCCGAGATTATTCCGGAGGATGGTCTTGGCTTGAAGGATTTTCGTCGATTCACTGGATTTATGAAGTCGAGTGAGATACTGCATTTGTCACAACTGTGTTTTATCATTTTCACTCTCTACAGTAAAAAAGAGAAATTTTTTATTTGTCGTAATGCGTCACTCTGTCTGTCTTGTCGAGTTGTATAAGATCTCTTCGTCGCGGCCGTGATTCACACCTCCCTTGGTGTAACCCTTGTGCTAGGTACTAAGCTAGGGTGACATATCCTGATATTGGCGCCCTCCTGGGCGCCCTGTGCCATGGCGTTGAGATATCCTGACGTCGGCGCCCTCCTGGGAGCCTTGTGTCATGGTGTTGAGACATCCTGATGTTGGCGCCCTCGTGGGCGCCTTGCTGGCCGCTTGTTCGTTCCTGGGAGTAGGCGCCCTCTCGGGCGCCTCTGGTGTTGTTCCCTGGGTGCGTGTTGTGGATGGTGCCCTCGTGGGCGCCTTGTCATGTTGTCTTGGCTGCCGCCTCTTTGAGCAGGATCTGGCGCCTTCATGGGTGCCATGGGCGCCTTGTCTCGTTGATCTGGTTGCTGCCTCTTGGAGCAGGATCTGGCGCCCTCATGGGCGCCATGGGCGCCTTGTCATGTTGTCTTGATGTTGGCGCCCTCCTGCGAAACATGTTTTGGCACCCTCTAGGGCGCCTTGGTGCCTTCTTGGATGTGCTTGGTGCCATTCTGCAGAAACATGTTTTGGGGCCCTCTAGGGCGCATTGGTGCCAGCCTAGATGTGCTTGGTGCCACCCTGCAAAATATGTTTTGGCGCCCTCTAGGGCGCCTTGGTGCCAGCCTGGATGTGCTTGGCGCCATCCTGCGAAACATGTTTTGGGGCCCTCTAGGGGCGCCTTGGTGCCAGCCTGGATGTGCTTGGTGCCACACTGCGAAACATGTTTTGGGGCCCTCTTGGGCGCCTTGGTGCCAGCCTGGATGTGTTTGGCGCCATCGTGCGAAACATGTTTTGGCACCCTCTAGGGCGCCTTGGTGCCTTCTTGGATGTGCTTGGTGCCATCCTCCAGAAACATGTTTTGGGGCCCTCTAGGGTGCCTTGGTACCAGCCTGGATGTGCTTGGCGCCATCCTGCGAAACATGTTTTGGCGCCCTCTAGGGCGCCTTGGTGCCTTCCGGGATGTGCTTGGTGCCATCCTCAAGAAACATGTTTTGGGGCCCTCGAGGCACCCTGGTTGCGCTTGGTGCCATCTTGCAAAACATGTTTTGGCGCCCTCTAGGGCGCTTTGGTGCCAGCCTGGATGTGCTTGGCGTCATCCTGCGAAACATGTTTTGGCGCCCTCTAGGGCGCCTTGGTGCCTTCCGCTGGGTGTCTCCTCGTGGAGCAGATTTTGCGAGACAAGGTTTTGGTGTCCTTATGGGTGCCTATACGCTGGATGTCTTATCGTGGAGCAGATTTTGCGAGACGAGGTTTTGGTGCCCTCGTGGGTGCCTTGTTGCACAGTGTTGTCTGCCCCCTTGTGAAGGACATGCTTCCAAACCACCTCCTGCCAGGCGCCCTCATGGGCGCTGCCTGCTGCTTCATTGGCGCCCTGCCAGGCGCCCTCATGGGAGCTGGCTGCTCTCCATTGGCGCCCTGCCGGGCGCCCTTATGGGCGCTGGCTGCTTCTTCATTGGCGCCCTTCCCGGCGCCCTCATGGGGGCCTGGCTTGTGTGGACGTGTCCTCGGCACTCTGCTTTTTGTTTTCTTACGTGCTCATGCACTCACATTCTCATGCATCCTTAATTTTCTTACCTGCTCGCGCACTATGTTATTTGCTCACGTCCTCGTGCACTATTTTATTTTCTCACGTGCTCGTGCACTATGTTATTTGCTCACGTGCTCGTGCACTATTTTATTTTCTCAGGTGCTCGTACACTATGTTTTTGCTCACGTGCTCGTGCACTATGTTTTTTGCTCACGTGCTCGTGCACTCTTTTATTTTCTCACGTGCTCGTGCACTATGTTATTTGCCTCACGTGCTCGTGCACTATTTTATTTTCTCACGTACTCGTGCACTATGTTTTTGCTCACGTGCTCGTGCACTATGTTTTTTGCTCACGTGCTCGTGCACTCTTTTATTTCCTTTCATGCTGTCGGGCGCCCTCCTTGCCAGGCGCCCTCCTGCCAGGCGCCCACCTGCCAGGAGCCCTACTTGCCAGGTGCCCCTCCGCCAGGCGCCCTCCTACGAGGGGCCCCTCTGCCAGGCGCCCTCCTTGTCAGGCGCCCTCCTGCCAGGCGCCCACCTTCCAGGCGCCCTCCTGCCAGGCGCCCACCTGCCAGGCGCCCTCCTTGCCAGGCGCCCTTCTGCCAGGCGCCCCTCTCCCAGGCGCCCTCCTGCCAGGCGCCCACCTGCCAGGCGCCCTCCTTGCCAGGCGCCTTCCTGCCAGTCGCCCTCCTTGCTAAGCGCCCTCTTGCCAGGCGCCCTCCTTGCCAGGTGCCCTCCTGCCAGGCGCCCCTCTACCAGGCGCCCTCCTTGCCAGGCGCCCTCCTGCCAGGTGCCCCTCTGCCAGGCGCCCTCCTTGCCAGGCGCCCTCCTTGCCAGGCGCCCTCCTTGCCAGGCGCCCTCCTGCCAGGCGCCCTCTTGGGTGTCGGCTTCTGTGGACGTGTGCCCGGCACTCTGCTTTATTTTTTGTTGCTCATCCTTTCTCTTAGCCTGTTTTTTCTTCTTGATGAAATTTCAGGGCTTGCTTGGTGCCGAGGGGAATTTCTTCTTCTGTCCTTACCATTATCTGTTTGACATTTTCACCATTTTTCAATTTGATCACGAGGTTCTAGGCGGGAGGTTTGTCAAATACTACCCCAACAGAGTTGACTTCGATGTCATTGGATGGCCTCGGGCACAAGCCATCGCCTTGCGCATCTGAATGTATATTCTCATATTGCCTCGTGGCAAAGTTAACTCTGGGGGCAGTTTATCAAAACTCGGTCTGAATCTAACTCGTCCATCAGAGGTTGCGACACGTTTAAAGTCGCTTCTCACCTCTTGGGACTCTAGGGGGCAGTTTATCAGAACTCGGCTGAATCTAACTCGCCCATCAGAGGTTGCGACACGTTTAAAGTCGCTTCTCACCTCGCGGGACTCTGGGGGAAGTTTATCAGAACTCGGCTGAATTTAACTCTCCCATCAGAGGTTGCGACACGTTTAAAGTCGCTTCTCACCTCATGGGACTCTGGGGGTAGTTTATCAGAACTCGGCTGAATCTAACTCGCCCATCAGAGGTTGCGACACGTTTAAAGTCGCTTCGTGCCTCGTGGCAAAGTTAACACCTCGCTTCGTGCCTCGTGGCGAAGTTAACACCTCGTGGTGACTCTGGGGGCAGTTTATCAGAACTCGGCTGAATCTAACTCGCCCATCAGAGGTTGCGGGGCCAGTGGCCGTGGTTTTCCATCTCCTGTTGATAGCGCCCTCCTGGGTGCCTTGTTGTTGATGGCGCCCTCATAGGCGCCAGGGTGCTGGGCGCCTTCTATGGTGCCAAGCCTTGTTTTCTTTTTGTGCCTTGGTGCTGGGCGCCTGGGGGCCAAGTGCTAGGCCTCCTCTAGGGTGCAATGCCTTAGATCCCTGCTGGGTGGGTGCCGTGACCTTGGTTGCTTTGCTTTAGGAAGATGAGAGCGCCATCACACCCTTGACTTCCCTACTTGGAAAGATGAACTTGGCTTTGAGCTAATGTTGAGGTTACCCCCGCGATCCAGGCGGTCCCTTCCTGCATGGGATGTTGGATCTCAAACTTGCCTCGTTCCACTCCTAACTATGGAGTTGGACCCTTTTTCCTTTCTTGATCATAAGAAATTTTTCTTTGGAACCGGTGTTAATTCTAGTGAGCTAGAGTAAAAATTGTAATTGCAAAATGAATTTTTGTTAATCATTCATATTGAGCTTTTACATTCTGCATTCGTGTTTAAACAACAAAATTCATAACTGGGCTTAGCCCTAGGTTCAGGTCCTGATGCCATACTCCCTATTCGGAGTCACGAGTTTCATCCTCTTCCTCATTGTTGCCAACCTTGGCTTCCTCTTGGTACGCCATGTTATCTTCTTCATAGTCCATGTACTTTTGTGCCTTCCGAAGGAACTCGTACAGGCTTCGGGGTTTGTTAACCCCCATGTCCCTTTGAAACAGGCTTCCCTTCTTTAGGCCATCATTCATCCAAAAGAGCCTCCTCTCGTCTTCAAGGTCCTTGACGTTGGTAGCCTCCTTGTTGAACCTTTCCAGATATTCTCTAAGTGTTTCTTTCTCTCCCTGCTTGATTGCTCTAAGAATCTCTTCAGATTTGGGTTTCAGTCGGGAGGCAGTGAAACGAGCTTGAACATTCTCGCCAGCTGCCCCCATGAGGAGATGGAGTTCGGCCCTAGCTCTTGAAACCACTCTAATGCGGAATTTTCGAGAGTGAGGGGGGGAAGATTTTACAGTGAACGGGCTCCCTGGCGCCTCAATAGCGCATCATCAGGGAGAAGTGTGCCAGATGGCGGTCTGGATCTCCGGTTCCGTCATACATCTTGAGAGTTGGCAGCTTCTCCAAGACCCTTGGGATTCAGAATTCATCCACCCTTCGGGTGAAAGGTCCTTCTTTCGAAAAACTTCTTGAGTTTCAGGGGGAGGTGTCTTCACAGTCCAACTCATGATACCTGCGTCGGTCGGGGGATCTCCTCGATGGCGATCCCCGATGGTGCCTCCGATGGGTATCGACCTGGTTCCTTGACCTCTCGCGAGAATCAGGGGATGCGCGTGAGAAGGTCCTAGAGTGGGAGTCGCAAGGCTGGTAGGTATCATCTGGAGGGGATGGAGGGGTCCTCGGAGGTGAGCCCGATCCTCCATACCTGCGTTGCCGAGGGGGAGGACGATGCACGTGCCTTCGCCTTGGGGGAGGACGATGGACGTGATGAATCCGAGGGGGAGACCGATGGCGCCTTGAAGTCACCGTTGTTGGAGGACGGGTTCCGCCGCTGGGTGGAGGCTGCTCAGGCAAGGAGGCTACACGCCTTTCAATCTCCCTTAGGCGAGCTTCCTGCTGCAGCATAGCTTGAGTGAGATCGGCCAGGAGATCCAAAAGTTGACAGACATTCGAGGGCTGGACAGGCTGACTGGTACCCTCGTCAGGTAGGGTCACGACGTTGCCCTCAGGAGTACCCTCTGGTCGGGGTGCGGGTATGACAATGCTTTGAACTCGGGGTCTGCCTCTGGAGTAGCAAGAGAAAAGTTTGAGTAGTGACGATGTGAAAGATAGAAATCTCCCACTGTGGTCGCCAATGTTCTGTATCTAGCAGTATTTTGGTGGCTGCTGTTGGTAGGTCTCTTGCTACCCTGGCAGGAGGTCAGTGAGCGCCCGGGGGGGTACCTGCAAAGTCACTTCGACGCTCAAGTCAGTATGAGAATAAGCTAGTGAATTTGCAAGAGAATGGTGTGAACCTTGTAAATGGCTATGCTAGCCTGTATTTATAGGAAATCGTGTCCGTTTGTGGGTCGTCGGATCAGCGGAATTGATCTTAACTGTTCAAGCGTGATTGGGCTTGTATGTTGTGGATAAAGACCAAAGTGATTGGGCCAATCTATATCCATTGCTAAATACACCTTCTAAAATTGTTAAATGAACCTCTTAATCCAGTCCAAGAGTAAATAATTGAATATGCTAAGTGAATGAATCTTTCCGTATAAACGATAACGAACCTACCTTTGAAAATAGACCAACAATTACAGGACCGTACGTAAAACACATTCCAAACAATTTAAACTACTGTGGAACACGCAAAGACAGCTTTTACACTTGAAGACAGTGGTTGTTATTTATCAAACATCATGAGCTATAAGGAAAAACTGTTTTGGGGAAATCGTTTATCAATTTGCCTGCCATCTGTATAACACATGAATAAAAAAATCCTGCAATGAAGTGTATGTCAGTATGTGAATGACTATGTACCACTAATATATAATTTGTGAATGACCACTAATATATAAGTGAATGACCACTAATATATAAATTTTTTTACACCGTTAACTATTTACGCTTTGTTATCTCATTAGAAAGGGATTTAATTTATATACTCTGCTGAAAGGGATTTAATTTATATACTCTACTGTTGTAGGTAGTGGCGGAGCTCGACTAAAAGGTTTGGGTGGCCCGTTAATGAAAGAGATCACATGAAAGGAAATGTAGAAACACAAATACAATTAAAATAGATAAATATAAATTAAGATTATTTATAAACAAAATTAAATGACTAAAAATGTAATTTTATTTTACATAGAGACTCAATTGAAGTTGTCGGTAAAAAGATAATTTTAAATTTATTTGATTATAATTTTAAAATGCTGAGGATATTTTTTCAGAAATTATCAACCATCTATTCATACTTTCTAATTCTAATATAAGAGATGCGATAATATTAAAAATATGAATAAAATTTATACTCAAAAAAATATAAAAATATCAAACATGTATTTTTTTTATATATATTGTTACATATTACTTATACATTAATTTAAAAAAAATAGGCTTAATTACAGTTTTTGTCTCGTTAATTACAGTTTTATGCATTAATAAATTTTTTTGGCTTAATTATAGTTTTAGTCCTCCTATTATGACCAACTCACGATTTTAAACCCCAAACATTTTTTACACGAATTTAGTCTCCCTATTTTCCCAATTTCTAAAATCAAAGCACCTCTCCCTAGTTTGGTTAAACATTTTGGTGACTTGTCGCTCATTAATCCTACATGGAATGACACGCAGAACTACCGGGTTAGATTTTAAATGCCCTTGGCAGTCCTGTGTGTCATTCCACATAGGATTAATGAATGACAAGTCACCAAAATGTTTGACCAAATTAGGGAGGGAATTGTATTAGAAATTGGGAAAATAGCAGGGGACTAAATTCGTGGGAAAAAAAGTTTGGGGTTTAAAATCGTGAGTTGGTCATAATAAGGGGACTAAAACTATAATTAAGCCAAAAGAGTTTATTAATGCATAAAAAACATTGTTTGCTTATCTATAATGTATATTTTAATTTTGTGAACTCAAAATGTATGACAACACTTGGCTTAGCGGTATGTGCTTTCAACAAGAATCAACACGGAAGCAATCAGCGAAGGAAGACTATGCATTGTTTAGATTTCCGCAAATGTTATAATATATATATATATATATATATATATATATATATATATATATATATATATATATATATATATATATATATATATAGTTGATTTTAGAAAACAAGACTATTTTAGTAATTTCACAGAATTTTTTGGGGCGGGTCGTGGCCCTTCTGGGCCCTAACAAAGCTCCACCCCTTGGTCGTAGGAGATTTTTTTGCAACATCAAGCAATCACAAAAACTGTTTGACTTTATCTCAACCACCTTAAATGTTACTCCTACCATGATATTTTAATAGTTGATAGTGTAAAAATTATTATAGCAATGGCACTTACATTTATTATCTTTTTCTCAGAAAAAAAGGTCAATTAAACCTTACAAAAGTCAATTATTCTCTTGATTATTTATATAGTTTAATTGTTATAAATCATTAGCGTAAAGTTTTTTACACCAACAACAACTATTCATAATTATTTTTAATGTAGGTGGCAAAAGACAATTATTTTTAATGATTGACAAATTATGATTGGTTGATGGTGTAAAAAATATTTACATGGAAAATGTATATAAATTATATCCATAAATTAAATTCATACCAAAAGGGTTTAATTGGCATACATATATAGTCGTTGTAAAAAGTTTTACACTATCTATCAATAAAAGTTCATTGTATGAGTGACTTTTAAGGTAGTTGAGACAAAAATAAAACTATTTTTATGATGTGTCGTTTCGTGATTGGGTGACGTCGTAAACATCTTATATGATGTCAGTGTATATAAATTACATCCTTACCTAAAAGGTTGTTTATACCATATTTCGTGATTGTTTGTCGGTGTAAACCAACTTTACACCAATGGTGTAAAATAATTAAACTCACATGTAATACGAATTATATAGGATTTAATTTATATACATCGTTGGCGTAGAATATTTTTTACAACGTCATTCAGTTGCAAGATGACAGGTAATAAAAATGTGACTTTATCTCAACTATTTTAAAAGTCATTCATAGCATGATTTTTGATTGGTTGATTGTGTAAATCTTTTTACATCGCCAATGTTTATTGTTCCGGTCTCAGCTCAGCCTCAAACCGACCTCAACGGATCGACCTTAGGTAGCTCCGTCCGCGCAAGACAAAAGGAAAGCTTTGATCGATCCAGTGCGCAAAGTCACAGATCGCCATCTGCGCCACGCCTGGATGAAGGGTCCAGATCAGCCCAAATCCAACGGCTCGCAGCCAAGCCGCGACCTTATAAATACCAACCCATCTTTGCGCCCCATGTAAGATCTCATACCCGATCTCACCATAAATACTGACTTGGGCGTCGGAGCGTGTGCAAGTACCACACCCATGTCGGTCAGAAGCTTGCCATCTCGGAGGATACGTCGTTCAACCCGGATTCCATCCCGACTCAGGTTCTAGCTACTTCAGGACATTGGCGACCACAATGGGAGGCAGCTCTCACATACTCATACTACTTTACGGGATCGACCTATCTCTCCTAGACAGACCAGACCATATACCCTACAATTAACGAAAGCGATATCAAAATCGGCTCTACCCCCTGCAACGGGAGCTAAAGCACACTACGATGGTCATTACCGGTGGACTGCCAAGGGAGCTCGGCGAGATCATCCTACCAACAAAGAAGCGCGCGACCCGGCCATCACGTCAATGACCTCCATTATCTTTCGACGATTCGGACTTACCCAGCAGCGACCCTAACCGGTTCATCTCCCTGGTGATCAAGGCCACCCAAGCAAACCTCGAGGTCCAACATATCCTCGTCGACCAAAGAAGCTCGGCGGACGTCCTCTTCCTCGACACCCTGAAGGCCCTGGGCATCCCAGAAGAACACACTCCTTCCACGACACCGATCTCTCCGAGTTTAACGGTTCGGCGATCCGACCTCTAGGCCGACTCGACCTATTCGTCACCTTCAAGGGACAGACCTCAACGGATTTTTGAACCGTGAAGGTTCCATTCCTAATCCTACACTGCGGGTCGGTGTACAATGCGATCCTAGGACGATACACCTTGGGCCAACTCGAAGTCGCCGCCTCCACCGTACATCTGAAGTTGAAGTTCCACTCCCCGAACGCCGGCGTAATCACCCTTCACGCCGACCTTGAGTCAGCCAAATATTGTAATTTTCTCACACTGCAGTCAAAGTAGAATTATCTCCATCCCAAGGAATGCCGAGTGAGTTTTAAAACAAAGAAAAAGAGGCTGACCAAAGGGCTCGACATCAACTTGACTGACCTCGACGCCCGTTACGATCCAGATAGCTCCGAAGAAGAAGGAGACGAAGGTCTCACCAAAGAAATAAAGAAGAAGATAAAGACCCAAGCCAGAAGGCGACTTCATCTCAGTCCAACTCAGAGAAGATCTTCTCAAGACAGTAAAGATTGGGGCTGACTTACCTTCCGACGTCACAGAACGCTTGACCAAGTGCCTACAAGACCATGCCGACCTGTTCCCCCGGACTTCAGTCGACATGCCAGGGATCTCACCCGACGTGCTTGCCACCACTTGTTGGTAAACCCGGAGGCCAAGTGGGTGGCGCAGAGGAGAAGAACACAAAGGGGAGAAAAGGCCGGAACCGCCGCAAAGGTCGTCGACGACCTGATCGCCGCCGAGTTTATTAGAGAAGTCAAATACACGACATGGCTCGCGAACGTCGTCTTGGTAAAAAAGAGCAATGGGAAGTGGAGAATGTGTGTCGATTGCACGAACCTCAACTGTGCGTGCCCGAAAGACGCGTTCCCTCTCCCCAGTGTGGACAAGTTAGTCGATAGCGCATCCGGGTACAAACTCCTTTCGTTCATGGATGCATACTTTGGGTACAACCAGATTCTGATGTACCCGCCCGACCCGGAGAAAACTGCTTTCATGGCAGACAAAGACAATTTCTGCTACCGAGTAATGCCCTTCAGTCTTAAGAATGCCGGCGCAACATACCAGAGGATGATCAACAAGGTCTTCAAGAACCAAATCGGACGCATGCTGGATGTCTATATGGACAACATGATTGTCAAAACTACATCCGACGCCGACCACTCCGCCGATTTGACAGAAGTGTTCGTCGAAGTCCGCAGACATAATATGCGGCTCAACCCAGATAAATTCACCTTCGGCGTCAGGACTGGGAAATTCCTCGATTTCTACCTCACAGAGCGTGGCATCGAAGCGAACCCAGACAAATGTCGGGCCATCACACAGATGCAAATGCCTACTATCAAAAAAGAGGTACAGAAACTCACCGACATGATCCCCGCCCTATCTAGATTCATCCAACTCTTGAAAAAAGGGGTTGAGATCGAATGGACCAACGAGTGCGAGGAGGAATTGTCCCAACTCAAGACCACTCTGTCAGAACCCCCGGTGCTAAGCCGGTCCAACGACGGGGAAACACTCTACCTCTACCTCGGCGTAGGAGAAGAAGCGCTCAGCGCCGTTTTAGTTCGG
This sequence comes from Astragalus membranaceus, assembly GCA_039519185.1. Lineage (NCBI taxonomy): Eukaryota > Viridiplantae > Streptophyta > Magnoliopsida > Fabales > Fabaceae > Astragalus > Astragalus membranaceus. The sequence goes on from CM076847.1 coordinate 158,102,646, forward strand.
GAACCAGAGGACGGCCAGAGGCCAGTATATTTCGTCAGCAAAGCACATTAGGGAGCGGAGATAAGGCACCAGAAAGTTGCTAAAGTGGTTCTCGCCTTGGTCCTCGCGGCGAGGCGTCTTCGGCCTTACTTCGTCTCTTCCGACAGATCTTACACCGACCCGACAAATGTCGCATGATCATATGGGCGGTAGAATTATCCGAGTTCGGCGTCAAGTACGAGTCTAAGACCGCCCTGAAAGCTTAAATCCTCGCCGACGTCTGGCAGAATTAACACCACCCACCGAAGCATGACTCACCACTATGTGGAAACTCCATGTCGATGGCTCCTCTAACAGCAAGGGGAGCGGGGAAGGGCTCATCCTCGAAAATGACGACGGGCTGGTGGTCGAAGTCTCCCTCACCTTCTCCTTCGCAACATCCAATAATCAGGCCGAATACGAAGCCTGCATTGCGGGGCTCCAACTGGCAAAGGACTTTGGCGTGTAGAAAGTCGAGGTACTAACCGACTCACTTCTGGTGGTGTCACAAATCAAAGAGGAATTCGAAGCCAAAGACCCTACGCTGCAAAGGTATCTCGCCAAAGTAAGGGAACTATTGGAGTCCTTCTTCGAGGCGGAAGTAAACCATGTGCCTCGCGCGAAACATGTCTGAGCTGACGTCTTGTCCAAACTTGCCAGCACAAAGAAACTCGGAAACTGACGAAGCGTAATCCAGGAAACTCTCTCCAGACCTAGTGTCTCCCCTGGGGCCCTCCCCGGGGGGACATCTGCAGCATTATCACCGACTTCAATTGGATGAAACCCATCATACGGTACATTGAGGACGGTGAAATCCCGGACGACGCTAAGGAAGCTGCCCTGGTGCGGAAACGAACATCCACCTATTCCATCATCGAAGGAAAGCTTATCGTCGCGGGTTCTCAACCCCGCTCCTGAAGTGCCTGGAGAAGGAAGAGGTAGAGTACGTGTTGACAGAAATACACGGGGGAATTGGGGGTCAACATCCCGGAGGAAAGGCCCTAGCTAAAAAAGCATTAAACGCGGGCTACTACTGGCCCACCATTCATCAAGATGCTCAAAAACATGTGAAGAAGTGCGAAAACTGCCAAAGGCATGTTGACGTATACATAACTCCCACGGCCGAGTTAACTACATTAGCAGCTCCATGGCCCTTCGCATGGTGGGGAATCGACCTCCTCGGACCCTTCCCCACGACAGCTGGGCAGTTCAAGTACTTGATAGTTTCCATCGACTACTTCACCAAGTGGATCAAGGCCGAATCATTGGCCAAGAAAACGTCGGCAAACTGTGCTAAATTCTTCAAGATTAACATCTTGGTCCGATTCGGGATACCGGCAGTGGTAATCACCGACAACGACACACAATTCACTTACAAGAACTTCCAAAAGTACATGAGCGACTTAGCGATCAAGCATAGGTTCACATCGGTGGAACACCCTCAAACCAACGAGCTGGTTGAGGAAGCCAATCGTGTCATCCTCCGAGGTCTGAAAGGCAATTGGAAGAAGCTAAAGGAAACTGGGCGGAGGAGCTCCCCCCATGTCCTATGGGCCTATCGCACTACTCCCCACTCAACCACTGGTGCGACTCCATTTCGGCTCACATACGAAATCGAAGTTGTCATCCCAGTGGAAGTCTGTGAACCATGTGGAGAACGATGCACCGACGAGCCCAACAAGACAACAAACGAGAAATTCGAGAAGCGCTCGACCTCATAGATGAGATTCGGGACAAGGGTGCCATAAGCGAAGCAGCCGCCAAACAACGAATGGAGTTACGGTACAACAGACGAGTCGTCCCCCAAGAATTCAAGGTTGGAGACCTCCTCCTTCGACGAGCCGATGTCGGCTTAAAAGACGCATCCCAGGGTAAGCTCGCCCAGAACTGGGAAGGCCCATACCGAGTCATAGCGAAAACCGACAATGGGGCGTACAAGCTCGGAACAACTGAAGGGCAAGCAATTCCGCGAACTTGGAATGCTACCAAATTAAAGATGTATTTCAGCTAACCTGTAAACGACTGAATGTCAATAACAAAAGCAGAGAACCATATTACCTCTTCAAAGTCTCCATACGTCAGAAACGCATGACACCGAACGTCGTAAGTTGGGACCCATCCCGAGGGTTCCGCCCTCTCAGATCCGAGCTAGATTGAGTCGTCACCTATAAGCCGGATCCCACGAGGAACGTAAAGGCGCTCGCCGCGCAAGTCGGGACCCCTCCCGAGGGTTCTTCCCTCTCAGATCCGAGCTTGATCGAGTCGTGCACTACTTGTGTGTGAAAAAGATGTGCAACTATACACAGTCACAAACAAGTAATATAATGATAAGAAAGGTCAAACCCATAGGGATTGGATTAACTTACGTATGTTTAGAAAGATATAAATATGTGCTACTACACTACTCACAAAATTTGGGGTTTTTAATTTAAGTAAAAACAGAATGCAAGTATGTAAAATAAGATGAAGGAAATCAGTTGAGAATGATAGTTGAGATGTCTTTACTAGATAATGCTTCTTTTGAGAGTTTCTATGCGTTTAGAGATGCAGAAGCACTATGATGCAGAAGCATCAAGTGCAAAAGCATCAAGTGCAGTAGCATTGAGTGCAGTTGCATAAGTGTGTGCTTGTCAGCTACTTTCTTCAGAGTTTCGTTACAAGCTTCCTATGTCTGGGCTTGCTAAATAAGTTCACTCCTGCCTTTGAGGTACCCACTGTTTCACCCTAAGGACTATGTTATCCTATGTCTAGGACTTAAGATGGTTTTAACAAAGTTTTCTTTATTAACAAGTCAACAAAGCCTTTATTAAAACACTCACCCTTATTAGTCTTGATTTCTAGTTATAAACCATGTCTGGGTATATAACTCTACTTCTTTTAAGCGATCAACCTTAAAATAAGATGTATATAGTATAACACAAGACCCAAAATGCTACAACACTTAAAAGCATAATAACTTACTCAAAAGATCATTATAAGTTTAGAACATCTCAACTAAAGGAATTTAGCTCATGTTACTCATTATATGATAGAGAGAATCTGCAAAGAGCATAATAATATGGATAATACAAAAGATATCAATAGGGTAGAAGTTACACGGATTGATGTTCCTTTTCATAGAATTCTGATTGGTGCAGAAGCAGTGATTCCTTCGTCTATCTATGAAGAAGTGGAGGAAGAGGCTGTCAATTCCTTCCTCGCCCTCTTACAACTAACTACTGAATAAAATGCAAGAAATAAACTACTTAAAACTGTATGAAAGCTATATAAATTTGGATGAAGAAAGGGATTGTTCTTCAAGTGCGAAGTGGAGCATATTTATAGCCTTTGAGGTTTCCTTTGCATGAGGGTTTGCGTAGTAACTAAGTCAGCAATGTGTAGCCTAACCATGGTTACTTTCCTGCTCCGAATTTGAGAAGATAAAGTCCAGCACTCTTCTTCAAAAGGAGGTACAATGGTGGAGATCCATGTGTCTTTAGGTGTATAGCCCCTTATGATGATGTTTCATGGTGGACGCCTCCATATGCATGTGGGCATGTGTCTCCATGTGCCCAATGACTAAGCATGAAGTCACAAAACTTTTGGTGTCATGGTATGAAGTGAGGCGCTTCCAAGGTGGGGGGTTATAAGTTCACAACTGGACGGTGCAGAAGCACTAAGATGCAGAATGCAGAAGCACTAAGATGCAGAAGCATCTAGTGCAGAAGCAATTTATCTTGGATGTGCCTTTAGTGTGGAAGCAATGCTGTTTTCCTGGTGCAGAAGCATGAACTGCAGCTGCACTGAGCAAACATATCAAACATACCAATATATATACAAAATGCTTAAATCATTGTGCAATCTTCTATAAAACTTATAATGTTGTTATTTGAGTAAAACTACTATATTTAATACATATTATACTTAGTTCCAAGCAATTAGTTATGGTTAGATGTATGAATAACTCTATATAAAATAGAGTTATCACACCCCCAAACTTAAACCATTGCTTGTCCTCAAGTAATGACAAAACAAAACTAAGATTTTCATAGATTTTAAGAAGATCAGATCAGCTCATCTCTTTTCAAAAATTGCTTTCTCATTGTATGAACCTCAATTTTCAGAAATTTTTGCTTTGTGTGTCATTGATTTTCCAGACATCCAAGGTTTATCAAAACTCATTTATGTGTGTGTGTGTTCCACGGAGATCCAATCAGTTCCCAAAACTAAGTGAAAAGTTTCTGTTTCGCTTTTGGAAAATTTTAGATCACGTTTGGTCAAAACAAAGGTGTTTCAAAATATAAACTAGACTAACAACATCTTCAAGACTTGGGGGGGCTTTAAGTACAACTAATGACTTTGATTGAGTATTTCAAAACTGTTGAGTCAATGCACTATTCTTATTTTTTGTGGTTCTTTTCTTTGGTGCAGATGCACCTTGGTGCAGTTGCACTGAATATGTTTGTGAAGTGCAGAAGCACTGAACTTTTTGTAACAGTGTAGATGCATTTGAGTGCAACTGCACTTGATACTACATTTCAAGACTTGTAGCATATGTTTCCCTCCTCACCGAACTCCTTATGCATACTTTTTTTTCTTTGGTTTGATTTTCTTTTCTTCTTTTTCTTTCTTTTCTTTTGCATTTTGATGCTTTTCTTTTCTTTCAAACCAAATGCACTATTAGAACAGGTTCAGTTAATGACTTGGGCAAATATAGCTAGTTTATAACATTTTGAACTCTTTTGTAGTGATTTTGGTAACCTAATGTATTGACTACTCTAAGTTTCTCATACTCAGCCTTAGTATTAATGGAAATTCCCCCAAACTTAATTCTTTATGCTCTTCTATATTTTTAGTAAAAAATTGTTTTTGACCTAGGCTTTCTGAAAATTTCTCTTGCATCAGATAGTTTTTCAAATAGCAAGGTTCTTTTCAAAACTCAGTTTTAATGTGTCAAAGTAATAATAAAATTGGTCATTTGGGGAAAACAATGCTTATTTTCTTTTTCTTCCTTTCATCATTAAAAATCAGTTCAAAGAGGTGCATTTGTCTATGTTTGTGAAAAAGATTTTTAAGCTGATCATGCTTCAATTCTATCAAATCCTAACACATATTTAAATATGTAGACCCACATAAAAACAAACATATATCAAAGCAAACACACATAAACATAAACAAATATCAAAGTAAACACACATACTATAGTTAAACACACACATGCATAAAGTGCTCCCCCCAACTTATAGTTGAGCAGTGTCCTCACTGCTCTAAGTTTAGTTCAAAAAGGCTTTTTTTTTTAAATGGGGAGAGGGGTTAGTACATGTGGGACAAACCAAACATATTAAACAAAGTACTTATGTAAAATAACTGAACAACATTAAAGTTTACTTTTTGGCTCCACTCCTGAGTCTTTGAGCTTGATCTCACAGGAATGTGTTTGACCTTCTGCTTCTTCTTATTGGGCTCCTCAGCTTTTGGTGCATCTGTACTAGATGCAGTTGCACCAGCCACCTCTGTTGTTGATTCACCTTTCTTTGGGTTGTTTGATGCAGGAGCACTGAGTATAGAGTGGTGCAGGTGTATGCAGTGCAGCTGCACTAAAACCTGTGTTCCTACAAAACACTTGAAAACATCAATTTGAACAAAATAACTAATAACTTACTACAAAATCATGGGTTGCCTCCCATAAGCGCTTGATTTAAGAGTCTTTCAGCCTGACTATCTCTTTGATTTAGAGATTTTGGAAATGAGTGGTGCCTTTGTCCCTCTCCACATGTGCTCCATTATACTGTTTCACCCTTTTGTCTTTGATTTTGAATGTGAAACTAGTGGCTTCATCAAACAATTCCACTTCCCCATTAGGATATACTTTAATCAAAGTTTGTGGAGTTGGATTTTTGTGAGATGGGCATTGGGTTGGGAGAGTTGGTTGTTTGTTGAGTGCTTCTTTAGGGTCTGGTTCAGGCTCAATCTCTGTAACACTCCCTTCTTCTTCTGATTCATTTCTTCTTCCCTCACTCTCCTTTTCTATCACGTCTTCACCTAGCAGTGCAGGAGCATCAGATGCAAGAGAATTGGTGAGATGATCCTTTTGTGCTGGTTCTTCTCTTGGCAGAATGTCTTTTTCCAAGATTTCTTCTTTAGGCGGTGCAACTGCATCTAGTGCAAGTGCACTGGTGAGATGATCATACTGCTTATGGAATTGCTTCTGCACTAAATGGTCAAGAGAAATGATTGCTGAACATTCTTCACTCTCCTCTGCAGGATATTTCAGAGCATTCATCACATTGAATTTCACCTCTTGATCATTCACTCTCATGGTTAGTTCACCTTTTTGTACATTAATGAGTGTCTTTCCAGTTGCTAAGAATGGTCTTCCAAGGATAATTAGTACTTCTTTATCTGCATCAAAATCAAGAATAACAAAATCTGCAGGAAACACAAATTTGTCAATTTTAACCAAAATATCTTCAATAATACCTTATGGGTAGACTATTGATCTGTCTGCAAGTTGAAGTGTTACAGTAGTAGGCCTAGCATTTGCAATTCCTAGTTGTGTAAAGATGGATTTAGGCATCAAGTTGATGCTTGCACCTAAATCATACAATGCGTGACCCGTATAGAATTTGCCAATTGAAAATGGAATTGTAAAACTACCAGGATCCTTCAATTTTCTTGGTATTTTGTTTTGCAAAATTAAACTACATTCTTTGGACATAACAACTGTTTGAAAATCCCCTAATCTTTTTCTATTTGAAAGCACATCTTTCATAAATTTAGCATAATTAGGCATTTGTTGAAGTGCTTCAACTAAGGGAACATTGATGTGTAATTGTTTTAACATTTCAAGAAACTTACTGGATTGCTTCTCCTCATGTGCCTTTTTTAATCTTTGAGGATAAGGAGGAGGAGGGTATTCAGGAACTAACCTTGGCATTTGAACTTCTTTAGATGCAGGTGCATCAGGTGCTTCTGCATCTTGAAAACTTTTTTCTTTTCTGTTTTTATTTTTTCATTTTCTACCTTACCTTCACCTTCAGTCTCATAAGGTTCTGCAAGATCCTTTCCATTTCTGAGAGAAATGGCCTTCACCTGTTCCTTTCCTGGCCTGTGGGATGTGGTAGCTTCTGTGTTTGAGGGCAGTGTACCTGTTGGTTTTTGATACAGAGCTGTTGCTAATTGTCCCACTTGATTCTCCAAATTTTTGATGGAGGCATTAAGAGTTGGAATTTGAACTTTTGTATCACTCATAAATGCTTCTGTCCTATCCATAAATGCTTTCAATAAGGCTTCCATGGAGTTGTCCATTTCTGGTGCAGATGGTCTTTGGATGTGTTGAGAAAGGAATCCTGGTGGAGTAAATGGTGCAGGTGCATTGGGTGCATCAGCATTATTACTCCCCCACCAGAAATCTGAGTGACCGTTCCAATATGGATTATAGGTATTTAGGTAAGGGTTGTCATCTTGGTTGTACCCTGCATAGTTAACAGAAATAGGGTTGCTGGGACATTCTTCATACAAGTGACCTCCTCCACAATACACACAACTTGTATCACCTGGGGGGGTTTGTTCTATGGCTGCTGCAGTGTTTTCTGTTGGTGCAGCTGCACTAGGTGCAGATGCACTGGTTGAAGTGAAGTTTTTAAACAAATTTGTCAGTGAGGCTAACTGAGCAGATAGGGCTGATACATCACTAATTTCATGTACCCCTGATGGTTTCTTTTGTGCACTCACCCTCTCAGTAGGCCAACTAGAGCTATTTGTTGCAATTCTATCAACCAATTCAAATGCTTCATTATAAGACAAGTTTATTAACACACCCCCAGATGATGCATCAAGCATTATTCTCGTTTGGGATTCTAAACCATTATAAAAAGTTTCCATTTGAATAATGACAGGAAGACCATGATGTGGACATTTTCTTAAAAGCTCTTTCCATCTTTCCCATGCTTCAAACAATGATTCAAAGTCTTTTTGTCTAAAGGATGTAATATCATTTCTCATTCTGGCATTTTTGATGGGTGGAAAATATTTTGCTAAAAACTTTTCAGCCATTTCATTCCATGAATGAATAGAATTAGGCTCTAATGAATTCAACCAAGATTTAGCCTTATCTTTCAAAGAATATGGAAATAGCTTAAGTTTAAATAAATCTTCACTAACACCAGGAATGATAAAGTTACTACATATTTCTAAAAATTGTTTTAAATGCTCACGGGGATCCTCATGGAGAGATCCACCAAATTGACCAATTGTTTGTAGCATTTGGAACATCATGGGTTTAAATTCAAAATGCACATCATCAATATGAGGTCTTGCTATACTTGTTTGCATATTTTGATGATTAAACATAGCATAATCCCTCATGGTTCTATTTCTATCATTTAACATACCTATTGCTCCCATGTTGATGAATTGTTGTGGTGAAGTCATGCTAGAACCTCTGTCTTTGGGTCTTTGTTGTCTTTGCAAGCTCCTAAATCTCCTCTCTATCTCAGGATCTAATTCAAATTCTGGTGTTCTGACCCTGCGCAAATATTCAGTGCAACTGCACCTAGTGCTTCTGCACCTAATGCTTCTGCACAGAAAACAAAATACCAGAGTAATAAAACACTAACTTATAAATCTAAACAACAAAAATTAATGGCAATCCCCGGCAACGGCACCAAAAACTTGGTGTGTGAAAAAGATGTGCAAGTATACACAGTCACAAACAAGTAATATAATGATAAGAAAGGTCGAACCCACATGGATTGGATTAACTTATGTATGTTTAGAAAGATATAAATATGTGCTACTACACTACTCACAAAATTTGGGGTTTTTAGTTTAAGTAAAAACAGAATGCAAGTATGTAAAATAAGATGAAGGAAATCAGTTGAGAATGATAGTTGAGATGCCTTTACTAGATAATGCTTCTTTTGAGAGTTTCTATGCTTTTAGAGATGCAGAAGCACTATGACGCAGAAGCATCAAGTGCAGAAGCATCAAGTGCAGTAGCATTGAGTGCAGTTGCATAAGTGTGTGCTTGTCAGCTACTTTCTTCAGAGTTTCGTTACAAGCTTCCCATGTTTGGGCTTGCTAAATAAATTCACTCCTGCCTTTGAGGTACCCACTGTTTCACCCTATGGACTATGTTATCCTATGTCTAGGACTTAACATGGTTTTAACAAAGTTTTCTTTATTAGTCTTGATTTCTAGTTATAAACCATGTCTGTGTATATAACTCTACTTCTTTTAAGCGATCAATCTTAAAATAAGATGGATATAGTATAACACAAGACCCAAAATGCTACAACACTTAAAATCATAATAACTTACTCAAAAGATCATTATAAGTTTAGAACATCTCAACTAAAGGAATTTAGCTCATGTTACTCATTATATAATAGAGAGAATCTGCAAAGAGCATAATAATATGGATAATACAAAAGATATCAATAGGGTAGAAGTTACACGGATTGATGTTCCTTTGCATGGAATTCTGATTGGTGCAGAAGCACTGATTCCTTCGTCTATCTATGAAGAAGTGGAGGAAGAGGGTTTCAATTCCTTCCTCACCTTCTTACAACTAACTACTGAATAAAATGCAAGAAATAAACTACTTAAAACTGTATGAAAGCTATATAAATTTGGATGAAGAAAGGGATTGTTCTTCAAGTGCGAAGTGGAGCATATTTATAGCCTTTGAGGTTTCCTTTGCATGAGGGTTTACGTAGTAACTAAGTCAGCAATGTGTAGCCTAACCATGGTTACTTTCCTGCTCTAAATTTGAGAAGATAAAGTCCAGCACTCTTCTTCAAAAGGAGGTCCAATGGTGGAGATCCATGTGTCTTTAGGTGTATAGCCCCTTATGATGATGTTTCATGGTGGACGCCTCCATATGCATGTGCGCATGTGTCTCCATGTGCCCAATGACTAAGCATGATGTCACAAAACTTTTGGTGTCATGGTATGAATTGAGGTGCTTCCAAGATGGGGGGTTATAAGCTCAGAGCCTGACGGTGCAGAAGCACTAAGATGCAGAAGCACTAAGTGCAGAAGCACTTTATCTTGGATGTGCCTTTAGTGTGGAAGCAGTGCTGTTTTCCTGGTGCAGAAGCATGAACTACAGCTGCACTGAGCAAACATATCAAACATACCAATATATATATATACAAAATGCTTAAATCATTGTGCAATCTTCTATAAAACTAATAATGTTGTTATTTGACTAAAACTACTATATTTAATACATATTATACTTGGTTTCAGGCAATTAGTTATGGTTAGATGTATGAATAACTCTATATAAAATAGAGTTATCAACTACAAAAAAAAAGATGATTAGCGAGGGAAATTTTTAGTCCCTCGCTAATTAGCGACAGAATTTTCAGTCCCTCGCTAATTTCTGACAGTTTTCAGGTCATAGGGCTCCGTGCAGGTGATTAGCGACGGAATTTTTAGTCCCTCGCTAATTAGCGATGGTGTAACATTCTGGTCCCTTTTTTTACTTAGTAGGATACCCAGCGATGCACTCATGATCTTCTCTACCCCCCATGTAGAGTTTTTGCCTTCCGTGGGAATCGAACCATGTACCCTGAGGCTTAGGTACATGCTCAATTGGTAGTGGGAATGCATTGAGCATGTACTTGAGCCCTAGGGTACATGGTTCGATTCCCACGGAAGGCAAAAACTCCACAGGGGGGTGGAGAAGGTCATGAGTGCATCGCTGGGTAGCCTACTAAGTAAGAAAAGGGCCCAGGATGTTACAGACGAAATTTTCAGTCCCTCGCTAATTCCCTCGCTAATTTCTGACAGTTTTTCGATCATAGGGCTCAGTGCAGGTGATTAGCGACAGAACTTTCAGTCCCTCGCTAATTTTTTGACTTTTCAGCTTATTTATCCTCTCACACACACTCTTCTCTCCTACTCTCCTCACACTCTTCACTCTTCTCTCTTCTTCTCTCCCACCTTCCCAGCACTTCCACCACCACACCACCATCACACCACCACCACCACCACTTCCTCACACTCTTCACTCTTCTCTCACTCACTCTCTTCACTCTTCTCTCACTCACTCTCTCTTTCTCCCTTACTCTTCTCCTTCTCTCTCTACCCTAATACCCTTCACCACCACCACCACCACCACCACATAGCTCGTCTCTCTCTCTCTCTCTCTCTCTCTCTCTCCCTCCCTTACTCTTCTCCTTCTCTCTCTACCCTAATACCCTCGACCACCACCACCACACCATGCACCACCACCACCACCACATAATAATAATAATAATAATAATAATAATAATAATAATAATAATAATAATAATAATAATAATAATAATAATAATAATAATAATAATAATAATAATAATAATAACAACTATATAAAGAAACATATTTAAAAAAATTAAAATAGTACTTAATAGGCTTAATTACAGTTTTGGTCCCCCTATTATGACCAACTCACGATTTTGGTCCCTAAAGTTTTAATTTGACGATTTTGATCCCCCTATTTTCCCAATCTGTAAAATCAAGGTCCCCCTCTTAATTTGGTCAAAATTAAAACTGACTTTGACCAAAAATCCTACGTGGCACTGTTCATCTCTCTCTCTCTCTCTCTCTCTCTCTCTCTCTCTCTCTCTCTCTCTCTCTCTCTCTCTCTCTCTCTCAGCACTGTTCTCTCCTCTCTCCCATCGTAACCCCTCCCCTCCCCTACCGTAACCCCTTCGCATCTCCCCTCCCCCTCCCCTCCCCCCACCGTAACCCTTCCCCTCCCCCCCACCGTAACCCTTCCCCCCTCCCCCCCACCGTAACCCTTCCCCTCCCCCCTCCCCTCCCCCCTGCGAACTCTCCATCTCTCTACGATCTCTCCCTCTCTGCGATCTCTCTCTCTCTCTCTCTGCGAACTCTCCCTCTCTGCGATATCTCCCTCTCTCTATGCGAACTCTCTGCGATCTCTCTCTCTTTCGTTCCAGATCCGGTGAAGGGGGAAACGAGGGGGGTGCGAAGGGGTTCGGTGGTGCGAAGGGGGAGTGCGAAGGGGTTCGGTGCGAAGGGTGGGGGTGGTGGTGCGAAGGGGGGGGTGCGAAGGGGTTCGGTGGTGCGAAGGGGTTCGGTCGTGGTTGTGTTCGCGAATAATGGTGGCGTTCTGGGTTTGGCGAAGGGTGGCGGTGGTGCTCGCAGAACCAGAGAGGGTGGGGAAGGGGGAGGGGTTCGCGGAGGGGGGGAGGGGTTCGCGAAAATAGTGAGGGGGTGGGGGGGGGGGTTCGTGAATAGTGTTCACGGAGGGGTGGGTGGTGGCTGACGGAGGGGGGTGGGTGATGGCTGGGGTGAGGGAGGGGGTCACGGTGGGGGCAATGGTTCAGGAGGGGGGAGGGGTTCACGGTGGGGGGGAGGGGAGAGGGATGATGAACAGTTTTTTTTTTAAAAAAAGGAAAAGTGCGCCTACGTGGCAGTCTACGTGGACTGCCACGTAGGATAAGTCAGTCAAAATTGACTTTCAATTTTGACCAAATCTGAGGGGGACCTTGATTTTACAAATTGGGAAAATAGGGGGATCAAAATCGTCAAATTAAAACTTTAGGGACCAAAATCGTGAGTTGGTCATAATAGGGGGACCAAAACTGTAATTAAGCCTACTTAATACAAGCCATTCAGATTTGGACACGTGGCTATCAGACTTAGCGACAGAATTTGAATCCCTCGCTAATTAGCGAGGGAATTAGCGACGAAATATTCCCTCGCTAATTAGCTAGCGAGGGATTCAAATTTCCCTCGCTAGTGGGCATTAGCGACGGATTTGGGGTATTTAGCGAAGAAAAAATCCCTCGCTAATGAGCAATTTTTTTGTAGTGGTGACTCATAAGCCGGATCCCACAAGGTTCATAAAGGCGTTCTTGCCGCCGCAAGTCGGGACCCCTCCTGAGGGTTCCTCCCTCTGAGATTCGAACTAGATCGGGCCGTAACCCATAAGCCGGATCCCACGAGGTATGTAAAGGCGCTCTCGCAGCCACAAGTCGTGACCCCTCTCGAGGGTTCTGCCCTCTCAGATCCGGGCTAGATCGGACTGTGACCCCTAAGTTGGATCCCACAAGGTACGTAAAGGCGTTCTAGCCATCACAAGTCGGGACCATTCGACCCAAAGTGGGCTGGAATCACCAAGCAAGATCCAACAGGAGGGCTCCGAAGATTTTCCTCCCGAAACTGAGCAGACCAATCGACTTTGCGCACTAACTATTAGAGATTCGTGTTTTACTATATACTCTAACTTTTGATTGGTATACAACTGTAAAAGTTTTTTGAGTGTCTCTATCACTCAAGGTTTTGCTACTTATCAAATACTTTTCCTTAAGAAAAAAGCAAAAACTCCTATTTCCTAGAGATACACTCCAACGACACTACGCCAGAATTGTTGAAATTAGTCGCACACATAAGCAGCGCTTGCCATAAAAGCGCTACTCAATCTGCAAAAAATTTAACAATGGGCAGCGCTTGGTTGGGAGCGCTACTCATTCATGTACGGGCTAAATCAATTGGCAGTGCTTTATGGGGTGAGCGCTGCCCATAGATGAAATGCGCTGAGTGATGGACAGTGCTTGGGGTGAGCGCTGCCTATTGCTGATTCTCGCTATACGAATAGGCAGCGCTTTTGGGATGGAGCGCTGCCAATTGATGAAACGCGCAGACTAATGAACAGCGGTTTTGGCTGAGCGCTGCCCATTCCTTAACACGCTATACGAATAAGCAGCGCTTTTCTGTTGGAGCGCTGCCTATTCCTTTAAGTTTATTTTGTTAATTTTTCGCGTCTTCCTCCCTCTCACTCTCACTCACACTTCCAGTAGCTCTCTCATACGCACGGTCTCACTCTCACTCTCACTCTCTCACTCACGTCCCTATCCCTCTCACTCTCACACTCCATTTACATTTTTGTTCCCTCTCACTCTCATTTTCGTTCCCTCACATTTTCTTCCCTCTCTCATTTTCGTTGCCCACTACCTCTCACTCTCACCATTTTTTTTGTTGGGTCCGTACGGAGCTTTTCCATTTTCGTTGGGTTCGTGAAGCTTGCATTTTCGTTCCACTTTCATCAAAGGTAATATATATCATTGCATTTTGTTCTAGTTACTTTAATGGCATATTGGAACCTTAGGTTAGATGATTCAATGTTGATGCTTGTTGATTGGTTCTTTGAAAGTATGTGTAGGTGTAGTATTTGTTGAAATGTCCAAATGAAATGTAGGTGTAGTATTTGTTGAAATGTCCAAATGAAATGCTTGTTAATTTAATGTTGCTCTAGGTTAATGGATTCATGTGTTGTAGTTATAAATTTGAAAAAATTAGGATTGATGTTGATGATTTGTTGTTTAATGCGAATTTAATGGCATTGCATTTTGTTCTAGTTCTTTTAATGGCATTGGAACCTTAGGTTAGATGATTCAATTTTGATGCTTGTTGATTGGTTCTTTGAAAGTAGGTGTAGGTGTAGTGTTTCTAAACTTAAGGGGAAATGTAGGTGTAGTATTTGTTGAAATGTCCAAATAAATGCTTGTTAATTTAATGTTGCTCTAGGTTAATGGATTCTTGTGTTGTATTTATAAATTTGAAAAATTTAGGAATGATGTTGATGATTTGTTGTTTAATGCGAATTTAATGCGAATTGTTTGTTAGGTTTTGCGAGTTTGGTTTGCCGGAGCTTCGCGTTCATTGTTCGAGTTCGTCCTGGTTCGAGTGTTCGTTCTAGTTCATTCGAGTTCATTGTTGCTTCCACGTGTTCAGGTACTTTTGTTGTTTTCTTATATTTATTATATGAAGAATGACATTATTGAAGACATTAAAGTCTTTGATTTTTTTAGCTGAAAATAGTTGAATGTCTTAGCTTCAAAAAAATTGTTCGTTGTGTGTTTTTCACCTGTAATAGGTTTAAGTTCTCTTATCAGGATTTTATTATAATATTGGGGAATTATGGATAGAAAGTGGATGTCTGCCAATCGTCTGTCCAAGGAATATGTCGCTGGAGTGGATTATTTTGTGAACTGTGCTGTTAAACGTTTAGGGACTTCTAGTGATATCAAATGTCCTTGTTTAAGTTGTTGTTATCTAAAATCGGTTAATGCAGAGGAGTTGGCAGGACATTTAAAGGGTTACGGAATTGATCAAAGTTATACTTGTTGGACAATGCATGGTGAGGAAAGAGGTGAATCTTCAAATATGGGTAATAATACCGAGAGATGTGCGCCGGTTGACACTGAAAGACCTATATTGGATGGGGACGAATTTGAAGAGATGGCAAAGGATGTTGAAGACGATCTTAATGACTGTCCTCAAATGTTTGAGAAGTTTATAACGGATGCGGAGACACCGTTGTATTCAGGTTGTACTGAATTCACAAAATTATTGGCTGTGATAAAGTTGTATAACTTGAAAACTTGCCACGGATGGACGGATAAGAGCTTTACGGAATTACTTGCACTATTGAAAGAAATGTTGCCGAAGGATAATGTGCTCCCTTCTCGGACGTATGATGCAAAACAAATGTTAGGGTCCATTGGCTTGAACTATGAGAAGATACACGTTTGTCCCAATGATTGCATTTTATTTCGGAATGAACATGCATTGTTAAAATTGTGTCCTAAATGTAACACATCGCGGTATAAAAAGAAAGAATCTGCTCCAGAAAAAGTGTTGTGGTATTTTCCCATAATTCCTCGATTTAGGCGCATGTATCGTAGTTCAGAAGATGCAAAACACTTGACATGGCATGAGGATGAAAGGATTAAAGATGGCATGCTACGACACCCGGCGGATTCTCCGCAGTGGAAAAAAATTGATATTGATTTTCCTGATTTTGGGTTGGATTCAAGAAACCTACGACTTGCATTGTCTGCTGATGGATTTAACCCGCACGTTATTCAGAGTAGCTCCCATAGTACTTGGCCCGTGATTTTGGCGATCTATAACTTACCTCCATGGCTTTGCATGAAACGCAAATATATGATGTTGTCATTGTTAATTTCTGGGCCCAACCAACCAGGAAATGATATTGATGTATACTTGGCTCCTTTAATTGAAGACTTGAAGTTAATGTGGGAGACTGGAGTAGAGGTGTATGATGGGTTCAGAGAAGAAAGTTTCACCCTGAGGGCTATGATTTTTGGCACAATTAATGACTTTCCAGCTTACGGAAATCTATCTGGGTACAGTAACAAAGGTCAGTGTGCATGCCCTATATGTGAAGATAACACTGATTGGATGTGGTTGAAACATGGTAAGAAGAATATCTACCCCGGTCATCGTAGATTTTTGCCATCTACTCATCAGTATCGACTGTTGAAAAATGCATTCAATGGGAATACCGAAACCCGTAAAGCTTCCATGTCTTTGACGGGTGAACAACTATTTGAAAAAGTGAAAGATTTGAACATTAAATTTGGGAAGCCTTTTGTCGGAGAGCTTGCCAAACGGGGGTGGAAGAAAAAGTCGAATTTCTTTGAGTTGCCATACTGGAAGTCATTATATGTAAGGCACTTCATTGATGTGATGCATGTTGAAAAAAATGTTTTTGAAAGTGTCATTGGTACTTTACTCAATATACCAGGAAAGACTAAAGATACCATCAACTCGAGGTTGGACTTGCTTAGTTTGGGGTTGAGACCAGAATTGGGTCCGATAAAGAAGGGTACACGTACATATCTACCTCCGGCAGCTCATACTCTATCTAAAAAGGAGAAGACCGTGTTTTGTAAGTTTCTTCATGGAGTTAAAGTTCCAGAGGGGTACTCTTCAAATGTTACGAACCTTGTATCGATGAAAGACCTCAAGTTAAAGTCTTTAAAGTCCCATGATTGTCATGTTCTAATGGAGAATTTGCTACCCATTGGTATACGATCCATTTTGCCTAAGAAAGTGCGCCAGACCCTAACCAAACTTTGTTTCTTTTTTAAGGCGATTTGTAGTAGGGTGATTGACCCTGGAAAGTTGCCATCACTGCAAAGAGAAATTACCGTCACTTTGTGTGAGCTTGAGATGTATTTCCCACCTTTGTTTTTTGACATAATGATTCATCTAATAGTTCATCTGATTAGAGAGACACAATTGTGTGGCCCATGTTACATGAGATGGATGTATCCGTTTGAGCGTTACATGAAGATATTAAAAGGATATGTTAAAGACCGATCACGACCCGAGGGGTGTATTGTTGAGCGCTACATAGTTGAAGAAGCTATTGAGTTCTGCACTGGCTATCTATCTAGTCTTGAATATTCCGTGGGACTGCCAAGGTCTCGTCACTTAGGAAGCATTAGTAAAGGGATGTCAGGAACTAAAATAGTTATGGTATCAAGGAAAGAACTAGATCAAGCACACTTATATGTTTTGCACAATGATAGTGAGGTTGATTCATATGTTGCCAAGCACATGGACATACTTAAGAGTGATCACCCATATAAGGGTCAAGTTTGGTTAACAAAAGAGCACAATCGGAGTTTCATAGTGTGGCTAAAAGAGCACATTGATTTCGAGTTTGCTATGAATCCTACCTCGATTTCAGAAAGATTGAGATGGTTAGCAAAAGGTCCAAATATATCTGTTTTCTCTTACACCAGCTATCTAATGAACGGGTACACGTTCTATACAAAAAACCATGATGATCAGAGTAAAATGCAAAATAGTGGGGTGACTCTTGTAGCTCAAGCTATGCATACATCAAGTGCCAAAGACAGAAATCCCATATACGCGAATACGTCATACTTCGGGGTCATTGAACACATATGGGAGTTGGATTACAACATGTTTCAGGAGCCTGTGTTCCAATGTAAGTGGGTTGACAATAATAATGGTTTACAGATTGATGAGTCGGGGTTCATGCGAGTGAATTTCAACAAGTTAGGATATAAAGACGAGCCTTTTATTTTGGCATCCCAAGCTCAACAAGTGTTTTATGTCACTGATCCCGTTGATATCAATTGGTCCATTGTTTTATTGACAAATAAAAAATTGGTGACTGACATTTATGATCAATCAACCGATGATGATGGTATTGAGGACGGCCCTTTCTTCGGGACATCACTACCAATAGTAGGGGAAAGAGAGGATGTTGTGTATGTTAGAAAAGATCATAGTGATGGAATTACGATTCGTCAAAAACAAAGTACCAAGAAGCGAATTGCAAATAAAATTATCTCCAAGAAAAGGAAAAGGTAACAATAACAATGATTATTTATTTTTTTACATAGTTTTCTTACATCAAATGCATTTTTACATAGTTTTCATCTTCTTGATTGGTTATTTAATTTTTTGTTGGTCTTTTGATTAAATATAACAATAACAATGATTATTCATCTTCTTGACTAGTTATTTACATAGTTTTCATCTTCTTGACTGGTTATTTATTTTTCTTGACTGGTTATTTATTTTATTGCAGGTCAGATGAAAGATTATAATGATCATGGTAGTGGGCATGATGACAGCGGTCATGAGAGTGATGTTGGAGACTATATCAGGAAGCATGGTCCCCGTGGAATGACTGTCAAAAAAGATATCATCGGTCGGATAAATAAAGGAAAAGGACCCTTATCAGTAAGTTACTAATTAACTTAATTCAATACTTAGTTTTAATTGTTTGATAATTAATTAACTAATGACATAATGCAGGTCGAGTGGAATGTTAAGGGTCAGCCAATTGGAAGAAATGACACACAGTTGATTACCTTCATTGGTAGTAAGGTAAAACAAATGATACCAATTACAATCACTAATTGGAATGACAAAAAAATGCCATTTTGTGGAAACAAAAAGAGGAGTTCTGGTTAACAATACAGGTATATAATTTTATATCTCTTTAGTTATCTTATTTAATAATTTTGTAACCATATATATTTATATCATTTTCATTGAATATGTGTAAGCAGAAATTTTTTGACGTGGACGAGACTCGAAAAATCTAGTTAATGAAGGAAGCGGAAAAGTTACATCGGAATTTCAGGACTAGTCTAACAAATAAATATCTCAGAGATCATAGTGGAAACATCATATGGGAGCCTCCACCACTATATAGTGGATTTATTACAAAGGAGGATTGGGGTATATTTGTTAGAAAACGCACTGAAGATCCAGAATTCTTGGTTAGTACTATAATCTATTAAGTTATAACTTAAAATATATTTGACAATTATATATTATGCATTAATGTATACTTATCTCTCTAAATAGAAAACAAGCCAACAGAATCGAGGGAGAGCTTCATGTTGTGAGTACCCGTATAGAGGCGGTGCTAGTGGATATCAAATTATTGAAGAAAGATTGGTAAGACACAATAAGCTTGATTTCTTTTTGTTTAATGAATCTTTTGATTTATAATGTCTTAACATTTGGTAAATTTAAATATAGTTGGAGGAGAGTGGGAAAGATCGTCATAAAGAAAGTATTGAGCGGCATGTTTTGTGGGTAGAGGCCCGACAAAACAAGGATGGGGAGATTGTGGATCCCAAAACTAAGGAGGTGACCCATAGAATTGTAAGTATTTCAAAAACTTTTAAAATTTTTATGATCTTTGTAATGTATAATAATTTTATTATACTTTTTTTTTGTGAATTAGGAAACCATATCACAGTCTGTGTCACAGGGAGAGATCACAGATTGCTCTGAAAAGGAAATTCTTTCTCGTGCCTTGGAAAGGGGAGAATACTCGGGCCGTACAAGGGGTTGTGGATTTGGCGTTAATCCAACCCACTACCTTGGACCAAAAAGGCAAACTCATGGTGAGCATGATTGTCAACAAAGTAGAGAGTTGCGAGTATTGTATGAAGGTCTAAGTGCTGAACTTAGTGATTTCAAACTGCAATATGCGAAAGTTTCGGCGCCTGCGGTACCATCATCCCCTGCCACAAATAGCGCACGAGATAGTTGCACCATTCCGTCAACTAAGGTATTAATTGTTTTTTTACAATAAATAATGAATTAATTTTTAAACTCTCTTTCTTATTACATCAAATAATGTCTTTATTATTTTTTGTTTATAATTGATTTAGGACAACAATGAGTGTGAGTGTGAATTGTATATCTCAAACCCACGTCAAATGGTTGCAATAGGCTTCATATGTAACCAATTGGGTCCATTGATGCACAATTTACCCCTACCTCCAGATCATCTTAGAGTCAAAGTTGACTGTGCGATTGTGGGGAATGCACAATTGCCTGTTCCAAATGTCAGTATAGATTTACTGAATGTGGATAATGCAGTTGGTACCTTTGTGGCATGGCCAACACACCTTGTGGTAAGTGACAATATACTTGTAACTAATTATTATTTTTTGTCATATATTGTGTGCTAACTAAGTAATTATTTTTTTAATATATAGGTACGCCAAAATGCAAAATCTAAAAGCATAAGTGTTGGCAAGGCAAAATCTATTGGCAAGAAAGTGTCTCGGTCCGGCCCTTCTACACAAAATTCTCAGCCCGCCCCTCCTCCAAAAGTGACTCAGCCCTCCCCTTCTCCAATTGTGTCTCAGTCTCAGCCCTCGGCCTCTTCAATTAATGATTACAAGATTATTGGTTATGCTGAAATGCACGCGGAATTCAGGATGGGTGAGGCAATCCCGCTTGAATTAGAGATGGATGACCAAATTTTTGGGACTTTAGGTCAAACACTGTCGATCAGACGTGAGGATATCAGTGATGTATGTAAAATGAACTGGGCAACCAGTACTGCTATTAGAGCATATGTCAGGTACGTATGTAATTGATTATTTGACATCATTGAATTTTTTTTATTAAATCGTTAATTTAATTTGTATATATCTCTAATTATAGGTACTTGTACGAGGACATTTTGGTCCCTTCGGAACAGACACTGAGATTTGTGTTCATGTGTCCGGATAATACACACCTGCATGATGTGTCCCAGAAGCTGCGTAATTATGAGATGCTTGTGGAACAAAACAAGACAGGGGTTAAAAATTATATCACTCGACGCTTTTGGGAAGTTCAAAGTAAAAGCGATGATTACATGTTTTTGGCACCGTGTCTCTTTCGGTGAGAGATTTAATCCATTCTTATATAACATGCATTTTTTAAATACTAGTCAATTACTTATTCAAAATCTTATTTTGTAGGGAACATTGGATTCTGTTAGCAATAAATCCGGGGAGAGATACGGTGTACTTCATTGATCCATTGCATGGTCATTTCAACAACTACCCCGAGTTGATCGAGTTATTTAATAGGTGTGTGTATTTCGAATTTCTTTGTTTTACTTATATACGTATATATGTATTTCGAATAATATAGTTATATGTCATTGTGTTCAGTTGTTTGAAAACATATTGGGGAGTGGAACAATCAAAGACCAAATGGATACCGATAGTTGTAAGTTTTTAATCAATGTTCTTATATATTTAATTACATTATTTTGTGAAAAAATGTATTAAATTAAATTTAACATTTAACTAATGTTTTGTTTTGTAGTGTCCAAAACAACCCAATAGCAATGATTGTGGGTATTATGTAATGAAATTTTTGAAGGAAATTATTACCCACAACCAAACGTTTATTCCCCGACAGGTATCTAGAATTATTTTTGATTTTGATATAATAATAGTTAATTCCATTTAACCATTTCAATTCTAATTTTATTTATTTATATAATTTCAGTATTTTCCTGATTGTCGGGTGAAGACATACTCTGAGGAACAGCTAGTTGAGCTTAGAGGAGAGTGGTGCCGTTATGTCTCCCGTTTTTTTTTATTTTGGATAGAATATGTAATACTGTATGTTGTTAGCGTTTGATTTGGATACATACAACTAAGCTAGTTTTGGTTCATATTGAAGTTTAGCTAGTTTTGGGTACATATGAATTGGATAATAACTTGTTAGCTAGTTTGTTTTGGTTCAAGTGTAGAAATGGAATGAATTGGGAAACTTAAGCATTTGTTAGCTAGTTTTGGTTCATATTGTAAGTTTAGCTAGTTTTGGGTACATATGAATTGGATAATAACTTGTTAGCTAGTTTGTTTTGGTTCAAGTGTAGAAATGGAATGAATTGGGAAACTTAAGCACTTGTTAGCTAGTTTTGGTTCATATTGTAAGTTTAGCTAGTTTTGGGTACATATGAATTGGATAATAACTTGTTAGCTAGTTTGTTTTGGTTCAAGTGTAGAAATGGAATGAATTGGGAAACTTAAGCACTTGTTTTGATTCTGGTGTATTTGGATATAATTTGATTTGCTGAGAAATAGAATTGGAAGGAATTGGGAATGTAAAAACAAGTTAGTTATACTGGTTTACTTCTGAAAAATAGCTGGTTTTGATTTTGCTCATAATGTTTGATTTGCCTTTTTGGATACGTATAGCTAAGTTAGTTATGAGTATATATGTCCAGGAAAATTGCAATTGTAAAAAGGAAAATAACAAAAACAGAAAAAAAAATAAAAAAAAAATTACACAATGGGCAGCGCTTTTAGGAGAAAGCGCTGCTCATTGCCTTAGCGCTATTACAAATAGGCAGCGCTTTTAGGAGAAAGCGCTGCCAATTCGTAAAAGCGCTAAGGCAATGAGCAGCGCTTTCTCCTAAAAAGCGCTGCCCATTCGAAAATGCACAAAGGCAATGAACAGCGCTTTCTCCTAGAAAGCGCTGCCCATTTGAAAATGCGCTAAGGCAATGAGCAGCGCTTTTTCCTAAAAGCGCTGCCCATTGCTATAAATGGGCAGCGCTTTTAAAAGCGCTGCCCATTATTAGAGTGGAATCAGCAGCGCAAATATTAGCAGCGCTCAAAAGCGCTGCCCATTGATAAAAAAAAGCGCTGCCCATTAAAAAATCTGTAGTAGTGCGAGTTCACATTTCAAAAAGCAGCGACTCCAAATAATAGTTGGCCAAAGTCATTTTAACGAGTAGAGTTTATTTACAAATAAAGTCTCTGCAGAATCTAAAATTTTGGTCTCAGTTTGGCGAGCTAAGAGACATGAAGGAGTTGCAATAGGATATCCAGGATTCAAATCTTGGAAACTAACATTCCCCTATCCCTCCAACTAATTTTTTTTTGATTACTATGTTATTGATGCGTAGTTTCCTCCGACTTTGCCAGTAACTAATCTACACCGAGGAATCTGGCTGGCCATGTGTATGCTCGGCTTTGCCAGTCCGTGTGGTTGTCTTCTCCTAACAGATTTTTTGTCACCTAACTAATTAATTACTAGCAACTAACATTTGCCTAATATATATATATATATATATATATATATATATATATATATATATATATATATATATATATATATATATATATATATATATATATATATATATATATATATAAACTTAGAAGACCAAACCGTAGAAAGAGTCATACCCTTCTATAATTTTTCAAAGACCTTTTCCTCTAACTCAGATTGCACCAAATAATATACACTCTAAATTTACTAAAGTGTTTTAAAATCTAATAAATTTAAATGCATAAATCAATTAACTAGCTAACCTTCTTTTTTTTAAAAAAAAATTAACTAGGTATCTTTCCTGGAAATTACAGCTGTACGACCCAACTTGAAGGTAAAGACCCATGTTTGGTGAAACCTTCACAAACACACTTTGCCCTTGTTTTCTCCAATGACTTTATACTTAAATTCTATAACTCCTCATGCATGGTGATAACTTATAATTAGAAAGCTCCATCTCCTTAATCACCTTCATACTTCAAATCAATTGCGGTAACCCTCAAGTCAGTGTTTCTTGTGAATAAACTAGCTCAAATAAAAGCATCAAAACCGAAGAAAGAGTTTGTCTCTCCATGCAAGTAAGCAACTTAGTCATAAATCAAAAAGACCCTAAAACTTTTGGATATAGCTTCCTCGATATTTGAAAGATATTTATAAGCCTTATAGTTTAATTAATTTTCTTCTCCCTTTTGAAAAGCTTTTAATTATGGCCAATTTTGAAGCTCATAAAGCAATTATTATGACACTCTTTGTGTGTTATAGAAGGACAAAGAAGCTGCTAGCAAAGAAGGGAAAGATATGGAAATGGAAGGGACTGATTCAAAGGAAGAAACCCTACCTCCTGGATTTAGATTTCATCCTACTGATGAAGAACTCATCTCTTACTATCTTGTAAACAAGATTTCAGATTCTGATTTTACAGGAAAAGCTATAGCTGATGTAGATCTCAACAAATGCGAACCATGGGAGCTTCCAGGTTTAGTATAAATTTATCATATTTAAGATCAAGCTTTTTGTATAACTGAAGATTATATTTATAGTTGCTACAAACTTGAATTTTTTAATTTTGATTTTTTGGTTGTTTTACGTTTTCTTACTCATATATCAAGAATAGATCCATTGTACATCTACTTAATTTATTTGTTTTTATCCTTGTTAAACATGCAAGGCCATCTAGGGTTTCTTTTCCATTTTCTCCTTTTCAAAAAAAAAACCTTACTTCTTTTTTTGAGAAAAATTAATATGCTTATTCCAATTAGTTTCATCATATTTTAACATAACTAGTATAATTATTCCACAATATTTTCCATGACCTATTTTCATGGTTGATCTCTAACAAACTTTGTACATATTTTGTGTGCAATAGGGAAGGCAAAGATGGGGCAAAAAGAATGGTACTTCTTCAATAGAAGAGATCGCAAATACCCAACAGGTGTGAGAACCAATAGAGCAACCAACACTGGGTACTGGAAAACCACAGGGAAAGACAAGGAGATTTTCAACAGTGTTACATCTGAGTTGGTTGGAATGAAGAAGACTTTGGTTTTCTACAAAGGAAGGGCTCCAAGAGGAGAGAAATCTAACTGGGTCATGCATGAATATCGTATTCATTCAAAATCTAGCTTTAGAGCCAACAAGGTATGTATGAATATAGCGTACTTTTTAGTTGAGCACAAGCACAACTAATAAATATTTTTTTTGATATTAAAATAAATTAGCAATGGCTTTATTGGATATTTATTGCCTTTTGTAAGCCATTTTTTTTCAAAAAGGAAATAAAATACTCCAACTCACCATATAAGAAAAATATAAAGTTTGATATTATATTTAACAATACACCCATGCCAACATATTTATAACATAATTGTTTAATATCTATTTATAGATATATAATCACAGTTACACTAGTACAGAAATACAGAAAAGGGATACCAAACCGGTTAAATCGAACTTCTCACACCGATTATAGAGCGGTGTGGTTTTCACGAGTGTAGTAAGTTAGACTTTTAACACTGGTTCATTTAACAACCGATGTAAAATTGTCGTTTTAAACACTTAAATAACTCACAATATATAATGTGGTTTGTAAGTCGATCCTATTAGTGAAAAACCAACATTAAAATGTTTTTTATAAATAATATTTTTTTTAGTTTCCTAATTCATCAAAATTTGGAGTCAAAAGTACGCACACAAATTATAAAAATATTGCATGTAATAAAAAAAAAAGTAGAACTTGTTGAGAAACAAGTTTATTACTAGCAATTCTCATAATATACATTATGTCGTTTTACGATATAAAAGTACCAAATACAAAATTACAATGAAAAAAATATATATCAGCCTAGGCATACAAAATCACAATGAGGAACAAAATCGAAGGAGAGCATCTTTGGGAGAAGGAAAAAATGAGTACGGATATGTTTCCCATACTAACTTTTTTCTTCCCTCAAAGTAGCTCTAGTTGATCCATAAATCTTAAAACATATGTAGCTATCTATATTGATATAAACACAACAAAAAAGACAGAAAACACATATAAGTAAAACATATAACAGAAAACACATATAACTGTTTCGTTCATGTATTTTTATAACAGAAAAAACGTACAATGAAATACATATTAATTTTTTATGTTTTAAACGCTAAATTGAATCAACAAAATTGTATGTATAAAGAAGATGAACCAAGCAAACTGACCTTGCAAAGAAAAATTCAACACAAATACACAAAAAGGGAAACCTTTTGGTTTTGGGAACCTTAGTTGTCTCCCTCATAGACCATAGGTGGATGTGAGGGAGACAACATCCACTGAAGTGCTACAATTGGCGCGGTGATAAGGGAGAGTGATAGCGAGAATAATGAAACATGATTACGAAACGATGAGCTTGGGGGAGACGGGGAGAACGAGGGAGACATAGAGAATGAGAGTTAGGGTTTGAGTGTCGTTAGAAAAATAGTGAGATGATGGACTAAATAAACGGTGGAATGGCGTTAATATCTGTGTAACGACTATACCATGTCAGTTGTTAACATACAGTCAGCGTGGAAGTGTCTCGATTTTAAGTTTTCTGAAGGCATTAACGCTGGTTATTATTAAATATCAAGCGTAGAAATGTCGACATTAAACGTTTCAACTGTATTGTAACCATCTCGAGCATTTACTAACATCTAGCGTTGTATCTGATGTTTGTAATGTACTAAAACGAGTTATTATATTTAATTTACAAAATGTCACTATATTTGTGTTTAACACGGGTTGCTTCATTAAATCACAAAACGTTAGCTTTTTCGTGTACTAGTGTTATAATTCATAATATATGAACTAATATTACTATACCCACTGTCACATATATGCAGCAAGATGAGTGGGTTGTTTGCAGGGTATTCCGCAAGAGTGCAGGTGTAAAGAAGTACCCATCTTCAAACCCAACAAGAACAATAAATCCTTACAATCTAGAAGTTGGTCCTAGTATTATGCCACAACCAACGATGCAACTAGGAGATCCTACAACTCATTTCCTTTATGGAAGAAACTACATGAGCAATGCAGAGCTAGCTGAAGTCACTAGGGTTCTAAGAGGTAATATACCAACCAATATCAACTTACCAATGCATTCTCATTTGAACTTTCCAGTATCATCACCAATAGGAGGAGTAGGAGGAGGAGGATTTACCATTTCAGGACTTAACTTGAATCTTGGAGGTTCTACAACACAATCTTATTTCCGACCATTGCAGCCAACACAACCATCTTCTACTCATACTATGGCTCAAATGCATGACTTCAATTCCAATATGATGCATGGTGCTAATGGTACCACACTTGCTGCTGAGAATAATGTAGGGTATGGTGCAGATCAAGTGAATAATGCAAATCCTCATGGGAATAGGTATATGGGAATTGATCATTGTGTGGATCTTGATAATTATTGGCCTAATTCCTACTGAATTTCGAAGCACTTCTTCTAGTTTATTATTCATAATAATTGGATAAGGTATAACATGTTTCTGTTTTTCATGTGTGTCTTTAAGTTCTTTGAGGGTAAAGTAAATACCCTTGAAAGTAAGTCTTAATCCCTTATGCACCAAGAAAGTTTTGTAATGTTTTTAATGTTTGGCATGTACTATATTTTCTTATTTTCTTAATTGAGAACTACCATATATAGAGACCCTTATTTGTGAGTTACTTTGAATCTTATTGTTTTTTATTGTGTTGAATCTTATTTGTGAGTTACTTTGAATCTTAGAGGCTCCACCATACTTCTACTATAAGTGGTTTGCGGATCCTTTAGAGTGTATTTGAAAGAGATAGCTTTGTGATATCACTCAATGAGTGACTCTGTTTGGCTGTCGGTGTAATTGGGTATCGGGCTACTTCACCCTTGCTATGTATATGGGTTAGTGTACCCCTAGTGTACATATATTAATAGATTTTAATTTCTCTTAAAAAAATAGTGTAGAGACCGGAATTCCAAAGGAGGGATTCGTCGGGATTTTGAAATGGAGTCACCGTTAAAGTTTAATTGTAAAGGGAAAACGTTAATAAATCCCTTTTATAAAGGGTCTTTGAAGATCAGATTCAGGTTCGAGAGTCAATTATGTATAGGGAATGTATTAGCGCCTCACGACATCCTTTTTAAGGAAGTTACCTTTTAGAATGATGAAAGAAGTTATTTATTTTTCGCTTGACGAGGTGTGCCCCCTCTACTTATACGTATCTTCGGATAGATAATCAAATGCTATGTAGTTCTCGCAATGTTCAAATAGGTCAAAGTGACCATTGCTACCTATTTGTTTTTATTTTATTTTTTTTGAAAAATGAGTTTGACTCATTCTATGTGGGGTTATGAAATAAAAATGGTGTTGCAAAAAAGAACAAATAGTTTTTTTTGTTACTGTGTCATTAGTGTGTAATATCTATTGGATTTTGTCGATGATCAATCTATTTCGGGGTACAATAATAAAAAAATTTGGGAAGAAACTAGTTAAATAAAATGAAATAAATCATTAAAAGAATGAAAATATAAATCGAGGTATTTACATGTGGAGTAGGGGATGTTGACGTGGAAGGTACATAGCATCCCGACACCAATGATATACCAAAATATATACTTAGTACTCTTGGTTTAGTCTAATAATATACAAAATATATAAACGAACGTATAAATATGATAACACTAGCACAACACACGACTACCACATCACCACCTTACTGCCACGTTAGCACTTCCGTCAAAATTAAATTGGATGACAATTTAACAGGAAACTAAAATTGTGGATTTGATAAAATTGGGTGACGAAATTTGCGAGAAAAAAATAAAGGGACTAAAATTGTGGATTTAATAAAATAGAGGGACCAAAACTGCATTAATTAAGTCTAAAATAAAATATATTGTAATCGAGTCTCTAAAGATAAGAACCTAAATAAAAAGTATATATACTTGGGCTTCGGCCCTCTTTGTATCCAAAAATAGAAAATGCAGAAAAATACTAGTGTCACACTCTTTGCAACACACTATCTTCTATTGGTTGAAATTCACGAGTCTCACCAAACTTATATTGGTATATGACACCTACATGATTGAACGAGACTCATTTGAAATTCAGTCAATAAAAGTGCATATTAAGAAATGAGAACTGAACTGTACCTGGTAGGTCAAAGGTAAGACCGATCTAAGGCGTGGTCGTTCTGTTTCCCAGTGAAGTCGGGGGCAGAGGCTAAGTCGGGTTGTACCCGCAAAGACACTCCGACGCCCAAGTCAGTGGGGTAGAAGTCAAAGCAGACTAATGAATTAGGGGAAAAGTGTACCTGTCAATGGGGGTTGACCCATATTTATAGACGTGGCCGACGCTAGCCAGCCGTTGAATCAGGCGAGTTGATATGGGCTGTTGATATCAGTCTCCGCACATCTTTCTTAGCGGGTCATGTAGAAGCTGGATCGTGGGCCGTTCTCGGCCCAACAGGAGGAATGGGCCATCGAACGAGTCCGGAAGAAGTACTAAAGTAAAGAGTATGTTCCTCCTTTTTTTTGACAAAGAGTATGTTCCTCCTATAGAGTATATAAAAGTGACCTAATTATAAATTATTTACAAATTTTAACATTTATGGACCTAACTATAAAAATTGACAAGTTCAGCTATTCAAATTTTGAATGTCTTGTCAAAAACAGAAGCTTAATCTTGGGTTTCACAACGTTGGAACTGTCTATAGGCTATATATTCCGTAAAATTCAAGGTTGAAACATCAAACGTTATCTTGTAAATGTTGACCAAAAATCCCAAACAAATATAAACAAACGTTAAGTAAAGAATGCACATCCAAAATTACCAAATGTTGAGATGGCCGAGTTGGTCTAAGACGCCAGATTAAGGTTCTAGTCCGAAAGGGCGTGGGTTCAAATCCCACTCTCAAATTAAGTCACTTTTTGCATTTCCAAATACTATTTAATAACTTATAAAAACACTACGATTTTGACTTTTTTTAATGGATACGACTTTGATTTGATTTAGTGAGGAACTCATTTATTTCGGTTTTAAAATTGGAAAAGCTTAGTTTCTTTTTTTTTTCTTCAATATGTTACTTTCTTTTATTTTGGAAAGACCTAAATAGTGTCATTCAAAAAGAAATAAATAAATAGTGAAAGTTGTATTTGAATTATTTTTTTTGAGGAAATATTTTCAATTATTTGAGACTCTAATTTAAATTAAAATCGAATCTAAAAAGTATAACTATGGTTTAAAACGGGCTATTAAAAAAAACCTTTTAAAAATTTTATGGAAAATTATTTTTTTAATAATTTAAGAAGCCATTTTAAATAGTATCTTGGCTTAATTGCAGTTTTGGTCCCCCTATTATGACCAATCCACGATTTTGGTCCCTAAACTTTTAATTTGGCGATTTTGGTCCCCCTATTTTCCCAATTTGAAAAATCAAGGTCCCCCACCCCAATTTTGACTCAGTTGACTGACTTATCCTACGTGGCAGCCCACGTGGACTGCCACGTAGGCACACCCCCCCACCCCACACCCCACCCCCCCACCCCCCCCACCCCACCCCCCCCACCCCCCCACCCCCACCCTTCTTCTTCCTCGCTCCCCTCCCCGTCGCTCTCGCTCCCCCTCCCCCCACCCCACCGTGACCCCTCCCCCTCCCCCCACCCCACCGTGACCCCTCCCCCACCCCCACTGTTCCTCTCCACCTCCCCCCATCGCATCTCCCCACCCCTCATCGATCTCCACCTCCCTCTCTCTCTCGCTCACCGTGACCCCTCCCCCACCCCCCATCGATTTCCCTCTCTCTCTCGCTCACCGTCGCTCTCTCTGCTCACCGTCGCTCTCTCTCTCCTTCGCATCTCACCGATCGCTCTCGCTCGCTCTCTCGCCCGCTCTCTCTCGCTCACCGTCGCTCCCTCTCTCGCTCGCTCACCGTCGCTCTCTCTCGCTCGCTCTGCGTCTCTCTCTCTCAATCTCTGGATCGGTGGTGGGGGGGTTGGGGTGGGGTGGGTGGGTCGGTGGTGGGGGGGTGGGGTGGGGATCGGTGGTGGGGGGGTTGGGGTGGGGTGGGTGGATCGGTGGTGGGGGGGTTGGGGTGGGGTTGGTGGGTCGGTGGTGGGGGGGGGGGGGTTGGGGTGGGGAAGACAAACAGTGGAGGGGGGGTGGGGTGGGGGGTGGGTGGGGGGGTGGGGTGGGGGGGGTGTGCCTACGTGGCAGTCCACGTGGGCTGCCACGTAGGATAAGTCAGTCAACTGAGTCAAAATTGGGGTGGGGGACCTTGATTTTTCAAATTGGGAAAATAGGGGGACCAAAATCGCCAAATTAAAAGTTTAGGGACCAAAATCGTGGATTGGTCATAATTGGGGGACCAAAACTGCAATTAAGCCTAGTATCTTTTATCTAAACGCGTTTAATTTTTTCTACAGCAAACGTTTGTAATAGTAACTGTTCGGTACCGTATCTCCTGCTACGTATCCGATCTTGGATAGCTAGACCGGTCCGAGATAGTTGGTACGTGTGTCCTTGGTTGTCCGAGTTGGTGCTCCGGTCCGAGGTGGGGTGGTACCTGCAATGACACTCCGACGCTCAAGTCAGTGAGTGAGTCAATTACAAGTGAGAATAGGTGAGAGATGAATACCATTAATGTGAGCATTCAATGCTTATTTATAGGTATCTAGGAAGGAGGAGGGCTGTTGGATCTAGGTCTGCAATCTCCACCGTTGGATGAATTGGACCCTTTGGTGTTGGGCCTTTTTGGTGGATTGGCCATTGAGGCCCAATCCATAACAGTAGCCCCCCAAGTCGGGTCGCCTTAAGGCGAGCTAGACTTGTCGTTTAGAGATTTCGTCGGGCCCAAGCTCGGGCGAGACACTTCACGACATACCGGGCCGATCTGAGGGACTCAGGTCGCGCCGAGTGACTCGAGGCTGTCCGCTTTGAGAGATTCCGGTCACGGCGGGGTCAAGGGACCGGAGCGAGTCGAAGGAAACGAAGCGATCTGGTCAGATCTGTGCCTTGATTTCTGTGCCAGCTGGCAACGTCATTGATGGGACGCGTCGTTCGAGGATGATTGGGGTAATGATGGCGCTTGGAACGACGCGCCTGTCTAGGGGCTAGTCTTGGGACACGTAGCCTAGGCCCAGACCCATCTGTGGCCTTCTTAATGTTCTATAAATAGGAGGGGGGATCCCCCTTACTTGGATTGTTTTTCTGCGAATTGCTCTGCTTTCGATCTTAAAGTCGTTCCGGGGCTTATTTCTCTCTTCAGAGTTGTGCTGTATCTCGGTGACGCCTTTGCTGTTCGCGACCTGCCCCCAGTGTTCGACGAGCTTCGATTTTCATAAGGTTAGTTTTCCTCTTTTCTTTATTGCTTCCGGCTTTAGATTACGACCGGGTTCTCTCCGGACCCGTATTTGTAGATACAGAGTGGGGGTCGTCAGGTCGGGTTCCGACTTGGTTGTGGACCCACTGTTTACGTATCAACCTGACTCGTCAAGCCCCCATTTCTGCAGATCCGATCTGGCGAGGACGAAACAAACCCGTCGGCTTGCTGACATAGACCGCCCTCATTTCGCGCAAACAATGGCTTCCGGAATTGGAGAGTCGATGGAAATTCGTGCTAGTCCCCCCGGGTCGGCTATTCCCGAGGTTCAAGACGACTTGGGCTCCGCTCCTACTCACGCTGAAGACTGGTCTCCCGGGGTTCCCAGCAACGAGCCGGCAGATGAAGATAACACGAAGGTGGTGGTCCTTGATTCGGGTGATTCTGATGCCGAGCCCGACCGTGAAGAGCAGGGCAGCACTAGTTGGAGTTCGGGGGAGAGTAAGGAGGAGGTGGCTGAGAGCCGAAACAATGAAGACGGTCTTGGGCATTGCGGGGAGCCCGCATATGAAGAAGGTGATTCTGACCAATATCCCCGAGCCGGAGTAGGGCCGGTCAATGTTCCCGTATCCCTACCTCTCACTATTCCCCGGGAGTATTCCTGGGTGTCGGAGGCGTTGAAGGGGATTCCGTCCCTTTATAGGACCGGGGACGATATGAGTTTCTTCGTCAACCGCCTTTCCCGGAAGGA
The DNA here is from genome assembly GCA_039519185.1 of Astragalus membranaceus. Classification (NCBI taxonomy): domain Eukaryota; kingdom Viridiplantae; phylum Streptophyta; class Magnoliopsida; order Fabales; family Fabaceae; genus Astragalus; species Astragalus membranaceus. Next base: position 158,135,393 of record CM076847.1, read on the forward strand.
TCAGATCTGGAATGTGGAGGGAATGGCTGAAGACCAGCATGTGGCCGTCTGGCCGAAAGCTCTGAAATTTGTTATGTACGGGGTGACGATCCTTGACATGCACGTTAGCCCCCCGTTCACCGCTTTTCAGCAAGAGGCTTTGGAGATCTTGAACCTCGCTCCTTCCCAACTACATCCAAACTCATGGGCGTTCCTCCGGGCTTTTGAGTTGATGTGCATTCATCTGGAGAGGCCGATCTCCTGTGACCTCTTCTTCCACCTTTTTGAGGTTAACCGGAGGCATGAGGATGGAACCAAAGATCGGTGGGAACATGTGAGCTTCCGGGCTGTCATACCCTAATTTTGTCCGCCTAGGTCGAAACCCTAATTTTCAAACAAAAATAAGTAAGCTAAGGCTTAGCATTCATTCATAATGTCATGAAGACCATCATTCATGCATTTTAAAGTTTTGAAAGTCATCTTAGGATTAGGGGTGCATTGCATTGCCTTTTATAGCATTTTCAGAGTTTTTCAAGACCAAGGGCATTTTGGTCATTTTCGAAAAATGAGACATTTCTCAGCAAAAAACCATTTCTTGCATACATTTTAGATTTTAGGGCCATTTTAGAGTTTTGAAGTAATTCTTGAAAAGAAAATGCATTTTGAACAAGGATTAGGGTTTCTAATGATCAAAAGGGCATTTTGGTCATTTCGCCAAAAAAATTCAATTTTTCATCAAAAAATCACAGGGATCTATAAGGAATCACTTGAGGTGAGATGTGCTTGATCATACATATTTTTGGTAAATACATTGTTGATTTATGTAAAAGAAAGAAAAAGTCAAAACCGTAAAGTCAACAATGGAATATTCTTCAACCATCTTCAAAGTGGGGCACCCAAATCAATTTTGGGATGATGGTAGAATTTATTTCTGAACCCAATGATTGATCATAGGATATGGCCCAAAATGGCAAGAATTTAGAAGAATTATCTAGAAGGGAATAAGGAATATCCCTTTGAATTTTGAAAGGTCAAGTGTAGTACAATGGTACAAGTTGCAATTCCACTCACTCTCTCTCCCTTGGCTGCGAATATCAGCTCCATATCCACCCAATTTTGATTTATTTTATTGCTTGATAATCATGTTTTGATCATAGCCTTTCATTTGAATTGTAAATGCAATCCCAACCCTCCATTTGAATTAAAATGGCATTCTTGCAATATGAACCATTTGGAAAAACATTTTGGTAAAATGATTTATCCTTCACCCTCCCTCCTTATGCTGCGCCCCTCAGCCCCCTCTCTCCTCCCTTTGTGCTTCTTGACTACCCTCAATCCTTGTGACAATTGATCCTAACCATTGATCCCAAATAAAACTCTAATCCTAGAGCACAAGTGAGATGAAGTGACATAGTTACCCTCAACTTTGAGTGGCCTCTATAAATACCATTTTGTGCTCAGCTCACAAGGACCTTTTGGCTGATCATTCACTCCTCAAAAAACCCTAGCACACTCTCTCAAAAGAGCCTCCAAAATCGTGAGCATACTCACCTTCATCCACCCATTGTTTCTTTGATTTTTCTTCACCAAATCACTTCCAATCCACTCCCATTTCGCATATCTTCTTCCTACCATCTTCAAGTTCAGATTCATACCCTCAAGAGCTTAGGATTTTGAAGGTTTTCAAGGGCTTGGTTGGTGTTCTTTTGAAGATTTGGTTGATTGGTTCACTAGCTCTCCATTTTCGCATAGTTTAGTGAAGGCTCTAGGTAAACTCTTAGAACCCTTTGCATTCATAAACTTTTCGCATCAAAAGACTTATCTCTTTTGCATATCCATCAACATGTAGATTAGGGGGCTGTTGGGGGAAGATTTGGTATCTCACCCCTTTTGAATAAGTTGTGTTATGTGATCTTTGCATATCATCATCTTTGCATCTTTGTTTCATGAATAAAATGCTCTTTTCTCCTTGATTTGGTTTCGGCCTCATGTTAGATCTTAGGGATCTTGTTTCTTCTAGTTCATTTCATGTCCAAAATGTGAATAATGGTGGGATTTCAAGTATGTATAGCTTCGGGTTCAACTTGTAGAAATTAAGGTTTTGATGTTTGTTTCATTTCCTTAGTTTTTTTGTGTGAATAAATGTATGTGATACTTGATCTTTATCTTATAATCTCATGTGCTATGTTATGTTTGTATTTGATGTCATTTTTATGCATCAATTTATGTCATGTTTGGCATGAAATTTGTTGGTGAATATGGCTTGCAAGCATTCGGCCAAGGCCACTTTTATGACCTAGCTTTTGTTGCAATTTGCTTTTTTGATTTGGTGTGTGCAAATAATTTTGTGTAGATGTGTTTTTTTAACCATTTACCAATGTACTTTACTATTCACTTAAAAAAATTACCAAAAAGTTAAAAACATTTTCATTCTTACTTTTCACTTCTTACCACAAGTTTTTACCTCATTCATTAACTCTTTACTCAAAAAATACAAAAAGATTTTACCATTCACTTTTTACCATTTATCTTTCACCTCTCATTAAAATATTTTCACTTGCTTTTACACTTGTTTCACTATTTGCATATCACATCAAAGTTAATTACTTGTCTCTTGTTGATGATTGGGTGATGTGATCCAAATACTTATGCCTAGTGCATATCCCAAGTAGGGGAGATCACCCAAAGTGAATCAATCCCTTTGTGTTTCATTAGCATAGTTAATTACTTGTCTCTTGTTGATGATTGGGTGATGTGATCCAAATACTTATGCCTAGTGCATATCCCAAGTAGGGGAGATCACCCAAAGTGAATCAATCCCTTTGTGTTTCATTTGCATAGTTAATTACTTGTCTCTTGTTGATGATTGGGTGATGTGATCCAAATACTTATGCCTAGTGCATATCCCAAGTAGGGGAGATCACCCAAAGTGAATCAATCCCTTTGTGTTTCATTTGCATAGTTAATTACTTGTCTCTTATTGATGATTGGGTGATGTGATCCAAATACTTATGCCTAGTGCATATCCCAAGTAGGGGAGATCACCCAAAGTGAATCAATCCCTTTGTGTTTCATTAGCATAGTTAATTACTTGTCTCTTGTTGATGATTGGGTGATGTGATCCAAATACTTATGCCTAGTGCATATCCCAAGTAGGGGAGATCACCCAAAGTGAATCAATCCCTTTGTGTTTCATTTGCATAGTTAATTACTTGTCTCTTGTTGATGATTTAGTAATGTGATTCAACACTAATGCCTAGTGCATGCCCCAAGTGTTGAAGATTACTTGAAAGTGATTCAACTACTTGCATCATTTACTTACATGCTTTGCATTCATTACTTATGTGCTCATTGTGCTTGAAAGTGTTGAATTGGTGTTCACAACTTGGTTGTTTTGATTTTCGCAAAGACTTTGTAAAGTCATAGACTTATTGCTGCTCGATAGTAACACTTCAAACCTCAAAACCATGTTGTATGTGAAAGACAATTCGTTACTCGTTAGTAACATCTACAGTTTCAAAACTTTTAGCACTCAAGTTCAAAAAACAAGTTTGTCACTCATTAGTAACAACTTCAATTTTCAAAAACCTTCTGCATTCATAATTAAAAACATTTTTTGCATTTGCACTCAATCAATTTCAAACTCATAAAAACAATGTGAGCAAGTAATGATCACCCATAGCCTTAGCTAGTTTGATCATGAAAGCTCTCCCTTTTTCAAAAGCCGTGTGAACTGGTAAGGATCACCCATAGCCTTAGCTAGTTTGATCATGAAAGTTCCTTCCTTTTTCAAACACCTTCTTCAAGGCTTCTTTTTCTCGCTCCAAGAACTACGTTGCTTTGATTCCCACTTGGGATACGTAGGAGCGAGACTTGTTCTCGTCAAGCACATCAAAACAAAAATCTTCACTTTCACAACAATAAAAAAACCTCCATTTTCAAAACAAACAAAAAATGTTTTCAAACCCATTGTCGTTAGTAGCTAATCAGAACCGTAGTTCGTCTAGCTATTGACATCGATGTCCTTTCTCCAAAAAGAACAATAAGTGATGACCACCCATAGCCTTTGCTAGTTTGGTCATCAAACAAATCAATCCTTTTCAAAAAAAGCTTTTCAAAAAGAGAATAAAAACAAGTTGTTACCAACGGTCACCCAGAACCTTAGTTCGTTTGACTAGCAGTAGCGACTCCTTTTGAGTACTTAGCGGTGATTACCCATAGCCTTAGCTAGTTTAGTCACTCGCTAGTACTCGTCCTATTTCGAAAACTCACCTAAAAAGTTAAAAAAACAAAAACCAAGGCAGAACTACGTAGCTCTGAGTTCTCCATTGTACCGGGAGATACGTAGGAGCGGGTCGTTACCCCCGTCGAGCTCTTTTCTAAAAAACTCTCTTTTTCCCCCTCTTTACATAAGTTTTCCATTAACTTCCCATCCATCTTCAAATAAGAATAAAATAGGCAAATCTAGGTGTTCTTCAAATCAAACATTAAAACCACACAATTTAATTAGAGGTTCCCTTTCAGTAGAAAGGAGGAATGGGGTGCTAATACCTTCCCCATTCCTAACCGACCCCCGAACCCATATCTCTATTTTTCAAAAGACCACCCGCCTTTTTGTAAAAGACTTTTTTCTAATGTTTTGGTCTAAAAACTAAAATATTGGTGGCGGCTTCACAATTTTCTACGTTGTACATTGAAGAACCCTAAACGGGATTTTTCGGGGTACAACACGGGCTAAGAGAGGGGTAAAGATTTTCATGCCTTATTCCGACTCTCTTAAGAACTGGAAAAATAAGTATTTCTTTGTGGAGCCCGTGAATGAGGAGGCAGTGAGGCACGTCGGCCAATATTCTGCGGACGGGAAATCATTGGAGTTCACAAAGTTTCAACTGGGGTGGTCTCTCTCTCACTTCAATCGGAGGCCTCATTCCTACACCGTCGGCTTAGGGCGGCTATCCCAGGTTGATCAGGACACATTGGCGATCTTGACGAACTTTGCCGACCTGATTATCTACCGGGATCCCAAGAAATTTGGGATTGACGTAGCCCGATTGGTCGGGGCCGGGTCGAAATCTCAAGTAGTCGCCGTTCTTGGTAGGTTTCTTGGTAGATAACCCCGCCCATTATAATTTTTTGACTGCCGTTTCTTCTAACATTGTTTATTTTCCTTATTCTGCAGATAGCATGGGGCCTGACAAGTTCTCTCGCCTGGCGACTCTTGCAGAAAGGAAGGCCGGGGTTCAAAAGGAAAAACTCGTTGCCGCCGTTCCGATCAGCACAATCCCAGAGGCAGGCTCGGCTGGAGCGGAGGATCGGGCTGCGGATCTCTTGCACCGAAAAAGGGAGCGCCCCCTCCCGCAAGCAGACCCTGCTTCTACTTCACATGCTCCGGCTGCTCGGGCTTCAAAAAAGGGGCGTCATGGGAAGCACCGGACTTCTAGGTCTTCCAGCATTTCTATTGACGCCGACTTCCTGCAGAAGCACTTGGAGGATTCCCGGGTCGACCCGGTTGAGGCGTCTCTTAAGTTATTCCGGCATCTGGCCGACGTGACGAAGCTTCAGAAGGTCGAGGCTGAGAATCTGGCAAAAGGTGATCCCAAGTTCCGAGGTGCACTCTTCGATTTTCCTTCTTGGTTATCTCTGTTTTTGACTTCCTTCTTTCTGTTATTACAGGAGCCCTGGTGGAGAGGGACAACGAAAGAAGAGCCCGGGAGGAGTTGCTAAAGAAATATGAGGCTCTGGAGAGGGATCAGACCGAGCTTAAAGCGGCTCCAGAAAAATTTGAAAGGGAGAGGGACTCTGCCCTTAACTTGTGCATGGAACATGAGGTTCGAATCCAAGATCTCGAGAGCCAAGAAAGGCGGTCTGCCGAGGCGGTTTCTTCCCTGAGGGCTCGGATTCAGGAGCTCGAGGCCGATCTTGCGAAGGCGAGGCAGGCCCAGGTCGGGTCTAGCATTGATTCTTTGCCTCGGATTGCTGAATTGGAAAGAGAGCTTCAGGAGGTACGTGCCAAAGCAGAAACCTTGGAGGACGAGGTGGTGGAGGTGGCTCAACTGGCTGTGGACGTGGCCGAGGAGAGCTTCGAAAAAGCCCTTGCTCAAGTCACTGTCATCCATCCATCCCTTCCTCTGGACCGGGGATTTATTCGCTTGAACCATACCGTAGCAGACGGGCGTATTGTTCGGCCCTATCGGGACTCTGAAGCGTTCGATGTCATTTACCCTCCCCCTTCCTTGCCGTGATTGCTGCTGACGGGGAAGTTCTGAATTTGCTGCTTTTTGGGTTCCGGGTGGAACCGGTGCGGAAACAAAGCCCCGGGTTCCGGGCGGAACCGGAATTTGTAATATATCACCATCTTTTTGAACTAGAGGACCCGGCCGTATCCGGGATAATTTGTAATGGAAATTTATTTTAATGTGCCTCCGGTTTTATTTACCTCGGTTTAGTCTTTATACTGTTGTTTTACATTCCTGCACTTGCGTTTGATTCGCTCAAGTGGTAAGCGTCGCCTTAGGTACAGTTTACCGGGACTCGGCCCAGATCGAACTCGTTCCTTAGGGTCGTGGCAACCTCGACCAACAAGTTGTTTTTACGTAACAATGATCGCCTTCGGGGCAGTTTACCGGGACTCGGCCCAGATCGAACTCGTCCCTTTAGGGTAGCGACAACCTCGGTCAGCCAAAAGAAGAGAAACTAGGTGATAAAATCGGTAGACACCGCAAGCATAATGGATAACATCGATATACACCGTTCATTAGATAAGATGAGTTACAACATCGGTATACACCGCAAACATAACTGACATCATCGGTATACACCGTTCCTTGGATAAGATGAGCTACAACATCGGTATACACCGCCTACATCATTGATATCATCGGTATACACCGTTCCTTTAGGTAAGATGAGAGTCAGCTGTAGTATTTTCTCAGTTTAGTGGCGTTCCAAGTTCTTGAGATCGCCTTGCCGGACAAGGTCTCCAATTCGTAGGCACCTCTGCCGGTTTTAGATAAAACTCGGTAAGGTCCTTCCCAATTGGGGGCGAGCTTGCCCTGTGCGGCGTTCTTCAAACCGACATCGGCTCTTCGTAAAACTAAATCACCGACCTCGAGGTCTCTGGGGATCACTTTCGAGTTATATCGTACTGCCACCCTTTGCTTTATTATTGCTTCTTTAAGGAAAGCCTGGCCTCGGACCTCATCGACGAGGTCGAGGTTTTCCTTCAATGCCTGGCTATTGTCCCCCGGAGATTTCGGGTGGAGTGTCCTCCAGCTCAGCTCCCCGATTTCCACCGGAATTACGGCCTCCGTCCCGTACGAAAGTCGAAACGGGGTTTCCCCTGTTGAGCTCTGTGGGGTAGTTCTGTAAGCCCACAGCACGTAAGGTAACTCTTCAACCCAGTTTCCCTTTGCTTCATCGATTCGTTTCCTCAGTCCACTGAGAAGGACCTTGTTGGCAGCCTCGGCCTGACCGTTTGTCTGAGGGTGCTCTACCGAGGTAAACCGGTGTTTGATCTTAAGGTCAGACATGAGTTTTCTGAAGCCTTTGTCGGCGAACTGTGTTCCGTTGTCCGTGACTACCACCTCGGGGATCCCGAATCTAGTCATCATATTTTTCTTGAAGAATTTGATGCATTTCTTAGCGCTGATGATGGTCAGGGGCTCAGCTTCAATCCATTTGGTGGAGTAATCCACCGCTACTATGAGGTATTTGATCTGGCCGGGGGCAGTTGGGAACGGTCCCAAGAGATCTATTCCCCACCAAGCAAATGGCCACGACGAGCTTAAGCTGGTGAGCTCCGTAGGGGGCGCTATGTGGACGTTGGCGTGGATCTGACACTTACCGCACCTCTTTACATAATTTCTTGCATCGGTCTCCATGGTTGGCCAGAAGTATCCCGCCCTTAATGCCTTTCGAGCCAGGGATCGACCTCCAAGATGTTGCCCGCAGATCCCCTCGTGGATCTCGGCCAGGACGTAGTCTGCTTCTCCTCCTTCGATGCATTTCAACTGCGGTGCAGACAAGCTTCTTCTGTAGAGGCTTCCATCGATTATAGAAAAAGAGGAGGCCTTCCTCCGGAGGATCTTGGCTTTGCTTGGGTCCGGAGGCTCGTTCCCCGTTCTGATATAGTCTATTAATGGCGCGATCCAACCCTGGCTTTCTTCTACTACATTAACAGAAAAATTTGCTTCCGGGTTCAAGATTACGCTCGGCTTGTTCAGCGTTTCCTGGATTATCGACCGGTGGTTCCCCGGAATTTTGGTGCTGGCAAGTTTGGAGAGTATGTCAGCCCTGATATTTTCCGATCTTGGAACGTGCTTCACTTCCGTGAATGTAAAAAGGGAGAGCAGCTCCTGCACTTGGGTTAGGTACCTTTGCAAGATCGGGTCTTTGGCTTCGTACTGTTTCCCGATTTGGGATACCACCAATAATGAGTCGGTGTTTAGGGAAAGCCGGGAGACCTTGAGATCGATCACAAGCCGGAGTCCAGCTATGCACGCCTCATATTCCGCCTGGTTGTTTGAGGTAGGGAAACCGAATGTGAGCGATACTTCGATTACGACGCCAACCGGGCTTTCGAGCATCAACCCTGCACCACTTCCTTTTGGATTTGAGGACCCGTCTACGTGAAGTGTCCACACCCCGTCATCCGGATTGGCGGGTGCCATCTCTGTGATAAAGTCGGCAAGTATCTGGGCTTTCATGGCCGGTCTTGTTTCGTATTTGATTCCGAACTCGGAGAGTTCTACTTCCCATTTGATCATTCGTCCTGCTAAGTCGGGTCGGTGTAAGATCTGCCGAATTGGATAATTAGTTCGCACCACGATTTGATGGGCGACGAAATAAGGTCGGAGGCGGCGTGCCGAGATGAGTAGAGCAAAGGCGATCTTCTCTATTTTCTGATATCTCACTTCTGGTCCATGCAAAGCTTTACTCACGAAGTATACCGGGCTTTGCCCAGCTTCGGTCTCCCTGACAAGCACGGCCCCGATGGCCTCATCTGAGATGGCTAGATACAAAAATAGATCTTCCCCTGGACTCGGCCGACTTAGTATGGGCGATTCGGACAGGACCTTTTTGAGCCGGGAGAGTGCCTCATCCCGCTCTGGGGTCCATTCGAAAGTTGCTTCTTTCTTAAGCAGTTTGAACAATGGGAGCGATTTGAAGGCGGCGTTGGAAATGAAGCGAGATAACGCAGCTATCATGCCGTTGAGTTTCTGGAGCTCTTTCTTAGTGGACGGGGTCCGCATTTCTGTTACCGCTCGGCATTTATCCGGGTTGGCTTCAATGCCCCTTTCCGTGAGATAGAAACCCAGGAATTTTCCAGCCCGGACCCCGAAAGTGCATTTTTCCGGGTTTAGCCGCATATTATTTTTCCGGATTTCAGCAAAAATCTCTTCCAGGTCGGATATGTGGAGGTCTTCCCTTTCGCTTTTTGCAATCATGTCGTCGAGGTAGACTTCCACGTTACGACCAATCTGATCTCGGAATACCTTGTTCATCATCCTTTGATAAGTGGCGCCCGCATTTTTTAAACCGAACGGCATGACCCGGTAGCAGAAATTACCGCGGTCAGTCATAAAGGCCGTCTTCTCTTGGTCGGGGGGGGAACATCGGAATTTGATTGTATCCGGAATAAGCATCCATGAACGATAGTAAACGAAAACCTGAAGCATTATCGACGAGCCGATCAATACTAGGAATAGGGAAGGCGTCCTTAGGACAGGCCTTATTAAGATCGGTATAGTCAACGCACATTCGCCACTTTCCATTGCTTTTCTTAACAAGTACAGGGTTTGAGAGCCAAGTTGTATACTTGACCTCTTTTACAAAATCAGGGCTTGCCATCCAATAAGTCCCGGTCGCTGAAGGCCAAGGGTGGGCGCTCCGGGCCTGAGCTGATTGCAGAGGTGGAAGCGGCACACATGACTTCCTTCCATTTTCTTTTCATTGTTTTGCCCGATGCTTCGTCGGGGTAGCCCCCAGATATCATCATCATCACAGGTCAGCCCTTTGATTTTCGATAGTCGCGCTCGTCCTCTGAGCTCTCTTCTCGTTTTTGTGGGGCTTTACCCTTTCGTTTCGGATCGGCTTCTTCTTCCTTAACCTCGGCCTCGTGTCTGGGTGCTTTAGCCACATACTGACTCAACTTCCCTTTCTTAATCAGGTCCTCGATGTCATCCTTCAAAGCATTGCATCGATTGGTATCGTGCCCTTTGCTCCGGTGATACCGGCAGTATTTGTTGGATCTCTGTCCTGGCCTGTGTGGGAGCGGATCAGGGAACTTGACTTCTTTGAACTCAGCGTTCATACATTCCGCCAGAATCCTGGCCCTTGTTTCGTTCAGATCGGAATATTGCTGGTGTCGGTTCCGAGGTCGGAGCCTATTGTCGTTCCGGGCCTCCCTTTCATAACGGGCCTCTGCTTCCTGACGCACCGGAGCCTCTTTTTCATACCGAGGCTTGCTCGTTCCGGGGTCGACATCTGTCTTTCTTGCAACAACGCCTTCTTCATGGTCAATGTATTTTTGGGATCGCTGGAGGAACTCGGCAAGCGACTCAGTTTGGTTGATTCCGACATCGATCTGAAACAGACTTCCTTCCCGCAGACCGGCTTCCATGAAGAATAGTCGAAATGAATCATCTAAGTTCCGGACCTGGGCCGCCTCCTTGTTGAATCTTTCAATGTAGTCTCGGAGCGACTCGTTCTCTCCTTGCCGGATGGCTTGTAAGACTTTCCGAGATTTAGGCTTCATTTTGGAGTGGGCGAACTGGGCCGAGAACAGCTTTGCAAGCTGGTCCCAGGATGATATCGAGTTCGGCTTGAGGGCTCTGAACCAGTCTAGAGCCAATTTCTCAAGGGTGAGAGGGAAGATTCGGCATTTGATCTCCTCCGGGACATTCCGGTATTGCATCATCGTGTCGAAGTAATCCAGATGTCGGTCGGGATCGCCCGTCCCGTCATGCATCTTTAACCCCTCCGGGGGCTTTTCTAAGTGCTTGGGTACCGGATAATAGTCGATTTCCGCTGTGAAGGGTCCCTTCCGCGTTGCGGACCTTTCCCTCGGAGGAGGCCTTCTGATAGGGTGTCGGGCAGGGGATCCGGGAGATCGAGGGCGCCGACGTTCATGCCTCGGGGGAGTTCCCCGGCTTATAGAACGCCGCCTTGGTGACGAAGATGCTAATAATGAGCTTTGGTGGGCTGAGTCCCCGGGATAATAAGTCTCGTCATAAGTCTCGGTTGGGGGAGTTCTAGATTCTTGCCTCCCTCTTCTGCGTGGTGGCGAACGATGGTGGTGTCTCCTCCAAGCAGGGGACCGGTGACGTCTTTTGCTGGAGGTCCTTCTGCTAGGAGAGTAAGTTTGAGGGGAGGTACGATCCGGGATATCCCTGGCCCGGACTTCGGCCATCTCGGCCTCCAGCTGGGAGTAACGGTGACTCCTTTGATCAGCCTCGGCCTGCCTTGTTAGCAGTTGGATGAGCTGTTGGACAGCATCGATCGGTACCGGGACAGTCGAGGTTGGAGGTTGAAACTGGTTTCTAGCAGAGCTTATAGGGACCATCGCCCTGGAAGAATTCCGGCCATGGGCCGAGCTGCGAGGGAGAGTAATCGCTACCCCCTCCGGGGTTTCCTGTTGCTGGTCGGGTCTGACCACGGCGGTGGAGACGTTTCTCCGTCGTAATTCCGGAGCCATTTACGATCAAGGAGGTTGGGGGAAAGACTAGAGTATAAGCCGCTCCCATTGTGGTCGCCAATGTTCGGTACCGTATCTCCTGCTACGTATCCGATCTTGGATAGCTAGACCGGTCCGAGATAGTTGGTACGTGTGTCCTTTGTTGTCCGAGTTGGTGCTCCGGTCCGAGGTGGGGTGGTACCTGCAATGACACTCCGACGCTCAAGTCAGTGAGTGAGTCAATTACAAGTGAGAATAGGTGAGAGATGAATACCATTAATGTGAGCATTCAATGCTTATTTATAGGTATCTAGGAAGGAGGAGGGTTGTTGGATCTAGGTCTGCAATCTCCACCGTTGGATGAATTGGACCCTTTGGTGTTGGGCCTTTTTGGTGGATTGGCCATTGAGGCCCAATCCATAACAGTAACAATTTTTAAAAATAAAACAAAATAAAAAGGTCTTTTTATAATTGTAACTAAATGAAAAAGGGTTGGGTGAGTATAAACTTATTTGTTTAATCGGTAGTGTCTACAAAATTCTCGCAAAGGTCTTAGCTAGCCGACTTAAGAAGGTTCTCCCCAATGTTATTTCCCCTTGTCAGTCTGCTTTTTTGGGAGGGAGAAATATATTAGAAGGTGTTGTGGTGGTGAAAGAATTGGTGGATCATGCTAAGCGTAATAAGGATGTGTTGTATTTTATTGGAAATAAAAGATATTTCAAAAGTGAGAAGTCCCACATTGCTTGGCTTTGGATTCACCAAAGTCTTTATGTATTAAAACTTAATGAGAGCTAGTAAACAAGCAAGTAAAAGAGACTCCCTCGCGTGCACAAGCGGACCAACATGGCTTGGTTCAGTGCAAGTCTTTCGATTCCCCCCTGCGCGCTCGACTAGCCTTGCGCTAATTTTTTATCAAATGAAATATTGTTTTTATCAGCCTATCCAAATACGTCCTATTATTAGTCGAAAACTGAAAGTTGGTCGAACTGACTGGTGAATTTCGACCACAGCAGTCCTGCATTTCGACTGAAGTTAGCATAGTTCGACTGCAACCATATCTACAATTTCGACAACAGGATGAATGTCTTCTCTTCAAGGTAGACTTTGAGAAAGCTTATGATTCCATTTCTTGGAATTTTTTGTTTTACATGTTGGAGCGGATGAGTCTCAACTTGGGATGGATTATGTAATACTCTTATATTTCAACTGTACAAGAAATATTAGAATACACCTTAAAGCATACATCAGAGTAAAATTCCTGTCTTTAGATGGGGCCTAGGTTATGGGCTCATGACTTCCCTTCTTTAGTATGCTACTCATAGAGGTCGTCACCTCAATTGATTTCATTAGTCCAATGACTATCATGCCTTGATTAAGATCAAGTCATTTCATTTTTCATTACATCATATGGTTACCAAAGTCCAAAACCTTAACAAACAATAAGTCTATTACATTGATATAATCTTGTGTATTCCCACTCGTACAGTTCAACAACATATACAATCAACCAACCAACCAACACCAATCAAGCACTATATCAGCAAATACTCAAATCAATTTATTTAATCAATAATTCTCATAACTAACATAATTTAGCAAACAAGAACACAATCAATTTATTTAATCAATTTATATAAGTGATCATCTGAAGGTAAAAAGGAAGGCTTGTATTTGTTCGACCTCGCTGTAGGTGTTAGTGAACGGTAGTCCAACAAAGGACTTCTTGGTGAAAAGAGGTCTTAGACAAGGGGATCATTTATCTCCATTCTTGTTTCTAATAGTACACTACAAGAAATAGGCTTTTTTGCAGCCACATTTATTGTTGAGAAACATATAAATTCGTTGGGGAAGTTGTTTTTGACAAAGAAAAAATGTCGCTGCATGTTGTTGCGATAAGTCCCGTTGCGAAAAGTTTTGTAACAACATTTAATGTCGTTATCATAAGTAATATTTTCACAACAACAATTGTCGTTGCTACTCTAATAATTTATTGTTGGTATAAGTAACTTGTGGCAACCAATACATTTGTTGTCTTATCTTTTTATCACAATTAGTAGGATACTCGTGCATACGCACGGGTGCTGTCATGTTCTTTTTATGATTGAACTTAGACAGTATTTAAATAGTCTGAACATTACCCGGTGAAAATAAAGATAAATTTAAAGTAGATAAAAATGGAGTTTCAAATACAAAATAGATAAATATTAAAATCTAAAAAAGTAAAAGTATAATTTAAAAACAATGGTGCATTATCCCGTGTTTTTTTATGTATCAGTGCAGTTATCTCATAGTTTCAATTGATTATTTCAGTTGATTAGTATATTATAGTAGATAGTAAAAGATAGATAGTAGATTATCAATAAGAAATATTTATCCCCTGTTTTTTTATATATCAGTGACAATTATTTGTACCTTTTTAGGTATTAGTGACAAATATTTGTCACGTGTGTTTTAAATATTAATCAGTTTAAATAGTCATTAAGCCTTCTTGTTTTTTAATTATCAATGACAAATATTAATCTCGTGTTTTATATATATCATTGCAGTTATCCCGTGTTTTTTTTATATATCAGTGCAGTTATCTCGTAGTTTCAATTGATTATTTTAGTTTTTATATATCAGTGCAGTTATCTCGTAGTTTCAATTGATTATTTTAGTTGATTAGTAGATTATATTAGATAGTAAAAGAGAGATAGTAGAATCTCAATAAAAAATATTTGTTTTAAATATTAATCAGTAGTTTTAATAGTCATTAAATATTCTTATTTTGTCGATAGTAGGTTTATAGTAGTCTACAAAAAAATTTAAGCTTGCGTTTTTTTATATATCAGTGCAGTTATCCCGTGTTTTTTTTATATATCAGTGCAGTTATCCCGTGTTTTTTTATATATCATTGCAGTTATCTCGTACTTTCAATTGATTATTTTAGTTGATTAGTAGATTATAGTAGATAGTAAAAGATATATAGTAGATTATCAATAAGAGGTGATAGTAGATTATCAATAAGAGTGTAAACAAATTTCGTAGAGAAAAATTCAATTTTTAAGGTGATAGTTTTTTTTTTTTTACTGCGACTCATTTACATTTTTATAGGTAATTTTAATAGGGTAGTGTTTGTATAAATTTAGAAATTTAGTTAAAAAAACTATAGTGAAGTGATAAGATAAAGGGAAGAATTGTTTATGAGAAAAGTAAAAGTAAAGTAAAAAGAAAAAGGTATGAAAGAGAGTGTAAGAGAAAAGTGAAAAAGAGGAAAGAGAGTGTAAGAAGAAAGAGAAAAAAATGAAGAAAGAGAGTGTAAGAAGAAAAAGAAAAAAAAAGTAAGAAAGAGAGTGTATGAAGAAAAAGAAAGAAAGAGAGGGTAATGACATTTTTACCCTTAAATTAGATACGTGTCTTGTTAATAAGAGATCCAAATTGATAATTTCATAGGAGGTTTGTTTGTATAAAACTATAATAATTGATTATTTTAGTTGATTAGTAGATTATATTAGATAGTAAAAGAGAGATAGTAGAATCTCAATAAAAAATATTTGTTTTAAATATTAATCAGTAGTTTTAATAGTTATTAAATATTCTTATTTTGTCGATAGTAGGTTTATAGTAGTCTACAAAAAATTTAAGCTTGCGTTTTTTTATATATCAGTGCAGTTATCCCGTGTTTTTTTATATATCAGTGCAGTTATACCGTGTTTTTTTATATATCATTGCAGTTATCTCGTACGTTCAATTGATTATTTTAGTTGATTAGTAGATTATAGTAGATAGTAAAAGATATATAGTAGATTATCAATAAGAGGTGATAGTAGATTATCAATAAGAGTGTAAACAAATTTCGTAGAGAAAAATTCAATTTTTAAGGTGATAGTTTTTTTTTTTACTGTGACTCATTTACATTTTTATAGGTAATTTTAATTGAGTAGTGTTTGTATAAATTTAGAAATTTAGTTAAAAAAACTATAGTGAAGTGATAAGATAAAGGGAAGAATTGTTTATGAGAAAAGTAAAAGTAAAGTAAAAAGAAAAAAGTATGAAAGAGAGTGTAAGAGAAAAATAAAAAAGAGGAAAGAGAGTGTAAGAAGAAAGAGAAAAAAATGAAGAAAGAGAGTGTAAGAAGAAAAAGAAAAAAAAGTAAAAGAGAGTGTATGAAGAAAAAGAAAGAAAGAGAGGGTAATGCCATTTTTACCCTTAAATTAGATATGTGTCTTGTTAATAAGAGATCAAAATTGATAATTTCATAGGAGGTTTGTTTGTATAAAACTATAATAATAAAACTATAAATAGATAAATAGATATTAGACAATAGTTGTCATTGTTATTCTAATTATTTATATTCTAATTATTTATCGCTGTTATAATTGTGGCAACCACTAAAGTTGCTGTCTTATCCAGTCAATCACAACAACAAAGTTGTTGTAATATCACATTTTAAATCATAAATATGGTGGGTGATTTTTTAATTAAGATGTTTTTAAGGTTAATTTTTTTAATAGTGTTTTTTAAGGTCACTTTTGATCACATTTATAGAAAACTAGTACTATACCCGTGCATCCGCACGGGCCGATCGCATTACGTCATACGATTACCTCAAATAGAAACGTTAGTTTGAAATCTCATTAATCTAAAATCAATTGTAAAATATAGATGATGACTTGCATACGGATAGGTGCTGTCGTGTTCTTTTTAGGAATGAATTTAGACAGTATATAAATAGTCTGAACATTACCCCGTGAAAATAAAGAAAAATTTAAAGTAGATAAAAAATGAGTTTCAAATAAAAAATTGATAAATGTTAAAACTAAAAATGTAAAAGTATCATTTAAAAACAATATGTGCATTTATCCCGTGTGTTTTTATATATCAGTGCAGTGTTTTTTATATATCAGTGCAGTGTTTTTTATATATCGGAGTTGTTATCCCATGTTTTTTATATATCATTGCAATTATCCCCGTATTTTTTTATATATCAGTGCAGTTGTCTAGTGTTTTTTTATGTATCAGTGCAGTTATCTCATAGTTTCAATTGATTATTTGAGTTGATTAGTAGATTATTGTAGATAGTAAAAGATAGATAGTAGATTACCAATAACAAATATTTATCTCGTGTTTTTTTATATATCAGTAACAATTATTTGTCCTTTTTTAAGTATTAGTGACAAATATTTGTCGCGTGTGTTTTAAATATTAATCAGTTTAAAAAGTCATTAAGTCTTCTTGTTTTTTTAGATAGTAGTTTTCAAAAACTATAATTATCAATGACAAATATTAATCCCGTGTTTTTTTATATACCACTGCAGTTATCCCTGTGTTTTTTATATATCCGTGCAGTTATCTAGTAGTTTCAATTGATTATTTTAGTTGATAGTAAATTTGTTAGATAGTAGATTATCAATAAGAAATAATTGTTTTAAATATTAATTAGTAATTTAAATAGATATTAAGCCTGCTTATTTTTTAGATAGTAGGTTTGTAGTAGTAGGTTTCAAAATCTTTAATTATCAATGACAAATATTAATCTCGTGTTTTTTTATATATCAGTGCAGTTATCTCGTAGTTTCAATTAATTATTTTAGTTGACTAATAGATTATAGTAGATATTAAAAGAGAGATAGTAGATTATCAATAAGAAATATTTGTTTTAAATATTAATCAATAGTTTAAATAGTCATTAAATATTATTGTTTTTTAGATAGTATGTTTATTGTAGTCTTCAAAAAATTTATTTATCAATGACAAATATTAATCCTGTGTCTTTTTATATATTTGAGTTGATTAGTAGATTATAGTAGATTATTGCAGTTATCCCGTGTTTTTGTATTAGATTATTTGAGTTGATTAGTAGATTATAGTAGATTATTGCAGTTATCACATGTTTTTTTAGATAGTAGTTTTATAGTAGTTTTCCAAAATTATAATTATCAATGGCAAATATTAATTATAAATTGTCCAAAAAAATTATAAATATCAATGGTAAATATTAATCCCGTGTTTTTTTTATATATCACTGCAGTTATCCCGTGTTTTTTATTTATCAGTGCAGTTATCTCGTAGTTTCAATTGAATATTTTAGTTGATTAGTAGATTATAGTAGATAATAAAAGTTAGATATTATATTATCAATAAGAGATATTTGTTTTAAATATTAATTACTAATTTAAATAGTTATTAAGTCTTCTTGTTTTTTAGGTAGTAGGTTTATAGTAGTAGTATTCAAAATTTTTAATTAAAGTAGTGTTTGTATAAATTTAGAAATTTAGTTAAATGAATTAAAGTGAAGTGATAAGAGAAAGAAAATAATTATTTAAGGGAAAAGTAAAGTAAAAAAAAAGAGTGTAAAAGAAAAGTGAAAAGGAGGAAAGAGAGTGTAAGAAAAAGAAAAAAAATGAAGAAAGAGAGTGTAAGAGAAATGTGAAAAGTAAGAAAGAGAGTGTAAGAATAAAGAGAAAAAAAAGAAAAAAATAGAGTGTAATAATATTTTTACCCTCAAAAATTTGAGGTGTCTTTTAGATAGAATAGGGGTATTGGTAAAACCATATGTGGTGAATTTGTATAAATATATAGTAGGTAAAAGTTAGATATTAGATTATCAATAAGAGATATTTGTTTTAAATATTAATTACTAATTTAAATAGTTATTAAGTCTTCTTGTTTTTTAGGTAGTAGGTTTATAGTAGTAGTATTCAAAATTTTTAATTAAAGTAGTGTTTGTATAAATTTAGAAATTTAGTTAAATTAATTAAAGTGAAGTGATAAGAGAAAGAAAATAATTATTTAAGGGAAAAGTAAAGTAAAAAAAAGAGTGTAAAAGAAAAGTGAAAAGGAGGAAAGAGAGTGTAAGAAAAAAGAAAAAAAAAGGAAGAAAGAGAGTGTAAGAGAAATGTGAAAAGTAAGAAAGAGAGTGTAAGAATAAAGAGAAAAAAAGAAAAAAATAGAGTGTAATGACATTTTTACCCTCAAAAATTTGAGGTGTCTTTTAGATAGAAAGGGGGTATTGGTAAAACCATATGTGGTGAATTTGTATAAATATATAGTAGATTTTTAATTAAAGTAGTGTTTGTATAAATTTAGAAATTTAGTTAAATTAATTAAAGTGAAGTGATAAGAGAAAGAAAATAATTATTTAAGGGAAAAGTAAAGTAAAAAAAAGAGTGTAAAAGAAAAGTGAAAAGGAGGAAAGAGAGTGTAAGAAAAAAGAAAAAAAAAAGGAAGAAAGAGAGTGTAAGAGAAATGTGAAAAGTAAGAAAGAGAGTGTAAGAATAAAGAGAAAAAAAAGAAAAAAATAGAGTGTAATGACATTTTTACCCTCAAAAATTTGAGGAGTCTTTTAGATAGAATGGGGGTATTGGTAAAACCATATGTGGTGAATTTGTATAAATATATAGTAGATTAGTTAATTAAATTTAAGTAGATACTGTGCTTAGTGTTAATATTTTTTTTTGTTGAACTCATTGGAATGATACATGTTCTTAGAGTTGCAAATCAACTTTGTTCCTCTAACTCATTCCGGAATTTGTCTGTTGTGGTAGGCTCTCCTCCTTAAAAGCATAAAAAAATAAGAAATATTTGTTATCAAGTTTTACAATTGCCTATTGAAGATATATTTGTTATCGCCATTGCTAATGCAATTTGTGGAGCCATTTGCTACACATCAGTAAAACGTACACACACATAAACACAGGTGACTAATTCATGAAATAAAACATAGGCCTAGCTAGTACGGGAGAGATCCATCAAATTTACTGATATCTCTACCTATGTATTTAACATAATAGAATGATTTGTTTCTTCCTTAGTGGAAGATTCTTTAGTTTTTAGTAGAAGTTAGTTTTCTCAATCACATTGAGGGGAATGTCGGTTCCAATGAAGTTGAGGGGTAGTTACACATTCAAAGTGGGTTTCAAAGAGTTTTAAATATTTTTTAGCACAACCATTCTTTAAAAAATAATGATATTAAATTTAATACAAAATAAATAAATGAATTTAATACAATATCTATTACTTCACAATTTACAGTAAAATATTGTTAAAAGTTTTATTTCCCATAATAATACTAAATAACTTTTATAATGAAAACAATCTATTTATTAAGTTCACTTATAAATTATATTAGTAGATATTATCATATAAACATTTAAACTTATAAATTTGAAATTGTTGTTTATAATGTTGAAATTATTAATAGATAACATTGTCTAAAAAATCAAATGATATGAACGGTACTAAATAAAGAGAGAATTTTTTTAAACATTATTTTTACTCTATTAATTCAAATTGAAAAGTGTTTAACCCAGAGCGTGGGGTTCAGCGGTTGGGGTTGAACCTCCCTTAACCAATGGCCGGGGGTTTGATCTCCGCCTTGGGTACGAAGCAGCGTTAAAACTCTGGGCCAGCTATCCTGCCCCTCGAGGCACCTACTGTAACATCCCTAATTTTGTTAAATTCAATCTATGGAATTTACGAGTGATTTATTATTCAAATGAAAAATAAATCATGTCACTGGTATGGGATAGTCGAGAAAGCAACGTTTAGTGGATAAACCATAGGATTAAAGTGCAAGTTAGAGAGAACTTGGGCAAAAGTAAGGATTTAGAATGAATTAATGAGCCAAAGGTATTTTGGTCTTTTCCAACCATTTAAACCCTCAGCCCATTAAAACATTATAACCCTCACAATCACTCTCATCATTCAGCTGGAGCCAATAAGAAAGAAAAGAAAAGAAGTGGAGGAGAGAAAGGAGAGTGAGGCGAAAGGGGGAGAGAAGAAAGGGATCATCCCCACCATCAAGCTCTTTGCAAGTAAGTTCCTTCTTCCCCATCTCACTCCATTTTTCACCCTCTTCTCAATGAACCCTATTTCAACCTCTCATTCCCCTCCTACCACAAGCTGCCATGGATGGAGCTTGAAGCTCAATGTTGACCCAATCTCATCTTCTTCTTTTCTTGCATGTTATTGTTTGAAAAAGGGGGAGTAGCTCTTGGCAAATTTCTGAACCTATATTCTTGAATTAATATAATTAGGAGGAAGGACAGTAGCTTAAAGAGGTGGAGTTCGAATTTGGAGTGTGAGAAGTGCGGTTTTGAAGTTGAGCGAGTTCGGTGAGAATTCGTGGAATTTCGACGTCGTCAAGCTTCAAGCATTTCGTTGTTGCGTGATTTTCATCACGAAGTGGTGACTTTTACTCACGTTAGGGTTTTATCTCATTGTTTTTGAATTAATTGCATTTCTGGTTCTGTGGCATGATTGCATTTCGAAAGGATTTGGGTCGAAAACCGTTTTTCTAAATAATCGCGTTTTACGGTTTTTATAAAAATATATATGTATTATGTGGATTGTAATTGTACTGGAATGTGTTTGTATTCTGGTTGTGTTGTTGGAATTTAGATGGGATTACGGATTGGATGAGATTGGAAAAGCGGAATGAATTAAACGAAGCGAACTGTGAATCTGCAAAGGACGCACAGACCGTGCGCCCCTGGGATCGGGTCGTGTGCCCTCTTCGGTGATGCCTGCGAAAAGATTCAGCAATGCACACGAATCGTGCGCCCCTGGGCACGGGTCGTGCGCATGCTTCTGTTACCAGATGCCAAAACTTCGTTTCACTGCTCCGTTTGATTCCAAACCTCTTCTAATCTTCCTTCCAACCAATTGTGATGATATTCACTTGATAAAAACATTGTTTTAAATGTGTTCCACAGAATTTGAAGGAATGTTTTTGGAAAAATATAAATGTTTTGAAAAACCGAAAAGTAGACTGCCTGTGAGTACACGCTTTTGAATAACTAATCGTATTATACGTCCAACTTAGTATGGTATTATAACGCCGGATGTCTACTATTGGATTCATCTAAACGGATTATAGAACAACGATATATACTTATATAGATTATATCGAATATAGGAGTCGGCCCTATTCGGGTATGATATATAAATTATATCAATGTCGGGTGACGATCCGACGAATAGCATACTAGGCGGGGAAGGTCATGAGCCCCTACCCTAGGCCCTGGACACGTTAGGTAAAGTACTAGCGAGGGTTTATCGGGATTGTGGCTGTTACTCGGCCGATCTTATGCTATGTTAGGTGCACGATTCGCCGAGATTGTGGTTGTTTGCACAGTCAGTGTTTCGATTGGTAAGCTTGTAATTATAAATTAACTTACGAGGCTTAGAAATAATTGAATAGCACATTATATGCCGAGATTGTGGTCGTTTGCACGGTCGGCGATGGGCTATGGTTATATGAGCAAGTGGTTTATAAATTAAACTATGTTGCAATGGTTTTATAATTGAACCGAGTGATTGTGATGGGTCACGCTAGAACTCACTGAGAGATATGTTATCTCACCCTATCATTATTGTGGTTTTTACAGTGAAACAGGGTAAGAGGAAGACAAGGCGGCATGAGTAGGTGACGTGCTTATGGAGATTCCGAAGACTTGTAGTTTTGAGTTTTCGATTATGCTTCTCTTGTTATTTTCCGTTATGGTTATGTAACTTGTATTTGATATGAGTTGTATAAACCTATTCCGCTTCTATGGTTATGATATTGAACAATAGACTCTGTATTCCTTTTTAAGTTGAGAACCAAGTTAAATTTTATGGACTTGAAGACAGGTTGATCCGATACATTATGTTTTATTATCGGAAAAATTTAGTATGTTCAATATCTAAACAGGGATTGTGTCCTCTGATTGTTGCTAAGTCGTGCACTTCATTATATCTACATGTTAGAAATATTGGGGTGTTACAATTGGTATCAGAGCGGTTCGACCTAGGCGGGCTTAGATGTTAAGAGTCTTTTACGTCTTTGAAGTCTGATTCTTCTTAGTATGCTATTAGACATTGAGCCTGATTAACTTAATACTTTGTGCTTATTTCGCAGAATCATGGGTGGAAGAGGTAGGAGAAACCCACCCATTGATCCTCATCAGGAGTGGATGCAAAATGTCATTGAAACTCAACAGAAGATGATGAATGACATGATGCTAATGTAGCAGCAATAGATGGCTCAAATGGCCCAAATGCAGCAGATGCATCAAGTGCCCCAACCGCAACCGAATGAGCCAGTCAATGTACCACCACCTGAGGATCCTAACAGGATGTACATTCGGTTTCTGAAAATGAATCCTCCAATCTTCAAGGGGGGATCCGACCCAATGAAAGCTCATTTCTGGGTGGATGCCATGGAGAGGATTTTTCTGACATTACAATGTAACGAAGAAGAAAAGGTGATCTGTGCTACAAATGCTCTGGATGAAGATGCTCATACTTGGTGGACCAATGCACGCAGGATGCTTCAAACTCAAGGGACACCTCCTAATTGGGATAAATTTAAGGAGTTATTCCTGGGTCATTTCTTTCCTGATGCCCATAGACTTGACAAACATGTTGAGTTCATTAATCTGAAGCAGGAGGACATGTCAGTTGGGGAATATGCTGCAAAATTTGAAAGATTGTCTCAATTTTATGAAGTAGGAACTCATGCCCCCAATGACAGGTGGAATATGATTATGTTTAAACAAGGTCTTCGTGGTGATGTGAACCAAGGTCTTAGTTCTTACACTATGACCACTTATCCTACTTTGGTACAACAAGCTCATACTGCTGAAGAATATTTCAAGAGGATGTATGCAGAGAAGAAGGATTTCTGGAAGAACAAGAAAAGTGGTACTGAATAAACCTCTTCTAATACTAGGTACAAAGGTAATTCTGATAAAGGAAAGCAGGTGCAGACGATTGATTCTTCTAGGCCTAGCAAATGTTCTTTCTGCAAGAAGAATCATCGAGGTAAATGCCAAGCTGTACAGAATCAGTGCTACTTTTGCAAAGAAGTGGGCCATTATGCTAATGAGTGCCCGACGAGAAAGGCTTTTCTGGAAGCTCCTAATGCTCCAAGATAGGCTCGAGTCAACACCTTGGACGCTCAAACTATCAAGCCAGATGATAATCTCCTTAGGGGTACAGGTTCTCTTTTCCATAAATCTGTTAATATACTGTATGATTCTGGTGCTACTCATTGTTTTATCTCTGAAGCATGTGTTGAACGGTTAGGATTAACGGTATCTCCCATATCCAAACCGATAACCATCCTTACGGCTGCAAGGGGTCGTGTTCAAACCCAGTCATTATGTCTTAACTGTCTACTCACTATAGGAAGTAGGAATTTTATTGTTAATTTTATCTGTTTGCCTATGAGGGGAATGTAGGTCATCTTGGGAATGAATTAGATGACTACCAACCATGTTACCATTGATTGCTTCAACCGTACCATTGGGTTTCCTTCTGAAGTGGTGGAACATTCCCTGCCTGCAACTGATAGTGTTATTTCTTTCACTTGAGCCAGCCAGTCTCTATTTCAAGGTGCAGAAGCTTTTGTTGTTATATTATCTGCGTCAACTGAAGCTAGTTTGGATTTATCGTCTGTCCAGGTTGTTAATGAATTCTTAGATGTTTTTCTTGATGAAGTTTCCTCTTTACCTCCGGATCGTGAGGTAGAGTTCTCTATAGATTTGGGGCCGGGTACAGGGCCAATATCTATAGCACCTTACAGGATGTCTCCTCTTGAATTAAAGGAACTAAAATCCCAACTTGAGGAATTAATTTCCAAGAAGTTCATTCGACCGAGTGCTTCTCCATGGGGTGTTCCAGTATTGCTAGTCAAGAAGAAGGACGAAAGCATGAGATTATGTATTGATTTTCGTCAATTGAACAAAATCACCATAAAAAATAAGTATCCGTTACCATGGATAGATGATTTGCTTGATCAACTTCGAGGCGCTGCAATATTCTCCAAAATTGATCTAAGATCGGGATATCATCAAATCAAAGTAAGAGCCTTAGATATTCCGAAGACCGCTTTCCGTACTCGGTATGGACACTATGAGTTTGTAGTGATGCCCTTCGGTCTAACTAATGCTCCAGCGGTATTCATGGACTACATGAACCGAGTTTTTCATTCCTACCTGGATTAGTTTGTGGTTGTCTTCATAGATGACATCTTGGTATATTCAAAGACAATTGAGGAGCATGCTCAACATCTCTGCTTTGTTTTGAATGTACTCCGAGAAAATAAGTTATATGCAAAGCCGTCGAAGTGTAATTTCTGGATGTCGGAAATGAAGTTCTTGGGTCATATGATTTCCCAAGAGGGAGTAGCAGTCAATCCTAGCAAAGTTGAAGCTGTGTTAAATTGGGAACGACCAACTTCAGTAACAGAAGTAAGAAGCTTCTTGGGACTAGCAGGCTATTATAGGAGATTTATCCAAGGCTTCTCACAGTTAGTTCTCCCACTTACCCTGTTAACTCTCAAGGATCAGCCGTTTACATGGGATATTGATTGTGAGGAATGTTTCCTCGAATTGAAAGTTCGGTTGACTTCTGCTCCAATCCCGATTCTTCCGGATCCGTCCCTGGGATTGCAAATTTACAGTGACGCCTCTGGGAAGGGTTTAGGGTGTCTTCTTATGCAGAATCAACACGTTGTGGCCTATGCATCCAGGAAATTGAAGCCTCATGAACGGAATTAACCA
Organism: Astragalus membranaceus; assembly: GCA_039519185.1. Taxonomy (NCBI): domain Eukaryota; kingdom Viridiplantae; phylum Streptophyta; class Magnoliopsida; order Fabales; family Fabaceae; genus Astragalus; species Astragalus membranaceus. The sequence goes on from CM076847.1 coordinate 158,160,575, forward strand.
ACTCATGACTTAGAGTTGGCGGCTATTGTGTTTGCATTAAAGATTTGGAGACATTACCTTTATGGTTCTCGTTTCGAAATTTTTAGTGATCACAAAAGCTTAAAATATCTGTTCGATCAGAAGGAACTGAACAACAGACAGAGAAGGTGGATTAAATTTCTGAAGGATTATGACTTCGAATTGAAGTATCATCCCGGGAAGGCTAATGTTGTGGCAGATGCATTAAGCATGAAGTCTCTCCACACCGCAGAGTTAATGGTTTATAAGATGGCATTGTTAGAGTCTTTTACCGAAAACAGTGATGGTGTTATCTATTTCAATGGTAGGATTTGCGTACCCAATAATGGGGATCTCAAGAGGCAGGTATTAGAAGCTCATCGGAGTCAATATTCCGTACATCCTGGATCTACCAGGATGTACCGGGATATAAAGCAGATGTATTGGTGGCCTGGAATGAAAGATGACGTTGCTGAGTTTGTATCTCGATGCTTAACCTGTCAAAGGGTTAAAGCATAGCACCAACGACCTGCTGGTCAACTGCAACCTCTTGATGTGTCAGTCTGGAAATGGGAAGATATCTCGATGGATTTTGTTATGGGCTTACCAAGATCGCAAGCCGGTAATGATTCCATTTGGTTAGTGGTGGATCAATTAACTAAATCCGCTAACTTTATTCCCGTTCGCTCGAATTACAAAGTCTCCAAGCTAGCAGAGGAGTATGTAAAGAGTATTATAAGATTACACGGAGTCCCTACCAGTATTGTGTCAGACCGAGATCCCAAGTTCACCTCCAGAGATTTTGGAAAGCATTGAATGAAGCTTTAGGAACAAAGGTGCTTGTTAGCACTGCTTATCATCCTCAGACTGATGGTCAAACACAGAGAACTATTCGAACTCTTGAGGACATGCTTCGGGCATGTGTGCTAGATAGCGGGAGAAAATGGGAGGATCATCTTCCATTGGTGGAGTTCGCCTATAATAACAGTTATCATTCCAGTATTGGAATGGCACCATTTGAAGCACTATATGGGAGGAAGTGTAGAACCCCATTGTGTTGGTGGGATGGCTTCTCAACCGAAGAGGCTACATGGGAATTGGAATATGACATGCGGACTCGATATCCATATCTATTTCAATGACGTATGTCTTTTCAATTTTGAGCACAAAATTTTAAAAGTTGGGGTGATTGTAACATCCCTAATTTCGTTAAATTCAATCTATGGAATTTACGAGTGATTTATTATTCAAATGAAAAATAAATCATGTCACTGGTATGGGATAGTCGAGAAAGCAACGTTTAGTGGATAAACCATAGGATTAAAGTGCAAGTTAGAGAGAACTTGGGCAAAAGTAAGGATTTAGAATGAATTAATGAGCCAAGGGTATTTTGGTCTTTTCCAACCATTTAAACCCTCAGCCCATTAAAACATTTTAACCCTCACAATCACTCTCATCATTCAGCTGGAGCCAAAAAGAAAGAAAAGAAAAGAAGTGGAGGAGAGAAAGGAGAGAGTGAGGCGAAAGGGGGAGAGAAGAAAGGGATCACCACCACCATCAAGCTCTTTGCATGTAAGTTCCTTCTTCCCCATCTCACTCCATTTTTCAAGCTCTTTTCAATGAACCCAATTTTAACCCCTCATTCCCCTCCTACCACAATTTGCCATGGATGGAGCTTGAAGCTCAATGTTGACCCAATCTCATCTTCTTCTTTTCTTGAATGTTATTGTTTGAAAATGGGGGAGTAGCTCTTGGCAAATTTCTGAACCTATATTCTTGAATTAAGCTAATTAGGAGGAAGGACAGTAGCTTCAAGAGGTGGAGTTCAAATTTTGAGTGTGAGAAGTGCGATTTTGAAGTTGAGCGAGTTCAGTGAGAATTCGTGGAATTTCGGCATCGTCAAGCTTCAAGCATTTCAGTGTTGCGTGATTTTCATCATGAAGTATTTCGGTCAGAATTCGTGGAATTTATCTCATTGTTTTTGAATTAATTGCATTTCTGGTTCTGTGGCATGATTGCGTTTCGAAAGGATTTGGGTCGAAAACCGTTATTCTAAATAATCACGTTTTACGGTTTTTATAAATATATATATATATATATATATGTGTGTGTGTGTGTATTATGTGGATTGTAATTGTACTGGAATGTGTTTGTATTCTGGTTGTGTTGTTGGAATTTAGATGGGATTACGGATTGAATGAGATCGGAAAAGCAGAACGAATTAAACGAAGCGAATTGTGAATCAGCACATGCAGGGACCGTGCGCCCCTGGGCACGGGTCGTGCGCCCTCTTCGGTGATGCCTGCGAAAAGATTCAGCAATGCACACGGATCGTGCTCCCCTGGGCACGGGTCGTGCGCATGATTCTGTTACCGGATGCCAAAACTTCGTTTCACTGCTCCGTTCGATTCCAAACCTCTTCTAATCTTCCTTCCAACCAATTGTGATGATATTCACTTGATAAAAACATTGTTTTAAATGTGTTCAATAGAAATTGAAGGAATGTTTTTTGGAAAACTATAAATGTTTTGAAAAACCGAAAAGTAGACCGCGTGTGAGTACAAGCTTTTGAATATCTAATTGGATTATACGTCAAACTTAGTATGGTATTATAACGTCGGATGTCTACTATTGGATTCATCTAAACGGGTTATAGAACAACGATATATACTTATATAGATTATATCAATGTCGGGTGACGATCCGACGAATAGAATACTAGGCGGGGAAGGTCATGAGCCCCTAACCTAGGCCCTGGACACTTTAGGTAAAGTACTAGCGGGGGTTTATCGGGATTGTGGCTGTTGCACGACCGATATTATGCTACGTTAGGTGCACGATTCGCCGAGAATGTGGTTGTTTGCACGGTCGGTGTTTCGATTGGTAAGCTTGTAATTATAAATTAACTTACGAGGCTTAGAAAGAATTGAATAACACATTATATGCCGAGATTGTGGTCGTTTGCACGGTCGGCGATGGGCTACGGTTATATGAGCAAGTGGTTTATAAATTAAACTATCTTGCAATGGTTTTATAATTGAGTCGAGTGATTGTGATGGGTCACGGTAGAACTCACTGAGAGATATGTTATCTCACCCTATCATTATTGTGGTTTTTACAGAGCAACAGGGTAAGAGGAAGACAAGGCGGCACGAGTAGGTGACATGCTTATGGAGATGCCGAAGACTTGTAGTCTTGAGTTTCCGATTATGCTTCTCTTGTTATTTTCCGTTATGGTTATGTAACTTGTATTTGATATGAGTTGTATAAACCTATTCTGCTTCTCTGGTTATGATGTTGAACAATAGACTCTGTATTCCTTTTTAAGTTGAGAACCAAGTTAATTTCTATGGACTTGAAGACAGGTTGATCCGAGACATTATGTTTTATTATCGGAAAAATTTAGTGTGTTCAATATCTAAACAGGGATTGTGTCCTCTGATTGTTTCTAAGTCGTGCACTCCATTATATCTACATGTTAGAAATATTGGGGTGTTACACCTACAATGAGCGAGGGATTAGTCACTGCTGTCCTTGCGGTGGATACCCGGGTTTACCAAAAAAATAAATAAATTGAAATGTGTTCTCTACCTTGCTGTCTTTCCGGGTTGATCCGAGACTGCAGTTGGTAGTGCTCCTGTCGGGTCAGATCATTGTGTTTTGAACGAGACGGTGGTACCTGCAAAGACACTCTGACACTCAAGTTAGTATTGAGAATTGTGGAGTATGCAGAAAATGGGTAATGCGCACCTTTTGTGGCTATGCGAGACAGTATTTATAGAGATTCGTGCTAGCTCTGAGCCGTTGGATCGATCAGGTGAATCTGAGTCGTCGAGACTTGATAAAGAGGGCATTGGATATGGATCCAAGCAATTGGGCTGGCCAATTTATAATTAGACGCGTGGACTTCGCCGGCCGATATGAAATGCAAGGGCATGGACATGGATCCTAGCCATTGCGTTGATCCAGGTCCAATTCGCTTAGTGGGCCTCGTGGTCTAGTCCAGAACAAAAAGTCTTAGTCATAGTCATTTATAAGAGATGTATACAAAAATATGTATATAAAAATATGTTTATCTCTTGTTGTCGCTAGCATACGCGTTTATCCCAATTACACTAGATAAAGTAGTTGGCATATATATGTAACATTTTGCAGTGCCATAAGATATTGTTGACCAATATAGATACATTTCCCAATAATTCACGGTGTTTTTGGCAAATAGTTATGTTAATCCCAACAACTTTTATCACTATTGGGATAAATATGTTTTTGCCAGCCATAACGATATTGTTAAGAAAAAACTTTCTAATCCCAACAACTAGTAAATGTTGTTGACACATGCAAACTTTTACCAACACCTTCGTTGTTGTTGTTGAGAAAAAATCGTTGCGAAACCTATTTATTGTTGAGGGCTTAGCCGCCCTAGTGTCCAAGGCCGAGGAACTGGATGTGTTCTCAGGTTATAAGGTTGGGGAAAATCTTAGTTTTTCCGTGTTGCAATTTGCATATGATATAATTCTCATGGGGAAAGCCACTTGAAAGAATTTGTGGAGCATAAAAACCATCCTTCGAAGACTTTAAATTAAATCAAGGTTGAAAGTTAATTTTTACAAAAGTAAGTTAATTTGCATCAATTTATTGGAGGAGTTTGTAGGTTCGGCATGGACGTTCTTACATTGTCACATGGGAAGCCATTCCTTTTAGATTTTCGGGGATCCAGTGGGTGCTAACCTAAGACGTGGTGCAACTTAGAAACCAGTGTTTGATATGCTTCGCAAAAGATTAGCTTCATGGAAATGGCACCAGCTCTCTATTGGAGGCCAGGTACCTCTCATTAACTCGGTTTGAATAGTATACCCTTGTATTTTTTCTCTTTCTATAAAGCGTCGAAGGTGGTGATTAATTCTATGATCAAAATCTAAAGAGACTTTTTGTGGGGGATTAAGGAAGATGTTAGGGGTATCTATTTGGCGCTTTCGGATAAAGTTTGCAAATCGAAACATGAAGGCGGTCTTGGCATTAAAAACCTAGAGCTCTTTAACGTAGCGCTGTTATCCAAATGGAAGTGGCGCATTTTGGTGGATGATAATGCTAGTTGGAAGGGTATATTAGCTCACAGTTACGGAGACATATCATCGTCTATAGCTAATGACTACACTAGAGGAGGCGTGAAGAAGGACTGGAGGGATCTGCATTGTTTGGGGGATGATGTGTGTTTGTCGGGTTGGTTCAAAGACATCATAAGACGTGGTTTGGGCGATGGGCATCGAGTGGAGTTTTTGGCACCATCATTGGCTGGGACATCAACCATTGTTTTTGGCTTTTCCCTTTTTGTATGCAGGTTGTGGTGCGCAAGACATCATGGTGGTTGATCTTGGAAAATGGCACGGGGATATTTGGAAGTGGCGCTTACCTTGGAGGAATCTGACGGAACATCATTATGTGGAAGAGGCCAAGCTGCTAAGTGATATTCTGAAGGAGGTCAAGTCGGGGCGAGGGAAGGAGGACTGGTGGGTGTGGACGTTGGATCCAACCAAATTTTTGTTCGGTTTGTTCTTGTTATAATCATCTAGTGCGTGTTGTGGCACAACTGGAGTGAGTAACGACAGTAATCCGGTTTTTAAGCAGTTATGGCAGAGTGTGGCACCATCAAAAATTAATGTGTTTGGTTGGCAAATTTTTTCAAACACCCTCCCATGTGATTAATAGTACATCTGATGCAGTTTATTGTATCTGCAAGGATGAAATGGAAGATGCATTGCACTTGTTTGGTCAATGTCAATTTGCATCACAGATCTGGAGAGAAATTAGTATGTGGCTTGGACAACAATTACCCACTTATCACAATTTGGATCTATTTTTTTGGATGGGGTCTCTTTGCAAGGTTGAAAAAGCCAAGAAGCTGAAGTATATAATTTGGTTAACAACTTGTTGGTGTAATTGATTAACATTTTATATTAGCTTCTTGAAATAAAATGTTATTTCAACGCCAAGAAGCTCAAGTATACACAATCTTAAACATATTGCAAAATGAGTTGCGCGCTTTGTTTCATTACTTTACAGATACATCATGTAAATTAAATGTATACATTCAATTACCAATATGGTATAGCATAAATTGTACATACTTGAGCTCTTTAACTATTTAGTCAACGGTTCGATCATTGGTTGGTGCGTATGCAAAAATATCTGTGAGAGAAGTCAACCTTTTAAATGGATCCTAGTACCTTGGGGGATTAGTCTCCGCAGTTGCGTGCATGAGATACTTTGGTTTACGAAAAAATAAATTAATTTATACATTCAATTTATTGTTTTTGTGTTTTTAATACAAACGCTACTTGAAGCAACATTTTAAAATATGCTAAATACCATCCAAATAATGTTAAAGGCTAGTAATTACCAATTAATTGGTTTTTTCCAATTTTCAAGAGAAACAATCTTAAATTAACATGCACTATAAATAAATTGAAACCTAATTAAGAGTTCGTTTGTTACATGTTATTTTTAAAAACAATCACTTTTTTTAAAGAAATACTCTATTTGAGAAGTTTTTCATTTGTTTGTTACAGATTTTCAAAACAATGAGAATCTAAAAATAATCTAAAAACTGCTTTAAATGAGAACTTGTTTTGAGTAGCTTCTTATAAAAATCATTTTATTAAGAATAATTTTTTTAAAAAAGTGAGTTTCAGTATATTACACAAATACAGAACGGCTTCTCATTTTGTTAAAAATCTCTAAAAACTAATATCTAAATTTTTTAACAACAAAATCACTTAATTTTTAATCCTTAACGATCCTAAAAAGTGCAAAGTACATAATAAATGAGTAATACAACTTTTTTTGACTGGAAGGGGCATTTAATTATGATTAATGACAAAGCTGGTCAACTAAGGGCCATTTAATTATTTTTTTTTAACAAATGCCATTTAATTCTTGTCAAAAAAGAACAAAGGTCATTTAATTATCTTTCAAAAATGTGAATTTTATAACATAAAAATATTAGCTTTTAAAAATACTGAATTTATTGTTTTTATTATTGGTGAAACTTAAATTAATTCTTAGTCAAAAAAGAAGAAACATAAATTATTATTATAATATAATATTTGTAATATATCATTTAATTTCCGGTCAATGAGTCCTTACTTAAATACCATGGGGAATTTTGGTATCCAACAATTTTTGAGAAAGAACAATAGTCAAAGTTCAAGATGCCTCGTGGAACACTTGAAGTTATTCTTCTTGGTGCAAAAAACCTTCATGACAGTGATTTTTTCAGTAAGTATTGCAAATTCAATGGTTAATAATATATCATTTCTCTAGGTCCCCTGCTTTTGCTATATGGTGTAGAGGTTTGCAGAGCTGTTAATCTAAAGCGAAAAATTTCTCTAGATTGAACAACTCTGTAGGCCCCTCCACTAGCAGCAGAGAATTTGGTTCCAAAATTTTTTGCTTAGATTCTCATATCATTCAAAAGAATTTTTTCAAATTTTTAATCCCAAGAAATTGTTGACAATGGAAAATACCCATTTATTAGAGTGAAAGCAAAAGTGATTGATTTTGTATATCATTTTTTGATTTTGATGTGCAGGAAAAATGGACCCCTATGTGATCCTCACTTACAGGGCACAAGAGCATAGAAGCAGTGTAGCTAGAGGTATGTTTCACTGATTCTCTCTTGAAGCTATGCAGTCATAGTTGATCAGAGCCATTAGATAAAAATCAAACGATCGAGATTTAAAACTTGTTATTAAATCCATCTATGAGCAGATCAATTTTTATCTAATGGCTTAGATCAATTGTCTCCAATAAGTGTATTATTGTCCACTTGTAGTGAATTTCATCCCAATCTAATTGAAGTGAATTTGGTCCCGACAATTTTTCCTCGTGGGACAAATTTGTGCCTAACAATTTTTTCGGGACATATTAACCCCTGACATTTTTAAAACGAGGTACGTTAGTCGCTAACACAACATCTAATACCTCCTTATTTTGACTGCAATATGTGGCATGTTATATGCCAACGTGTCTTGTTAACTGACATGTAAGACCTTATTTTGATCCTAATTGGTCACTGACATGACAAATTCTAAAATTTTAAAAAAAGGGACATATTATTAGTCCCCGCATGTTTTGGGACAAAAGAGTCCTTGGACGTCTTCTACTTTGTTAGTGTGGTTTCAAAAAACTAGAAAAAACCATTTCACCATTTCCAAAAGCATGAGAGGGAGAAGCAAGGTGAAATCATTTTTTGTTTTGATCCATTATTTGTGTTTGATTTTTATTTGTACTCTATTTTTTGTTTTGAAACCCATTTTGTTTGCCACCCGACTTTCCCCTTCATTTTGAGCAAGTCTTGGAGGTATAAAACGCCTCACAGGAGGTGCTGGTGACCGAATTACTGCTGTATTAACCGGTGAAGAAGGAAGTGGGTTGAAATGTGGAGGTGTTTATTGCGGTCTCTTTTCAGCACGTGGCCTAATTGGTGGTGGTCTAACATAAAATGCAAATAAAAACCATACACATAATAGATCACAACGAAAATGGGTTTCACCTTGCTGCTTCCTCTTCTGCTTTTGGAAATGGCGAAGTGATTTTAAAAAACCACCCTAATGAAGAAGAAGGCGTCTAGGGACTGATTTATTCCAAAACGGGTGGGGACCATATGTCCCCCTCTTTAAAATTTCAGAATCTATCAAGTCAGGGACCAATTTGACCAGAATAAGGAATTACATATTAGTTACGTGACACATTGGCACATAAAATGCCATGTAGGAAGCGTTAGACTTGAAGGATGCAGGGACTAACATGTCCCATTTAAAAAAGTCAGGGACTATTGTTTCCAAAAAAAAATTATCAATGACAAATTTGTCCCGCAAAGAAAATGTCAAGGACCAATTTGGGCCTTTAATCATTTTTTATAGAGCATTATTATTCCTAACATATTATTGGTTCGTGGAAAATTCACGAAACAAGCATTTTTACATTTTAAAAACTTGAAAATTCATTTTATTTTGGCGTTGTTCTAAATTATGTTGGGACAAACTTTGTTTGGCCAAATAATAATTCGCAATGCGTTTGTGATGAGTCTCTTCGTGGCATATTAGTCGTTTTCTTTAAAAAAATATGATTTTCATCCCTACCAAATAGAGATTTTTGTTTTTCGATCTTGTGGAAATATTTTTTTTTCATCCCTACAATATAGATTTTTTTGCTTTCCGTCTTTGTGCTTTTGGTTTAGTCTCTACATTATTGGTTATGTTTTGTTCTAGTCCCTGAAATTAGAGACCATTTTTGTTTTAGTTCTAAATCATAGAGGACTAAATCCAAAATTAGATATTTGTTGTAGGGACGAAAATCAAAACAAGAGTGTTCTAGGGATGAAAAACAAATTGTGAAAATTACAAGGATAAAAAAGAAAAAAGAATAATTTTCTAAAGATAGAAACAAAAACTTCTATATTTAGAGGGACAAAAATTATAACCAAGCTTTTTTAAAATCTATCTTTGATATGAAGTTTGCTAGAATATTGACTTATTGTGTTAACATGTGTTATAGGTGCAGGATCTAACCCTCGTTGGAATGAAAGCTTCCTTTTCACAGTCTCTGACAATGTTTCTGAACTTAATTTGAGGCTAATGGACAAAGATACATATACCAAGGATGACTTACTGGGTGAGACAATGTAAGTTATTACCGGTCTCTTTTTAAGTTTAAAAAAATATAATTTTTTATGATGTATTTATAACTTTTCCTATTAATTTTTTCCATGAAAAAAAATCATTATAGTTTTAAATTTGGGAAAAAAATGAATTCATTGTTTTAATTTAAAAAATTTATAACAAGTGGTTGGTACTTGGTGTGACTAATTGTTTGAGTAATTTTAAGCAAATTAATCTCCATGAATGACCAAAGATATTTTGAGCAATCACATGCACATAAAACTAAATAAACACACACATATATATATATATATGATTATATATATGATTAATTATTATAAATCTTTTAAAATGTATCTTTCAAATAATTTTTTAACAAAAATATAAAATATTTTTATTTAGAAAACCACACAGAAACGGACTAAAATTCTATTCCTTTATTTTTTTTTAAAAGGATTCAGTTTTGGCCCCTTTAATTTATCTATATTCAAAATTCAAGTTTTCCTTCCTCTAATTTCCTATATTGTTGCAATTTTGTTCCTAATCCAAAATTTTGAGTCCAAAGTGATGGTTTTTGACCCCAATTTTGAATGGAAAGAAAAACGCAAAATATTATCACTTTTCATGCCAAAAGTCACCACTTCTGTCTTCTACACCCAAAAAATACCACTTTTGGGGTCGAAAAATTGGGTTAGGACCAAAATTACAACAACATGTGAAACTGGAGTTCAAAAGCCTAGATTTTAAAATAGAGACTACAATCCTACTTCAGGTAAAATGGACCAAAAGTGAATTTAAGCCTTTGAAAAACAAGTTTTTTTTTACACAATTCCTTGCAAGTAATAGTTGGATATTTGTGTATATTATAGTTCTCTAATTTTTTTTTAAATCAATCTGTATAAAACAAATATTAAAAATAAAAAAAATGTTCAGCTATATATAAAGATATATTTAGAATAAAATTTTCTATGACATAAGTATAAAGTTGTGATTACGATGTTTGTTTGGAGGAGAATTCTACCATACTCATTGAGTTTTTTTGGGTATGACACCTTCTAGGCAAAATTAGTACAATATTTAAATTTATTTTAAAATATTTATATATAGAAAAATGAGGTGTCACTAACTGATTGGATGTTGGGTATCATACACCACAAAACTCAATGGTAATCGAAGTATTCACCTTGTTTGGAACTTAAACATGCACTAATACTCTCTATTCTCATACATGTAGAATACATTTGGGACCGGTGTTGGCTGAAAGGAGCATTCCAGAAACTGCTTATAATGTTGTAAGGAAACAGAAGAACTGTGGAGAGGTTCATGTGGCTCTCACTTTCCATCCTGAGGTAAATTTGTTTAAGAAGTTTGCAACATATAACTATCTATTTAGTTGGAATTTTTTAACTAAGCATAGTACAATGTTGACTACTAGAAAAAACTGAAATTGCAACAGAAATTTAGAGAGAGAAAAATGCAAAATTGGTCTCTAAGTGTTAGTGAAGCCAAATTTTGAGACCAATTAATTATTTCCGTCTCTAATTTCCGTTGGTATTTCGGCTTTTTCTATTAGTGATTGTCTTTAAAAGTTATAGGCGAAGTTGCATATTTAGTCCTTTAGCTTAATTTAATATTTCACGATTCGGTCCTATATCTTTTGTTTGTGTCAAACAAGTCAATCATCTTATTATAAAATGACAGTTTTTAGAAGTAATTTAAAATGACATAGTTAGAATAAAATGCATAGAAGAGTTTAAGGCTCCACATCCTAAAAGAAAACCTCTTTTCATCAAGTTAGCATTATGATTGATGAAATGACACTTTCAATGGTAAAATGAAATACAAAACCATGTCACGTAATAGCTACACACATTAGTGTAAGAGAGATGAATATGAAATCAGGTTATATCCAACGGTGACATTTTAAATTAAGATAAATGGGCTATGATACACACAAGAAGAAAAAGCGCCAAAACAGAATTTTAAATTAAGGCAAAGGGCCAAATATGCAATTTTAGAACTTCTATAGATGACTTGCACTTCTATAAATGGTCAAAACGGGACTTTTTGTTTATAGTTGCACACAAATATAAATGACTTGCACTTCTTTTGATGCTTTCAATTTTTGTTTCTAAAGGTTAATTTTTCTCAAATTTTGGTTGCAGGGAGGGCACTGAACTCGGCTAGGGTGAAGATGAAAGTCATATTGGTGAATAAAGGGAACGGTCAAAGATTATTGGGGTATCTAAGTGAGTGAAGGAACCAAATAATGATTAGTAGTTGTACCAATTTTCTAGAGCTACTAAGCAAATATTACAATGGTTTTGTTGAAACATCTTTTATAGTTTTGGATTTTCATTTGGTCAAAAAAAAAGTTTTGGATTTTCAATTTAAGTTACCTATTTTTAAGCTTTTGAGAATCGAACTGGTGATTGAATCGGTGAAGCCAACCTCCAAGGTTCAAATGGCTCAATAGTAGTCAAACGTGTGATAATTAAACTTATATTTTCAATATTATATTTTATTAAGCGATAAATTTAAGATAGACTTTAATATACTTTTCATGCCTGCAAAAATAGTAATTTTTTAAATAAGTCCCTGCAATTTTTTTAGAAAAAGTCTTTACAAAATAGTTTTTTTAAATACCCTTCTATTATGTCTCCGTTAGTCATTTGCTGATGTGGTTAACAGAACTCCACATCTGTAACATTCTAGATTTTAGTCGACAATAAAATCCGAAATATTACGTTTTAACCTTTAGAGATACACAACCACTATTTGGATTATAAAATTTTTTGGAGAGAAATCATCCATAAGAGATTCAAGATGTGATAAAATCCATAACATTATAAAGAGGATCTCAACCATAATCGGTTTAAACACTTGAATGAGTAAACTAGATAACATAATCCAAATTACAGAGGCGTATATATCCTAATACCGAGTCAAAAGGTACAACATCAAGTCTTAGATTAAACAAGGTACAAAAGATCTCAACACATGAGATTAATGAGATAAAACATGTAACTTGCACTTCTAATCACCATAATCCTCAAACGCTAAGATTCTTTCCGTTTTCCATTACCTCCCGGAGGCTTTACCTGCTTGTCTGAAAAAAATCAACAATAAAGAATGAGATTACATAATCTCAGTGAGTTCCTTCGCTACTTCTCACTATAATATACTCTGCATATCTTAGTATTTACTTATTATGCATCCCCCAGTATGCTGTAGTCTTACATAATATAAATGCTACTTAAATCACTATGGCGGGAGAACCCCACTCAATATAGCAATGTACTGAGCTCCTCCCAAGGTCTTGAGCTTAGGTTCATGACATCTGTCCCATGTACATCATCCATTCTTTAATTCATTTATAATATATATATGCATGTAAACACTGGAACAATTAATGTCATTTATGCATGTAAACGTACACATGTAAACATCTCATATCATGACCTAAATCATATGCAAATACTTACCTTTGAATTAGGGGTGGAATTGGAGTGGAATTTGTACTCAAAGGAATGGGAAAGTGAAGTTTTAAAATTTGAAGTCACCAAGGTGCACCGGTCGTGTGCCTGGACACACCGATCGTGTGTGACCAAAAGTCAGCACCTGTTAGCAATAGGCTCACACACAGGTCGGATGCCCAAACACACCAGTCGGGTGCCTTGGACAGATTTCAGTAAATCCCATTTTTTCAAGTTTTGAACATCCCCTTTTGATGAGGACATGGAGCACCAAAATGCCATTCAAAGCTTAGGAGGTCCAATGACTAGGGCAAGGTCAAAGAGAGTCCAAGAAGGCTTAGTCCAATTCATGACTAAGACCATTGCAAAAGAGGGCAACAATGTAATTGCACCAAAAACCATGCTTGTGATACAAGCTATGGAGGAGGCGCAATTTGCATGACAAAGGCGCCAAATTTATTTCATTTTATTAAATAAAAAGTGCATGTGACCAATTGATTTATTTGGGACCAAGGCACTACGTTATTTCATTACAAGTTATTTTTTTAGTGTGTTTAATCCACTTCAAGTGGTGTGTGTGTGGCGCATATTTGTGTGAATTGATGGCGTCAACAAACTTGCTGATCAAGGAAGGCAAACTTGCTAACCAAGCAAACTTGCTAATCAAGAAAGGCAATCAAAGGAAAAAGAAATTGCGAGATCCTAATCATTAATGGCGCATTCAATGCCAAATCAACTAGGATATTTTCTTAATTGTTTTGACTAGTATTCTTGTAATTTTTGGGTACCCTTTATTTCTTTTCCTTTGTATTCAGCAAGATCCTCCCTTATTATAAATAGGGAGTTTAAGTGTCAATGAAATTTCACAAAAGACTTTATCAAAGATTTTGAGTTCATACTCTTTGGTTCTGAATTGAACCAGTTTATTCGATCTTATCAAGAATTCTTTTTCTTGTGGTGATCCTCACACTCATAGGCTTATCCTTGTCTTGGATTAGACTAAGGTGGCGCCTCTAACCTAAACACTATCTTCTTCCCGAATTTAGCAACCGAATTCATTCTTCCCGTTAGTGCCAAAACTGTCCCTAAATTCCCTATCCCTAAACCCACGAAATTCTTCACTCCCCCTTTCCCCTTTGTTTATCCTTTTTACACCTAAAAACACAAAAATATAAGTTGCAACCAGAATCTATATTGAAAATCAAAAGAATGGCCACTTCCCACAACAAGGAGGCCATCATGTGGTAATCAGAGCAAGGTTCTAGTTTGTTCAACCAATTTCAGGTTTTGTTTACATCTCTTTTGCTTTTGAGTTTAATAAAAAAAAAATTCGAAAAAAAAAAAAAATTCTGGTTGTTTTTCTTCCTTGTTATTATACCATGAAATTTTCCTACCAAAAAATAATATACCCTGAAATTTTACTCCTTATTCTAACCCACCTTGTTTTGAAGACCTTTCCTTACAACTCCAAGCTTTTTGTGTGTGTGGATTATTATTTGAAATTGTTTTTCTTTGTTTTGATCATTTGTTGGTTTCTCTAAAGAACTGATAAGAGTTATGGATCCTCAAAATCGATTACTACTAGAAGCCCTCACGGCAAAAATGAAAGAACTTTTGAAAGAGGAAGTGGAAGGTATACATGAAAGAATTGATCAGTTAGAAAACAGACAAAATAACAGTGACGAGGAGGCTCAGAGGAGAGGAAGGCGTGAAGAGCCTAGAGGAGATAGGTAGGGTGGTATAAAAATAAAAGTACCACAGTTTGTTGGGAAAAATGATGCGGATGTGTATATGGAATGGGAAACTAAGATTGAACAAATTTTTTCCTGTAACAATTACACTAATCTTCAAAAAGTGCAGGTTGCTTTCATTGAATTTACAGATTACGCTTTGGTGTGGTGGGATCAATTGACAAAGGAGAGGAGAAGGCACAATGAGCCAGCCATTGCCACATGGGAGGAGATGAAGAGACTCATGAGGAACAGATTCATTCCATCATACTACAACAGAGAGTTGCACAACAAATTGCAGCGGCTCACCCAAGGTAACAAAAGTGTTGATGAGTACTTCAAGGAGATGGAGGTGGCGAAAATTAGAGCCGATGTGGTGGAAGATGAAGAAGCAACCATGGCCAGGTTCTTGCATGGTCTAAATCGTGATATAAGTGACATAGTGGAACTACAACACTATGTTCAACTAGACGATTTGGTTCATCAAGCAACAAAGATAGAACAACAACTCAAGAGGAAGGGTCAAATAAGAAGAAGCACTACCACTTCCAATCCCCAAAATTGGAAGAGCAATGTTAAGAATGAAGGTACTTCATCATCCAAAGAAACTGCGGCTGACCCAAAAGGTAAAAACACTACAACTAATCCTTCTCAAGTTGTTTCAACTAACCGGGTTGTTAAGTGTTTCAAGTGCCAAGGTTTAGGACACATTGCAGCTCAATGTCCTACCAAAAGAATGATGCTTGTAGAGGAGGTTGAGGAGGAGGATGAAGGGGCTGAAGTGTATGATGGGGATTTTGATGAGGAGGAGACCCAAATGCCTAGTGGAGAATTACTTATGATGAAAAGGTTATTGGAAGCCGTGGTAAAGGAGGAAGATACTACTCAAAGGGAGAACATATTTCACTCAAGGTGCCTCATACAAGGCAAGGTATGTTCCCTTATTATTGATGGTGGAAGTTGTACCAATGTTGCTAGCACAAGGTTAGTCTCTAAACTCCAACTAGAAACTAAACCACATCCCAAACCATATAAGCTTCAGTGGCTTGTCAATGATATTGAAATGACTGTTGATAAGCTAGTAGAAATTTCTTTTTCAATTGGTAAATATGAGGATGTGGCTGTTTGTGATGTAGTTCCTATGGAGGCTAGTCATGTCTTGTTGGGAAGGCCTTGGCAATTTGACAAAAAGGCCATCCATGATGGGCATACCAACAAGTATTCCTTTGCTCATCATGAAAAACGAATTGTATTGGCTCCTTTGAGTCCAAGTGAGGTGAGAGCTGATAAAAAAGAATTGAGAGAAAAATGTGAAAAAGAAAAAGAAAAAGAGAAAGAAAAAGAAAAAGAAAAAGAAAAAGAAGAAAAGATCGCCAAAGAAAAAGAGAGAAAAAAGAGTGACAAAAAAAGATTGATGAAAAAAAGAAAGAAAGTTTGATGGCGACAAAAGGGGAGGTTAAAAATGCTATTTTTACAAATCAGCCACTATATTTGCTTTATGGTAAAGAGGTGGCCTTGCTTGAAAATTTACCTAACACTCAAGAATTGCCAAATTGCATAAATTCTCTTTTGCAGGAATTTGAGGAGTTGTTTCCTAAGGAAGTACCAAGTGGGTTGCCACCTTTGAGAGGGATTGAACACCACATTGATCTCATCCCAGGGGCCGCGTTGCCTAATAGGCCAGCCTATCGGAGCAATCCGCAACAAACACAAGAGATACAAAAGCAAGTGGTTGAATTGGTAAGTAAAGGTTGGGTAAGAGAAAGTTTAAGTCCATGTGCCGTCCCTGTTATTTTAGTTCCTAAGAAAGATGGTAGTTGGAGAATGTGCACTGATTGTAGGGCTGTTAACAATATCACTGTTAAGTATAGACACCCAATACCTAGGTTAGATGACTTGCTTGATGAACTATTTGGTGCATGCTTGTTTTCCAAGATTGATTTGAAAAGTGGATACCATCAAATTAGGATTAGGGAAGGGGATGAATGGAAAACTGCTTTCAAAAATAAATATGGTTTATATGAGTGGTTAGTTATGCCTTTTGGTTTAACTAATGCACCCAGCACTTTCATGAGATTAATGAACCATGTTTTGAGGGAATTTTTGGGAAAATTTGTTGTTGTATATTTTGATGATATCTTGATATATAGCAAAAATTTGGAGGACCATTGCACTCACCTAAAGGCTGTTTTAAATGTGTTACGAAAAGAAAGTTTGTATGCAAACTTGGAAAAATGTGTATTTTGCACAGATCAAGTTATTTTTTTAGGTTTTGTCATAAGCTCTCAAGGAGTACATGTAGATGAAGCAAAGGTGAAGGCAATCAAAGAGTGGTCAACTCCCAAAAGTGCGACTAAGGTAAGAAGTTTTCATGGGTTAGCAAGTTTCTATAGAAGGTTTGTAAAGGACTTTAGTACTATTGCAGCTCCTCTTAATGAAATTGTTAAAAAAGAAATTGGTTTTAAATGGGGTGAGAAACAAGAACAAGCTTTTTCTAACCTTAAAGAAAAGCTCACCCAAGCACCAATTCTAGCATTGCCTAACTTTTCAAAATCTTTTGAAATTGAGTGTGATGCTTCGAATGTTGGGATTGGGACTGTTTTGATGCAAGAAGGACACCCAATTGCTTATTTTAGTGAGAAATTAAAAGGGGCTTCCCTAAACTTCTCAACTTATGATAAGGAATTGTATGCCTTAGTAAGGGCGTTGCAAACATGGCAACATTACTTGCTGCCCAAAGAATTTGTCATTCATAGTGATCATGAGTCGTTGAAGTATCTAAAAGGACAAGGTAAGTTGAACAAGAGGCATGCCAAATGGGTTGAATTTTTGGAGCAGTTTCCTTATGTGATTAAGCATAAGAAGGGTAAAGCCAATGTTGTGGCTGATGCACTATCAAGGAGGTACGCATTACTCTCTACCCTCAAAACTAAAATTTTTGGTCTTGAGCACATTAAGGATTTGTATAAGCATGATCTTGATTTTTCTGCTAAATATGTTGAATGTGTGCATGCTCCCCAAAATGGATTTTTTAGGCACAATGATTATTTATTTAAAGAAAAAAGGTTGTGTGTGCCAAAAGGATCCATTAGAGAACTCTTAGTTAAAGAGGCGCGTGAGGGGGGCTTAATGGGACATTTTGGTGTTTCTAAAACTTTGGAATTTTTGAAAGAACATTTTTATTGGCCTCACATGAAAGTTGATGTGCAAAAATATTGTGAAAGATGCATTGTTTGCAAAAAGGCCAAATCCAAAGTTATGCCCCATGGGTTGTATACCCCATTGCCTGTTCCTGAATATCCCTGGATTGACCTTTCCATGGACTTTGTCTTAGGGTTGCCTAGAACAAAGAATGGGAAAGATTCTATTTTTGTTGTTGTAGACAGGTTCTCAAAAATGGCACATTTCATCTCATGCAAAAAGGTGGATGATGCCTGCCACATTGCTGATTTGTTTTTCAAAGAAGTGGTGCGCCTACATGGCCTTCCAAAAAGCATAGTGTCCGACCGAGACGGTAAATTTCTAAGCCACTTTTGGAGAACTTTGTGGGGTAAGGTGGGAACTAAGTTACTATTCTCTACAACTTGTCATCCCCAAACTGATGGACAAACTGAGGTAGTAAACCGAACACTCTCTACCCTTTTAAGGGCTGTGCTGTCAAAGAATTTGAAAAAGTGGGAATCATGGCTTCCACATGTTGAGTTTGCTTATAATAGGGCTGTCCATAGTACCACAAATCACTCCCCATTTGAGATTGTGTATGGTTATAATCCTTTAACTCCTCTTGATCTTTTACCTTTACCTGACACATCTCTCTTGAAGCATAAAGATGGCAAAGCCAAAGCTGAATTTGTAAAAGGTTTGCATGAGAAAATCAAACTGCAAATTGAAAAGAAAAATGAAAGCTATGCTAAAAGTGCCAATAAAGGGCGCAAACAGGTTACTTTTGAACCCGGAGATTGGGTTTGGATTCATATGAGGAAAGAAAGGTTTCCATCACACAGGAAATCTAAGTTAATGACTAGGGGCGATGGCCCTTTTCAAGTGATTGCCAAAGTCAACGATAACGCTTATAAAGTTGACCTCCCCGGTGAGTATGATGTTAGTGCCACTTTCAATGTTGCTGACTTGTCTCCTTTTGATGTAGATGATGAAGATTTCAATTCGAGGTCGAATTCTCCTCAAGAGGGAGGGAATGATGAGGACATGGAGCACCAAAATGCCATTCAAAGCTTAGGAGGTCCAATGTGTAACACCCCTTTTCTACCCGTTAATTTAATTGGAAAATCATAGTTTCAAAATTTAGTTACATCACAAGGGATGTCACACTTACTTCGTTAAACATCATACGCCAAATTACCCGCTTTTCGAAAACAACCTTATAATACTTTCAAAACGTCATCGTCAATTTAAATACAACTTCACAGCGGAAAATCCAACCAGTTTAATCATAAAAGGCATTGCAACTATGCAAGGCTCACAATAGTAAAATCCAACAACAACAATGGTCATAAATAACTTAAACGACGTTCATCCCTCCCCTAGTGTTACATAATCAGAGCAGACGACCCGACTCAGCTAGTGAAGGTACCTAGTCCTTCACTCGTGATCACCTGCACGTTACCGCATAGGGGTAACATTCAAACAGAAGGGTGAGTCCAATTCAATCCATATAATAATTCACATGATAAGCAATAAGTCAAATCACAGCTCTAGAGTAATCACATCACAATCATCAATTTCATCACCACAATAACTCATCACTATGTCATGTAGGCATATGAAATGCAACCCACTCGCGGGCATATGCATGAGGTACCTTTTCACAAACGTCGCTTAGCCTTTATGGCCTCATCGTCACTTAGCCTTTTGGGCCTCAAACGTCACTGGGTTTATGCATATGGAGGCATGAGACACTATGACCTGCACCACGCACAAAACGCACAATAAAGGTCAACTATGTGACCCGTCACTTACCAATTTGCCAAATAAGAGGCACAGCACCTGTCAATCCACAATTACACACAACAACGTCACTTAGCCTTTTGGGCCTTATCATCACTTAGCCTTTTGGGCCTTATCATCACTTAGCCTTTTGGGCCTCAACGTCACTTATTTTCATCGTCACTTATTCATAAACATCATCAACTCAAACAATAGCCACTGAGGGCAAAAACGTCATTTACTAGCCACCAAGGGCATCATCGTCATTTACACGTCATTATCAACAACATTGGCCACTAAGGGCAAAAAGGTCATTTAACTAGCCACTAAGGGCATCATCGTCATTTACACATCAATATCAACAACATTGGCCACTAAGGGCAAAAAGGTCATTTAACTAGCCACTCAGGGCATCATCGTCAAAATCATCACTTTTGACACTAAAACGTTAAAACCACTGGTTATACACAAAAGGGGATTTTTAAAGACACCAAAACGATTTTTCAATGTCACAGCAACCTTCAGAAATTATAAGTTTTTATTTTTAAAAATGGGACACACAGATAGACAACTGAAAAAGCTTCCCAACACTTTTTGAAACGTTCAAAACGGATGCCCGAGTCAAAAGATATAGCGAAAACAGTTTTCATAAAAAAAAATTGGGAACATCCTGAAAAATGGCGCCCTGGGCGCCCAGCGCCTGGCACCTGGCGCCCAGCGCCGACCAACACGAAACACACACACGCACTGGCGCCCAGCGCCCAGCGCCCGGCGCCCAGCGTAACTCACACGCACACACACTGGCGCCCAGCGCAACACACACGCACACACACTGGCGCCCAGCACAACGCACGCATCACTGCAACACAGCGCACAGCGCCCATGGGCGCCCAGCGCCTGCACACTTCCAGCAACACAAATTCAGCACAATTTCAGC
The DNA here is from genome assembly GCA_039519185.1 of Astragalus membranaceus. Taxonomy (NCBI): domain Eukaryota; kingdom Viridiplantae; phylum Streptophyta; class Magnoliopsida; order Fabales; family Fabaceae; genus Astragalus; species Astragalus membranaceus. Next base: position 158,181,321 of record CM076847.1, read on the forward strand.
ATATACATTTTTTTCTTCAAATTTTCACATGACCAATCACAACCCCAATTTACAACACTTCATGAGCACATATAAAATCATCAAAAGCATCCATCAAACATCAAAATTCAGCAACATTACAAGCACACACATGGCGCCCTAGGCGCCCATAATACCAAATACGGATCTTTGAGCAACCAGTTTGCCAAACAACATGCCAATCGAAACAACAACATGAAATCGCACATAATCATGCTCATGGATTAAATCTAGGCCATCTCTACTTAAAACCTATCATAGGACCTATTATATAAATTGATAGGACATCCCCTTACCTCGAATTCGAAGAGTAGAAGCCCTAGAGATCGTCACCACCAGAACCTCAGCAACAAAATCACATCCCTTGGCTCCTTGGACTTCGCGACCTTCCTCTCTTCTCCTCCTCCCTACGGCGCTCTTCTCTTCTCCTTTCTCTCTTCTCAATTTCGCAAATGCCTAACAAAACCCTAGTCCCAAATGACTTAGCCACATTCGCATATCACTTGGATTATGGGCTTGGGCTTTTCACTTAAGCCCAAGTCTAGCTAATTGGCGCCTTCATCTCCTAATACCACCTACACCATTTTAATATAATTTCTAATAATTAAATTATATCCAATTAATTAAATTAAATTCCTAAATACTTAATTAAATAAATTAATTAAATATTTAGGGTGTTACACAATGACCAGGGCAAGGTCAGAGAGAGTCCAAAAAGGCTTAGTCCAATTCATGACTAAGACCATTGCAAAAGAGGGCAACAATGTAATTGCACCAAAAACCATGCTTGTGATACAAGCTATGGAGGAGGCGCAATTTTCATGACAAAGGCACCAAATTTATTTCATTTTATTAAATAAAAAGTGCATGTGACCAATTGATTTATTTGGGACCAAGGCACTAAGTTATTTCATTACAAGTTATTTTTTTAGTGTGTTTAATCCACTTCAAGTGGTGTGTGTGTGGCGCATATTTGTGTGAATTGATGGCGTCAACAAACTTGCTGATCAAGGAAGGCAAACTTGCTAACCAAGCAAACTTGCTAATCAAGAAAGGCAATCAAAGGAAAAAGAAATTGCGAGATCCTAATCATTAATGGCGCATTCAATGCCAAATCAACTAGGATATTTTCTTAATTGTTTTGACTAGTATTCTTGTAATTTTTGGGTACCCTTTATTTCTTTTCCTTTGTATTCAGCAAGATCCTCCTTTATTATAAATAGGGAGTTTAAGTGTCAATGAAATTTCACAAAAGACTTTATCAAAGATTTTGAGTTCATACTCTTTGGTTATGGATTGGACCAGTTTATTCGATCTTATCAAGAATTCTTTTTCTTGTGGTGATCCTCACACTCATAGGCTTATCCTTGTCTTGGATTAGACTAAGGTGGCGCCCCTAACCTAAACACCATCTTCTTCCCGAATTCAGCAACCGAATTCATTCTTCCCGTTAGTGCCGAAACTGTCCCTAAATTCCCCATCCCTAAACCCACGAAATTCTTCACTCCCCCTTTCCCCTTTGTTTATCCTTTTTACACCTAAAAACACAAAAATATAAGTTGCAACCAAAATCTATATTGAAAATCAAAAGAATGGCCACTTCCCACAACAAGGAGGCCATCACCTTTTGTACCAATTCGCCCCAAACTCATTTCTAACTTAAAATGCAATATTTACACAATGAAATTCAGTCCAAAACATATCCAAAACAACAATTTAATCCAACTTTGATCATCAATAATGCTCATCCACACATACAAGTATATAGTTTATTCAAAATGAACTAGTTTCTTGTAACATCCTAGATTTTAGCCAACAATAAAATCTGGAATGTTATCTTTTAGATCTTTCAGAGTACGCATTCATAATTTAGATTAACGAAACAACCTTAAAATAGACTCACCTTGATAGGATTTTCATAAGATAAAACTTAGTTCAACTTAAATTAACCATCGGGTTCAAAATGATCTATAAGAGTCAACAACACAACTTTAATCCAAATTACAAAAGGTCTCTACAAGTGAGACTATTACATAGCATATGCTGAAACTCTAAACATTCAAGTCCTCCAATAACGGAATCCTTCACCCAGTGTTACCTTTCTTAACCTTCGACTTGGAATCTGAAAAACAACAACAATGAGAGGTGAGCTTACATAATTTCAGTGAGTCCTTTCGAGACTCCTTACAATAATATGCTCCGCATATGTTTTAATACCTTAAAATTTGTGCTCAAACTGAAGGTTAATGAGTCTAGTTTCCAGAAACGCAAGAATCAGAACAAAATGAGTTCCATGGAAAGAAATATGTTCAATATACTGACAGTGGTACAAAACGGGTTTGACTAGGAATCAAGACCAATAATAATGCATCTATAACAATTTCAATTTTAATAATCAATTTCAGCAGCCACACCACTCCAAACAAACATGCATTCATCAAATGTACAACACTGACAACTTAGAACCAGATTTATATCAATAGAAACCAAATAAATGGATAAAGGACTCACAAGTCTCGAAGTGGAATCCAAGCTTGCCTACAAAGTGGTTCCCAAACCCTCAAATCAACTCTAGACACCAACAAGCATCCCCAATTGTTCAAGACTCAAGCCCAGCTCCTATCTCCACTTCCTTGACACTTAAACTCATAATGTAGCCTCTACAACACCCAAAGCAAGCTCCCAAGATGACATGAAAACCCCCACTTTGGTTCTTCAACCCCAAATCGCGACATGCATATCAATGAGAGAACTTGGAAGTTGAATGGAGATTGTTCCGGGCTGGGCCGATGGCCCAATCTACCAAATGGGCCGTAACCAGCCCACTCTAGCGAGTCTCCACTCGCCTGGCGGAGCCAAATGTACAGGAACCGTTATCAATGACTGAGGTCGAGCCGGCTAATCCTACGGCAAGGAGGCATCGCCTGACTCTATAAATAGGGGTCAAGCCCCGCTGAAAGGTACACTTTTGACCCATAAATTCATTTTCTGCTTTGACTTCTTCCCATGACTTAGGCATCGGAGTGTCTTTGCAGATACAACCCGATCTGAGCTCTGCTCTCGACTTCACTATTAGACCGTGCCACCTCGTACCCGGTCGACCCGTTTCAAGGCATTCAAAGTACGGTTAAGTTGGCGACCACAGTGGGAGTGATGCGGACCACAAGAGCATCTAGATAATCTAATTTTTAATAAAAATAGGATGAACTTTATTTTATTTTAATTGTAATAGGCTATACTTTAAGTTTGGAACTTGGGTTTTAAATATGTAGGCATGTGCTAAACTAGTGGGCCATGTTTTGGGCTGTATGTGGGCCTTATTTTGCTTGTGAAGCCATGGCCAAACCCTAACTATATAAGGGTTGGTGTTGCTTCATGTAAGACACCTTTTTGGATCATTTTATGATATTGTGAGAATAGAGAGTGCTTCTCTAGGGTTCTTCTTAGAACCAAATTTGAGTCTTATCAAGAGCCCCTTACTCTTGTGGTGATTCCCCCATGATCTTATTATCCTCTTGGTGTTGCACCCCGAAAAATCCCCGTTTTAGGTTTCTCGATGTACAACATGGGAAAGGTTTGGAGCCGCCACCAATATTTTAGTTTTAAGACCAAAACATTGAAAAAAAGTCTTTTCAAAGAAAAGGCGGGTGGTCTTTGAAAACTAGAGACATAGGTTCGGGGGTCGATTACACGTGAGGAAGGTATTAGCACCTCACATGTCCTTTCTACCGAAAGGGAACCTCTAACTAAAAGGTGTGGTTTCAACGTTTGATTTGGAAAATATACCTAAATTTGCCTATTCATTTCTTAAAAAAAAAATGCATTGAAAAAGGACTTAATGAAAATTTTGTTTATTATAGAGAAAGGAAAAAAAAGTTTTTTAGAAAAAGTGCTTGACGGGACATGGCCCGCTCCTACGTATCTCCCGGTGCGATGGAGAACTCAAAGCTACGTAGTTCTTCTTTGGTTTTTGTTTTTTAACTTTTTAGGTGAGTTTTCGAAATAGGACGAGTACTAGCGAGTGATTAAACTAGCTAAGGCTATGGGTAATCACCGCTAAGTACTCAAAAGGAGTCGCTACCGCTAGTCAAACGAACTAAGGTTCTGGGTGACCGTTGGTAACAACTTGTTTTTATTCTCTTTTTGAAAGCTTTTTTGAAAAGGATTGATTTGTTTGATGACCAAACTAGCAAAGGCTATGGGTGGTCATCGCTTATTGTTCTTTTTGGAGAAAGGACATCGATGTCAATAGCTAGACGAACTACGGTTCTGATTAGCTACTAACAACAATGGGTTTGAAAACATTTTTTGTTTGTTTTGAAAATGGAGGTTTTTTATTGTTGTGAAAGTGAAGATTTTTTTTTTGATGTGCTTGACGAGAACAAGTCTCGCTCCTACGTATCCCACAGTGGTTTTGAAAGTGTTTTTGAGTTTTTGGAAATAAGACTCGAGTGTTTACAAATACCAAACAAGCAACGGCTTCGAGTGGCGTTCATTACTAACTCGAAAGAAAAGAGTCGAAACCGGTAATCAAACAAGCAAAGGCTTCGAGTGACTACAAGTAACGACGTTTTATTATTTTTTTTGAAATCATTTTTGAAAAAGGTGAGCATTGGGGATAATTATGTTGTTTTTTGAAATTGGAATTTATTTATTTTTAGTTAAGGTGTGGGAGCTTTCATGATAGTCAAACAAGCAAAGGCTTCGAGTGACTACCACTAATAACTCCTCATTAGCGATCAAACAAGCAAAGGCTTCGAGTGATGGCTAATGATTTATTTAAGAGAAAAAAAATGCCTTAGGGTTTTTGTTTGGGAAACATTTGACTCTTGATTTGAAACAAGTTGAGAAAAAGAATTTGGTTTGGAAAAGGGGTTTTGGAAAACAAGTAGGACATTTCAACCAACATACCAATCCCTAGCCAATATACAAATCACTTAATTACAAATCATGCAAGCATTACAAATCTAAGAGACAAGCAATATGCATAAATATGTAATAGTCAAAACTAATTACAAATTGCCATAAGAAATGGTCACACGAAGGTGAAACATTAATCAATTGCAAAGGGGTAATTCATTGAATCATTTAAGGGTCAACAATAAAAGCACAAGAGTTAAGTCCCTTTTGGTAATCTTTGACACTTATTAACAATGCACAAAGGCATAAGTGTCTAGTCATTTTACCAAATTTTTTAATGCTAAGATATGTGCAAGGGTTGAATCCCTTATAAGTAATCCTCAACATTTAGAATAGTGTTTGTAAACACATGTTGATTCCTCTTACCAATCATCAACAAATTAATGATCTAAACAAGCAACACATTTGCAAGGCTCAAAATGACCAAAATAAATTGTTCACAAGTTATCATAAACCGTTAGCAAGCAAAGAATCATAAATTCACACCTTGTTCATTTGAAGACTTAAAGAGAGTTGAATCACTTGAAGTAATCCGCATCACTTAAAGAATAGTGCCTAAAGCACAAGTGAGAGTCATCTTACACATCATCAACATTTGAAACAAATATGGTAAACCAAATTTACAAGGACAAATAACATTATAACTCAAAGGTGGTTGAATCCTCTTGAACAATCCTCATCACTTAACAAATAGTGCTCAAAGCACGAGTGAGAGTCCTTTTGTCAATCATCAACAAAAACTTGCAAGCAAACTTCATTAAAACAACTTGAGAAAACATTTTTAAGCACAAAGACAAACCAAAGAACCAAAAGGCAACAAAAACCCTATTTATTTTAGCAACTTCCGAAACATACATATGGATGGAAAATTATTTTTGCAAGTTTTAACATGGTTCCAAGCATAATAACACAACAATCAAACATTAATGGCTAGATCAAGTATTATTAGGCAAGGATGAACAAGAAAATTATATTACACATATATTCCATACAACTTGCGAACCAAAATAGCCATAGATTCACAATTTTATTTCACCAAATGCAAAAAAGAAAATCACAAGAACAATACATAATCAACACATAGTCACAAGAACAATTTATTTGGTGGGTGAGATGCCAACTCTCACCCACAACAGCCCCTAATCTACATTTAGATGATGTTATGAGATGCAAATATAAGTTGAAAAAGGATTTTGATGCAAGAAAGTGGATGAAAATGCAAAGGGTTTTAGGTTATACCTTAGTTCCAAGCTAAACAAGAGTAGAAATGAAGATCAAGAGTAACAAATCACCAACACTCCTCAAAATCAACAACAACAAACACGCAACCTTGAAGGATCAGCCCCTTTGATGATGTAAATGTGGAATCAAAGATGAAAGGAAGAGGATATATGAATATGGAGTGAGTTTGAGGTGAGTTAGTGGATGAAAGTTGAAAAAAAATGGAGGAGAAAGAGTGAGGGGGCTACGGCCTTGGAGAAGGGAGGAGGGGAGCTAGGGTTTTTGAATGGAGAATCAGCCTAAGAGGAGGTGTGGGCTGGTCATATGAAGGTATATATAGTGCTCACTTATCATTAAGGGCTTCTAGGTCATTTTGATTTCCATTGTGCTCTAGGATTGCATCTAAATTTTGAACCAAGGGTCAAGATCAAATGTCACATGGATTAGGGGCAATTAGAAAGCACAAAGTGAGGAGAGAGAGGGCTGAGGGGCGCAGCTTAAGGATGGTGGTGAAGGATAAGCTTAATTACAAAATTGTATTTTTCTATGAAGCTTATTACAAGAGTGCCATTTTAATTCAAATGAAGGGTGAGGATTGCATTTAGCACTTGGATGGAAGGCCATGATTTAAACACAATTTGCAATCAATAAAATAAATCAAAAATGGGGAGAAAAGGGGTGGAATTCGCAGCCAAGGAGAGAGAGTGAGTGGAATTGCAACTTGTACTATTGTACTACACTTGACCTTTCAAAAATTCAAAGGGATATTCCTTATTCCCTTCTAGATAATTCTTCTAAATTCTTGCCATTTTGGGCTATGTCCCATGATTCAATGATTGGGCTCTGAACTTTATGATCTCACCAATCCCAAAATTGATTTATTGACCCCACTCCAAAGGAAATGACCATTTTGCCCTTTTGTTCAAAAAACCGAATTTCATGCCAAAAATACTCCTATGATGCATAAAAAAAATGCACAACTCCACTCACTTGGACTCACATAAATTCCTCAAGAGATGCATAATGGTTTTTACCGAGAAATTATTTATTTTAGTGAAATGACCAAAATGCCCTTTTGGTCTCAAAAACCCTAATTTTGCTCCAAACTTCATTTCCACTCTAACAATGATCCTGAGACCCTTTGGATGACTCTAAAACTTTAGAAATGCATGCATGATGAGAAAATAAGTCTTTTTGGCGAAATTACCAAAATACCCCTTGAACTAGGAAAAACCCTAGAAACCCTAGAAATGCTCTAAAGTGCTCTAAAATGCCATGCAATGCTTTTCTAACCCTAAAATGCATTCTGAAACTTCTAAGATGCAAGCATGATGCTCTTCCTAACCTCTAGGATGAATACCAAGACTTGATTTATTTATTTTTGATTGAAAATTAGGGTTTTGCCCTAAGCCGGACAAAGTTAGGGTATGACAGCTGCCCCTCTTTATCTAGATTTTATCGAGGAATATGAATTGGCCGAAACATATTCCGAGGCAAAATAAAGATAAAGAATTCAGAAATTATACCGATTTGTCTGCTTAGGGAAACCCGAATTTTCCTTTTCTTATTTTTGGATGAATCGCCAGCCCTCAGGCGGCGAAAGCAGGAAATAAATTGATGCCAACCCCCAGGCGGCAAAAGCAGGAAATAAATTGGTGCCAACCCTCAGGCGGCAAAAGCAAGAAATAAATTGGTGCCAACCCTCAGGCGGCAAAAGCAAAAAAAAAAAAAATAAAATAAATTGGTGCCAACCCTCCGGCGGCAAAAGCAGAAAAATAAATTGGTGCCAACCCTCAGGCGGCAAAAGCAGGAAATAAATTGGTGCCAGCCCTCAGGCGGCAAAAGCAAAAAAGGAAGGTATCGGCTCATAGTAAGCCGACACCAGAGGCTGCCTAAAGCCTTTTAACGGACCGCGAACGATCCGAGCTTGCCCATGGGCATGGTGGTCTTTACGAGCGACCGGGGGAGGGTACTTTATCAAGTCGCGATCTCGATATTTCCCTAGGACTGCGCCATGTCTTAGGCTGACACAACTATCCTTTTCGTCTGGACCTAACGAGGTCTGAAGGACTTACCTGTAGCTCGAATACAGGGAGAAGTCTGAAGGGATTCACTAATCCTGTTGGTTGATTGGCACCTGGCCTGAAGGGACACTGGGTCCTGAAGGGATTCACTAATCCTGTTGATTGATTGGCACCTGGCCTGAAGGGACACTGGGTCCTGAAGGGATTCACTAATCCTGTTGATTGGTTGATTGAGGTACCTGCATACGTCAGCTGATGCAAGGTATGGCGCATGAAGTGTGGATGCATGTTATGCACAGGCCTATCATGCAAGGGCATGTTATGCATGTGCGTGCAATGTGAGTGCATGCGATGTAATGATTTAGTGGAATGATGAATGCAATGGGATGCTATTCTTTGATTCTTCGTTTCTTTTGTCAGCTTTTTCTTTTTTTCTGACTGTTTTTTTTTTTTTTGTTTTTTTTTTCTTTGATCAGCTTTCTTTTTTCTGATCGTTGTTTTTTTTTCTTTTGCTCTTTTTGCTATGTGAGGACGAAAATGCAATACTTTGATGCATGATATGAAATAGTTGATTGGGAAACATAGGCATGCGAATGCAAATGAAATGTTTGGATGCTAATGTTATGATGCATAGTGTAATGATATGAAATGATTGATTGGGAAACACAGGCATTTTGGATGACATGCAATTAAAGCGTGAAATGCGAATGTGAATATGATGCGAATGAAATGCTTGGATGCAAATGTTATGACATGGGATGACGTGTTTTTGCCTTTATGATGCAATGCTTTGATGCTTGGTGGAATGAGATGGAAGATTTTTGTTTTTATCCGATGCTTCTTTTTTTGTTGCCTTTCATGAAATGATGATGTTGGCACGATGTAAACTATAATAAACAAAATGGAACGCCTAAATGCATGAGGATATGAATGATTAAACATTTTTGTGATGATGAGATGCGAGACTTTGAATGCAAGGGATTGAGATGATTATTGACCATTTTGTTGAGAAAAAATGGAATTTGGTTCAAACTCCGGTGTTCTCAAGATTTTATTTACAAACAAACTCACTTGTTTTCTCTTCCTTCCAATGACGACTGAATCTTAAATATCGCAGGACTAACTTGTGTTCTCCCTCTTTGAAGCATTATCTAGTAAGCACGCATAGGGGTGCAAATGTGAATGAGTGAGTCAGTTAACTTGGAATGGACTTTTATGGCAAGTGAAGGAATGACCGACATGGCTATTGCCGAAGCTTATGAGGGACCAAGAGATACAAGACTGCCCCAATTCATGTTTTTGATGAGTGAATAGTTTGCCCCTGTCTTGTGGTGACAACAACTAGGGGCGCAGAAGATGATGAATTGGGAATGCTTCGGCTTTTGAAAGGGAAGGTGGATCCAAAGAGATTTTGTCCCAACCCATAAAGTTTGATGTTGCCCCCCAGTCATAACAAGGACAAAGCTGCCCCCAATTAGAATGACAAGGTCTTGTTTAGGATGGTGAGTTGAGAAATTGCCCCGGTGAGGTTTTTTTTTTTTTTATGGGAATGAATGAGGTGAAGGAATGGGGATGCACTTGCCCCGCTTTGGAATGACGTTGACAACTGGGGTGACATGGGATGGGCCTTGAACAGACTTTCCCAAGACTAGGGTGTGTGGGTGGTGAAGAGAATGCCCCAACTTTTGGGTCCGAGTGGTATTCTCAGTGCAAATCTTTGGTTCTCTACTGATGTCTTGACTTTTGGTGCGAAAGAATCCTTATCTGGTGATTACTAAACCCTGTTTTAATATCAAGGGGGAATTAATGATCACAGACTTGCCCCAGCATGGAGGACTTGAACCAAAAGTCAAATACGCACTGATGGGGAGAATATGCACTTTATGGGTGGACGGGACGGGGTTAGACTTGGACGGGAAACTGTAGTAAGGGAGGAAAACCAACGGACTCAAACAAGAGAATGTACTCATAGCATGCACGCTCATTAGAAGAATGCTTCACAGAGAGTTAGCATCAGTTAAAAATTTGTTTTTTTCTTTGACACACTATTTCAGTCTTTTGTCATAGAATGGATGGGATGCAGTGCTTTTGAAAGAAATGCAAATGAGCTATTGGTTTGAAAAACTGAGTGCCTTGGAACACCTTGATAAACTTTTTCAAAAAGGATGATTGTTTCGCAAGAACGTCTCGCTTCTCATTGCAACTCTTATTTTATGCAATGAATGAATGAACAAATTATGATATGCAAGTATGATGCAAATGCAATGCTTTGATGCAAGATTTTTTTGTTGTTCTTTTCCTTTTATGAGATGCAAACATTAAGATGATGCAAATGAAATGTTTGAGTCCAACTGCTATGGTACATGTAGCAATAATATGAAATGGTTGATTGGGAAACATTAGGATTTTGGATGGCACGCGATGAATGCATGAAATGTGAATGCAAATGAGATATTTGGATGCAAATGTTATGATGGTTATTTTCTTTTTCTTTCTCCTATGATGAATGCAAATGCAAATGTCTGAATTTCTCTTTTCTTGTTATTATTTCCTATGTCTGAGGAATGCATGATTTTATGCATGATGAATGTAATGCATGACTGTGTTTGTTTATTGCCCCTTTTTTTTTGCTTATATATATATATATATATATATATATTTGCTGGTTCAGCCAACCCGCGACACTCATGACACGAGATTGAGGAACCTGTTGGACTTGCGGGGCTCATGGGTCGAGTGCATGTTGGTTTTGACTTTGCTGGTTTGAAGCAATCGTGGATGTAGTTGCTCTCTCTTGCATGATTGACTGATTTTGAGGATGTGCTTTCTCTCGGGACTCTTAAGAATCTCGTAATCATTGTAATGCTCCATGATTTATGCACATGTTTTACAGTTCAGGACCATCATCATCATAAAACGTTTATTTTGAGCAGAAAAAGCAGAAAATAAAAGAGTGAACAGATGCGAGAAATTTGAACTTTATTAATGCGGAAACCGGTCGCACAAGAAGTTACGCCGATTGTTTATTGCATTTGAAAGTCTAAACTATAAAAAGACACGAAAAAGAGAGAAACTGAATTCTGACTGTCCGTCTCTGTGGAACAGTGCCAAACATCTATGTCCTTGACCTTGATCACTCCTTCATCCAAGCTTGTAGGAGAGTTGTATGCCTTTCTTTACTTTTCATGCCTAAGTTTTCAGACCCTAATTTTTGCCTGGATCGCCCTTTGCGGGTTTTCAATCCACCGGGTCGCTCTGATTTTGCCTAGGCCGCCCTTTGCGGGTTTTCAACCTAGCGAGCTGATTCTTACTTGGCTTGTCTTTCTCTTTTTTCATCTATTTCTTTTAGGCATAATACTTCTTCACTTGATCTGGATTGACTGGATTCCGGAGATCTTCGCCGTCTATGTTTATGAGTATCGGCGCTCCTTTGGAAAAAGCTTTCTTGACTTCATATGGACCGTCATAAATGGGCATCAACTTCCCACGGAGTCAGTCTGGATAGGTAGGATCTTTTTGAGTACAAGGTCTCCTTCGCCGAATTCTCGAAGACGGACTCTCCTGTCGAAAGCTGCCTTCATCTCTTGTTGGTACAACTGGCCATGGCGCAGGGCAGCAATTCTTTTCTCTTTAATGAGATTCAGTTGATCTAGACGAGCTTGGATCCATTTTGCTTCTTCTAACCTGGCCTCCATGACCACTCGTAGGGAGGGTATTTCAACCTTGATGAGAAGAACTACTTCTGACCCATACACTAGAGAAGAAAGGGGTGCCCCTGCATGATTTCATGAATGTGAGTGTGACAAGGGATGAGATAGGTGTAGGGTCAATTTCCCCAGTTGTAGGAGGGGTGAAGAGCGACAGGATTGCCCCACTTGGCATATTATAAACAAATTTATTTGTCCTTGAGCTAAAACTTTGAGAAAACAACAGCAATCAATCATTGATCGGAATGGACCTTTCGGGACTGTGGTGTTTTGTGGAGAAGGGACGACTGAGCTTGTTGGAGTGTTTGGGGTTGATGGGAAGATGGGTCTTATTCAGCGTTGGCTGATGATCGATGGTTTATGATGGTTAACCGGCTTGATGAGGTATTAGGGAGTTTTATTCCTGGCTAAGGGTCTGTGGAGGGCGGGTTATCGCAGTCAAAAGGGGAGTGTTTGCGGTTTATGAGAGATATAGGAATGATACAGTGTTTGAAGGTTTATTGAGACGAGGATCTCTTGGGTTTTGTGGTAACACGTATCAACTCACTACTTACATTTCTGTTGTATTTTTCTTTTGATTTTTAATTTTTTTTTTTTTACGCTTACGGTGGGTAGGAGAGGACTTTGTTTTTCTCTTTGGGATTTTCTTGGCTTAAGGTGGGTAGGAAATGGGTCTTCTGGGATTTTAGGTTTTTGAGGGTATGGAGGGATGGTCCAACTTCATTTCAAATCATATTGCTCGTTTTCTCAAAAATTAACTCAAAGACAATAATTTACTTATTTTTATTTCTTTCTGTGCTCTAATTTTCCTTTATTGAAGTACCCATCTTGATCTCTTTTCTTGCTGTCCTCTGGTGTACTTAAATTGATCACTTCAGTTGATTCTCCGTGAGGCTGAATAACTCTTTCTTCTTGTATCATTAACTTTCTGGAGGATCTTCCCGGTCTTCCTCAACATCCCCCTCTGCTTGATTGATAAGGTGATCAAAGTCAAAATATGGACTGTTGGCACTGTTATTTTGAGAGACAATTGCTGTGGATTCGCTTTTTGCCGAGGCGAAAAAGCAGAATGGAAGGCGAGACAAACAAGCAAGCAATAATAATGCAAGGAAAGGACACATGAAATGAAAAGGAATTGATTTTTATTGATTGAAATTCAAAAACAACGTTTTTATTAATGATGATGATTCTGAAAATAAAAACATGATTGCCCCTAACAACTTGCTCTATGACCTTGGGCAGAGCCACAGAGTTGCATATTACAACGATCATATTGAATTAAAAGTCACAGGAAAGGCAGCAGCTTCCCCATTCTTCAACTTTCTCTGGCAAGGCAGCGACGAACCAAACCAGTCTCACTTTCTTCAGCTTCGGATCCATTACCGATGACAGCAATTTGGTTGTATTGTTCCTCTTCCTCATCCCATCCTGTGGGCTGGATGTCCTCCATTCGGATTTGAGCACTCTCGGGAACGTCATACCTGACCAAGTAATCAAACTTTCCATTGGGCTCCCCTAGGGTATCCCAACATCCCTCATTATTGATGACAGCAATTTGATCGTATTGTTCCTCTTCCTCATCCCATCCTGTGGGCTGGATGTCCTCCATTCGGATTTGAGCACTCTCGGGAACGTCATACCTGACCAAGTAATCAAACTTTCCACTGGGCTCCCCTAGGGTATCCCAACATCCCTCTTTCACAGGCACCGCTGTTACTTCCTCATTGATTTCTTCTTCACCATCAATGCAGTGACAAACCAGGTTTGCACCAACCTCTTCTGACTTAGGATCATTATTGATGACAACAATTTGGTCGTATTGTTCCTCTTCCTCATCCCATCCTGTAGGCTGGATGTCTTCCATTCGGATTTGAGCACTCTCGGGAGCGTCATATCTGACCAAGTAATCAAACTTTCCACTGGGCTCCCCTAGGGTATCCCAACATCCCTCTTCCACAGGCACCGCTGTTACTTCCTCATTGATTTCTTCTTCATCATCAATATCAGGGGTTCCTATCTGAACCACACACCGAT